>OX371224.1:217086687-217800573 GCA_947310385.1 Nephrotoma appendiculata | reverse complement strand
TATAGATATAGATATAGATATAGATATAGATATAGATATAGATATACATATAGATATAGATATAGATTTCTGTAAAAATTAAGTCATACACCTAACATAAAAGCGACACGAATTGGCTGTTGTTATGATTTTACTAGAGTATTATTTATTAGTAAAATATTTTTGAAAACAAATATTATTTCTCCAAGAATAAAATTATGAAATTTTAGAAAACAGTGAAACAACGAATAGGTCAAGGTAATACAATTATCGTCTGAAACATTTATTTTGATTCTTTATAAAATGTATAATTAAAATTTTTATCACACTTACCAATCAATCAAACACCACTATGCTAATAATGAAAATGTGCGCAATCAACTCACGTATCTACTTTGACGTTCTATGTTAGTTTTAATAATTTGCTACCCAATAGAATAAAGTTAATCGGTTTTGAAATGTGTTGAGGTATTTTGATATACATATAAAGAATTTATTTTTTTAAGTACATATCAAATTCACTCAATTTATTCATAACTAACGCGACAGAATATCTTTGATCAATCTAATTGTTATGACATTCTGTGAACCGTGGCGACAAGTAGTTGTCGTCGTTGTCTATGAGTAGTCTGTGTTGTCTACAACAAGTTGACATTTTCTACGAGTTATCGACGTTGTCTACGAGTACTCGATGTTGTTGACAAGTTGTCGATACGATCACGTAAAGATCAGTATATGACGCGAGCCGAGAATTCCGAGCTCTGAATTCTTGCCCAACTTCCGTTTTTTGTTTATTTACAACACATTACATTTAAAATTTTCTGGTGTTTCTGAAAAAAATTATCAATCGTACGAAACTTAATTTTTGAATGGTTTTGTGTATATACTTATCCAAATTGAAAATAAAAAAAAAATTATCGATACAGCTTTTTATGGACATTTCGAATTAATGAAGAGATCTAAAAAGTAACAAAATGACTTATTGCCTGTTATATCTTCACCACAGAAATAAATTTGATAAAAAATTAGTTGATTTTATTAAAATTTATTTATACTATGATTATCAAAATGAAGTATGTATTTATTTGTAATAAATATAAATACGAATGTAGACAAATCTTTGACACTTTGAAGTTTCATACGTATTTACACTAAATAAAGTTCACAATTGCTAATTTAGCTGAAAAATTCACAAACTCATATCATTATTTTAATGTTGGTGTGGCAATACTAATATGTCGTTTCGTTATTGTTCCATAATACCAAATGGGAACCGAGACGACAACACCGAGTCGTGTCGATTGTAAAACGACACGACAATTATAATTGGGGTCAATATTCCAGTAATTTTGAAAACATGAATACCAACCATTTTGCCTTTAAAGTTAAAAATACAATGTGGTATTATTCGTTGTCGTGAAAACGTCCCCAGACCTTTCTTAAATTACCATAAAATTAACGAAAAAATCCTAAGTAAACATGCCTGGTACGTTCGAAATTTACTTTATATTATAGTATTCCTTGGTCGCTTATCAAGTTATATTTTATTTTTAAGCATCGATAACTTCGAATTATAACTTGAAAGTATTGGTTTCTATTCTTTCTAATATTTATTGCTTGATCCGTTTGGGTATCAAGGGGTATTGAAAAATACTGTCGAGGAAGCTGAAATGAATGAGATGAAAAGGCAATCTATTGAGACACACCTATTGTAAAATGTATTATTTACATTAAAAGGAGCTGTGTGATGTACTTGCCTCAATAAATCTGAGCGCGTATCTTCGACAATCGGTAACGCACCGTCCGTTGTCGACAATGTTTGAAATGTGCTGGGTTTTCTCGACATAAAATCTGAACAGCGCAATAAATATAAAATCTGAACAGTGCTTGGGACTCAAACGGTTAAAGTAATTCAATTAAACTATACTCATAATAATTCCATATTCAGTGACATTTGAAAATTTTTTCGTGTACGAATTTACTTTAGAGAATGCAAAAACAAACTTTAGTTTAACTCAATTCGTCCCTTTAATGTTTTTTATATGTTTGCGCCATTTAAGCAAACAAATTTTACATAAAAATAATGAAAACTCAACCATTGCACGGGAGAAATTAAAATTACTGTGAATTACTGATATTTTGAAGGCAATTTTTCGACGTCACTCGTAAATGACATGAATTCATCAGGTACTGAATTCACAGTATCGGAAGCATCACCGGAAGCATCAAAAATTCAAATTTTAGAAAAACATTTTACCGATGCCCAGGGTCTCAGCCCTCAATTTACCAACTCAGAAACCTTCGCAACCATGCACGCAACCCATCATCAACGTTTCATCGCAATCAGATGAATGGTACAGGAACGCAAAAAAATGGGCCCCTTGATTCAGAGGACGCATCCCTAAGATTCGAACATGTCACTAATTTCATATAATCCCTTTCCTAAACTCATTCCCAGGATAAACCAAAATTGTAATTTTACGAAAAATTTGTACTGAGCCCCTAGACACCGGGGTGCAGCCCTGACTTCAAATGCAAAAATCTTCGCGGGCATGCACATATAGAAGATGTTTCTGCAAATTTTGTTATAAATGATTTTTATTTAGGATTACCAAAGAGCATGTGAAATTAGAGCGTATTTCATTAGCTGTAATTAATCCGCAAAGCGTCTATTGTTGCTGGTTTATCAGCATAATCCGGTGACTTTAAATAACCCTTCTGAAAGGAATCGAGGGTTGTCAAATCTCACAACCTCGGCAGCCAATTAAGAATGCGTCAACGTAACTCTTGGTGATGAACGATATTTTTTGCCTTCCTATCCGGAAAGAAAACGAATAGCGCTGATGGTTTACCTACTCTCGAGCACGCCACGTACAACTGCCAATGGGAAAAACATTGCATTACACGGTTTATTCCACACACTTCCAACTATTGGCCTTGTGGTTTGTTAATGGTCATTGCGAATGCAAGACAAACCGGAAACTGAACACTTTTAAATTGAAACGGCAAGTCGGTTGGAATCAATGGTATTCTTGGAATCAGAACAACCTCGCCTTTGAACTTTCGTATGATTATCGTTGCTTCAATCACATTGTTCATCAGCTTCTTAACAATGAGTCTTGTTCCATTGCATAGTTCTGGTTGGTTCAGGCTGCGTAATACGATTACCACCGAACCGGCCTTGAGCTGCAAATTGTGCGGCGGCATTCCTGGCAAATCCAATGAATTCAGGGGTTCAATTGGATAATTATCGACTTCATTTGGATCTGTGATGGAATCGATCGACTTAAACGAATGTAATTGACCACCGATTTGACTTTGAATTTTTAAATTCAAATCATCTACGTTCTTATTTCTCGTTGCCAAAATGGCTCGAGCTCAACCAAACATGGTTTTTATGATTTGCACCAACATTCGGGAACACTTTCGTGATCATTTCTTCTTTAAAGGTTGTGAATTGACAAAAATTAGGTGGTAACGAAATGAGGCCAGTCGAAGCGTCAACCTGAATTTTTCCATTGGCAATGTCTAATAATTAATTACTTTGAAAGCACGTCCTCCAATTTATCATTTTGTAACGCGACTCGCATATTCGTTGTTAATTTGAGAGTTTTCACGTATCTCCACAAATTCGATATCGCGTTTATTTCATCAGCAGCTGTTGATCTTGGAATGTCTGGAAGCGTTTGGCAAAAATCGTCGGCCTGCAGAATAATCATACCTCCAAAGAGGTCCTGAGTATTGCGCAAATCTTTCAACGTTCGTTCGAGCGCCTCTAATCCTCGTTTGTGCGCCATCGTACACTCATCCCAAATGATTATTTTGCAAGTCTGTAGTACTTTCGCCATTGCTGATTTATCGGAAATGTTGCACATCGGTTCAACAACTGATGCGCTGGAAAAAGCGGCAATCAACTGATGCGCTATAGAAAATAAAATTCAATTTTTCTCGGGTTTTCTGAAAGTTTCCAAGTTTTTCACTCAGATTTTTCAATTTTTCTCTTCTAAAAGACCATCTGGATCGGATACGTGCAAAATCCCGTACAAAAACATCATTGTTCGATTTTCCGAATTTTCCGGCTTTTTCGGTGGATTTTCCTAAAAAAAATCGTAAGAACCATCTTCTGGTAGTTGTGAATACAACAAAAAAGATTGAGCCAAATCGGTTAAGCCGTTCTCAATTGAAGCGCTATAAAAAAACCAATTTTCTTCAAGTTTTTCCGAAAGTTTCCTAGTTTTTCACTAAGATTTTCCAATTTTTCTCTTCTAAAAGACCATCTGGGTGGAAACGTGAGAGAAAACCGTACAAAAACATAATTTTTGATTTTCCAAATTTTCCGACTTCTCCAGTGGATTTTCCCAAAATTATCTTTCATAAAAACCTTGTCCTGACAATTAAAAACACAACAAAAAAAATCACCCAAATCGGTCCAACCGTTTAGTGATGATCAGTCATACATGCGCCAATTGATTTTTATTAATATTGATTTTTGTATGTTTTTAGTTGATCCGTTATAATTTCATTGATTCTGTTTTAAATCGTTGTGTTCAGATCCAATTAAATTATAACCATTTTGGTTTTTCAATAAATATGTTTTTTTCATTCAATTGTTACCTTATACAACGAATTAAAATAGAATCAATTTTAATTTTAGAAAATACAAAGGTCTGTTAATTTTTCGTTGCTAAACATATCACTTTCACGATAAAAATTGTTTGCCATTAATTTTAACACAAATATGTACCTTTATCGAAATAAAATTTTATTTTAAATAAAATATTTTTATTTCATTATTAAAAATGAAGAATTTTCTATAAAAGCATAAAAATGAATGACATTAGAAATGGCTAAAGCCATTTCTAATGTCATTCATTTTTATGCTTTTATTGCGGGATCTATTATGACGCTGTGTTCTAGTGTTGTGTTTTTGTGATGACTATAACGGCCAGAGCCGTTATTTATTTGCATTCCTGACTTAGCCACTTCAGAGTATTGGAAGCCTGTACTGTAGCATGTAGGTTTGATTTCCATTTCCTGTTTATTTCTTGGCTCTATATATTTATATTCTCATTTTGCATCTTACGAAGTTCTTTGGTAACTATACAGACTCTGTAGCTTGCGGGATGTGGTTCGCCCCAGTTTACACACATTTCTGGAGTTTCTTTGGGTTTTTTACATTCCTTTGTAAAATGTTTAGCTGCGCACCTGACGCATATTTTGTCTCTATTGCAATAGTTATGAGTGTGTCCATATAACCGACGTCTTCCATTTACAAGTTTGTAAACAGCAAAATAAATCTGTTCGAGTTGCAAAATAAATCTGAAGATGATCACTCTGTGATCGAAAACGTTAATATAAATAAATATATAACTATATAAATTCAAAAATTTAAATTGTGATTTTAATTAGTTCGTGGTTTTAAGAAGGCGATTGTAATTGTGTAACTGTTTAACAAATCTGCAAGCTGGAATCAATTATGATTTTCTTAGGGCTTGAATCTGTATCTTCTTCATTCATCTGATCTGAATCCATGAACTTTCTTATACCCTGATAGTTTTGAACTTTATTTACAATTACTGGTGGCGGTTTTATTTGTGGCGCTTTTTTTCTTTCGTCAGTGTTTTCTTAAGTTTTATTAGATTGTTAAGATTTCTCTTTTTGACTGTGTCATTAGATACAATTGATAATTTTTCACTTTTTCGTTATATACAATAAGGTGACTTCCGTATTCAATTCGTCTGAGCCCGTCGCTTCATCTGTCTGCTTACTGTCTCTTGAGCCCTTGCTTCTAATTGTTTAACATTTTCTATAAGATAAATTCTTTCTGTTCTTTCCAGATGCACAATCCTATACAGGAATCGTTCTTTTTCTGGCAACCAGATTACCCTCCTCAATTGTATTCTTAATTTTTATTTATCTTCTATTTGTAACAGTTGGCAACATGATCCCCTCCCACCAGCCAATCGTTGCTATCGACCTCAACATCAACACCAAAGACGAATATTCATGGTGCAAAGGGTATGTTGTGTATTTGGTGGGACCAAAGAGGCGTTGTGTACTACGAGCTGCTCCAACCTAGCGATTTCATTGCGGGCGAGCGGTACAGACTACAATTAATTCGTTTGAGCCGTGCATTACGAGAAAAACGACCGTAATGTGAGTAAAGGCATGATAAAATTATTCTTCTGCATGACAACGGCTCGGCCTTACGTTGCAAAAGTCGAAAAAAAATATTTCTAAACGCTCAAGTGGAATATTTTACAGCACCCGCTGTATTCTCTGGACATTGCTCTTTCTGATTACTGGTTGTTCCGACGGATGCAACACGATTAAGCAGGTCACCGGTTCTCTTCTTTCGAAGAAAATGAAAATTGGCTTTAAACTTGGGTCGCTTCAAAAGACGAAAGGTTTTTCCGGGGAT
This sequence comes from Nephrotoma appendiculata, assembly GCA_947310385.1. Lineage (NCBI taxonomy): Eukaryota > Metazoa > Arthropoda > Insecta > Diptera > Tipulidae > Nephrotoma > Nephrotoma appendiculata. The sequence continues at coordinate 217,794,173 of OX371224.1, read as the reverse complement.
TCGAAATTTGCTTAAGAGGTGGTTCATTCATTTTATTTTAAAGTAAATGCATTTTTGAAATTAAAAAAACGGACCGAATTAATTTATTAACGGACCGAATTACCAACATATAAATTGAAATTTCAACAAAACCTCGTCGGGTTTCTAAAGTTTAAGCAGGAATAATGATTTTTGATTTTACAAGACAGTTCTTGCCAAAACTCCGGTAAGTTGAATTTTTAGCTTTAGAAATCAAGTGTGGTGTCACCGAGATCTTTCTGTACATGCATGTCATAATGTTAATGTAATAATATTTTCAATACAAAAAGACAAGAAACCTTCGCCAAATAATCACAATTTCTTAATTTGACCTAAGATAATTACAATCAGTTCTTTATTTTGCTTATAAGGCGAGAGTGTATTTTAGTGAGAGTTTATATTATCAAATTCTGTACTCGTAGCTAAAATCTTTCGTTTACATTTTTGTACACAAGCATTATAAATAAATAATTTAATCTTCAAACTTCACATTTAAGTATGTTTGCGTATCAGAAAATTGTATTCATTTTGATTTTATTTGGATTCTGTCAAATTTCCGCGATCAATCCAAATCAATATTGTGATTTGGAAAAATATTGCACCGTAGATGGATTAGGCACCACTAATTTACATATTGGATGTCCAAAAAACGTAAGTACGAATATATTTTGATAACTTTCATCGTTCAACTTAGATCTTTTTTTCATTAATTTTAGAATGTTTCGTCCAAATCGAACTACAAAGTGCTAAAATTAAAACACGATGAAAAAACATATATAATAAATGAATTAAATCAATTCCGATCTGATGTTGCGCTTGGGGAAATCTATGCCAAAAATATTTCTTCATCAACTTTTTCGTATATGAAAAAACTAAAATGGAATCTTGAGTTAGAACATTTATTACAATTGATGATAACGAAATATTCGAATAAAGAATTTTTTTGTATGTCAACTGAGGTTGATCACAAACCAATACAAATGGTAATATCAATTAATAGGCCGCAGCCGTTCGGGTTAATGAAAGTATGTTCAACTGCAATTGACGAGCTAAAAATAAAAGCGTTGCAAAGTTTTAGTTTAGCTAAGAGAAATGAAATAATAAATTTGTCGCAATTGTATCATCCAGAAACGTGGTCTTTTGCATGTGCGACAGGTGAAGTTAATTCGGCGCTGAAAATAAATAACAAAGATATTTTGATACGTTGTGCATTCTATGGGCAAAAATTTAGAAAATTAAACGATGACTTCCAATTCGGTGAAGTTTGCTCGAGATGTGCTAATGAAGGGTGTTCTGATTTGTTTCCAGGACTTTGTGGTAAAGTTTTCATAGGGTTATTGCACAAGATGGCTTAATAATATTTTTTCATAACTATGACTGTTTAGGAAGAGACTTTTATCGAAAGCAAGGAAAAAAGGGAATAAGAGGACAGCCAGGTTGGACTGGGGGGCCCGGCCGAAGTGGTAACGAAGGCGAACGGGGAGAAGAAGGTGATACAGGTGTTCCTGGAATCAATGGTATGTTTGGCGACAAAGGAGCAAAAGGTATTAAAGGTAATACTGGGTCTGAGGGATTTATAGTTAAAGGCAACAAAGGCTTCCCGGGGATAACAGCTAACAGCAAATATTGTAAGGGTGAGCCAGGGTTAAATGGACTGACTGAACATAATGGAAGAAATGGTCCTAGAGGAGCTGATGGACAAACAGGAGATAAGGGAGAACCTGCATCACAAACTAAAGGAGAAAAGGGAGACCCCGGATTAAGTATAAAGGGCACTGAAGGTGATGGTGGTGATGAAGGTGGTTTAGGTTTGGATGGGCCTGATGGTGAGCCTGGCACGCTTGGTGAAAACGGTGACGGAGTATTTAATATGAATCCCCGTTTTATGGGAATTGACGATTGTTTAGTTTGTACACCAGGACTGCAAGGTTTACCTGGTTTGGCCGGGCCACAAGGACCCCCAGGTGCAGACATTGATGATGAACCTGAACAGCGATATGTAACAACTTCAGCTCCTCCGAAATTTTTTTAAAATGGGTTAGAAAAAAATAAATTTAATGATATTAATGATTTTTATATAAACTTTATTGATAAGATCATTTAATATTGTTTTTTACTAATGGATAGTCCTTTCTGGCCTTTTCTTCCTGGTGGACCTGGTTGACCCGGAGGTCCAATTGGACATTCATTACAACCTTCTAGCAATTCTTCTTTTTTGATGACGAGGCTAATACCCTTTAACCCTTCACTACCAATTAAACCGGGTGAACCAGAATTACCAATCAAGCCTTTATTTCCTTTTAATCCTTTTTCGCCAGGAATGCCTATGCCGTTATCACCCATTTCTCCTTTCATATGATTAGAGATGCCTTTAAGTCCTGGAAGGCCCAATTGTCCTTTTGGCCCTGGCAGACCTCTAAGCCCGGGGAATCCGTGATGACCTGGTGAACCCGGCTCTCCATGAACCACTTTCCCTGGTTCACCTTTCTCGCCTTTTATATCAAACGATCCTTCTGTTCCAGATGAGCCTTTTTCTCCATTTTCGCCTTTTGGTCCTTTTAACCCATGGAGTCCATTAAAGCCATCATATCCGGGAACACCCATATCTCCCTTATATCCTTTTTGTCCGGGATACCCATCATCTCCATAATGTCCAAATTGACCTTTTTCGCCTTTTAATATTCCAGGAACTACATTATATTAAATGATATATAATTGAATAAATGAATAAACATTAATTCTTCAAGTTAAATTTCGTAATTTAATAATCGCTAAGTTTTTTATAACAAATTCTGTACAAATTAAATACTTTTTACCCAATTGTAAAAACACAAACAATTTACTTAACTACCCTTAGCAACTTTTGACTGCATGCAATTTTCGGGGTAAAGTTAAAATGGCCAATAAATACCGTGAAGTAGTTATTTATTCAAAAATGACCACATTTAATAAGATCACTTACCACACAATCCAGGAAAAAATTCATCGCAATTCATTATACTTGGACCACAATCACTGCATGGCCATCCCTCATAGTTGTCAAATGCTTTTTTGTCAATTTTAGTACCAATAAAAGCACAACGTATTAAAAGACTTTTTATTAAATTGGGTGGAGATGATTGAATTTTCGAACCAATTGCACAGCCCATTGTTGTCGTATTTGGATTAAAAAGAAATGAATATGATATAACATCGTCAGTTGAGGCGGTTCGATAATTATGAATTGCTCGATTTATGATATCTGATAGTGAATCATTAAAAGTCACTTCATTAGCAAACGACTCTTTCGGTTTGTTCATATTAAAAACAAATTGTGAAATTTGGTCCGATTTTGATGTTAATACGCATGGAAATCGTTGGTTGCTCACTTTCCGGATTGATAACTTTAGAAATTTTTCCAATTCATAATTCCAGAAAATCTTGTTCATATTCGGAATTGGATTAACTCGAAACTTCGGAGTGCCAACGGCAACGTCGGAACGAAATTGATTTATTTGATTTAAAATTGACAGTCGATCCGAATATCTCAAATGTTCAATTTCAAAACCGGATGACCGTAATGACTGCAAAACAAATTATTTTTTTCAATGAACTTCAATTACAATAATCTACATACGCTATGGTGACATCCGATATGGGACTCCATTTCACATTCTCCATTTAACTGACAATATTTATTGGGTTCTTCAGAAATTATTGATTGTATTAAGTTTAAATAGACAACTAGATATATACCAAGCTTGACGGCAAACATAGTTATTGAAAATTTAAAAAGTACTAAACAACCGAACAAAAAGTAATAATACAACCAATAGACACAACGAAATATACAAATAAAAATAATCCCCTAAGTGATAGTGAATAAAACACAGGTCATAATGTTATCGTTGTCGTGTTAGGGTACCAAGTAATAGAGGCGAGAAGTTTTTACTCCCGCTCTAAATAATTGTATGTTTAAGAAAGCTACGACCAGATACTAACGCAGTTTGTTCTAACCAATAAAAAATTATAATCTGTAAATATTTTTGCCAAATATGAACATTAATACATACAAATTAGTGATTAAATTTTGAGATTCATCATAAAAATTTATTAACATTCTAATAATTATTGCCTAATGCTTTTCCAAGAATTCATTATACCATTCGAGCTTGTTTTAGTTTGGTAATAATAAATTAGATTAATACATAAAATACTAGTAAGGTTGAATTTTTCTTATCACGTTTAATAAACAAAAAAGAGTATTATATGCTCTCAGTTTACGAAATTGCAAGCAATAACGTGTCCAAGAAAAAGCCAACATTTAGTTAATCACTTTTACTATCAGTGAACAAGAACTGTAATATGTTGCCATTAAAACCTATCGGAGTACTTTTAATAATAATTTGTTATGGAGAATCGGTTTCAAGTGTGGCGGACAACAATCACTACTGTACTTTAGAGTCGCGATGTGTTATCGATGACAAAATTACTAGTTCATTGCACATCGGATGTCCAAAAAGTGTAAGTAAATTATTGTTCTTGTTTGAGTTATTCTTGTAACGCAATACTTTAATAACCCTCGTTTGAGAATTTCCTGTTGTTTTTCGTTTAGTTCGCTAACAGCCCGTCTCTATATAAATTAATTAAATTGAAACATTTCGATCGTGAATTTATAACAAACGAGTTTAATCAATTCCGTTCGGATATTACAATGGGAGTGTACTCAAAAATTTTTAAACACTCAGTAAACCAAATGAACCAACTGGAATGGTCTCATGAATTGGAATATCTCTTAAGTTTAATGATATCAAAAGTACCTAATACAAATTTTTATTGTATGGCTACGGAAATAAGTAACCGACCGTCACAGTTATATGTGTTAATTGACCGACCACGCATCTTAGATTTACGTAAAATATTTATGTTGGCTATAAATGAAATAAAAGTGAAAGCACTAGAAAGTTTCCGAGATGCAAACATTGGCGATATAGTTAATTGGTCACAAATTTACAATAAAGATACTTGGGCCGTAGGATGTGCTCTTGGTGAATTTACTTCGATGAATGTCAATGATAAATTATTAATAAGATGTTCGTTTTATGGGCAAAAACTTCAAAAGAAAGACTCTACAACCAATTATAATATAATTACCAGCTGTTCTCCCAAAAGACGAGAATCTGAACTATTTTTTGGTCTTTGTGGTATAGATAAAAATCGAAAATATTTTTAAAATAGGATTATAAAATTATTTCTTAATTGTAGTGAAAGATGAACTGGAAATTGGTAATGGTGATCAAGGTGAAGATGGTCGCGATGGATTACCTGGTTTGCCTGGACCAAAGGGTGAAAAGGGGGACAAAGGATTTAGAGGAAGAAATGGCCATCATGGTCTTAAAGGGATAAAAGGTGATCAAGGAAACCCTGGAGAAATTGGAGATGTTGGCCAGAGTCATATTTCGATACGAGGCGATATAGGAGAGAATGGCATTTGTTCAAAAGGTAACCGTGGAAATCCAGGATTACCTGGATACCCAGGAGAACCAGGAGCCATAGGCTTAATAGGTGACAAAGGAGTAAAGGGCGAGCCAGGTGAAAATACGAACTTGGCAGCATTTAAAGGCGATGAAGGTGTAGTAATGACGGGTTCGAAAGGAGAGAAAGGTGAAAAAGGAGACAGAGGCGATATTGGGCTGAAGGGTTTAAAAGGGCAAACAGGTATTAAGGGCGAACCAGGAACCGTAGAGTATGAGGGAGAGAAATGCATAACATGTCCTGAAGCCAAACGAGGAAAGCAAGGACCACCAGGACCACCAGGGCCAAAAGGTTCCTCTGGAACATTGGAAATTAAGGAAAAATTTGATATTACTACAAGAAGAACTACTTGGTTTTAGTTAGATATATAGTTTTATAAATCAAAATGTAAATCTTTTCATTTTTAAAATAATTTTTTTGGCAAATTTGTTTATAAAATTAAAAAAAAAATGTTTTTATTTTCAAAAATACTCGTTTACTAAATAATACTATTTCATTTTAAGTTCTCATCTTTTAATAATAAAAAGAAATAGTTTAAAGATTTATTTTAATTTTGAAATTGTTCAAATAGTTCAATTAAATAAGTAATTCGCAAGATAATTTGTTATAATATTAGCACTCTACTTAAAAAGACGATTCCTAAAACACAATATATTTCATTCATCTCAGATTCATGAATTTTGCCACGCCCTGCTCCTCTTGGCAATCAAACATCTTTGATATTTTATTTTCGCTATAAAAATACAAATTTCGTCATACAATTTGGATTTAATTAAAATACTTATTCAGTAACATAACAATTAATAATAATTTTGTATCATAATATGTGATAAATTTAATAAAAATCACTGCGGTGTTAATCCTATTTATAAACGCTTCTATTTAAATGTACACGTTTCAAATATTATTAATTATATTCTTCAGGGCGCAACTATAAATGAATGAAGTGTTTTGTTTTTACATAAACCAAAAGATTATAATTTTTTTTTTTTTTTGAAAGAAAACATAAATCATGCAATGGATTTAATGTCCTTTTAAGGTCAATTAATACTCCCCTTCTCATTCACGCACTCACCCACCCATTCCCCACTCACACATTTTCAGTATATCACCTGCACGTTGCTCCATGTCAACCTGCACACTGACATGGACAATGGGTCTGCGCTGAATTCTGCACTCCAACAGAGGGTCTAACTAAGTTGTGTTTATTAACATCAACGATCGTAATCGATGAAGAAAATTCGCTTTACATCCTGCCTCTCGTGAGATTCGAACCCAGTACCTCTCGGTCCAAGTGCCGAAGCTTTAATCACTGCGCCACTTGTACGGTAAACTTACGACATTGTTGTAATTGTTAGACAATCACAATATTAAAACTTAAATTACAAACCAATCTTAAAAAATTAGTTTGAATATCCCTTTTTCAACCAAGAAAACAAAAAAATCGGCTCAGTTTTAGTCCAACCCACACAAATGTGTGAGTAAAAAACCATCGTATGTAATGGCGTTGTTGATAAAAAATTTCGCTTGATTTGAAGTAAAACCAACACAATTGTGTATTTAGATATACAGTTGCGGCCAAAAAAATAGCAGTGCACTCTAAAAAGAAAAACATACTCATATTTCTTGTATACTGGTCCATTCGATCTGTTTTTGGTTTTCATTATGTAAATATTTATTATTACGCCTAATTTATGTATCGTATTTCATTTTATACTTTTTTTGGTTACCAGAGTAACTGGAAAAATACAAAGGAAAAATATCAATATTTAAGTCGGCCATAATAATAGCAGTGAGTGAAAAATATTTATTTAAATTATTTAATTAGTGTTTTTGAAAAATAGTTTTTGGTAAATCAGTAAGTATTACATCTGCTTTTCATTAATTTTTGTTACTAGTACCAGAGACAACCTAAAAGAGATATTTCATCCTATGTAAACGTAAAAATTTAAACTGCGATTTCATTTTCTGTAAATAGCCGCATATACAATCAAAAATATTTTGTTTTTTGCGTATACGCGTATTTTAGAGTTTTCGACGTCATGGCGTCGATATTGCGTCGACAATTGCTTCTGGCGTAGACAATGTAGACAATTGGTGTAGAATATGTCAAGAATGTAGATAATTGGTAGATAATTGTAGAATATTATATTGGTTGATTTTTGTACTTGTATTTTATAATAATACATTAGCATTATTGTACTAGGTTGTTCTGAGGCGCATCGCACCCGTTTATTCCCAGCAAAGTGTAGTTAAATATTTATTAAAAATACGGGTGCTTTGCACCCGTATCCTAATTAAACAACCAAATTTCCCGATATTTTGACAATTACGCCATCATCAGGGTTAGTTGTGTTATTTTATTAATTTAAAAATACAATAATTGAATGTTAAAAAATTCCATTTCCAAATCAACTACTGTGCGTTCTCGAGTGAGTCAGTCAGTGATATAGACGTTTATAATATTTCCATTTTATTTTAGTTTAAGTAGTTCTTGAATAAATTTTATTATTTCGAAAAATAGCTGAATCTCAGTTACCTTTGTTTTATACATAACTAAATTGACAGAACTAAATTGTTTTATTATTAAAATGTTTACATACCTATTTCGGATTTTATTGGCATGAATATAATGGCCACGCTATTTAAACTCCTAAATCTGTCGATTCTGCCAAAAATTATTTCTGCTCGGAAAGCATTTCAATTGTACCGGGTTAATGCTCATTAGATTGGCCAATTGAATTAATGTTTGAATTTATCGAAAGGGCTGCGTTGGAGCATTCAATTCACAGCTGTGATTAACCAAAGTTAATGGAACTAGTTTATACCCTTATTCCGCAAGTCGAGTCGTTTGTCGTTTCAAGTGACAATAAAAATCTGCTATTTGTATGAAAAATTATAGCCAGCTGCCATGCCAATAAGTGAAATTTTGAAATGACTAGAAAAGGCATAAAGTAAGTCGTTTTTCATTTGAAGTGACAACGATAATATACATACTATACATTTTGGTAAGACAGCCGCCTTTGGTTTCATACTAAATGAGTCACTTGGAACGACAAACGACTCCTCTAGCGGAATAAGGGTGTTAAAAACGAACAATAATGTGTAGTATTTGAATGTGTTTCTGAATTTGGATCTGAATGGCGGATTTGATGATTGTTTCGTTGTTACTTTCGAGAGAACGGTATGAATTATATGAATTTATGGTGCGTTTCATATTGCGGTAGTCTTTCGACATTTCATTTGTAGAATTATAATATAGAAAAATACAGTTTTTTTGGTCACCCTGTGCGTTCTAGAGTGAGTCAGTGACATAGGCGTTTATAATATATAATATTAAAATAAGGAGAGGCGTTTGTTATAAGTTGGCCGTATGACAATGGCAATGTACTATAGCATTGCTTGTATTAATTTGAATACTTAAGACCAAGTTAAATGGTTGATGAATTCAGAATAAATTAAATGATTGTTTGGCTATTAAGAATTAGGCTCCACTATACATTACAAGTTCAACCTGAGTTTCCTGTATGCCTCAATCACAATCGAATTACGATACAATGCCCTAGGCCTACAAATCTATGCTGTTGCTTTGTGCCTAAAACTAGGAAGCTTAACACAAAAAGTAGGTTGTGCAATAAACAAATAGAGATAGCATGAACATTTTTACTTCAGCTTGAGCCACCCATGTTGATAGTGCGATAGTTCACATTTCAAGCGGTCTTCCTTCTTTAAGATAAGGCACATCGCTGCCACTTTCAATTCATCAAACTTAACTTCGCTTCGCCATGACGAATGAAAAATTTGGTCAAAAGTACGGTTCTACTATTCGAATAACAAGAGTGCTGAATTAGGGAATTCATCGTAAAATGGATCCTCATAATGTTCAGATTTAATCTAGTCTAACAAATTATGCAAATTGTGTAATTTCAGAACTTCGGTCTTCCCTCATTTGCACGTTTTCGATCTAGCTAAGCTAATTTAGCTACTCTAGCAAGAACAGCATTTTTAGCTTTACTTTATCTGCGATTGTAAATCGGCTTGGAACGTCAATGTGGGCTAAATTCTGTTGCTCAACAGCAAGAGGCTTCTCTCTCCCCTAATCACCACTCCATATTAGAAAAAATTTGTCGGTTGCAGATGCAGCGCATGTGTGAATTACATTCGATACACTTACTAAATGCTTTTAGAATTGTAATTCATCGATGTTAAGGCGTTGTAATTACGGGAGTATTTAACGTAACCAAATAGATATCAGTGTATCTTTAACTCGCCAATTTTGTGCCAATACTACTATTTCGCTTATCTCATCACAATTACGGCATATTTCTATTGTGTAAGGCATACGCAGAAGCAGGCAAACCTCCAAATACAGTAAGACACGATAATCGAAGAAACATTTGCAAACATGGGTGAAATGGTGACAACGAATGAAGGTCTACGAAAGAAGGTCTCATTTTTCCAGAATTGTTGTTGCAGTCTCTGGAGGTATTACCATCGTAATCATTGGTCAATTTAAGATGAATGGTGCCAGGTCATGTAAGGTGTGCTCAATAAAGAATGTGCTGGCTTCAATGGTTTGAGGTCGTCGTCTGAATTAACAGTCTGGGCATTATTTATTTTTAAAGATTTTAAAATAAACAAGAACACCAAAGAATAATTAATAAATATTGTTGTTGTTTTGTTAATATTTAATGAGTATGATAAATTTTCGACATATTCGACGTTTCTGACATTGTCGACGTGAGTTATTTAATTTTCGACATACATTGTCTACACGTGTAGATAATGTATTAATTACACCATGTAGACAATACGGCACAACGCTGGGCGTTTTATGAGGAACCGTTGTCGAGCAGTTATTAGTAACGGGATATGCCACAAAATATTAATTTAAAGATAAGACGATTAAGAATATTAAAATATAGATATCATTAGTAAAATATGGTTTTGATATTAAAATTAGTTTGAAATATTGAAAATTGGTGATGCTGCTATTTTTCTGACTCCTTCAAGTTATATATAAATGCAGTTAGTAAATAATATACACCAAGGTCCCGCTTTGCGTCGCAGTTAGGTTCCACACGTAGAGACGCAAACTGAATTACGACGCATAGCGAACAATTTAAAATATTTGTGTTTGCCAGCAAGTATTACAATTTAGGACACATTTATCTAGATAAAATTCAAAATAAGACAAATATTAAGATAAAATAAATAAAATCACTCTATTAATATCACTTTATTAATAAATAATATTAAAATAATACATAAATACTTATGTATGCATTATTATTTTCACTAAATGTTCTCATGACAACGAGAATTCTCATTAATTGTAACAAAACAAGAAAATATAAGCAAAAAAAGGACGACGCATAACGAAAAACCGACGCAGAGCGGTTGTTTTTTTTTTTAAACCGACGCAAGAACGAATAGACGTACAACGAATAGACGCATAGCGGGACCTTGGCTATGAAATGAATTAAATACATTTTTTCTTTATTGTTAAAAAATAAATAAAGAACATGGAAAAGTAATTGATTTTTTGTTATTTCAACTCGTTTTAGAGATATTTGTAAATTTATCTGTTACTATATACTGTGAGTAACCCCACTGCTATTTTTTTGGCCGCAGCTGTAGTGTTTTTTTCAGACGAAAATAAGTTAAAAAGGAATTCACAAATGTGTAAGTTGGTTCAAAAACATACAACATTAAATTTTTGACATGGTACTTTTGCCCTACCCGCACAATTGTGTTAATAAATTACTAAAGGGATATTGTTTCTTGAAATTGTGCAAATGCGTAAAGCAAAATATATATAAGAGGCCTCATGTAGAGATTCCGAGGTAAATCTATTTTACTTTTGGCAACCTGGAACAAGAACAATACACTATAAAATAACTATGCCGATATGTTTATAAGATACGTATATATGGATTAAATATAGAAAAAAATTAAATTTGTGTATATAAATAAAATTAAAACCATAAAATAAGATTAACCTCGGAAAAACCTGCCTATAAAATTTGCACTATTTGATTTCTCTTATATATTTATTGCTCGATGGCAAAGGTGATATGCATATCAAATTTGTCGTAGAAAATGTGTCTGTGCTTAGTAAAAATACAATAAAACCGAAAAATTTTATTTTAACCCTTTCAACACTGTAGGAACATATTATCCCAAAGAAGTTTTGACAAATAGTAAAAACATGTAGATGCTAACAAACAATACGTGTTTTCAAATATATTTTTAGTATGACGTTGACTGATTGTTCACATATATGTTATTGATGATGGTGACCGAAAAATAAAAAAAAAATCATTTTGTTATCATTTTATTAGACATTATCTATTAGGTGAACAAATAAATTTCCGACCTTTTTAGATAGGTGTCGTTAGTATCACTACTTGCATATTATTCAATCGGGCAATACATGTTTTTTGGAGGTTAGATGTCAAGCTTGAATAATTACTAGTGACGTTTGTTCAAAGCGTAAACAACCATTATTTTCATGTAAAGCTTAGTACTCAGTTCAAAGTGAAATGAAATTTTAACGCGGTCTCCAAAAATCTATTTATTTTCGTGTGAAATAGAAATGAAATTTTATTTGGAGAATTTTTAAATTTAACGTATAAATTTGTAGGCATACACAAATGAATTTGTTTATTTTACATAAATAAATTAAATTAAAATGACTTTAATTAAAATTTATCGATTTGTGGTATTAAAAGATTTGTTTATTGCCGAATACAAACAAATGTCAAAATTTCGCGAGAAAATAATGTGCCGACACATTATTTTCACATGAAAATAATTTGGAGAGTTTATGCGCGCCATCTTTGATGTATTGAACACACTTGGCTTTTTCATTGGTGAACTGAGTACTACAAAATGAAAATAGAAATGAAATTTTTCATTTCTAATTTCGCTTTGGTAAAATCGTATGGAAATTTCACGTGAAATCGAACTGAGTACTAGGTTTAATTGAAGATGTCGAATTTTGTGCCAAAAAAACAACATTTGCTAGAAGTTTTAATTCATTACTTTTTGGTTGCAGCGGAAACAAATCGTTTGCTTGTGGAAGTTTACGGTGAACATGCACCATCGAAAACAACATTCAAAGAGTGGTTTCAACGATTGAAAGTTGGTGATTTTGACGTAAGAGACAAAGAACGTGAAGGCAGACAAAGATAATTTGAAGATACAGAATTGGAAGAATTGCTTGATGTGGACGCTTGTCAGACTGAAAAACAATTGGCAGAAGAATTGAATATTACCCAACAATGTGTTTCGCAACGTATACATAAAATGGAATTGGTTGAGAAGCTGGGAAATTGGGTGCCACACAAATTGAAAGAAAGGGACATGGAACGTCGGAAAACCATGTGCGAATTGTTGCTTCAACGACAACAAAGGAATGGGATTTTGTGCATCGGATCATCACTGGTGATGAAAAATGGATCCCATTATGACAATCCAAAGCGCAAACCAGCGTGGGTCAAGCTAGGTGAACCTGGCCCGTCGACGCCAAAAGCAAATATCCATGGTTCGAAGGCGATGCTTTGTATTTGGTACGATATGAAGGGTGTCGCCTATTATGAGCTGCTGAAAGAGCGTGAAACTATTACGGGACAAGTTTATCGATGACAACGGATGGCTTTAAAGCAAGCTCTAGCTGAAAAACGACCGGAATGAGACAAAAGGCACAATACGATTATTTTGTAACATGACAACGCTAGGCCACATGTTGCTATATCTGTCAAAAATTATTTGGACAGGCAGAACTGGGAAATTCTACCCCACCCGCTGTATTCACCAGGCATTGCTCCCTCTGATTACCACTTGTTTCGGTCGATGCAATCAGCTCTGGCACAGCAGCACTTCACTTCATATGAAAACGTCAAAAAATGGGTCGATGACTGGATCGCCACGAAACCAACAGACTTCTTCCTTCGGAGAATCCGTTTATTACCTGAACGATGGGCGAAGGTTATAGCTTCCGAAGGAGCATACTTTGAATAAAACATTCTTTCATTCTCTACAAAATCTAATCTCTTTTATTTCAGTAAAAACGGTCGGAAATTTATTTGTAGACCCAATATTACGACTAGTTGGCCTTGTAAAGAAATGATTTCAAAGGAAATCTAGTGTGGAATGGGTTATAGAAAGGGAATCTATTGTTACAGAACAAATACAATATATTTTGGGGTTTACTTTTACCCCATTTACATGCGACCAATATTTTTCTTCTGCAAAATGAAAAAGATATAACATTGAATTTTTGCACATGAGAGACAAGGAAAATGTAAATTTCGCATTGAATTCTTTAAAAATAAATTAATAATGATCCTATAAAAAAATTACGACATTACTATATATGTTTATTTCTTTCTGGCATATTGAATACTTTTTATATAGAGGATCCTTCTTATTTACCTGCAAAAATTTGTAGACGAAAACAATTTTCTACATCTAAATGCCTCATTTGTGCTCTTCTGTTTAGATTTTTCGGTCAGCATCATCAATAACATACAGATGTGGCCAAATTATTATCGCATTTAGATATTTGGAAGATTATTGCTTTAAAAAATTAATTTTTCAAATAAAAGTTAAACATTTTTATGATAACTATATTTATTAATACTTGTTGAACATTCCTTTAGCATTTTTTAATAATTTTATCCTACGGGGCATTTCACTTATTGCATTTTTCGCTTTGGTGAGTAGATTGGCGTCATTTTCCTAGACTTCGTTCATCGCTTCGATCAATTCTGTTTGGGTGCGCGGGCACTTTTCTGCTACTTTTTCTTTAAGAATATCCCAGATATTTTCGATGGGATTCATATCTAGCCTATTCGTTGGCCAATCAAGGATTTGGATGCCGTTAGTCCTTAAATATTCGGTGACTTTCTTCGCCGTATAGTATGGAGCCTTGTCATGCATAAAAACTCCGTCCCCATTGAATTTTTCATTCATAGTCGGAACCAGTTGTGATTGCAGAACATTTAAATATTGATTCGCGTTCATTACTCGTTAACTATATAAGTGAGAAGAGTCGTTTTGCTGATATTGCAGACCAAACAATTGTAATTGATGGTTAGGTGTAATATGATAGTGTAATAAAATTGTAATAGAATTACATTAGTTTAAATTGTTAAGTATATATTTATACATGGAGAAGAGTGACCTGCGCTTCTGAAGCTGTTAACAATAAGTTCACGCATCAACTAAAGCAGCGTATTTGGCCCTCACCGTGCTCCTTACCTTATTGTTGCAACTTTTACATACAACTTCTATTTTCAGTAAGGCGGTAAAATTGAGAAGTAATTGATTCTGAGGTTATACTCAGCGTGTCTAATTTATTTCTGATTTGATTTTACAAATTTTGGTCTTTATATACCAAATTATACAGCTAATCATACACAAAATTTTTAATTAGTTTATTGCCTATTCTGCATAAAGAATATGTTCAACTTCGATTTATAATTTTACTTTACTCATCGTTTTTCATCATTTAATTATTCTGAAATACGATAAAAATACAATATATAACGCATTCTTTATGTATGAATGGTAATGAACTTCACAATTTGCTCATGTTTACATTTTTCTTACTACGATCTTTACTATATTTTACAACATAAGTGTATGCATTTACAAACGAATGGAATGTAATGTTATCTCATTACACCATGACTCTAACTGGTTGTTTGACCTGCTGTTCGACATAGGAAGGTAAATATTCTTCTCCTTTTGATCTACGAACGGTCCTGGACATTGCTAGTGTCAAAGTCATCATAGTCTCGTCACTGAATACAACCTAACCAAGAAATAGAAAACGATAAAGTTGAAAGAAACATTTATTGAAAAGTGTAACTTTAAAATATTATTAAAAGAGGGACTTTTATTCTTTGTACCTTTTCCCAGCCCTCTCGAAACCATGTAAAATGACCATTTGCCCATGTTTTTCTTTGTTGTATAATCCTAGCATTTAACCCTTGCTTCTTGCTAGGTCTTCTTGCACATAGCCCATATTGAAAAAGGCTCCGTCTCACTATTCTCTCCAATATTTCCGCACCAATTTTACGCATTGTACCCCTCAGAGACTTACTGGATAACATTCGAACTTCTTTAGCTTTCCGCATTAAAAATCTGTCCTGCCTGACTGTTGTTTTGGATTTCCACCACATTTTCCTCTTCTTCTGGAACTTGTTGAAGTCTGAGATGATAATTTTTGCGTAAATTTGTTAACGAATGATCAGCTTACTCCTGTTTTCTGGGCTATTTGCACATGCGTATACTGGTCTACTTCCAAACACGTCGAAATTTTGGTTTTGGTTACAGCACTGCCGTCCTTTGCTTTACCCATAATGAATTTCACTAATATTACAAAAACCGCATTCACTGTCACTTTTCAAAGTCACAAACGAGACTGAAATTCTTCAGTAAAATTCTTAAATACTACCTATTTGTCATAAAATCAAAACAATTCGGAGGTCAAACTAATTAACAAGACAATAAATACTCGGAGTTCATATTTTGTCGAAAAGGGTTCACAGGTATTAATGACTCATAAAAGACGTATTTTCTTGGTATATTAAATGTTTATTGCACGAATTCCTTGGATTGGTCGATATCTACCATAATGACGTGCCAACTATACAATAGGTTGCAGTTCGGCCTTTGAAAATCACATTAACATGAGTTTCGTATGAGGTGATAATATTTTGGCCACATCTGTATATGTGAACGATGATGAACAAACATATAAAGTTCTCTTTTCATCATGTATGTGAACAATCAGTCAACATCATACTAAAAATATATTTGAAAACTACGTATTATAAGCAACTAAATTTTTTTAGTATTTATCAGAACTTCTTTAGGACCATATGTACCACAGGGATGAAAGGGATAAACAATAAGATAGTACGATTTATTTTTTGATTTTTTGTATTACTTAGTTGACGTTAACTCTTATGTGACATACATTTCCCGTGAATTATAAAAAAAAATCGTGTTGAAAGGGTTAAACGAGAAAAACAAGTTATACGAGTTACTGAAGTACGTCGGCATTTACATAAAAAACTATTATGAATAGGTTTAACACCAGCGATTAAATTTATTAAAAATAAAACATTATAAGTTGTCACATTATGAAATAAAATCGTTTTTAAATTAAATAATTTCCATACATTTAAAAAATATTTTATAAATCATATTACAAAATATGTTGTTAAAATAAAATAAAAATTTTACTAATTTTTAAAAATTTCAATTAAAAACAAAAAAATACTTTTTAGATTCAAAATAAGTTATACATCAGAAATTAAAAACTTCGTGTTTTAATTTTACAAGTCAAATTTATTTTAAGTGAGGTCGTATTATTATAACTAACTATTTAATTCCGTTTTCGGGAATGAATCATCTGTGACAATCAGATTTAGTATATTTTAAGCATCTTCAAATTCAGACGTCAGTGTAATGCCGTTTACTATGGTGTTCTCTAGCGATGTGTAATATCAATAAAAATAACCGTCGTCTAATAAAACTTTTTCTGTCAAAATATAACGACTTACACTAAAATTCCACTTCCTGTCCGGTACTTTCGTCACTTTTCTAGTTTGTAATATAATTTTTCCATTAAGCAGCGATACTTATTTTTTGAGTAATATTTACGATTTTAATTAGCTGCGGTTGGAAATTTTGTTAAAGATTTTCATACATGCATATAACTAAATTACGATAGTTTACCTGAGTGAGAGTTTAGATTTCATAAGGAGTGGATGTGTTTTGTGTTGCTCCTTAAGACTGTATGGTACTCAGAAAAAGAATCTATTTTGATGTCGATATTTAAATGCCCAAAAATGTGTCCAAGCTAAATTTTTCATCTAAACGATGTAATATTATATACTTCCCAATATGCAATGTTGACGGAATTCCGTTTACATTCGCGTGCAAAAACCACTCTCTTTCTATGGAAAGAACCACGTAGACGGAAAACCTACTACTCGCTAAAGAAAAGTGTAACAAAAATTCCAGTGTTGGTGTGAATCCCGACTAAAAAGAGAAAAACAAATTGTAGAAAGCAGAAAGAGAGAAATTTCTTTAGTACTTTTTACATTGAGGTTTTATTTTGAAATTAAAGAACTTTTTGTTTGCATTTTTTTGTCAAATTTATTCATGTACAATACACACATATACAATAAATTCATATAACAATTTTTAATTTACAATATACAGACCGACTACATTTTTTTAATTTAAATCTCGAAAATGTACCAATCTATTCGCCAATGTAATGTTATGTCGCCAATCTTTTACGTCGCTCACTCAGCATCCATCTTATTAAAATAAACAAATGAAAATCGTGATGGAAGATGCCGAAATACGAGCAACACTTAAAATTAATAAAATTTTACTTTAATACTTAAAACACGTTTAAAAAAACACAAAAATCCCGAAACTGAGTATACATATTATGTTCATTCGTCAACATATCTCACAAAACTGCAGATACAATATACAAAACAAATCTAATAAAACATCAAAAAAATTTGTAAATCAGAAAGGAAAAGAAAATTATTTCTCTCCAAAATCGATACTTTGTAGAATGGAATTTTGTGTGGAATTAAAATTATTTTTTCCACGCAGTAGAAAAATTGCATACTGGGATATTTTCTCAAACTTTTTTTTAAGATCACAAATTTTATTGTCATGCTTTTCAAATTCCCTTAAGTCGAATCACTAGTTGCCAAAATAATAATATGTTTTAGTTAGAGAAAATTCGAGTGAAAGAAATTTAAAATCAATTTTACTCGAGTTATTCGAGTTATAGAAGAATAGTTCGACTTATAGAAGCTCGACTTTTGGATGTTTGACTGTCCTATCCTCTCTTGATATCCTCTCATCTCAGAATATTGTTCTTGTTGTACTCGTGTCGTGTGTAAATTTTACTCATAAATTGTTCTATACATTTATACATTTATCTCTGTTTCAGTTTCTTTTCTATTTTCTTGATTCGTTTCTGACTACCACCTGTTTTTCGACAACAGGAGGGAATCGTTTGACAGAGAGATCCGCATATCTCGACAAATACGTACGGCTACGGGATACAGAACTGTATATTCATAACTAGTGGACCTGACAGACCCGTCCGAACGTTGCTTTGTCTGCTATAAGCGGATTCAGCAAAAGTTTCTTCGATATTCAAATTTTCCATAACTATATACTAAGTGACATTTGAAAGTGAGTTAAACATTTCAATCTTTTCGTTTCGTGCTGATGAAAGTAAAATAAAAAATGAATGTAATTTCTCATTATTCTGCACCGGTCAATTCTCGTGTCACGGCCGGACGATATTTGGCGGTTGTAATTGCCATATTTGGCGAAAGAGGAGTACTTTTCGTAAGATTAATGTTGTGTTGATAAAAAGTTATTGCTGTTGTTGCATGTGTGTAAGTGTCTGACGGTTGTGTTTTTCATATGTATTAGCTGTGTGGAGAGAAGGTGTGAAACTCAGTTGGTCGGTGAGCTCATAATGGATCTACAAAAGACTGAAGATGTGGCAACTCATAAAAATTGATGCTTCTACGCTGTGGATCCAATGACCCATTTGTACACATATGTACAAATTTGGACGATTTTCATTTTGACAAAAAAATAGCAAACAAAGAAATAACTCAACAGCAGGGTTGCAAAAAACTGTTTTTTTAATTTAAAACAAAAAACACGTGTTATGTCGAAATCGGTTTCTCTTAATTGATTAAAGTAGCAGCAAGCTCATTTTCTTTGTAAGTTGCCGTAGACGTGGATTTTAGTTTTCTCTTCTATTTTAATGTGCTCAATTTTCAACAAATAAACTCGATCATTTATTTGTGTTGCTGTATTAAAAAAAATAGTAAAAGAGAACTTGTCGACATAAAGTGACGTCATTAGCAAAAGACCAATGTTCCATAGTGGAAGATGGCTCTGGTTACATAATTATACAAAATAATAAAATACTAATACAATATACAGGAAACCTTCCAAGAAGACGAATAATTCGTTCCGTGTTCTTTAAAACCGTGTTGTTCGAGACATTGTTATGACATACAAAAAACAAAATAAAATAGAATAAAGAAAGTCGTCTTGTTTGAAACCGTGTAATTTGAGAAAATGGGTATCCATGTTCTTCGAATGCCATGTTCTTGCAGGATTGCCTGTAATTTGTATTTTATTTATATATGTATTTTCGTTTGATTTATAGAATTCGTCGATCCTTGGTATTTTACATAACTGTTCTTAAATCGAGCCGTGTTCGTTTAATACAATTTTGGGGAAGTCTTTCTACCAATCGGCTTTAGTTTTTTTTTTTTTTTTTGTAATCCAATTTTTAGTTTATTGGTTATCTTGTTCCTGAGCGGTATTGATTACCATTTAAAAATAATAACTCGTGGCACAAAAACAGTATTTGGTATTAGTTCACTGAATTTGAAGATAAAATCGAAACATTTAGTTCTAATACTTCTGTGCCTGATGCCGATTTTTTTGTTTCCAATTTCCGACTAACTAAATTGATGGTTTGTTCATATCAGTAATTGATAGATGTCCTCTACAAGGTTCATAACCAAAATATGCCTGAAATTTAGTTCTAAACTGAAAACTTGTTGTGATTTGAAATTCTAGATAAGAAATACTTTAGAAATTAATAAATCTTAATTTATTTAGCAAATTTTAATTAAAAAACACCAGACTAGATTTGTTTAGTGCCTGCGAACGAGTGGTTTGAAGTAATAATCAATTTGGTTGACCGCAAATTGGGACAAGAAAATCGGTGTCAGGCATAATGTCTGTGAAGTTAGCCCGAAAAATATCCCGAAGAAATGCGATGGCAACACTATAAAACAAATATCACGACATTTTTCAGTGTCATCCCAAAAAATTTTCTATATCACGCTAGTTTTGAATGTCATCCCGAATTTTTTTTTAATATCATGACATTTTTACTATCATGATACTTTTTTTTTTTTTTATTATCCCGAAAAGAATTCCTATACAGAAAATTTCAGTAAACAAATAGCGACAGGTGTTTGAACCATCCCGAAACCAAAAAAAAATATTGAAGCGCAGAAATTTATAACACGAGAAATTAATTCAATAACCAACAATTTACTAGCGTTGTTAATCCAAAAACGCAAAACAAATCACTCTGATAATTAGTAAGAAAACAAATATTGTGGATCAAGTCTATTAGTCAGATTTTAGATATAGTCGTGTGAAGTCGTAGTAGATATCAATTAATAGAGCAAAATTGGTATCGAGTTTGTAGAGGAAGGATCCACCTTTCAAATGCCTAAAAATTTAAATCAAGTCTATTAGTCAAATTTTAGATATAGTCGTGTGAAGTCGTAGTAGATATCAATTAACAGAGCAAGGTTGATATGGAGTTTGTAGAGGAAGGATCCATCTTTCAAATGCCCAAAAATTTAAATGAAGTCTATTAGTCAAATTTTAGATATAGTCGTGTAAAGTCGTAGTAGATATCAATTAACAGAGCAAGGTTGGTATGGAGTTTGTAGAGGAAGGATCCACTTTTCAAATGCCCAAAAATTTAAATTAAGTCTATTAGTCAAATTTTAGATATAGTCGTGTGAAGTCGTAGTAGATATCAATTAACAGAGCAAGGTTGGTATGGAGTTTGTAGAGGAAGGATCCACTTTTCAAATGCCCAAAAATTTAAATGAAGTCTATTAGTCAAATTTTAGATATAGTCGTGTGAAGTCGTAGTAGATATCAATTAACAGAGCAAGGTTGGTATGGAGTTTGTAGAGGAAGGATCCACCTTTCAAATTCCTAAAAATTTAAATCAAGTCTATTAGTCAAATTTTAGATATAGTCGATTGAAGTCCTAGCAGATAAGGTTGGTATGGAATTTGTAGAGGAAGGATCCACCTTTCAAATGCCCAAAAATTTAAATGAAGTCTATTAGTCAAATTTTAGATATAGTCGTGTGAAGTCGTAGTAGATATCAATTAACAGAGCAAGGTTGGTATGGAGTTTGTAGAGGAAGGATCCACTTTTCAAACGCCCAAAAATTTAAATAAAGTCTATTAGTCAAATTTTAGATATAGTCGTGTGAAGTCGTAGTAGATATCAATTAACAGGGCAAGGTTGGTATGGAGTTTGTAGAGGAAGGATCCACTTTTCAAACGCCCAAAAATTTAAATAAAGTCTATTAGTCAAATTTTAGATATAGTCGTGTGAAGTCGTAGTAGATATCAATTAACAGAGCAAGGTTGGTATGGAATTTGTAGAGGAAGCATCCACCTTTCAAAAGCCAAAATAATGAATCGAGTCTATGAGAGAAATTTTAGATATTTTAATTTAAATTTTAAAACTTTATTTAAATATTTGGGCATTTGAAAGGTGGATCCTTCTTTTACAAACTCCATACCAACCTTGCTCTGTTAATTGATATCTACTACGACTTCAATCGACTATATCTAAAATTTGTCTAATAGACTTTATTTAAATTTTTGGGCATTTGAAAGGTGGATCCTGCCTCTACAAATTCCATACCAACCTTGCTCTGTTAATTGATATCTACTACGATTTCACACGACTATATCTAAAATTTGACTAATAGACTTCATTTAAATTTTTGAGCATTTGAAAGGTGGATCCTTCCTCTACAAACTCCATATCAACCTTGCTCTGTTAATATATATCTACTACGACTTCACACGACTATATCTAAAATTTGACTAATAGACTTGATTTAAATTTTTGGGCATTTGAAAGGTGGATCCTTCCTCTACAAACTCCATACCAACCTTGCTCTGTTAATTGATATCTACTACGACTTTACACGACTATATCTAAAATTTGACTAATAGACTTCATTTAAATTTTTGGGCATTTGAAAGATGGATCCTTCCTCTACAATCTCCATATCAACCTTGCTCTGTTAATTGATATCTACTACGACTTCACACGACTATATCTAAAATTTGACTAATAGACTTGATTTAAATTTTTGGGCATTTGAAAGGTGGATCCTTCCTCTACAAATTCCATACCAACCTTGCTCTGTTAATTGATATCTACTACGACTTCAATCGACTATATCTAAAATTTGACTAATAGACTTGATTTAAATTTTTAGGAATTTGAAAGGTGGATCCTTTCTCTACAAACTCCATACCAACCTTGCTCTGTTAATTGATATCTACTACGATTTCACACGACTATATCTAAAATTTGACTAATAGAATTGATTTATATTTTTGGGCATTTGAAAGGTGGATCCTTCCTCTACAAATTCCATACCAACCTTGCTCTGTTAATTGATATCTACTACGACTTTACACGACTATATCTAAAATTTGACTAATAGACTTGATTTAAATTTTTGGACATTTGAAAAATGGATCCTTCCTCTACAAACTCCATACCAACCTTGCTCTGTTTATTGATATCTACTACGACTTCAATCGACTATATCTAAAGTTTAACTTGTTATATCTTCTTACCATTTTAAAAAAATAAAATAATTCTATTTTAGTTCAGAGAATTGTTGTTTTTCTAATATTAAATATTTGAATTAATTTTTTTTTATATTTTATTAATTTTGATTATATTGATGTAGATTATTATAGTGTAATTTTTTCGAGGTGATATAAAAATTTATCACGAAATTTTAAATAATAATAATATGTTTTGTACATATAATTGTAATTGAAAATTTCGTGATACTAATTTAATATTAAAAAACTATATAATACATAATTTACTATATATTATAGCTAATCTCGTGATATATTTGATTTATATGCAGCAATATTAATTATATATACTTGACTATCAGGATAGTATTAAAATATTCTGTGAATATATAATAGTCTTGCCATATTTAAC
Organism: Nephrotoma appendiculata; assembly: GCA_947310385.1. Classification (NCBI taxonomy): domain Eukaryota; kingdom Metazoa; phylum Arthropoda; class Insecta; order Diptera; family Tipulidae; genus Nephrotoma; species Nephrotoma appendiculata. The sequence goes on along the minus strand of OX371224.1, from coordinate 217,770,740 downwards.
TATAATGGTTTTTCGGGATAATTTTTCGCGCTAACTTCCTAGAGGTTCAGGCATATAGTATAAACGAAATGCAAAAATTGTAAAATGGATCTATCTGATGTTTTGTTCTTGAAATAGATGGAAGTTTCTCCAATCGGAATATGATTTGCTTCGGAATTCTCTATATTATTTGAATTTTCAGTTGGTGCTTTGATAATTTTTTAAAATTTCTCTGTATGTTTCTAAATTTTTGCCACTAATAAAGAAAAAATTCCCACTGCGGTGCGAAGAATTCGAATAATGCAGAGAATTCTAAAGCAAATGGTGTTCCGATTGAGAAATGTCCACCGAAGAGTGGGGCTCCTGGTTTAGTTGTTAGAATGAAAGAGCATCTGAAAAAATGAACGCAATTAAGCACACTTGTGAATGAGTTGTAGATCTAGCTACCGACCATGACGCATCACGTAAGGATATAACATATATTGTAAATTAAACAAATTATTTTGTAAATTAGATTTATGCAGTGAAATTGTTAAGCGAAATTATTGTTTCTCTGGAGAAACTCATAAAATACCATATTAGAAACTAAATAAATAAACGAATTAATGGAAATTCAAAAATGGCTTATACTACGGCAAGCGAGGCTTCAATGTAATCTTCAGATTGCAAAACATTGTTTAAATATTAGTTAACCAACATTTCAAATTTGATTAATCATAAAAGGCTGCCAAGTTAGTTACAATATTTAAATCATTGAATCACAAAACCAAACCGAAAACTGAAGCCAATAAGTTTTATATAAATGATACTAACTGAATCTAACTGATGAGTTTGGGTTTTATGGCCAATCATATTTATTTAATTTTATTGTATATGTATTTGAAGTAACAAATTTTAGCCATGCCGAAATCCTTCCTTTTGTGATGGAATGCGAACAACAAGTATCAATGTGATGAGGAATATTTTGCCAATGTTGCCTAGTGCGTCCAAAAAAAAAAAGAATCCGCCTTTTGTCAGCAGTGAGCATTTGTTCATTATTTGCAACAAAAAGAGCAGCACCAAACTGTTGATCACGCTGAACATCGCTGTAAATGATGTCTGTTGCTGGACGGTTAGGCGACGGCATACCGAAATGAATGAGTGACATATTCGAAATGAGAATGCAAATATCTTCAATCTTTATTAATGCCTCTTTATATATTTGTGGCGAAAAAACGATATTGGGATCTTGATCAGCGATCCAAATGCGATGCAGAAGAGTAGGTTAGATTGATTGAAACTGAATGTACATGTACACTTCATTTGCGATTTTAAACGATATTTCAATACGTTTTGTCGATGAATAATATGTACATTCAATATGCACGCAAATAGAAATTGAAATATCAAAATAACGCCAAGTGGCTTGCGCCACACTTGCGATACGTACGTCAAATACCACAAAATTCAACATCAGCGCAGCCTATGGTACACAAGCATAACTATGAACTATTCTCAGAAAGTCAATTATCCACTTCGTTTTTTTCATTTAATAAAATATTGAGGGCGGTGAGGGGGTGAAATTTTGGGGTTATATGTTCTTATATGTGTAAAATACAAAATAAATGGCAAATTGCCAGAAATTTACCAACATATGAAGACAAATTTGTCAAATCGCAGATATTATGTCAAATACAACACCTCTAAATCGAACGAGAAAAACATTCTGGCTGGAGTACCTCAAGGTAGTGTGCTTGGCCCAACGTTATATTTAATTTTCACTTCAGATCTACCAACGCCTTCGCAAATTCTGACGTCTACTTTTGCAGATGATACGACAATAGTAGGTAGCCATAAAAACCCAGAAACGGCGTCCGAATTCTGCAACAACATATTTATGACATCGAAATATGGCTAATGAAATGGAAGATAAAGTACAATGAAGAGAAAACGACCCACGTAACATTCACTTTAAATAAACTTACTTGTCCGCCTGTCACAATGAACGGAATACCAATCCCTCATTCAAATGGAGCCAAATATCTATTCGTCCATCTAGATCGAAGGTTAACTTGGCGAAAACATATTGAAATGAAACGAGACCACATCAAATTAAAAATTGATAAAATGCATTGGATGATAGGGAAATATTCATCTATTAACCTAGAATACAAACTTCTTCTGTATAATACAATGATTAAACCAATTTGGTCGTATGGGTGTCAATTATGGCAATCAACCTCAAATTTGAATATCGACATTGTCTAACGAACACAGTCAAAAATTCTGAGAATGATTACAGGAGCACCCTATGGTTCGTAAAAAACAAAAATATACATAGGGACCTTAGCATTCTAACTGTCAAAGACGAATTACAAAAGATGCGGATCAGCTATACAGGGAAACTGGTATGTCATCCGAATTTGTTGGCGCTAAACCTAAAAGATATACCTACGTCCTGGCGATTACAGAAGAAAACGATGGCTGTAACAGCATAAATTATAAAATTATTAACTTTACTTGTTGATAAGAAGTAGATTCTGCTCCCGCAGATTTACATAATTACCTTAGTTATTAAGATTTGAAGACTTATTGTTATTTTTATGTTTGAAAGATTCAATAAATAAAGAAAATTGTTAACAAAAAAAAAATAGGTTCGTTCTAAATTGAAAGAGTGAATGGATTTTTAAGGTAGTTAGTTAAATAAAACGTTTACGATATTGTACTAAAATATTATTAAAATTTGACCTTATATGGACTGTAGAATTTTAGATCATCATATGTAAAAATATATGCTGTCGGGTCCTTACGAACAAACATCCCTCGCGTTAAATGGTGTTGGTTAGATTTTAAAGCGGTTATAATATATAGCATGAGATGAGATTACCCCAAGATGCCATTGTAATAATTATTCCAGTCGTAATATGACTGATGACGATAGATACATATGATGAAATTTAGAACATCATATCCTTATTCTAATTAACAAAAACTATTAACTAATAAATTCTCCTCCAAGGTGTGATATTTTTAGAATAACTAACTTAAAATTAGTAAGCCTATATTAGTAATGTAGTTAGACAATAACTATGCTGCGGTTATCGCCCTGGTTATTTCTGTGACTAACATCCTATCCTCATTATCCCCTTTATGTAAAGGATGCAGGCAGGGCCTGGGCCCACATATTTTTGGAATATAGTATAAGGTGCAGAATTTAATATTGATATCATATATGATATCTAAATTACGATAGTTTCCAGTTCCTAATTGCTTTCCAGTTACATGTCTGGATTACGAATAATAATACATTTTAAAATGGTGATGTAGCCCCAGTGGCAAAGTGGTCAGCATGCTTGCTCCAGTGACCGGAGGTCCCGGGTTCGATTCCCGGTGGTCACAAGGAGAAATTTCACGGCTGGTTTAGGATCAATGAATTAATCACTCATTATCCGAAATGAAAAATATGATTATGAAACCTGATTTGAGGCGGCCAAATCCCTTGATGGGAACAGTTAAACTTTTCAGGATTTTTTCTTATTTCTTCATTTTCGACTTAAACAATATCGTAATCATCCTTTAGGAGTTAAATTATATAGATAACCAAATTGCATAAATTCAAAAAACTTGGAACGAGGCCTTTTGGAATCGTTAAAAACGTTAGTTGGGAAAATTTTCTTCCCAGAAATTTTTATACGGAAAAATAATTCAAAATTTAACTTTGTTACATAAATATTTCTATCAGCAGGCCAAAACAATACAATTGAAACAAAAAAGATATGGAAATATTCCCAATTCCCTATTCCTAATGAAAGCCAGAATAGTGTCAATAGTACGCTACAACTCAAATAGGGGTGATAGGGTCAGTCCGATTTAGTAAATTTTGAAAGTAGGTTTACCATATCTCTCAGAGCATAAACCACGTTTGACGTGTCAGTACTCCATTCGTGATTTTGATGGCTGCGGATCGTGCATGTAAGTCCTTTGTTAAGATTTTACTTTGGTTTTTTCAATTGTAATGGTCTTATTGTGATTGTTCCGTATCCTTTGTTAAGATGTCTGGCGTTGACAAAACAGCTCTATATTGAAAATTATAAGGTGTTATATAACATGTTAATTTTATATTAAATCTGCACAACATCCAAGGACAAAATGTTAAATGTAAAAATATATCCCGCTTCAATGGAAAAGTTGCGTCATTTAATTAACCATTCCTGAAGCTATATTTGACCTATTACTTTCCCCAGAGTCATAGCCCGAAACAACTTATCTCGAAGAATTTGTCGATTTCCGAAATAATAATAATAACATTTCAGGACCAAAAAACTTAAACTAGAGATATATAAAACAATGAGATATAAATCCACGAAAAAACAATAAAACAAAAGCATATGTCCTATTGGCCCATTCCACACACGGCTTCAGCTTCTGGCTTCAAACTAACTTGTAATAGATTTTTTATTGCTAATTTAAACCCTTATTTTATATTAAAACACCAAATTTTTTGTAATGATTTATTCTGCTCCCTCGAAAAAAAAATTTTTAACAAAAATCTACATCTCAAAAATGGCCTTAAATTTTTTTATTTACAGTTCTATTTGTGTTAGTTCAGCTTCACCGAAAAAATTTATTTCACAGTTAATATCGATTTTATAGGTAAAACGGGAAAGAGACGAATGTTAAACCGGTCTTTTTAAGCCGTGTATAGAACGGGCAATCGCGGGGAAGTATTTTATTTTTTTTTAGATTTCACGCCTGAGGAAGGAAGCAAAACAAAAATGTATGTTACCTTCCGCAAAGATAGATTAAAGAAGGGAAAGGAAAATAAATTTAAACACTGATTGGTGCCAATCATCGCAGAACTCATTGGCTGATGCCACATTAGGTCTCACAGAACCCGTATTTTTCTTCGTTTCTTTCCTATGATACGGGTTTTAATTGCGACTTAAACAAATTTTCGGTGCAACCACATGAACACAAACATAAATTAACTAAAAAAATATTTCAAGGCCATTTTTGACTGTACATTTTAGTTAAAATTTTATTTTCGAGAGAGCAATAACAAAATAATACAAAAAAATTTTGTGTTTAAATATAAAATAAGGTCTTAAAGTGTAATAAAAAAAAATCCAATTTATTTTCGAATGCGTTTTTTAATTTTTAAACATTTTTGTTAAAAAAATGCTATATGGTTTCGGTTTGCCGTCTGTAAATCTGTGTCCACGATAACTTGAAAACGGCTAAAGATATCAACTTAATTTTTGCACTAAAAGTTCAAGCAATTCATGGAAAAGTACCCTATTGCTTTGGACATTTCTGTGTTCAGGGTCCTCGGAGATACGTAGGTTTTGTTCACCCCCCTCCTTAAAATTGATAGAATTGTTTTTTATTTTCTTAATTGGCTGCCCCCCTATTGCAGCTTGTTTCTGTGCCAGTGCTCCTGTTCCTGGTTTGTTGGATTTGGAGGTAGACGAATTTTTTTTAAATGTTGAAATCGCATTTAAAACGGCTGCTTTTAACAACGCGAATCGATGTTCAGCAGAAACTGTTAAAGGTTGTTGGCACCGCGTTGAATAATCAAGTAATAATACAAATTCAATTAATTAATTAAGTTGTTATTATTATTATGGTTTGTTTGTTGCAGGAAAAAAATAAATAAAATTGGAATCAGGAGGACGATAGCAAAAGAGGATTAATTTTGTTCCAATATATTATTGTACCGCTTTGTTAACGTTTGTTATTTTATTTTTATTTTACGGAACTTCGTTCGACCTATTAACTATATTTTGGATATCGATTTTTTTTAAATATTTATATTGTATTATTGATGGTGATGGTTTGAAATATTTAAATTATAATTTTGATGTTATTAATTTTTCAGGTTTTTTATTAGTTATTATTGATGGTGATGGGTTAAATTATCGAAATATTTAAATTATAATTTTAATCTTACTATTTTTGGAGGTTTTTATGCCTAATGGAAGCATGTTTCAAATCTATACATTTTCATATTACTTTTTTTCCAACGCTTCCATATGGCTTTTCCTCCATTTTTTTTATAAATAAATTAAACAAGATAAAATTAAGCTCATTATTCCATGTTTTCACTTATATGATCCCTGCAATGCAAATGGGATTGAATCATAATTCTTCATCTTCATTTGACTGCGACAAAACGTTTTTGAAAATTGACGGGACGAAAATACTTTTTTTAGATAATTTAGAGGAAAAGCCTTATGGAAGTATTAAATATCTATTTAATATCAAGATACATATTTCCATTAGGCATAATAACCTCAATGTTTTAAATTTATTTAAAAATCTATAAATAATTCAAATACGAAATTAAAAATATACAAGAAGTTCAAAAAATGACTCAAAAATGACCTCAAAACTTGTAGTCGCCAAATAAATAAAACATAATTCAGGAAAAACACTTATCTTAAATTTTACTCAGCTGCCACTCTAGTTGCCCCTCCCTCCCTGAAAAGTAGTCGCTGAATTTTTCTCGCGTCAATTTCGCAATCGTTGTGGAGTTGCAATTCATGGGTTGGAGAGGCATCATCGAATGTTGATGATGATTCCAGGAACCTTAAAACGTATAGAAAAATTTTTAATTGTGGACTAATGAACATTGTAAATAAAATGTTACCTTGTACTATGTTTCCTTCCTCCTACTTCACGATTGCCGAGATCAGGAGTAATGTAGTGAGAGTTCTTTTTCCTCAACCAGTTGTGTAGGCAGACACAACTTTGCACAATGTCTTCGATCAGACTAACATCGGCCACAATTGGGTTTCTGAAGATGCGCCATTTCGCACACAAAATACCGAAGCAATTCTCGATCATGCGGCGGGTTCTATTTAGCCGATAATTAAATATCCGTTGCTTGGTTCTTTTAATAGTGGTGTATGGCTTGAGCATATTTTCATGTAAAGCAAACGCGTCGTCCACCACGAAAACATAGGGCACAGAAGAATAAGTTGGGCTTATATCGCGTGGTTGAGGAACTCTAAATAAATCATTTGTGTTAAAGCTTATAATTATTATACTAATAATGTTAGAATCCGAAAAAATGTATACTTACGGAAGTGTTTTATCATAAAAGCATCGCCCAAAATTGCTGTCTCTAAAAGCTCCGCCATCACTCTAACGAATTTGTATAAAAATTTAAGCGTAGGGTTAGGTTTCAGTCTTAGTTGTGTTTATTAACATCACCGATTGAAATCGATGCTGAAAATTCGATTTGCATCTAGCCTCTGATGGGGTTTTGAACATTGTACCTCCCGGTCCAAGTGCCGAAGCTTGAACCACTGCACCATTTGTCCGGTAAAATTTAAGCGTAACACATAACAGAAGTTATAAGTACCTTAATGTAATAGCCAATCTTATTGCATTATGGTTCTCGCAAAATGGTTTTTTCTTTTTCGATAAATGGCGCAACCATCGCCAATAGTTCTTCAAAATGTTCTAAACTCATCCATGTGTTATTATAGAACAATTGTGAGTCCTTTTTCATTTCGTTAAAGATGCAATTAATTGCCCCACTTATATCTCGTTCCAGGTAGTAAGGCCGTACACAACATTTACGTTTTTTCCTGGGAATAGTATCTCCACGCTCGTTTTCGCTGTTGTTGCTGCTGCTAAACATTATGTTCATGGAATCATCTGAATTCGAATCCATATTTGAAAATTTAATTTTCCTTTGAACTAGGCCAAAATAGGTTCTTCGACTACAAAAAAACACCCTACCTAGGTATCACATTGCGCTGTACACAAAATATTAAAAACACAGGATTTTCAGATAATAAATATTTTATTAAAATTTATCAATAAAATTAAAATTTATTTATTAAAATTTATTTTGATTTGTTTATTTAATTTAAACTCGACCATTAAGTGCGATTTACATGATGAAAAAATGTTGGCTAGCATAAATAGAATAGTTTGGTATATTAACATTTTCGTGTGTATGACAAGAAAAGAATACCACTGTGCAAAAATTTTGCTGTGCGGTTTTGTCTTTTTTTAGAGCAAATGTTGCCATAAAATAAAAATACTGCCATAAAATATAATCGACCCGAGTTATTTTATGCCAACAAATATTATTTATGGCAGTTTATATTTCTTTCTCAATTCAACTAATGCGAAAAATTTATATTGTGTGCAGCTCTAAACACACAGCAAATATTTTGCTTGGACAACATCTAAATCACGCATTAATTGGATATATTACACGTGATTGGATCAGTTAACTATTATATTAGAACCGTTCTGCAGTGTTGTGCAATTGTATGTAAAAAACTGTTTTATACATTTTTTACGTAAAAAATTGTAATATACTTAAATTACTGTATAAAACGTATAATATTGTATAAAATCAAATGCGTATTTAAAAACCTTAGTAAAGTCGCAAACCTTAATATACGAAACATAAATTTTTATCATATTAATACATTTAATTTTATTCGATAAAAACCATAGAAAAAAGAAATAATAAGAAAAAACAAGAAATATTACTTTTATAAGCCAGTGCGAAGCTAGCGCCGCTCCCAATATATTAGTTTTCGGTACTACACATTGAGCGACATAGTGCATGAAATAGTTTATTTTTTTTATGAAAAATATTTCAAAGCAGAAATTTTAAATTTGCTTTCACCGCTGTATACGTACAAAAAATATTTTTTTTGTTATTTGGTTCGATCTTCGTTTCGTTTTTACTGCGATATGTAGAGAATATAAAAAACAAGCTGTGGTAATATGTATGAATATGAATAATTGTGAAAATGTGAAATGTGTGTTTATGAATGGGTATGAAATGTGTTTTTGTTATTCTAATTAAGAATTTCTATGAAGACGAATGAACGCAAACATTTTCGGTATCTAAACTAAAAAAAATTTTCTTGTGCCGTGAATCGTGATATACGTCGAGTACATTATCAGATATTATTAAGATACGAGTATTATATAATATAATATGTAGTTATTGAACGTTTTTAATTCAAATTAAGTAAAGATGTCGTTATGTTTTTTAAAATAATATTTTTATTTCTAACCGACGTTTCAAATACTAATTTGATCTTCAGATTTTTTAAAATATGTATTTGCACAAAATTAATTTTAAAACTTAAAAATATTAAAATGTTGTAAATTAATTAAACATTTGTAAGTACCTCAGTTTAAGAATTTAACAGAAAACAATATTCTTAATACAAAAATGTTTAATTCATTTTTAATACCTATGTGATTTTATATTGTTGCCCTGAACATAATTACTATTTTCACGCATTTGGCGTAAAGGTAAAACTTTAAAAATTGTAGTTTCTTAAGTCCGCTATCTTTTTTGCTATCTGTAATGTCATATAAACGGCCTTATGATGGTAACACGATGTTAAAATAATTGTAAGTGGAGAAGTGTAATATGTTCCATTTCATGGGCTGAATGGTAACTTGTGACCCAATTTTTTTTTGATTTTTTGGGGATAGTATAATCAGGAGGATTTATCGTGGAAAACGGTCAAGAACGAATAGTATTTACACAACAATTCATTGACCAAATTGTAACTAATTCTAAAAAATATTTTGTCCAGTTCTGTAACACATTCAAAATGTGGTTTATATAATGAAGTCCTAATTTAAAAGTAAGTATGGGATTAGGTTTTGGAATATAGTAAAGCCATTCGATCAGCAAGCTTAAACAAACTATATCAGGAAATCGAAGTTTAACGTGAATTTTTAAAATAATTTGAATAAATATCGTCACATAAAGGTGACTGGCACACTGTCTTATTAAAGAGCTATAGCTAAATATTTTAGGTATTCCTATGTAGCCACTCTAGCGCACAGATACTCTAAAAAAGTTAATGCTTAAACGTGAAAACCATAGTAAGCTTTTCTTTCCTTAAACTTTACACAATTTAGAACTACAACACATTCCTTTGTGTTTTTTTATGTTAACGTTTACATCATATCTTGTTTTCTAGATAATCAGGGTACTGAACATAGGTTAATCTTTATTGAACATGTCATATGCTCGTCTGAAGTCTACAAATCATTTGAATATCTGAAAAGAAATTTGGCTGTATTTGTAAATAATTCGGGGAGTTAATATAGTTAAATATATTTTTTTTTTAAACAAATTATTGATGCTTAAATTTTCGATGATCTTTTGTAACAGAAGTAATATCCATAGTTTCGATCTGATAAGATCATGAAAAAATTCAATCATCTCATCAGACCATGGCGACTTAATATTACTACGTAATGATTACATTTTGTGTTCTATATATGTAGAACAACCGTGTAATCGTAACTCTAGTGTTAATGAAAAATTATATGGCAACTCACTAAATTTATTCTTACAAACTTTCATCTCATTCACACTGGTTTTGATTCCAGTGCAAGTAATTTTTTATTAATTTTACTGAATTAATTAATTAATTCATATATGAATTAATTAATTAATTCAGTAAAACGCTATAGCGTTATCGGAAATATCGTCTCTTACCGTTTTATATGTGTTTCTTCGGGTAACACGAAATATATCGGTTTACACATATAACACAAAATATAATCATTACGTAGTAATATTCAGTCGCCATTGGTCTGATGAGATGATTGAATTTTTTCATTATCTTATCAGATTGAAACTGAATATTGCTTCTGTGATAAAACTTTATCGAAAATTTAAGCTTCAATCAATTTAATCGATAAAATTTGCGCGATTGATAAACAGAAAATTTGAATAGTGAAGCTTCATTTTACAAATTTTTATTTTTATTCTTTTATTCTTCCTATATCAACTACATTACCTGATTCATTTAGAGTTACCCAGGGAGCACCACGTGGAGGTATGAATCTCGGACTTCGCCCCCCTACCGCCTTCCCCCGAATATAACGCCTAGACGTCCATTTAGAAAATTGATGTAATAATTCATATTTCAAAATTTAATGTATAATCTTAATGATGTATAATCTAGTTCAATAGAACGCTACATCATCTAAAGATTATACATTAAATTTTAAAATATGAATTATTCTTTTTGAAATGGATGCCTAGGCGTTATATTCGAGAGAAGACGGTAGGCTTTATATGCCATTAACAATAATATAAAGAAATGTGAAAATATTTATGTAATTTAAAAAAAAAATGCGGAAATAGTTGTCAAAAATATAGTTGAAATACCAACTTAAAAGAAAAACGGTCGTGATTTAATTAAATGTGGAGGATCAAAAATTGAAACGATTTTAACGGAATTATTAAAATTGAGTATTGGGTCAGAAGCAGTAACTCCCAAGTTTTTCAGTGCTCTTCGATTGTTTGCACCTTGGTTGCAAATAACAGCTCTTACTGTAAGGCCTAATGATATACATAAGTGTAAATTGGTTTCTATTAAGTTCGATAGGGTATCTGAAGGAATCGCATTCTCAGAGATGTAGTAAGACAAAATATTTTTCCAATTTTCAACTAACCCGCGGACCATAAATACACAAACGTAGCTGCCTAATTTTGCCTGTCTTTTGTCGTCCCCTAGATCAACATATCCATCAACACAGTCTCTGATAGAATTATACTTTAAATCTTTTTTTATTTTAATTTCGTCAAACAACAAACTGCATTGCCTGCCTATCACACTTAAGCTTTCAACTTTTTCTTTCAAACATTTTAACATAAACGAATTGTTGGTGCCTGGGAAGATATTCTTTATGGGTTGCCATCGAATAAGTGACGTCTTTGATGGTAAATCGAAACTTAATTTGTCTCGTAAAAAGTTATATGCCTTAGGAGAGCGATAATACAAATTCTGCGCTAGAACCTTATATTTATCTGGCCATTTCTTAGTTTTATTTCTTTCAGACAAAATCATTAAAGAAAAATTTTCCCCTTGTTGACTTTTCATTGTCTGCTCAACCAATGTGTTTAGAGGCATTTTAGCTTGAAGTTTGAAATTATCAAGTTTTTTATGGGTCTCATACGAAACGACACATTTCACAACAGGATGTGCTAAAACAGGATGTCACAAAACAGGATATCACAAAACACATGGACAGTACATGGTACGAAACAGGACCGATTAAAACAGTACAACACAAAACAGTACATGGTACACTAAAGTACATGGTACGGAACAGGACCGATTAAAACAGTACATCACAAAACAGTACATGGTACGGAAGAGTACATCGCAAAACAGTACGTATTAAAAGAGAACACCACAAAATAGTTAATAGTCAATTTTGCAGGTTTTAATTCCAAAAAAGTGTTTAAGTTTTACTTATTGTTGCAAAATAGAAATTTAATTAAATATTTAAATAAAATAAATATATTATTTATTTATTTAAATTTTTGATCTATTTTGCAACGATCGAGTATTAGCGATTTAAATTAAAATAATGTTATATATTGTTAGGTGAAGGGATATTTTATTATAATTTAAATCAATTATAATTCTATATAGTATACTGTCTAATTACTCTTGGTGAAGGCAAATATCCACTTGATAATATCCTAATTACTAAACGTATTCAATAGAAAAAATATTTAACAAATCAAGCTGAAAAAATCCTCTAGCTTAACGTTCAGTAACATTTACTTTAGTGTACCATGTACTGTTTTGTGTTGTACTGTTTTTATCGGTCCTGTTTCGTACCACGTACTTTAGTGTACCATGTACTGTTTTGTGTTGTACTGTTTTAAATGGTCCTGTTGTGTACCATGTACTTTAATGTACCATGTACTGTTTTGTGATGTACTGTTTTATTCGGTCCTGTTCCGTACCATGTACTGTTTTGTGATGTCCTGTTTTATTACATCTTGTTTTGAAATGTGCCATACTGAGCGGCTTCGGTTTTTTATTTACTACCCTATTTTTTTGTTCTAAGTTCTTAATTTTTTTGTACAATTCTGTTTTTTCATGTTTCAATTTGGTAATTTTTTTAACAAATTTATGATTCATCGATCGATATACTGCTATATTTCTTTCCCGTGTTTCACAACTATCACATACTATCGGCTCTATTGATAAATCATTTATATAAATAAATTATTAGTATTTCGATTTATTGATTAAATTAGCTACCTTCTCTTGAAATTAATAAAATAAATAGAAAATAATTGATTGATTGATTGATTGATTCTGAATGCACGACCAAGTTCTTACACAGGAGCTCCCGGGTGACGCCGGGCCCACCGTACACTCTTTTTTACATATAACAAAACCGAAGGATTGGATAGGTTAGTTAAGTGGGACAGAATCGGCCCGGTTACAGACACCTAGGTATAGCCGATAGTTAGTAACACAAAGACAGCACAATACTAATCTACTAAGGAAGGATAAAGGTTTAATAGGTTTAATGGATAACGATGGTATTGGTCTTCAACAGTAGTTCTCTAAATCAGCAACCTGAGAAAAAATTTGTATTATTTCACGTACATCTGGAAATTTCCTGAAATGTAATTGTAAATTAATGCAAAATTTAATTGATTAAATCGACCCAGTTGCAGACCCTTAAATAAAGTCGATAGTTATTAATGCAATGACAACACCATTCTAATCTACACAATCAACAATTAATATTTCAAAGAAATATTATTTCACGTCTGTAGATTTCCTGAAATTTAATTCTAAATTAATATTTTCCGGCTTCCTAAATAATATAAACATTTATTAATTTAATCCTCCTGCAATTCCACGACTTACAAAAGGATTTCCTGTATCCATAATTATTTAAATTATATCAAACTTAGTCTAAAATTCATTAGTATTTAACCCTTAAATCGAGAAAAAAAAAAAAAAAAAAACAACAATTTTTATATGTAAGGCATCCCAAAGGCAATGGTTCCCGGAAAAATATCAATGTTATTCAATACCAGATTAACTACCTGATAGGATATTTCAAACAATTTTAATTTAATTCGCAAAAATTTCAAATATTTTATTAGTTTTGTTCACCAAAGAAGAGAATATTCGATTAATTACCAAGTATAATTATAGTGCACAGGATATTTATATCATGCTCAATAGAACTTTACTATTCCTCAACCAATAACTGTTAAATATGGTACGCAGAATTGGATTGGCACTGTAGCATGTTCAATGGAACTAAGCAAACTCAAAACAAATGATGATCAAATTCGGGTGCAAAGCCGAATTTGACGAAATTTTCGGATTCAGCTATAATGAATGAAACATGCCGTTTCCAACCGAAATTTTCCAGTTCAGATTGTACAGCTGGGCTAGGATTCTAATAAATTAGGATCAACTTGTATTGGGATTTTAATGTGTCTTTTTGATAAAGTTCTAAAATTCGATAATTCTGAATGGAACTTGGCCATACCCCGACCAATTATTGTCAAATCAGGTAAGCAGAATTAAATATGAATGTAAAAATGGATTTTAGAGAAGTTCTGGAGTTCGGCCGTGCTAAGCAATGTCTTAACTAATCATGTTTGAATCTGATATGTTGAGCTGAATCGGGATTTCAACATAAATCCCGGGTGAAGTACTGGATTTTTCAACAAAATAAATCCGAAAATAATCGGCCAAGGAATTTTCCTATTTCTCCATTTACACGTCAAAACAGCCAGTTGACAGATGACCCAGCCGAACTAAGCCTCTCCCAAATTAATGCTAATTGCTAGAATTGCGATTTGCTAGAATTCCAATTAAGCCCAAAAATGATTTTATGCATCTTCCGCAGTATATTGTCTCAATCAAACAAAACGATCATGATTTATGTGAGGTGATGACACGAATCTTCCGCAGTATATTGTCTCAATCAAACAAAACGATCATGATTTATGTGAGGTGATGACACGAACGGAAAATAGAACCACGCGGAAGGCTTTTTACACAATTGGTACATGAGCAGGTCGTTGATTAGGATTTAGAATTCAAATCAATCGATATTCGTATATATCATTCCCATGCAAAGACGAACCTGTTTCGAGAAATATTATTGAGCCAGAAATTCTTTTAGATAAAATAGTGCCAGCATTAAGCAATTTTAAAAAAACAGTCAACATTAAAAGGCTGAAGGATATCACATCAAAGATTTAATTGTCATTACAAATGGAAATAAAAAATTAAAAACCATTTTCCCTTTGCCATGCCGTAACACATATGAGGTCTCATCCCTTTAAATCAATCTACAAAAAAGTCATGAATATTTATATATATATACACATATACATACATATCTACACACATACACACACATATACATACATATATATATAAAATTTTACTATAAAATGAAATAAAAAATATTTCTGTTCTTTGTCACTCTTATGAAATTTTAAAGTTTTTCTTTTGCGTATTATCAGTAAAAAAATTGCTGTCAGCAAATCTTTCACGGAATTAATGCATTATTTGTAAAACTGATCAACAAGAAATATGTAAAAGAACAAAAAATATTTTGTTTTACTATTCACTTATCAAGAATAAAGTAGAAAGAAATGATATGTATTCTCTATTCGATCGTTCAATACAGGCAACAATACATTTTATCCAATCAGTAACTACAATGAATTTTCGCTTTCTTATTAGAATAGAAAAGTAAAACCAAAAGAGCAGTAGATCCCGTTCGCTAACACAAAAAATAAGATCAACCTTTTTAGTTTCTCATTATTCGCTCATTAGACACTATTCGTTTTCTACTGCATAACATTTCTGAAAATTCATTTTACTATTCAAGAGCGAAGAGAAATTAGCATAAAAAATTCATTTAAAAATGAACGGAAAATGAATGACAAGCAACAGAAGAGTATTTTTATTTTCATCCTTTTTGTCTTATTTGACTAAACTAAACTACGTGAATGTACGTACATATATCCATACACACACACACAATCGCAAACGATACGACACATCACAAATGCGTATATTAAAAAATATTTACATTAATAAAATTAAAATTTATATAAATTTTTTACAAAAAATAAAAATTAAACAAAATATAAACTAAACAAAGTATAAATAAAAATATGAAACACAAAAGCACTTAGCTTGTGATGCGTTCACCATTGCTGCGTCAGTGCATCACACAAATAACAAAACAACCCGTCATAACAACCTAGACACTTTCACGTTAATTCACGTTTCAATTTACTAACACCAATTTATTAACACTTTATATTATATATTTAATATTTAATTTTAATAACTTTTATATATAAAATATTATTTATTTATTTATTTAAAACAGAAAAAAAAATTTAAGTTTCAATTTTCTATACAGAGAAAGACAAAAACGCGTCTTTCTCGTACGACGATCGATCGCCGACCAGGGAGCTCCTATTTTTAGAAATGGTAACAAATATAATGAGAGTTCTTAGGGCCACAAAAGATATCTATAGAGATCTAAATACAACCTGAGAAATATGAATTATTAGTTGGGGCTTAAGTTAGTAAGAAAAATAGTGAGCCAATAAAATAAATAGAAAATAATAATAAAATATTGGTTAATTAAATTGGTATATCTAGGTATATAGTGTAAAATATTTATCATTTTTTAATGTTTTTTATACAGTTAAGTTTGCTCGAAACTAGTACTTAGGCTGTGTGCCAAACTTAAGGTAAAAGTCAATTTTAAGTAAATTTTTCGGTAAATTCAATTATTTTTCAAAAACTCTATGGCAAACTGATCGAAAAATCTGTCCTAAAACCGGTTTTTGCCGTAGTAAATGATTTACCTTAAGTTTGGCACACAGCCTTAATGTAAAATTAATATAATATAAATTACCACAAAAATAAAAGAACAAACTCTCATTTATTTAAAATGTATATATAAAATCGTGGTAAAAATAACACAATATGATAACCATCGAAAATAACTTGAAACGAATTTTTGCCATGGTGTTTTAAAGATATTGAACGATATACTAACGAAATTGAAATTTACCTTTATAAGTCTTCATATGGTGTACAAAGAATGATCTCGAGCTAAACGTCAGCAAGTATCATTTCGCATTAACATATTCTTGCAAACGAATACAATCCATTTTTTCAAAATAGTATATTAATTGTTGTTGGAGTGAAATTTCGTCCGTTCCAGATTTGCGTGTTACATGTGATAGCGAATTAAACTTGCAAGATCAGATCGATAATATCATCAATAGAGTGTGATGGCCTCATCACGATGCCCACATAAACGGAATCGACGTTCTTGTGCTGAGGAATAACTTTGGAAGGACAATTATAACTTGCCTTCTTACTCGAATAGTTTAAATTTATTAATTAGTGGTTGTAACTAAGCCGTCGAGCGGTCATTCAAATTTTAAATAAACAGCTCGCTCTCGCCAGCAAAAACTATCACAAAACATAAGACACTCATAATTCCGACTACATAACCGTAAGAAATCTCTATTTGGTACTCATAGCCTATATGACTTCAAAAATTCAACAGACGTACCTGCGCGAAATCAGACATCTAAGCTGAAATTTATATGCAAATTAATGATGACCAGTAACTCATCTCATGAGTGAAATACCAAGATAAAAATCTATTTATCCTTAGAATAGTTCATCCGTCAGCTCAATGTAGTAAATCGCAGCTTTGCCTATATTTTAAATCAAGTCAACTTCCCACTGCTCATGAAAATTTTATTTTGCAAGCAGTTCAATAATAAACGTTAAAATATGTATTTGGGGCCGGTGAAAAAGAGGCACAATGTCTCTGAGAATACACAAGATCGAGGATAGGCGGCCAAATCCCTGCATGGGATGTAACGCCACCAGTATAAATACGTAATATTCTTCTATGAAGGGAACTATGTAAGGACCGTAATCACGTCAGGTATTTACGTAAAACTGAGGTACGGGCGTTAACACGAACATGAGTTAGAACAGTTATTAGATTGGACACAGTATGATCCTTTGGATCTAGTTTCTAAATGAATTTGGGATATGCAAAACTGGCAACTCACTGTTCTGTTATATGTAGTTCTCGTGGTCGTTGTGTTGTGGGATGGTTTTGAAACAACGTTGCTATTATTAGTGTTCACGAGACGCGTAGCGTTATAAATCGATTGTAGCTCTTCTGTTGGAGAACAACTACCACTTGTAGGGTTGAAATTTAGAAATAAAATTATTAAATATTAAAATGACCTGGCCTTTCATATTTTTGTTCTCAAACCATTCATTCATATCCGATCTTGTAATTTCCAAAGTTTACCTCAATTTGTTCCTCAAAATAAATTAACTCTACCCGATGTTATTTGGAATTGTTACGAAACAGGTTTTATTTTTGTAGTTATATAAAAGATTACACCGATAGTGGAATAGACAGTTATAGATTTTCTTACTTTACGATCTACGATCTTATACAGTTATACCTCGAAACGAATACATTTATTTTATCCACTTGGACATTGCGGTAACTGCCCGCAATTCACATCCCCCTCGTAAAATCTGTTTGTTCCTAGTTTTTTTCGATTTACCTAGTTCAAACATTTTTTTATTAAAACTTTATTAGTAACATAGAAAGACATTGAAAAATGTGAACAACAGGTATACATTTTGACCGCAAGATACCCCGCTCTTCCTACTATAAGTTTTACTATACAATGCCACATACGTAATAATAAATATTTTAAATTTTATTCCAACTAACCAACTTGTAATCATAAATGGTAACTATTTTGTGGATACTTTCCAACTTCCGTGCTGCAGTTAGAAAGGCGGAAGCGCAACACGTCACAATTTTAAAATATGCAATTTGCTGATTGTTGAAAACTCGTATCGCGGATTAACTTTTTTCCATTTTGTATATGTTAAATCGTATCGATTAGGGATTTTAAGAAAGTAAACAAATATATAGAAAGAAATGGATTTGAAATTGTTGAATTTATTTATATTACTTCTAATTTATTAATTATAATTAAAAGTAAAATATTTGTAGAAAAACATAAAATAATATTTTTTTTTTCCAAAGAAAATATGGTTTGTTTCTCAGCTACTAACTTATTTTTTGGAATAGAAAAATAAAATCCACAACACTATGGGATTGAAGTGTAAAATGATTAATCATCAAACTCATTCAATATTAATGCTATAACATTTTAATGTTATCGGTTACAAAAATTGTTTAGATGATTACGAGAAATCATTACCATCTTTTGACAAGATTATTTAACTTGACACAGAGATACAGAGACATCTGTAGTGCAATTTGTTCTCTATCGATTATTCCTTAAAATAAGAATTACATTGCTTAATGTACCTGATTTTATTTTTCGCAGTATGAAGTTGTTTATTTTAAGCAATAATCGATAGAGAACAAATTGCACTACAGATGTCTCTGTATGTGTCAAGTTAAATAATCTTGTCGAAAGATGGTAATGATTTCTCGTAATCATCTAAACAATTTTTGTAACCGATAACATTAAAATGTTATAGCATTAATATTGAATGAGTTTGATGATTAATCGTTTTACACTTCAATCCCATAAGTGTTGTGGATTTTATTTTTCGATTCTAAAAAATAAGTTAGTAGCTGAGAAACAACCCATATTTTCTTTGGAAAAAAAAAATAATTTTATTTATATTTTTCTACAAATATTTTACTTTTAATTATAATTAATAAATTATAAGAATTATAAATAAATTCAATTTAATTCAATTATTTAAAGTTCAATTCTCATTTTACATCATACCTATATCCAATTTTGTTTATATAGATACGTCAGAATTGAGATTATAAACTAGAAGTAATTTTGAATTAGTTAAGAATAGTTTTTGTATTTTACATTTTGTAAAAAATTGTTATGTGTAAAATACGTATTTTACATGTAAAAAACCGAGTATATTACGTAACGTAAAAAACAGGCACAACACTGCCGTTCTATCGCAGCTCTTCAAATCGCGTTATTCCTAAATCATCACAGAAAACAGTGAAATCTAAACCTAATTCCGATATCCTCATATGGTTTGAGAGACAGTAAATTTTTATGCAATACGGGATCCAGTGATGCCAGATGATGTATATCGATACCCGAATGCTTACCGGCTAATACCGGCAAATGGAAGTTCGTTCAAATATTGGTTCAAATATTATAATCGATCTAATTTGTTTGATCGATACTGGTGGCCCTCTGGAAATGCTAGTTCGACCAAACCACAGTGCACAGAACGTTACCAAGATTGGTATATCTTGATCGAAATTTACTGTCGAAACAAAATAATTTTATTAATAAATTGTTTCGACAATAAACCAATTTTACTTACAAATTGCAAATCCTTCGGACAGCATCGAGATTAGGGACAAAAATTCATTTTGTCCAAAATCAGCGGAATTAAAAGAAAATGTGTTAATGAAAGTTGGCTTGAATGCCAATATTTATATAGTAGGTAATCTAAAGTAAAACGAAATTGTTTAGTTAAAAACTTTATCATTTGTTTATTGAACGACTTACTTGTATTCATAAACCACCATTCGATCGTGTCATCAAATCAAGACCATTCCTACACAGGCAATGCATAGAATTCGGTTCCACCTTATAACCAGTCGAAATTCTGCTCCGCATCGCCCTCCTTCAAGTATTCCCATTCTGCTCGAACAGTAGAACAAACATTTTTGTCTCTGTACAAACATTTCTAGTTCGGTGTCGTTAAAATTATCCGACAATTTAACAATGGCTCATAATCAATTTCACCATGTTTGACGATAGTTTAGGCATGAATTTTTAAAATTTCCAAACGTGCCTGTTCATTAGGAAGTACAATTTCGATCTAAATGTCCGGGACGTAATAATGCAAGAGAGAGATCTCGCTGAAAAAGAATACGACGAAGAACACGTCACATATGCAAGCAATAAAGAGTGGAGAACAACCACGATCAATAATAAACGCGAGCAAAGAATGATGCTAAATATAGGCGGGAAGTAATAAAGCCGGCGACTACTATTGGTGGGTGTAACCACATCAATTTTACTCTGAGAAGCTCTTATTGAGGCCGACTGAGTTTCAAATAAGGCTATATTTTTTGTATTGCTGGACTGTCTCTAATTGCAATCCAAATCTTATCTATGCCGTTCTCTTCATGCATACACACAAACTTTGCTCTAAATGTTATACAACGATCGTTAAATTAAAGACATCTTAAATTTAAGGCTTGAAACAATTTATCAAAATTAAAAAGAAACAAAGTTCACGCTTAGTGGCTCTGTTCTGGCAATTCCCTGGTAACAGGGAATTAAGGAAATTTTACGTAGCATTTATCTATAGATCGTTTTCTTCTGGCCTGCTGAGGAAAAAGTTTCATGTAATATTTGTAAATTGAGATTGATTTTTTCATTGCAAAAATTACCAGAGAATATTATTCTTAAAAATATTTAATTTTCAAAAAAATTGTCACTTACTTTTAACTTTAGTATCAATTCCCTATTCTCGGAAAATTTACGAGATAGAATAAATAAAGTAAAAACAAACCATCTATAAAGAACTTCCATCGCAGTTGTATCAGCGTATTTTTATGTGTTTACGTTTTATAGGCCGGCATGCATGCGTACTCCATATATTGGATGGAATGGAAATGGCAGTATGGCACTGAGTATTCGTATAAAATTTATTATAACTATGTGGTGCCCGAATCTCACAAACATGTAGTTTTTACTCTGTCTCTCAACCTAACAAAGGTAAATTTTTCCATCTTTCGCTATATTTCGTTTGCTGTCGTGTAATTTTTTTATATTTTTCTGTGTTAGACTGTTAGAATATGATTTGGTTGTTTTTTGTTTTCTAAAAAATTAATTAGATCTTCACGTATGCGATCAAAAAATGATTCGCGAATCAAGCCAATCTTTGAGCGTAATTATTTCGCATTATTACTCATAATTTGTAATTTTTTTTTATTATGTTGGATGCTTCCGATCAAAATTTTCCCAAAGTTAAAATTATTTCATCTCGGACGGGGAAATTTGTATGTTTTCAATGATTTAATTTTACTTTGATTCGCGAATCATTTTTTGATCGCATACGTGAACTCGACATAACTACCAAAATGTCCGCAATCCAAGCTGAAGAATAGTAGTGCAAGGAAAATAGTACACTAATAAATAAAATTGACAACTTTCAAACTGTATTTTATTTCATAAACTTTATATGCAAGAGGGCTAGACTCGATTACTCGTAACTTGTTGTGATATTCACAAACTCATCCATCTCAAATATAGCGAATTAATTCCAAAATCCCATTATCAAATCATCATCATGAAGTAAATACAAATTAAATAGCTATGACAACGTAAACGATATATCAAAATACATTTTCGCATATGTACATTCTTATGAACACACAAACGGCACATAATAAGCGCGATCGACACTATTCCTAAAAATATGAAAGCAACAAAAAAACATAAGGCTACATCCTCACACATACATTTTTTCTTTCCTATATAATATCAAAACGTAATAAAAACAACAAAACTAGTAGTATACATACATATATTAAGTAGGAACTATAGATAGAATAAAAAAAATAAAAAAATAACGTAAGAGAGCGAGAGATATGATTCTTATATATTCGACCATACTCAGAATAAGAAAAATAAAAACTATAAGAAAAATTGCGTTTTATTTTACTGTCACTTAAAAAGAATAGCCGAGCGAAGATTTTCGTCCAAGAATAAAAAACTTAACAAATACAACAACAAAGCTCAAACAAATTTTAGTGCGTTGAATGTAATATTCATGTTTATTATTTTATATATGGAAATTTGGAATTGTTCGTGTATATTATCTTTTATATTTATAAAATATTCATGTACACATATACAAATATGAATATTAAATCACAAATAATTTTCACTACACTGTAGAATTGTATTTTTCTAAACCTAACCTAAAAAAATAATTTATCGAATTGCGGTAATTTAAACCGCATATAAATATATTTTATAATTTTAAACACATATATTTGTTGATATGTAATACGTTTATACTCAAAACTATTGTAGTTTCACTCAAGATTTTAGGAAATACATCAAAAAATATTACATGAAAAATATGAATGAACTTAATATTTTAAGTAATCTATAGCCGAAAAGTCAAATTGGAAAATAATTTTTTGTCTTCGTTTTTTACGTTATTTCTGTTATTTTTTTTATTCCACTATAGTTGACCCTACTCATCATTTTGTTACATTTCCATATATTATCGTAAAACAATAAAAAAAAAACAATTGTACGGTAATAAAGAAAAAGAACAACAAAACCAATATGTACTTAACATTATGGAATCAAATTGCATACGTAACAAACTATTAGAAAAAAAATAAGAAAATAAAATACGAATAGCTGAAAAATTTTGGGTAGCTGGATAATATATAAAAAAAAATAATCTATTTTCTAATAGATGGCATGTATGGTAATGGGTTACCAGTTTTACTTCTAATTTTTCTCACACATGATTGTCGCTTTTATCAGTGAATTTTG
Organism: Nephrotoma appendiculata; assembly: GCA_947310385.1. Classification (NCBI taxonomy): domain Eukaryota; kingdom Metazoa; phylum Arthropoda; class Insecta; order Diptera; family Tipulidae; genus Nephrotoma; species Nephrotoma appendiculata. The sequence goes on along the minus strand of OX371224.1, from coordinate 217,747,351 downwards.
TAAATCCATGTTATTATTCACAATAATTTATCTCCTTATTCTCCTTATCTCTGATTTAAATCTAAACCGTCCAAAAACTTAAAAATAAGTCGACATCTGAATTTGGTGATCTGTAGCAGACCCAGATTTTGGTTGAAGAATACTTTGGAGTTCTATGTTTATAAAGTGAAAAGGTAAAACCCCGTTTATCGCACTCTAAACCAATGAAGTTTGGGTTATTATTTAGATAAACCACTAAACCTCCACCCATTCTTTCATCACGAAACGAGAATACACTTCGAACGTGTTTTATCTTAAACGAAATGGTATTAATACACTAAACCCAGGTTTCTCCAAGCACAATCACATCTATATCCTCCTTCAATCGTTCACTAAAGGCAAGAACATCATCAAACCTATCAATGTTATTCATGCCTCGCACATTACAGTCCATGTGAATTATTAAATTATGGAAGTAATTTGGGAGTACATTTTATGAGACCAAGAGAAGAAATTGTAAGGGAACCAGGAAGACAACGCCCAGAACAGACAAAATATCATTCAATCGGTCTTAGAGAAGCGCAGAGCAACGACGAATGAGCGAGCTACAAAAGCTCCTTAGTGAAGAAGGGATAAAGATATCAGCGATGGCATTGCGACGAAGGCTATATGAAAATAATTTGAAATGCAGGCGTCCAGCAAAGAAACACAGCCAGACTCACTGAAAAAATGCGGAAAAAACGTTTTATTTGAGCTAAAGTTCATAAGCACTGGACAATAGACGACTGGAAGTAGGTAAATCGAATTTTTAAGCACTCATTATTTATTTTGAAAAATTTAATAAAAGAAAACCCAAATTAAAGAGTTTTGTTTTAAATTTATAGGTTATATTTCGTTACGAATGCAGACTAGAGGCCGTTACAGAGTCGGCTCAGTTCGTCAGAAGGAGAGTAGGAAAGAGGTTTAGGGAGAACTGCGTTAGTAAGGATGGACCTGGTCCAATATACTTCGTAGAGGAAATCATGAGAAAGGGACAATATAAAAAGGTGTTAACAGACGTCTTATTTCCCTACATGAGGTCGCTACCTGAAGGCCATTATTTTTACACTTGTATGCAAGATGGAGCTCCTTGCCATACCGCAAATTTAATATAGAACGCCCTCTTTTCCGCTCTTGGTCTGGCAATGCTCCGGATTTAAACCTTATCGAGAATTATTGGGCCTTACTTAAGTCCAACGTATATAAAACCTCCAATCCTACAGTGTCCACCCTAAAAAAACTATTGAAAAAATGTGGAGAAATAGTGATCAAATTCGCAATATGATCAATACTTGATTATGTAGCATGTCTGAAAGAATAAAAGATGTGATTGGTAGTTTAACCAAATTTTAATTGTTTTCCAATTTATGTATACTCGAAATTATTTAATTTTAAAGAATTAAAACATTTAAAAAATGAATCTTCTTTTTATTTATAGTATATTAAATTACTGGAGTTTTTCACTATATTATTAGTGTTCATAGTTCAATACACGACCGTATACTGCATAATATTTAATTTGCTCGACTTAAAATCGACACAATTTTTATTCAATGAATACTCTTCAACATCCAGGTAATAACTGTTTGTGTAATTCTTTTCAGGTATTTTTTTAATTTTGCTCATAAGTATTTCGCAAAAAATATTTCAAATGAAAAGCTTCGCGCACATAATAATATAAGTATGGATAACACACTAAAATACAGCTCGTATAATGTTTAAAAATTATCTTAAATGACGTTATCAACATAGTAAAAATTAAAGCAATAATTATATTGGCCAATAGATATATTGTAGCCAATTCTATTGCCATTTTCGACCGCTAACGTTCTCCTATAGCAAGCGTAGAAACAAAAGAGAAAAAAAAATAGTAAAAATTGTATACAGTTTTCTTTTTTTGTCTACTATAGGAAAACGATAGCCTTCGAAAATAAACGCCGAATTCAATAGTTAGGCCCCAGGCAAGTGGAATTGAGCTTCGTCGCTCATAATGATTTTTTTCCAAAAATGGTTTTTGCCGAAAATAATGTTTTAATAATTTCAACACGTAGTTGCTGCGTTAGTTGCATCATAACAAATTGTTATCGACCACTCTCTACGATTGTCAAATGCCAGCTGAAGTGAAAATCGAAGTGGAACATGAAATATTATTTAATTGAGAAAACACCCTATATTATTTAATTGAGCCTATATATCCTAATGTGTATATATGCAAAAGTTAACATTTAGAAGAATTTTAACAATATTATTTTTTATTTTTGGTTTATTATAGACGATTGTAAAAGTTGTAAAACCGCCGCTGGTGGATCAGATTGAAACCAACTTAACTACAAAAAATGACATGTGTGTTCGATATGCCGCAAAATCAAGAATATACAAGGATATTTTCATGTTTTTTATATTACATAAGCTACAAAATCACTAATTATACAAAACCTATATCAGTTTTAATTAATAGCTAGCACAATAAAATGATGAATTATCGCGAATGTTGCCGATTGTTTATGTTCTTTATGCATGCGGTATAAATGCCAAAATTTGTAGTAGTCATAGTTCAAAACAAATCCGCTACTTGAAATCTGTGATGCTCCAATCGTCAATAGTTTCTAATTCTTGGTACGATTCTTTTAGAAATTTTTCACGCACAATATCTTATATCATAGTCATACAATTTTGATTATTTTTAACTATATACATATTTTACATTAATATTTGATTTGCTTATAATTTACTTAATTTAGTTCCACGGTGTAGTACGTGTAAGCCAATCTTATATTATTCTTTATATGTATTCATATATAAAACTCGCAAAAGTAAAATTCTTAAGTTCAAAGTGCAAATTATAAATTTATAGCAGCTAATAATAAAGTTACACCGCATCGTAAGGATCGAACCAGTTATTATTACTCAGAAATTGCAATTTCATCATATTATTATTATTATTATTGTTCCCAATAATTAATTAATTAAACAACTCATTTATTTGAAGTTTAATTATGTTAATTATTGATAATGGTTAGCATTGTTGAATGTTTTTGAAATGTTCAAAATTTTATTAAGTGGTTTTTAATGATGGTTCACAGCAAACTGAACGAACATAAAAAATAAAACAAACCCAAAATTATTATATGATATAAAACACAAAAAAAAATCAATTGGAATATTAATAGAATTCATCAATCAATCTATAATTCTAATAAGGTAACGATGGTTTGGGGTATTGCTAAATGGTAATGAATTTTGATTGATTGTTGATTGGTTTGGTTGGAAATCATTGTTATACTTGAAATACGGGTTTAGAACAAAATGAATTGCTTTTTATACCATAAGAGTATAGTGATTAAGGTATTTGGTATGGTTTCGACAATAAAATAATTGTTTTATTTTTTGATTTCTCTTAAAGAATTAAGATTTATTAAGAATTATTAATTGTTTTGTATGTGATGTTTATATTTATTTAGTTCTATTTTTAAAAATGTATTACAAAAAATTAAAACAAATTAAAAGTTTAAAAAACGTGTGTTTAAAAAAATTAGTCTTTCTTTATTGTGATATTTAAATTTAAATCGGAATATTTACATTCCGAGGATTTTGTCGACCAATTCTATATTATCCTTGATAGACCTACCATCTATAGTAAAATATTACAATATATTGAGTGAGATTGGTATGTACTGATTGGTATGTTCACTTTGTGGATCTTTGGTAAGCCGGTAATCGTAGAAGCTGTCTGTTTAATCCTTTTAATACAGTGTACCTGGTGAATAATTTGCAGCTAGATCGCTTTGTTGATTATGCCGTTGATGTTTTTCCATATGTTTTGGTTGGGTCGTATACCAGAGTTCTGTTGAAATTGTCGGTGATATATATTCATTTATTTTCTGGTTATACACGAGTTTGCTGATGATCACAGTCGTATTGCCTTTATTGAACTGGGAATAGCTTTTAACGGTCACCTGCCCAACGAAATTCGAACATTTCTCATCAAAGATATAGTCATAAAATCTGAAGGTAAAATCAGTAACACAATAGAAACAATACAAAAACAATTGTAGATTTAAAAACAATATTGTAATTTGTCATCGGTAATTTCATCAGAACTCTGCCTAACGAACCATAAAACATATGGAAAAAACATCAACGGAATCAACAAATCCTTTCACCTGCTAAATACCCACCAGATACGCCGTAATAAATTGGTTAAAGCGGCAGCTCCAATCACTCCTAAATGGCCGTTCCTCTTGTTATCATTCCTGTGGCACTATTCTGGTTTTTCTTGGGAATAGGGAATTGAGAAAATATTTTCATATCATTTTTATCCAAATTGCATTTTTTACCCCTACTGAAGGAATAAGCTAGTGCAAGAATTTTCAAAACAAAGTTAATCGGGAAGCTTTAATTCCACAAAATGTTTATACGAAAAAATATTTTCCCATTTAACTTTTTTTCGAAAATATTTACACCCAACTTATTCCCTCAATAGACCAGAAAAATACAATTTAGACCAAAATGCTATGAAAATATTTTTCAAAATTTCCTTCTGGACAACCAGAATAGTGCCAATGGTGTATTTTTTCCTTTATTTGTGCAGAACATTTACCATGCACTTTAACCTGTAGAATACGCCGAGTTCTGCAGCATATTTGTGGTGGTGTAGGCTGTCTAGATAATTGTAAGTCTTAGGTTGCGAATTATTCGGATGGCACGTCGTAGGATCCTATCCAGTATCTGCAGGGCAATACTTTTTACTCCATGACAGATATACTCTTTTCATGGCCTAATGAAGGTTTTATATATTTGTGAGAACCCGCGACACCGGCATTTAGGGAGTGTGTCGTTGATGATCTCAACGCACAACGCTGATATTGAGGTCTTTAAGAAAGTTTATCAACTAAGAATTGTAATTTATTTTGACGATCGTTAAATTTGAAACGACTATTAAAATTTACACTCCCAACACCCGCCGTGAAAAGCGATGAGTTTTCTGGTTTTCCGACATCGAAACTACCGTATTTAACCGATCATCGGATTATACGGTTTTACACACTTCTTTGCATGAATACCATATTTAAAATGATAACAGCAATTTGGATATTTGGTTACTTGGTGAATGGATCACGATAAACTGCGATGTCGACTATTATTCTTTGATCGTGGAGCCAGTGACCTGTAGTTTACTGATCGTGAATCCCTCGTACTACTAACCTGTTTAAATAATTTTTCAACTTTCTGTGTTAATGCTTGAATTTGATAAAGTACATCACTTTGTTGCTTATTATCAATATTTTTAAGAGATATTACACTGCATAAATTAATTGGTTTTTGTATTTCAACGATTTTATCAGCTGTCTTTGCTAATTGAACCAAATTAGGTTCGTCCATACTTGATAATATTTCTTTAGTATGGGTGCTGCATCCACAAATATCTTAAAACCGGCTCAGTAAACTGATCGGTAGATAAACACTCCATCTCTCATAATAATTGGGATGGTTTTTGTCACCTAACTGCAACCCCTAATGAAGGCGATCGAGCTTTATTTTTGCCGATTCGCTTAATCTTTCGATAATTGTAGCCTTTAACGTTTCATTTTTTTTTATTATTTGGTGGTCTAAACATTCAATCACGAATGCACTTGACCGTTTGAGGGTCAAGTACCGCAATCACATGACCGTATTTAGTGGGATCAGAAGTGATACCCACTATTATAAATTGCACCTCAAGTTGAGTAAAATATATTTCAGGGTCTTCTCGATTGAATGGTGCATATTTAATTGAAACTTTATATACATTTGTTGTAACACCAACATTGTGATTGCTTTCATGGTCGTTTTCTGAGTCAGATATTGTGGTATTTCAACGGAATGGGTACAAAGAGCCGAATGGCGAAAGGCCGAATGTCGAAGTGTCAAATGTGTCGAAGAGCCGAATGTGTCGAAGGGTCGAATGTATCAAAGGCCGAATGTCGAAGGACCGAATGGTTCGAAAGGTTGGTGTTTGTCTTTATTTCCGTGATACTTTAAAAATCGAGAAATTATTTACTGGAGCATTTGGTAAATTGGAAGTTTTAGCATCGGAACTTGTGGGATGTGGTGGTAAAATTCTTATTTTGATTATTTATAATCCACCACCAACTCGTCCTGAAGATATTGGTGATCTACATACGATTTTTTCTCAATACTTATCCCAGTATGTAAAAATTATTTGCTGTGGGGACTTTAACTATATATAATATGTTGGTTAGTAATAAATTACTGATTGTTTAAATTTATATAACTTGTATTATTTACCGTTTGGTCCAACTAGATTAGAAAACACCTTATTGGATTTAATAATATTATATAAATTTGACAAAGAAAATATTATATCTTTTGGACAGCTTGCAGTTCGTGCCATATCTGATCATAATTTAATTTTTGCCAGTTATAAATTTAGTCGAGTCAGAGATAAAATTTCATATACCTATGTTCCTGATTATAAAGCTATCAATAATGAAAATTTTATAAACTGTTTCTGTTCATTAGACTGGTCAAATCTTTACTGGTTTTCCGATGTAAATAATTTACTTGATTCATTTAATTCAAATATTATATATTTGGATTCCATTTGTGTTCCTCGCAAAAAAATTATTAACAAATGCTTTTCTGCCCCTTGGTTAAATGCTAATATTTTGGATTTAATAAATTGTAGAGAGCGTTCTTACAGATCCTTCAAGCGATGTGGTTTACAGAATGACCTTGTTTCATTTAAATTTTTTAGAAATAAAACAAACAAAGCTATTAGAAAAGCTAAACAATTATTTTATTTTGAAAATGTTAATAACTCTAAAGTATTATGGAGTAAATTAAAATCACTGGGTGTTTCATGTAAATCAAGTGATACACTTATTGTGTTTTCTGCTGTAGAAATTTTGAATGGGATCCGCAAATTAACTGACAATGAAGGTGTTCTGCCTTTACCTCATCCTGATTTTTTTTGTACCGGTAATGATGCTTTAGTATTTGATTGTGTAGATGAACCTATGGTGTTGAATGAGGTTCAAACTGTCAAATCGGATCTGATAGCATTTGATAAGGTAAATTTCAAATTAATAAAATTATTTATTGATTTATTCTTACCTCAAATCACTTTCATTTTGAACCAGTGTTTGACGAAATCTGTTTTTCCTAATTTTTGGAAAGTATAGCTTCTATCATTCCTCTTCCTAAGAAGGATGTTATTGGCAGTACTGATAATATTCGGCCGATAAGTATATTACCTGCTTTATCGAAGGTACTTGAGAAGATAATGAAAATTCAAATCAATGAACACTTGCACAGGTTTATTTTTTTAAGCAAATTCCAATCGGGGTACAAATCTAATCATAGCACTACTACCGCTCTTGTGCATATTGTTGATGATTTATCAACAATTTTGGATAAGGGAAATTCATTTGTTATTTTAGTCCTTTTAGATTTTTCAAAAGCATTTGATTGTGTTAATCACATACTCTTGCTTCAAAAATTACATTTATATTATAAATTTTCGGGTTCTGCCATTAGTTTACTTCATTCATATTTGACTAATCGTAAACAATTTGTTAAGCATGGTGATAATGTTTCTGATATGTGTGAGGTAATCACTGGTGTACCTCAAGATTCTATATTGGGGCCTTTACTATTTTCTATTTATATTAATGATCTTCCTTCGTATATTGTAAATTGTCGATTTCATCTTTATGCTGATGATTTGCAACTTTATATTGGTGGCGACTTTTCAAGGTTAAATGAGATTGTTATGCAACTTAATGCTGACTTTAGAAATAATTCGATGTGGTCTAAAAACAATTCACTGTTTATTAATGCGCGTAAAAGTAAAGCTTTATTCCTGACTAGAAGTAATTCATTTAATATGATGCCCGAAATTTTCTTGGATAATGATATAATCTCATTTGCTCCAAATATTAAGAACTTGGGTTTAATATTAAATTCTAAACTTAGTTGGAATGATCACATTAACTCATTGTGTCAACGTGTGAATAATAGTTTGTATTCACTTAGATTAATAAAAAAAATTTGTTAAAAGTTTAATTATACCAATTTTTACATATTGTGATGTAGTATTTAATAATTGTGATAGTTCAGCTGGGCGTTTACTTCAGATAACATTTAATAATTGGACACGATATGTTCATGACCTCCGCAAGTTTGATCATATTTAAGCTTTTAAGGATTCTATTTTGGGATGTGACTTGTTTGAGTTTTACTGCTACAGAACTGCTGTTTTTATATTTCGTATTATTAAATCAGGAGTTCCGACATATTTATATGAAAAGTTAAATTTTTCTACGTCCTTGCTTACGGGTAATATCAACTTGCCTATAAATAGGACGAATATTTATAACCATTCTAGTTTGATGAACCTGATTATCACATGGAACAGCTTGCCTCTGGAACTAAACGTGTTAGTTCAGTTAATATTTTTAAAACTAAGGTTTTTAACTATTTAACAAAAAAAGATTAAAATTGATTTTAGTAGTGTTGCTTTCGCTAATCCGCTTAGCTTAGCTAAGAAATGTGAAAGCAACAACTTTTGGATTTAATTTTTTAATGCGTTTTAATTTTTCTGTGTTGGTTCATTTTCTTAATATTTATTTTATTTTTTTTTATTTTAAGAAATAGAATAAATTAAATTCGGTATTTTGCTATCAAATAACAAATGCTAAATTATTCTACAAGATAAATTTTTCGAGAAAAATAGAAAAAATAACGCCTTGCGGTAAACACCATAACCATAAAATGATTTATTTCCCCTAATCCTAAAAATTTTTTTCTTAACATTCTAAAACAATCGGCTTGAATACAATGCAATTGTTGTTGTAATCTTTTGAAAGCAACACAGCTTTTGTAAATAATGACTATATACATTATATATATAGTTGTATATATGTATTTATATAATTGTATATATTTTGTATATATTACGCTTGTAATTTATATTATGTCATATTTAATTGTTGTTATGTATGTTGTATTGTTATTTTTGTTATTTGTTCTGTTTCTTTGTTGTACAAAAACTTTATAGTTTATACACATACTAAGATTAATAAATAAATAAAATAAAAATAAAAAAAGCCGATTTTTTTTTCGTTTTTAGAAATAAAATTTTTTAAATTTGTTGTTTTATGGAATATTTTTAAATTTTTTTTTTATTTAACATAAATGAATTTCTTATGAATTTATGTATTTTACTATTTTTCATCTTTGGACATTCATGAAATTCCACGTATCCAGTCAGCGATACATTTTGGTGAAGGCAAATTTTGTCATGCGCCACCTACTGAGACATTCGACCATATATGTCAGTCTTCTGATAATAGGTATATGGTACAACAAATAAAAAAATAATTAAATTAAATAAAAAAATATATTTAAAAAAAAAAAAAATTAAAACAAAATATCGGCCCTTTGACCCATTCGGCCCTTCGACCCATTCGGCTCTTTGTAACATTCGGCCCTTCGACACATTCGGCCCTTCAACACATTCGGCCCTTCGACATTCGGTCCTTCGACATTCGGCCCTTCGAAACATTCGGCCCTTTGACACATTCGGCCCTTCGAAACATTCGGCCCTTTAATAATGACGATAATTTAAAAAAAACGTGTTTCCAGAGATATTACGCCGATTGAATAACGAAGTGCCAATAAAATAAGGTAATTTAAGATAACCGAAATGGTGAAAGAAAAATTAATAATAATAAAATTCCGCTTACCTGTACAATTTTAAAATGCAGTAATGACAACTTCCCTCTAGATTGTTTCTAGATGATTATATTTACCGTGGTATACAATCGGACGCTGTCCGCTGGTGAGGGCTTGACTCCGATTGTAAAACCTTAATAAATTAATAACGTGATTAGACTGTACTGCTAGTGGCTGTCAATATTAGGCTGGGTTGCTACTGCTGGCGTTATTAGGCTGGGCTGCTAATGGTTGGCGTTATTAGGTTGGACTGCCACTTGTCAGACGGTATTAGACTGACCGATAGCTGCCTGGTTTTTAGTCAATTTATTTTTCCTGACAACTAACTGATGCTGCCCCGTAGTAAAGAAATTTGTATTGGACGTGTCCACGGATCGTAATAACTCACGGAGTCACCAGTTTATGGGTGTTATATTGATACCACATAAATTTAATAAAAAATTGTCCAACTTATAATTTATAATCTTTTTATAATATTCGATTGATTTTACATTTGATGAATAATGTTCGATTTATATTTATTTTATATTTAATGTTTAATTAATACAATATTTAAAACACACGTCTCGTGTGTGTTTGAGGAGCAGCTAAAATCTAATTATTATAAATTTTCATTCCTACGGTTTTTGTTTAATAATCGAATTTCATGGCACTTCCATTCTACTCATTCAATTCAATAAATCCTGAAATACTCAGTTTAAGAATTGCTACTTTAATCGTTATACTCAATTCACCAGTAAAATAAACTTGTTGATTAAACCGCCACATTACTTTCCATAAAAAAGAAATAACTCATATTTGTATTTAAATGAACTGTTTTATCAAATAAAAGCAATTATAAAAAAAAATATTTGATGTTATGTTAATAATTGTTTGGGTCGTAATTATGGACAAACATTTGTTTTCATGGTTCATTTTATCCAAAGTGGTTGCTTTTGTTTTACCGTTGATAAATAAAATTCGTATGCCAAATTAGTGACCATAAACAAGATAAATTTCATGACAACATAAATGTGATTAAAATGAACCGAAATCGCTCTAAACTACCCAGCAGGTAAATCATGTGAGAAAGACTAAGAACTCATGCATGACTGTGACGCATGACACATACTATAGAATCGTATCAGAAAGTGGGATTCGTATTCATGCGTGACTTATCTGAGATGATTAGTATAAGACAGTTCATAGATGAATCGTATAGGATAAGTCACAAACGATTATTAAGAAACTTCACGTTAATGACGATGGAAGCACAGTTCACAAGTGATTCATGTATGATTTGTCTTAGATTATTCAATAATTATTGAGTTTTAAGAAATGCATTAAAATATATTTTGAGTTTAATTTATTAATATGTGTTAGAAACAGAATTTCCACGGCGGAACTCTATGTTCCATCATAAATTGGCCAACAGGGTACAGAAACTATCGGCATTGGCAAATCGGTGGACCTTTTAATAGCAGTACCCATCTCAATCTGCATTGCGTAAATTCGTAGAATATCGAAGACGGCCCAGTAAAATATTACTTTGAATAAAAACAAAAAGTATTGGATGAAACAATTCGTGGGATCATGCAATGTCTTCTAAACTACTGGCCGCTTACACCAACTGACGACGACACACTAAGTCGACGGTTCAACGTATATTACCCAGATGGCAGATAAATTTTAAAAAGGAAAATTACATTACAAAATATTATTTATGCCTCAACCAGTCAGGAATAAGAAAATAAAAAGTACGAATTTTAACGAATTTTAACCAATTGTTTTTTTTTTTTTTTGACATTCGAACCAGTGAAAAATAATAATTTTAAGTTACAGCTGTTCGTTTACAAACAGCTGTTTTTTATTGTAATATGTCTTTTAGAGAAATTTCATATTTGTTCATGTTGTTACATATTTTTATATATTGATTTCGTATTTGAAAATGAACACATACACGAGATGCTTTTACATCACAATGAAAAAAGGAAATAAACTAAACAAAATTAAAATATTATAGTAGTAATATAGCGTTTACACTACGAAGTACGACTATAATATCATACCATTAACAAATCGATTTTTAACAAAATTCACTAAAACACCATTTTTACTTTATCACACATTATTAAAATTAATCACAAAACATGAAAAAATATTAAAATAATTTTATTTAATAAATAAAATAGAAAACAAAAAAATGTACACAAAATAAATATGGCTTCCACTCCCCGCATCACAAATTTATCTTCTTTTGCTGTGTATAAAACACAACAACAAATCGTATTTTTAAGTATTTCTTATTTTCGAGCGAGAAATAGCGCACACTATTATTTTAATAAGTGACAGCTAAAATTTTACGAAGGGGAAATTCGGCTTCTTACATGAACATTAAGTTTGACTGGGTAATAACATTGAAATGCCATTTATCGCATTGTTATTCTATTATTTTTTTATTTTCTTATTCCTGACTGGTTCCGCTATTATTCCTGACTGGTTCCGCTTAGTTTGACATTATTACATCGAAGTAGAAGGTAATTCGTTTTTTATTTTCGTTTTCCAGTTTTTGTCTCCGTCTCGTTCTCTTAAAACCATAAAAATATTATTTCTTTCTCCAGTTATTTTGTAATTTTTTTCTCAGTTTGGAATAAACTGTTGAAGCCGAAGGATATTCGCTTTTTAATTTTTCTAGTATAGTAATGCATATACATTTTTATTTTAGATTTTGCCATTTTTTGTCATTTTTATCCAACATAAGTCGATTTGTAATATCATCCAATTCGAAATTATTGCAATTGGTACGTAGATTCAATAAAAATATCAAAAAAAGTACGAATAACATGTAAACTACAGAAAAAATGTGTCATACGTCCTCAATTAATTGCGTGACACTAAAAATATTAATAATACACAAAACAGAGCCTATATATACTTGACATGACACGACCGGTGTGAAGTTCTTGGACAAAAATTTATGCTGTTCTTTGTGAAGTTTTTGGACACAATTTTATTTCTTGGACAAAAATTTATGGAAGTGTGCAATTTATTGCGTATTTTGGAATTTTCGACGTCATGAAGTCGATAATCCGTCGACAATTGCTTTTGGCGTCGACAATATAGACAATTGGCGTAGAATATGTCGAGAATGTAGATAATTGTAGAATATTATATTGGTTTATGTTTGTACATATTTGTATTTTATAATAATACATTAGTATTGTTGTATATTAAAGGAAAGGAGTTTGTTATATGTTGGCCGTATGACAGTGACAATGCCCGAGCATTGCCCGTATTAGTTTTAATACTTAAGACCAAGTTAAACTGTTGATGAATTCAAAATAAACTAAATTGATGATTGTTTGGCTATTGAGTATTAGGGTCTAGTATGCATTACAAGTTCAACCTGAGATTCCTGAATGCCTCAAGGAGAATCGAATTACGATGCGATGCCCATAGGCCTTCAAATCAATGTTGTTGCTTTGCACCTAAAACTAGGAACTTAATACAAAAAGTAGATTGTGCAATAAACAAATACAGATGGCGTGGACATTTTTACTTCAGCTTGAGCCACTCATATCGATAGTGCGATAGTTCACATTTCAAGCGGTTTTCTTTCTTGAATATAAAGCACATCGCTGCCACTTTCAATTCATCAAACTTAACTTCGCTTCGCCATGACGAATGAAAAATATGGTCAAAAACACGATTCTACAATTAATCTCTTTCGAATGCTGCTGAATGGTGATCTTTGTGCTGAATTAGGGGGATCATCGTAAGATGGATTCTCATAATGTTCAGATTTAATGTAGTCTAACAAGTTACGCAAATTGCGTTGTTTCGGAACTTCGGTCAAATGGTAGAACCATTTGCACTTTTTCGATCTACAAATTTGCTGAGCTGCTCTAGCGAGTACAGCCTTTTTAGCTTTACTTTACCTGCGATTGCAAATCGGTTTGGAACGTCAATATGGGCTATATTATGTTGCTCAACAGCTAGAGACTTCTAATCAGCACAATGTATTAGAATAATTTTGTCGGTTGCAGATGCAGTGCATGGGTGAATTACATTCGATATATTTACTAAATGCTTTTGGAATTGTAATTCATCGACGTTAAGACGTTGTAGTTCCGCCAATCTACTTCCGCCAGCCTATACTGGCATGAAAGATAGGTCTTCCCATGAGTTTTGCACACCGATAGGGGTCATAGATATGTTACATTTCGCCACAGATCGAAATCTGTTGATGAAATTTCACTTTGCCTCATCCTGCTCCTATCGGGATTCAAACCCGGTATCTCCCGATCCAAACGCCAAAGCTTTAACCACTGTGACATTTGGTCGGCAACATATCAACATAGAGCGATCTCACGGTTGTAATTATATTTTTGTAGTAGAATACACTAAAACTTTGTATTACGTTATTTAAATACGCGCATTTCCTTAAATTCACACTAAATATTTTTGAGTATGGATATGAAAAATTCAATTTATGTATTAAGAAAATCAATTAGACTTAAATTGTTCATAATTTATTAATTTATTTTACAATAATTTAGATTTTTGTTAAGTTTGTGAAATTCATTGCCCTATTAATAAGGAGGCAAGGTGTATTACTTTTACTTAATTATGCTGGCATCTGATTATCGACTTACGTTGACGTCATCAGCAAAAAATGAATGTTGTCACAGGCCAGTACTATAGAAGTCACTGGATCATGAGACGTACGTAATATGTAAATAAAATGTAAAAAGTATGGGATGAGTTCTTAACACTTGTCCTGCTAGTGGTATTTTTAAAAAAATCGTGGGATGAAAGTATGGGATAACTTCAAGGCGGTAGTAGATGCACGTTCTCTAAATCTTTTTCAAGGTGAAATGTAAAGTGGCGAGATAAATTTATGTCAAAATAGATCAGGCATAATTTATTGTGTGATAACTTTACTTGAATGTGTGAAAGGCTTTCGTTTGGATATTGTTAATAATTAATTTTAATTATTGATATTTATTTTATAGTTTTATTTTTGATCTAAATAAGCTCAAGTTCTAACAATTTAATTAATTGCGATACTTTATATAAAAAATTATTTCAATTTGGAATGTAAATTTGTGAACTTATAAAAATGGACTGTTACCGTTGAAATTAAAATATTCTTCCAGTAAAGTCAAACATTCGAATATTTTACTCGATTGTCTTCACTTCTATCTATACTTTTGTTTAGTTTTATCTCCAGTCTTTCCACAAATACAACAAAACAACAGTACATTTATTATTTATAATTTTATGTTTAAAGTAGGAAATAAATAAATTGCCCGTTTATATTAGTAGAAGGAAGACTTAAGAGGTAGAATATCCTAAAACAAGATGGTTTGTGGAATACTGCAAAAGCCATTTTAGTTGCTCAATTTTCAAATATAAAAATCAAGTGTTTTAAGTGTCTGATTTGACAACATATAACGGATCAGTTCTCCACATAACAAGCAAAGCTTTCAACTTGTTGTGCACTCGTAATGTTTTACTTGGTCATTACACTTGCACAATTAAGAAAACCGATGAGTACAATATGACGGCCTATAGAAAATATAAATTTAAAAATGTTTAATATGTATTTCATTTAGAGGCACTATTAGCACTCAACAGTTTTTAAGAATAACGAACGAGTACAAATTTTTTTTTTTTT
The DNA here is from genome assembly GCA_947310385.1 of Nephrotoma appendiculata. NCBI lineage: Eukaryota > Metazoa > Arthropoda > Insecta > Diptera > Tipulidae > Nephrotoma > Nephrotoma appendiculata. The sequence continues at coordinate 217,731,936 of OX371224.1, read as the reverse complement.
ATTTATTTATTTATTACAATTGCCTAAATAGTCTAATAGACTGTGGCAGGCAATCCATAGCATTACTTAAAAACATACACACAATGTACAATTTAAAAGAAAATAGAAAAACTGAACATTATCATAATTAGAACTAAGTAGAATTTAACATTAACATTCACTGAAAACTTATTATAAGATCTTGTATCTAATCGTATCTTGATTTTAATACCAAATAACTCCCGACACCAACAATTTTTCAATGTGATTTTTGAGGCTATAAGTGTATATAGATGGTTTTGATGTATATGCAAGAATTTACGTTTCTAGAGATTGTATTTTTTGAGTTATTAAGGATATAAATTAATTAAAGATTTTGTTTCGAAGTAAAAAAAAATGAAATAGGGACGGAAGTTATGGGCCCTGAAGTTTTTTGAATATTTTGTTGTTGCTTTCAATATTTATAATGTGGTTTTCATAAGTATTATGACGAATATTACAGGCAAATTTACAACCAACACAACGCAATGTTGTATCACGTTATAATTTGTACTACTCCTAGTGGTGGTCTACCCTATTTCAATACTTTTAAATTGCAAATACAGGCCCATTCAATTATAAAAATTATTTTTCTTTCCTTATGTCAAACATTTATATGAAAAAACAAAACACTTTCAATTTGTTTAAGTGATTGTCTTTTTTCTAAACTTAAAATACCACTTAAAATACCCAGCAGCCAAATTTAATTTATAAAGTTAAATGTGATTGTAAGGTTGCTTATACTGGTCAAAAGAAACAGTTTTTAGAAAAAAGGATTTATCATCTTAAAAATGGTGTAAATAAAGAAGAAGAACAAGATACTAGTGCACTTACAACACATTTAAAGAATTCAGGTCACATGCCTAAATAATGTCAAAATTCTATAAATATAAATAATTAATAATAATTAAAGCATTAATTCTATAAATATAAATAATGATTGTGCTTACATTGGCAATTGCTACAATTATTTTGTCTAATTTCGTTTTTTGTCTACTTTATTTCTTTCCTAAATTTTTTTCATTGCATAATTTATATAGCTATACAATTTTCATTTAAATTTTTTTAATATTTTTAAGGTCATATTTATATTTTATATACTTGTTATAAAAATTTACTTTAAAATTTACTTTGTATTTGGAAAAAATTGTATTTAGTGTATAGGCTTTTTATATTTGTTTTTGAGAAATTTATATAAAAAATTTTCATCAGCTTTGAAAATGATGTCGGTGAGACATCGAAAGCTCAGTCATTAAAATGTTTTGTTTTATTTAAAATGAAAAACGAGCCTTAAAACCATTAACAACTTTATTAACACTAATGATCTGTTCATTCAATTTACATACCATTATTACCACAATACAGCTAAGTTGGTATGACCCTAAATGCTAAGCTTTAATTGAAGACATAACCCTAAATGTTAAGCTTTGATGGAAAGTAGTCGTTAAGAGGAAATATAACGAACTTCAACTTAAATACAAAGAACTATATTATTTGATAGGAAAATATTCAGCTCCGTGAACTTACAGCAAAATTATGGAAATAGATATAGCTTACGATCTTCAGATTTTGGGGTGTATCAAATAGAGCAACTTTTATTTCATCCAAAGATTTTAAAGTATTAAAGAATATGGTTGATACAGTCCTTATAAAAATATTTATCTCTTAGCATAGAAAGATGTTTTCTAACGATTTTATTATCTATGGGACACAGGGTGACAGGTGACACAGAATGACACCGATGTGCCATCATTATCCATTAAACAAAATATTGGTTATAAATTAATGAAGTTGCCCCGTCTGAGTGAAATTTTAATTTTTAAGCTATTTTAAAAAAGCTATTTTAAATAATTATATTAAAAAAATTTGTAATGCATATTGGGTAAAAATAAAATTGTCATAAAAACGTGATACACATCATCCAGCTTATTAAAAATGTAGCCTTACCATAACACTGATCAAATTTCGACGTTTCTGATGAATATTAATGATGGTCATCAGTTAGAAATGCATTTTAAATTTCCCTTTAAAATGTACATGTATCGTAAAAAATATAAATAACCCCACTGGCAATTTGTTGTTGTGTATACCATTTATGTATATACACTCAGATATACTTAGCTAATACAGCATCTGGGCCATATTTTAACTGGAAAATTTCATTTAACAAAACTAAAAAAATTGAAATCATTCATCTATTTTAGCATTTTACCCATTTTTGTAACATTTTTCTCTGCTGGGTGCTGTTAATGTTCTTGTTGTTGTTGCAACGAAGGAAAGCGAAAAATTATTTCTATGGTATTTCAAAAGTGGCATGTCAACCATAAAAATACTTGATGTTACAAAGTAAATTGTGTACGAGTGCATAAGTGAATGTTGGAAAATTTATGATTTTGAAATTGAATTTTTATTTCGAAAATATATGAATTTAATTTACATACATTTATACTTTTTGGACATCTCTATATACATTCGTATGTATGTTTATATGTACGTATATTGTTGATTCATGGAGATATGCAACCTAACTGTACGATGCGAAATTAAAATTAAATGAGAATATGAAATCAATGGGAATATATTTGGTTGAGATCGGTGTAGTTTTAATTAATATTAAAATTTCACTAAAAGTTCACGCTGCTTAATAAATATTTATACTTTAAACTCGTATATATAGTCAGATAGGTTTTCATAAAGACTACAGAGAAAAACAGAAAACAGGATAATGCATTTTCTAAAGAAGCAATCTTGAAGTTTGTTTAAATTGTAATGTAATATGCAAAATGAATAATAGGTACTACATGCTTCCATACAAGATGTGCCAGTATAACTTATAGAGAAATCAGCGAAATGATAAATTTATTAAAAAATATACTATTTTAATCAATTTTCTTGTTATAAAAATCAAATACAATAAGCTATTTTTCAAATATATATACGACTGTGAAATATACAACTCTCTGCCATACCCAATCTATAGCTCGTATCTAAGAAAAATTTTGAGTAGACCCTCATTTGGTGATTATCTATGTACCATGTTGCAAAAAGTACTGTAACATAATTTTTTGTCACATTTAAATAACTCTTCAGCAACCAAACTAATTCACTCTAAAATGCAAGTATTCCTGCAATTTAGTTGATTTTACAGTTTTAGTCGGCATTACCTTTTAGTGATTTGTCGTTTCCAAGTTAATTTATGTTTTCCGATGCTTCATCCTATCAATACTTTATTTACATATTATTATAAGTCCAAGTATCACGCAGTGTTGCCAGATCTTTTAAAACAAAATTACAACAGAATATCTTTACCTTTTGCGTTTTTCCACATAGGCAAAATCTAAATTTTCATTTAATATTTCCCTTAATAATACTATTTGCCTCCTTTTCTGCTAAGAATCTGCTAAGAATCTTTAACTTCAACTTCTTCACGAAAGCTCACTCGAAAAATTATCAATGGTTGAACTAAAAGGAAATGGTGCATGAACATAACAAAATCAAAAACTAAAGCCATACTTGATTTGTTTTTAAATTATAGTAAAATAATATCAGGAATATCTCTCCATTCATCCTTTAACTGAAACTTGTCACATTCGGCGTCACTTGATATGTTAGTTAAGTTTATAGACAATTATTGTGGAGTGGTATTAAGGGCTAAGCCATGAGGCCTAACTATTGAATTCGACATTCATTTTCGAAGGCTATCGTTTTCCTATAGTAGACAAAAGAAGAAAAAAGAAAAATGTAAGAAATTGTTTACTACTCTTTTCCCTTTTGCTGTCGAAAATTAGTGTCGAATTCAATAGTAAGGGCCCCAGGGTTTATAAACTTCCCAAATTTAAGAAAAAATCATTATTCACTGGAAATTTCTTTAAAGAATTTTCTATTAATATTTCTATTCTGTTCTTCTAAAACAGTTTGACTTTACCGCAATCTCCTGACGCTCATCTAAACTCTGGTTAAGGTTTTCTATCAATTTTGAGTCAAATTTAATTTCTTCCAGTTGAGTTTGGCGTCATCGTTGACTATTAGATGCAAATCTAATATAACTCCGGATAATTCTCCCCAAACAGCTTTTACATTTTTGAAGTCCACGTACAATTTGTGTATTGTGCTTTCAAGCATTTCATTAACCATCTTAAAATAATTTAAAAAAATTTAGAAATAATAAACAAGCCTTAGTTTCGATATTTTCGAATTCATTTAGTATTATTGCAGCCTTGTTTCGATTGGTGAGGTTGTAATGGTAGCAAACAAATTTCAAGACAGCGCAATTTTCCAATATTTTTACAATACATGGATTGATATCCAACAAGTAGCTGCCTGGGAAGATTATTTTCTTTAGGTAATTTCAAAATATGTCTGAAATTTTTTCAAATTTGGGCAACTTTTTGGACTTTTGGACATATATGTTTCAATATTTTGAGGAATGGCAATTATATTTTAGAAAAATCAAATCGTTGTAATTTCCGATGTTTTACTGAAGGTATGTGTAAACTGAATTGTGATCCTCAAACATATCACTGCACCATTGCCTGAAACCATTGCTATAATGTTTTGAATATGTATTAATTTTCTTTTTTTGAAAACACAGTTTAATTTGTTGAAATTTTTTCTGTTGAATAGTCTAAGGCTTCTATATTCACTAATTTAAGTAATTGGGGTTTCACTTTAAAATCTACTATACATCGAACTAATATACAAATGTTTTTATATTCGATGTATCTCGGGATCCCGGGATTAAAGCTATATAAAATTCAACAAAAAAAACATTAAACCTACGTACTCTAAATATGTAATTCAGAGTTGCCTAAGGAATAATTTGTATTCAAAAAGTTTAAATCCATATTAAAATAAATGAAAACTCATATTAAAAAAAAAGAAAAAACATTATTTGTCACAGCTTAGGTAAGACGCGAAACATAATCTCAAACAATCTTCCACATTATTCTAAAGTATGACTTTAAAAAACAAATAGCATCGATCGAGTTGTCTCCTATTCTGTTCCTCAGCTTGAAAATTACAATTTCTGCCACCGAAAATACACGCTCCGATTCTACACTTGTCGGGTAAAAGTCAATTGTATGTAAATTTCTCGGTAAATTCTATTATTTTTCAAAAACTCTATGTCAAACTGACCGAAAAACCTGTTGCAAATGCGATTTTTACCACAGTAAACGATTTACCCGACTATTGGCCCGCAGCCTAAGTCAGTTACATCCGAATGAACGTTTTAGATTAATATAAAATTGAAAAGGAAAAAAATCATTGAACGAGTAGTCTGAATTTTTACCTGATTATAGAAAATATACTCGTATGGTATCAAATTTGTTAAAAATAACGGAAAAACACAGTTTTATTTAGTTTTGTACAATGATAAATATTTTTAAAGAGAATATAATATCAGGTTCCTATATAGGAGAGTATAAATATAAGGAATAAACTAAAATTGTTAATGGTCAGCGGCCAATTAATGAATGTAAGAGAATTTTTAAATGATATTTATACTTTTATGAAATCCCGGGATTCGTTTAAAAAAATCCCGGGATTACGGGAGTCAAATATGAGCCAGGATCCCGGGATTGCAATCATTATTTGCACAGCACACCTGTAAGGTTTTACAAACTTTGCAAAACGATTTTTATTTCGATTGATGTGTTTTCCTATATTTTTGCAGTTGTATGCAGTTGTGTTCGCCCGGATCATAATTTTTTCTGCGTTTGAAAAATTCCTTAGGGTAGAGCCACATACACCAAGTATTCACCAGATTTTTTAACCGTTCACAGATTTAAAATTTCTTCGAAACAATTATAAATTATTACGCAAAATTGAATATTAACAATCTGGAATCTATAGAAATTATATTTAATAAACACATTTTTATTAATCACTTGTTTTTTGTTTCGCAGAATATTTTGAAAATTTTTAAAAAGTTTAAAAAATCACTCGATCGATTTCGACTTGTTAGGTCATCATCAGGAGTATCTACTGATTTGTATTAGTAAAAATTTGTTATAGGCCCATGCCACACGTACAAAAAAAAATGCGGCATTTTTCTTCGTTTCTTTCCCCGTTTACCTATGATACAAGTTTTAATTGCGACTTAAACAAATTTTCTGTTCTACCACACAACTCAAACATAAATGAAATAAAAAATATTTCAAGGACATTTTTGACTCAGTTTAGTTAAAATTTTATTTAAGAGAGAGCAGAACAAAACATTGGTAGAAAAAAAATGCCAAAATACAAAAAATGCTCGTGTTGCATGAGCCATATAGTAGAAAAAAGCAAAATATAAATAAAAGAAGGAGGGACAAAAAATAAGCAATAAAAATTAATCTACGGATCGTGCAGGTAGGCGATGAGTCATAGGTTGAGTAACAAAATTCAAGGTATATTATTGCGTACGTGAGAATAGAAAAGGGCGGGGTCTGTAATTGGTGAGAACCGTATTTCTCTCTGTTCGTTAAGGATATTTTGGTTAAGAAATATTGATTTTCTAATTTCGTAAGATTCTAAGGTATTTAAGCGTCTGCCTTTGGGTTGTATATGTAATATGTCTAAATTGTTCAAGCGAGCTTTGTGATTTTCTGAAGTTAAATGGTTATGGAAAGTTGATTGATTGCAACCAGATAAATGTTCTTTAGCTCTAACTCCAAAATTGCGCCCAGTCTGACCAATATAGGAGAAAATACAATCATTGCAATTGATCCTATAGACACCAGATTTGGAAAGGCGATCAACTCTAGGTTTATTGTTAAAAATCATTTTCCTTATTGTGTTATTATTATAAAAAGATTGGTATAATTGGACACGATGTTGCTAATCCGTTGGCTCGTTTTTCCTATATACTCTAAGCGACGCCAATTTTCCCGCGTTGGACTATCCGGTGGATAAATACCCGTTAGAGTTTTACGCTTTAGCTTTTTATTTAATACATTTAATACAGTCCTAGTCGCATATCCGTTATTCGTTGCTATTTGAAGAATTATATTTTATTAACACTATTTAAAAAATATTTTATTTTAACATATAACGTAAAAACTTTATTTTTTGCAATAATTTAAAATAAATAATGATTTTAAGGTTTCATATAGTAAAATACTTATTTTCTTTATGTGACAATATTGTTATTTTTGTTTGTTTGAGACCGGTTTCGGAGTTCCTCCTTCTTCAGTCAACGTTTTTACTATTAATGGTGTGAACGTAGGAAATTTCGCCTTATATATAATGCACTTGTCTGTTAACAGCTTTTATTATTTGTTGTATATAGGTAAGTCATGAATTTTATTCGTTTTGAAAATTAACTTGTCGTTTAGTATATGTGGGCTATGTCGGTGTTTATATATTTCAAATTCTTCCATAAGATCCATCATCCTGCATTTTCTCATTGTGTGCATTATTATTAAGTTTGTGTTTACGTCCGTGTATGTGTGATTGTTCGTAAATAAATGGCGAGCGTAATTGGATTTGAAGATCGTGTTTTTGGTTGCATTTTTTATTTCTTTTGTGTGCTCATTGAATCTCAGTGTGAACGATCTACCGGTTTGACCGATATAGAACATAGGGCAATCATTACACGTCAGTTTGTATATTCCAGTGTCCATATTGTGGTTTTGTTGTGATGATAATTTATTTTGTGTTTTATGTGACGTTTTATGCGCGATTGTGTAACCAAATTTTCGAAATGTTTTTTGTAATAAATTGCTTGTGTGTCCATTATATTCAACTGTGACGTACTTTTTTATGTTTTCTTGTGTAGTGTGTAAGGTTATATTTGGTAAGGTGGTGTAAAGTTGATGATGTTTTTTGTGTAAAATTTTTCGGTTTAATTTATGAATCATGTTTGTGTTATATCCGTTTTGTTTCGCTATGTGTATGATAGTGTGCAGTTCTTCTTTGTAGTCAACTTCGCTCATGGGGATGTTGTTGAGCCTGGTTAATAAATGATTGTATGCTGCCACCTTATGTTGAAATGGGTGATTAGAGGAGTTGTGAATGGTGTGGTCTGTTTGTGTGTCTTTTCGATATATCGTGAAGCTATGTTTTTGATTGATGTTTTTAATAGTTAAATCAAAGAAATTTATAGACTTGTCCTGCTCTAACTCCAACGTGAACTTGATATTTTGGTGTATGTTGTTTACGTATTTATGTAACTTGTCCAATTGCCTTTTTGTACCGTGGAATAAGATTAAAATGTCGTCAACGTATCGATGCCAATATATTATCTTATTTTTGTGTTTATTCCTTATGTTGTTTATATAAAAAATTTCGAAGTGGTTTAAATATATGTTAGCGAGTGTTCCAGATAGTGGACTGCCCATAGGTAGTCCATCATTTTGCATATAAAAATTGTTGTTGTGTTGGAAATAATTTTGTTTGGTTATTACGTTGAGCAGCGCCATTATTTGTGCTGTCTTTTCTTTGTTATTGTTTTGACCTAATAAATTCCTTATGATTTCCAATGTATCGTTAACCGGTATATTTGTATACATATTGGTGACGTCAAAAGATGCAAATTTTGCCCCGCTAGGTATGTCTACTGATCGTATTTTGTCGATTAATTCTTGGTTGTTTTTTATAGATGAATTATGTTGTAAATTAATATTTTCTGTCATCCATTTATTAAGAACTTTTGCAATTTTGTATGATGGAGATGTAGTAAAGTTGATTAATGGACGAATCGGTATATCGTTTTTATGAAGTTTTTGTAATCCTGTGATGGCTGGAGCTATGGGTTTCATCATTTTACTAGAATATATTTGTTGGTTGTTCAAAACTGCTGTGGACTTATTTATAACTTGATTGATCGACTTTATATAGTTTTTTGTAGGGTTTTGATTGAGAACGATTATGTTGTTTTTGGAGATGTATTCATCGATTTTTTGTTGATATTCAGATTTGTACATGACTACAACCGTATTGCCTTTGTCGGCTTTTGTAATTAAAGCGTCGTTTTCGATCAATTTTGCCTTAATGTTTTTCAAAAGTTTTACTTTTGAAGAATCCTGATTATTTTGAGAAAATGTTTTGGTTTTTAGCTCATTAATTACGAGGGTCCTGAGTTCTTCTTGGTGTTGGATATTCGTATTTATCACGGCATTTTCGATTTCTAGAAGATGTTTTTGTCGAGCTTTTTTGTTGTTTGCTGTTTCTATGTTGAGCTTTAGACCTTTGTCTAGAAGGCTTGTTTCTGTTGTGTTGAAATTGATGTTCGTTAGGTTCTGTATACGATCATAGAATTTATGTTCTATAAAGTAAATTGATTCGTCCGAGTTTTCAGGTTGAACCAATTGTGCAGATTTTAACATTCTTATTTTTCTGGTGATGGTTTGTGACAAAAGCCACGAAAACACATATAAAATTGGATCTTTTCCGATTTTATTCAATTTATAATGAGTCATCGCTCAAAACCGTGTTGTAACACCGAGTATATAACACAAACATGATTCATAAATTAAACCGAAAAATTTTACACAAAAAACATCATCAACTTTACACCACCTTACACACTACACAAGAAAACATAAAAAAGTACGTCACAGTTGAATATAATGGACACACAAGCAATTTATTACAAAAAACATTTCGAAAATTTGGTTACACAATCGCGCATAAAACATCACATAAAACACAAAATAAATTATCATCACAACAAAACCACAATATGGACACTGGAATATACAAACTGACGTGTAATGATTGCCCTATGTTCTATATCGGTCAAACCGGTAGATCGTTCGCACTGAGATTCAATGAGCACACAAAAGAAATAAAAAATGCAACCAAAAACACGATCTTCAAATCCAATTACGCTCGCCATTTATTTACGAACAATCACACATACACGGACGTAAACACAAACTTAATAATAATGCACACAATGAGAAAACGCAGGATGATGGATCTTTTGGAAGAATTTGAAATATATAAACACCGACATAGCCCACACATACTAAACGACAAGTTAATTTTCAAAACGAATAAAATTCATGACTTAGCTATATACAACAAATAATAAAAGCTGTTAAGAGACAAGTGCATTATATATAAGGCGAAATTTCCTACGTTCACACCATTAATAGTAAAAACGTTGACTGAAGAAGGAGGAACTCCGAAACCGGTCTCAAACAAACAAAAATAACAATATTGTCACATAAAGAAAATAAGTATTTTACTATATGAAACCTTAAAATCATTATTTATTTTAAATTATTGCAAAAAATAAAGTTTTTACGTTATATGTTAAAATAAAATATTTTTTAAATAGTGTTAATAAAATATAGTTTGTGACAAAAGCCACGAAAACACATATAAAAATGGATCTTTTCCAATTTTATTCAATGAAGAATTATGTTAAGCTCAGTGTTGTAATTTGAATTTGTCAAAGGGATGTTTATTAGTCTGTCTATGAGTGAGTGGAAAGCTGACATTTTAATATAATAATAATAATAATAATCCTGAGCATGTTCCTTTGCCAATTCGTTCTTACAAAAATCGGCTAATTCCGCTTTCCCATCACTTAGTAGTATATGAACGTTGGAATCATCTTCACTACCGCTCATAAGTGTTTAGGCACCCCTTTTTCATGTATTATTGATACCGTATTATGTTTACGAAACAACATTTGAATAAAATGAAATACTTATCTGAAAACGCAGTTTCATTATATGACCACCAACGATATAAGGTTAATTTTACTACTCTCTACCTGCGCTTGGTTGGATTGTCGTAAACTGTTTATTACGGTACAATTACAATAATAGTCTGTAGGAGTTTCGAGAAAAATTTATCAGTCGGGTTTCATTCTAGGTAATGATGTTTAAATTGATTTTTTTAAAAGATTTTAGTGAAATGAGTCAAATAGAATCAATTGCAGTCCGATATTTACACTGTTAACATCGTAAGCGAAATATCGAGTGACATTTATTACTTCATACAAATTCTACAACGAAGTACTGCAAAGAGTCAATGAGATTATAGACTTAGGTGTTACATTTGTCGAAAACGCCAGTTTCAATAGGCATATTGAAAATTGTATTGCGAAAGCGAATGGCATGTTCGGATTTGTTAAAAGATGGACAGGTGAATTTAAGGATATTCAAACCTTATGTTCACTCTATTTCGCTTATGTTCGATCACAACTGGAATACGCTGTACCGGTCTGGAACCCATATTATGCTGTACACATAAAAAGAATTGAAAGCATTCAAAAGAAGTTCCTGATTTTTTTATTAAAGAAAAGTGACTGGGATTACGACCACAACTTACCATTCCATGAAAATGTGGCTCGCTTACCTCCGTACACAACAAGATGCACGGATTACAAAATATGCACGCTCGAAAATAGACGACTTCTTTTGGGCGCGGCTTTTATTGGTAACGTTTTGCTTGGTCACGTTGATTCAGCTTACATCTTGGAAAACATCAATTCACGTGCCATGCAGAACATTTCGAAACCATGAATTTTTAGCACTTGAACACCATTCTACCAACTATTTAGAAAACAACCCCATTAATAAGATGTGTAAATCTTTCAACTTAATCGACGACCTATTTGATTTCAACTTATCAAAGGACAACTTTAAAATTATCCTTAAAAAATTTTTTCTAAATTTTTAATTATTTAAACAAAAAATTTGGTTTATATTTTTCTTTTTCTGTTCTAAAGTTTTTTGTTGTAATATAATTTTAACTATAACTGTAAATAATCTGAAATCATACATGTATATTACAAAATAGATTTCTTTAAATAAAATAAATAAATAAATAAATTATTTAAAATGCCTCCAAGAAAAGAACCAAGTACTGAAACACGTGCGCTTATAATAGCTTACCATACAGCTGGCATAAGTAATTGACAGATTGCCAAAAAAATTAAATTCAACCATACTACGGTTGATTATTATGATAAATAATATCGGGAAAGTGGCAGTTTTTTTAATAAAATACGTAGTGGAAGTCCAAGAGCAACAACATCTGCAGATGATCATAGAATAGTGATTACTAGCAAGACAAATAGACACAAAACAGCCCCGGAAATAACCGCAGAATTAAATGTTGGTCGCCCAAAACTAGTTAGTGTTTCTACGGTTAATCGTCCTCTACAGGAATCCGGACTCCATGGCCGTGTTGCTATTAAAATGCCATTACTAGTAAACAAAATAAGCAAAAGAGACTTAAATGAGCCCGTGAACATCAACATTGGACGATAGAAGATTGCAACAAGGTTGTATGGACGGATGAGTCCAAATTTGAATTTTCGGTATCCGAAGACTAATGAAGAGAGAAGATCTTTTTGTGAACGTTCCAGTAAAAAGTGTATTGCCGCTACCGTAAAGCATGGAGGCTTTTCAGTGATGATTTGGGACTATTTTGCTGGTCCTAGTGTAGGCGATGTTGTGAAAATTGACGGAATACTAAGAAAAGAAGGGTACCGACAAATTTTGGAGAACCACTCAATTCCTCCAGGAATTAGAGTTTTGAGTCAAAATTTTATCTTTCATCAAGATAATGATCCAAAACATTCATGTAAATAATATAAAGGCTATCTTCACCATTTAGAGAATGAAGGAACAAATAAAATTATGTAATAGCCTCCCCAGAGCATTGACTTGAACCCTATTGAGTTACTATAGGAAGAATTGGACCGGGAAGACAGCAATCAGCTCCAACATCAGCTACTGTTATGTGGAACAAACTTCAATCAATTTGGAACTCAATAACGCCAGAAACTCTGACAAAATTAATTGCGAAAATGCCTCGACTGTGCGCTGCGATTGTTCAATCAACGGTCACATAAATGAAAGTGAAATTTAAATTGAGCATTTTAGTTTTGACATTTATTTAGTATATTGCCATTAATAAATGTGTGTATGTATCTAAAAAGTACATATTTTCATATTTTTACTGAGTTTTTATATTATGCTGTTCTTGACAGTGCCTAAACACTTTTGAGCGGTAGTGTATGTGTATAGATATATGCGTATAGATTTAAGGTATATAGGACGAGATATAGGACGAGACCTAAATCACATATGTATTTTATTTCAAATAAAGAAATTACATTATATTTTAGATTATTATTACTATTGCAGTGCATGCAATTGAATTGATTTTTTGACATTAGCACCTGCCGGCGTTACTTTCTGCTCGTAAAGACAAGAGGTAACCACTTTTGTTCAAGATTAATTATTCTAGTCATTTACGAGTGAAGACGATAGTTACATATGATGGAATTTGGACATCCTATACCTAATCATAACTAACAAACTAATAAATTAACATATCTTATCCACAGACAACGTGTGTATATGTAAATAATTAACAAATCGTATAAATTTGCTAACAAAGTAGTTAGACAATGACTTTGCTGCGTGGCTGGCGCCCTAAATGTTTCTGTGATTAACTAATCATTTTCTTATAATTACTAACTTTAATATGGAGATGCAGGCAGGGCATTTGCTCTCATAATTCTGCAGTATACGATTCGTTTTTCAAAATATGCTTATAATATTGGATTATGCTTACTACAGGAATGTGCTATACATACGTACGCTGGCCATTATGGTTGGCCGTACGTCTCTATCATATCATATCATATCATACAATGTATATAAAATTTCGAATTAATTTATTAAATATTATTATTTATTGTAAGAATTTTTTTGTCACCGCGTACTCATCGTTTTAGTATTCTCGTTATTATTCAAAAAATTCAAGGAGCCCGAATGCTTTCTTTAAATATTTAGTTAACTTTTTACAATTTGAGAGTTTCAATAACAGACGACATCAATCGTATATTGGGAAATAGCTTTGTTATATTGTAGAAGTGGTGTCATAGAATAATAGTTCCCATAGGCATTGAAGTGAATATTTTAAATGTTTTTCTGGACATGCAGAACGACTTGCATGTTCATCAATTTATTATGTAAAAGGATAAACAGCCAAATTTTTATTGGTATAGTAATCAAATTTGAGTAAAGAAACTGTGTAAAATTATTTGGGGTCTATAATTTATAAAATCATCATCCTGTAGTAGTAAGAATTTAATGGTACTGGCACTATATACAAAACTTTTGGTTCATAACTTATCATAATTCGAAATTATGTAATAGACATACATACAGTTACTCACAAAATTGAGCGTACACCATTAAAAAAAACATATTTTGTTAAATAATAAGTACAAAAACAACAATTTTATTGATTTTTTTTATATTTCGAAACATGTACTACATATCTCTAAACTAAATTTCTAAAAAAAAAATAATAAAGTAAATACATCAATTCCTAATAAATAGAGAGAAAACAAAAATCACAACATTTCAATGTCACAAAATTGAGCGTACACTTATTGAGAACTGGAAATTTTCCATTCAATTTGCGTAATTTCTTAAAAACGTTATTTGTATAGCAAGTTTTACGTTGGAAGGATACTTTTACAATTTATTTGTTAAAATTTCGATTAAGAGCCATTACGATAATCTCAATAAAATTAAAAATTTTTTAAATGGAAAGCAAAAGCAGAAAAGTCGATCAATGTACTCGAAAATTGGTCATTAAATCGTGCAGTCAGGGAACATCGTTGCGTGAAATTGGCGAAATTGTTGTCCGACGTCATTCTACAGTGCAGAAAATTATAAACACATGGAAATATCAGGGAACGCTAAAAAATAAACAAGGTAGAGGCAGAAAGAGAATTTTGAGTGAGCAAGACGAGCGATTTATTGTACGTGAGATGAAAAAAAATCCAAAAGCTCGTGTTCCAAAGCGTACATTGAAAAAGTAAGAAGCCACACAAAAAGCCATATCAAGAAACTGTTCGCCGTGTTTTACGCAAGAACAATTTGAACAGTCGAGTTGCTCTCAAAAAACCGATGTTGTCAACCATAAATTTCCAGAAACGTCTTGAATTTGCTAAAACATACATCAAGGAGCGTCAAAGTTTCTGGGATAAAGTAATATTCACAAATGAAACTAAAGTAAATTTATTTGGCTCAGACGGGAGGAAAACTGTTTGGAGAAAGCCGAATGAATTTTTGAAAACGAAGAACTTAGTTTCAACAATAAAACATGAAGGAGGATCCGTTATGTTATGGGGTTCTATGGCTGCGAGTGGAGTAGGAAATATGGAATTTATAGAAACAACTATGAATAAAACAGGATATCTAAACATTTTCAAAAGAAATGTGCGCTCAACTGCAGAAAGATTAGGTTTGTCGCTGATTATTATTATCAACAAGATAACGATCCCAAACATTCTTCATATTTAGTGAAGGAATGGATGATATACAACGTTCGCCACCAACTTAAAACTCCACCTCAATCATCGGATTTAAATCCGATTGAGAATTTGTGGCGCGAAATAAAGATACGGGTTGCAAATAGCAATCCGTCCAATAAAACAGAGCTAAAAAATAGAACAAGGGGCGAATGGGAAAATATTGAGGCTTTTAATACTAAAAAACTGGTGGAATCTATGCCACGTCGTTTACAGGCGGTTATAGACGCTAAAGATGGCCATACAAAGTATTAATACAGTAAAAATTACGGACTTCCCAAAAACTTATCATAAGTGTACGCTCAATTTTGTGAAACTGAAATATTGTGATTTTTGATTTCTGTTTAATTATTATGAATTGTTTTAAATGGTTTATTATCTTTTTTAGAAATTAAGTTTAGAGATATGTAATATTTCGAAATATAAAAAAAAATCCAATTTAATTGATTTTTTTTTATATTTCGAAATATTACATATCTTGTTTTTTGTACTTATTCTTTAACAAAATATGTTTTTTTTAATGGTGTACGCTCAATTTTGTGAGCAACTGTATGTCTACACGTAAGTGTGAGTTTGTTAAGCTCAAAGGAAAATTATTGGTGTGTGCCAAGATATTGGAAAGCACTCATAAAGTGAGTTCTTGTCGTGAGCTTGTTAGCAGTTGACTTTCCCAAATTAATAGACACTGCTTCTATTGAAATACATGTTTTAGTTAAACAGTTGTTATTTAAAGAAACTAATTAAAATGCGAATCCTAAATTATTCTACATTTCGAGGAAAAACATTAACAACTTAGCGCTAATCCAAAAACAGTTGCCCTGTGAGTCAAGATGCGAGTTGAAGAAGAATATTTGTCTATCTTGTCTTGCAAAATTAGAACTTTCGACATTAGATGCCATTAATTAGCTAATAAACATTATAAATGTGTATTGCACTAAATAATTTTATGTAGTGGGACAAGTAATTCGCGGTAAGAACGGCTAACGCGCCGCAAACGTGCTTAAATTTGTCGAAAGCAAATATATTTAAACTGCTATCGGTAACGGAAACCATTCTAACAGATAACGGGAAACAGCTTCTATCCATTCAGTTGAAAAACCTACCATTTAAGTATGACGTAAAACATCTCACCATGCCGAAGAATACTCGACCACCCAACGCCTCAGAACGAGTTAGTCGTTGTGTTCTGTCAGCTATTCGCTCGTACTTTGAAGCTGATCAACGGGAATGGGATTTTCATTTAGATGAAATCGCATCGGCGTTGCGCAATGTTGTTCACACTTCGAGTTGATATTCACCTCATTATCTTGTATTTGGGGAACACAAAAGGATAATCATGGATCTGATTTTGCTGTACATAAACTACTGACCCAACATGGTGATAATGAATTATTATTAATGTTTAAACCTACACGACTGAATTTGGCAAGAGAGTATGTTTTGGCTTATACGGAAAGCTTATTCTAAGAATTTAAAATGTTATAATTTACGAAGTCGTGTTCGGTCATTTAATCCAGGTCAAAAGGTCTTTATAAAGAATTTTGTTCAGAATGATGATACCTCTAAACATGTGAATGCGAAACTGGCCCCTAAAACCATTCCAGCGATTATTTCAAAACCAATTGATCAGTGTCCTTCGAATGCCTCGACAAAGATGGAAACATTTTGGGCGTATATCATATTAAAGACATCTATCACAATTCCTAATTAGGAAGATCTAACAACAACTTCGTTCTTGATTCTCGAAAGTTTTGATAAGACCGGCTTTCTGAGACATTTCAGTGGTGTGAGTCGTCCTCACCAGTGAAACCACCAGGCCCAGTTGATTATATCTGACTATAAAAAATTCATATTTATTCAATAATGAACTTGAATTTATGCAACGGCAATTCCTATTTCGTACCCGAGTTTTTTTTGATAGGCGGGAAAGATGATCGTAAAAAATGGTTTCTTTATTACTACTGTACTGATCGAACGATATTTTTTGGTTGGAGGCATTAAGTTTCAAGAATTCTAATAAAGTGATTGTCCGCTTAAAATCTTTAAAGATTAAATACATTAATGAATTTATAAAATCAAAATTATAAATAAAAAATAAACATTGGCCGACATAGGCGAAATTTAGTTAAACTACATATTATATGGTGTAGTTTTCGTGAAATTATTAATTTAAAAGCTGTAACGCGTGCTTAGCTCACAATTAACGAAAATAAAATTGCAACAACAAAAAAATAATAAACACTTATTTTCCAAACATTATAAATCATAATAATCAATATTTTATTAACAATTAATGGTTTACGAGAACCATATACAAATGATGACAGACCCAAGGAAAAAACCCGAAACCCAAGGAAATGAAGGGATGATCTGGTAAACCCATTGTAAAACAAAGGAGATCTAAATAAACAAAAAAACCAAATTTAATAACTATGAAGTGATAAGCAAAATCACTAGAGAAAAAAAATAAAATTAAATTAATAATGTAGACCACCACACGAGATCCTGCCCCTTTCGGTAAGTAGTTAATTATTTGGGCGCCATTTGCCGCTTGGCAAAACCGAAACACGCGTTAATTTTTTTGTTTTCCCGGCTATGATGTTTGGATGAGCGTTAGGGCGTGGACAATTGGGCTAGCGATTTCGTGTGACACTATGAAAAAGTAAAAAAAACAATAATTACTTTAAATCAATTAACAATTACCAAAATATCCAATTCCAAAATTGGTTTTCACATAATTAATGATTGTACATAAACTTTAATTAAAGCAAAAAAAAATTAAGTAAATATAAATAATGAAACGAGGAACCATCATTTTTGCCGCTTTGTTGTACGATGCGGAGCTCTTGCGGATTCGGTTTCTATGGTGGCAGCCTCCTTAACATAGAGCGTTTTGACACATGTTTTTCCAGTGCTCGAAGTAAACTTGTTCACGTGGTGTTACTCGGATCTTGCAGAGTTTGAAAATCATTCAATCACTAACACATAATTTTATTGCACATAAGAAATATAATATTTGTTTTAGGCGCACATGTTTGTGTTTCTTGCACTGTCCCAAAACACTATATTACACAACACAAAGTTTCTTCATCATCCCAATCGGGTGATGTTTAATTTATAAATATTTCGGTTTGTGTACGCAATAATCAACATAAAAAAATTGTAGCTTAAGTATATACTTATCCACTCGAGTGTTATATTTGTGTTGTGGCCAATCTTAAACATCCATCATTTTCTCCAACATTATGCTGTTCTAACTCCAATAATGATTTCTGCCATCGCCATTCCGCTGGTCCGCTCGCTTGATGTGTACCGCTTGATGTCCCCAATCCAAAATAAAGATCTCTATTTTTTCTATTTCCAAGTCAAATCGCTACACTTAGGCGGGGGAAATTGGTTTAACAAAAAAAAAAAAATTTAAATGTTCTAAATACATTCATAATAATTACATTGATATTACTCGAAACAAACAAAAACTTGAAAATTGCAAGAACCAATTATCCAGCTTTCGGTGCTTTCCAAACAAAATTTAAGAGCTAAATATAAAAAAAACCCATAACAAGAGAAATTCTTTACAATATACTAACTATATACCAAAAGAGGAAGTCTTGGTAATCAATATTATCATAAATGCAAAATGGATTCTATACAAGAATAAAATAAAAAAAAATGTATTAATTTTGTTTCTTAATGTGTATTGTTACTCCTATTGGTCCTGTTTACACGAGTGTTGAATTCAACACAAATTTCTTCGTTCCTTTCCCCCTTGCCTATAATCTAAAAAAAAAATTTGCGTACTTTTTCAACTCGAATTTTAGGTGTTGAACGAATTGTAGTTTACTAACACAAACAAAAAAGCTATAAAAAAAAATTTCGGTCCAATTTTTTTTTTTCTGAAAACAGATTTTATTTCCAATTTGTCTTTCGTTCGCAAAACATGAAATACCGTACATAAAAAATAAATATTTAGTTGAGTTGGGTTTTCAACAAAAAAATTATTTTTATTTTTTTTGTATAACATAATTATATAATTCCTAAATATCAATTTATTTTTTATAAAAAATATAATAACAAATTTTATAAACTATAATTATAAATTATTGTAATGTTGAAAACAGACGTACGAAAAGACGCTTGCATTTAAATTAGAAAACGCTACTTTAAATAAAATGAAATATGTACATGTATTCCGCATAGGATGCGTTTTTCTGCAAGTTGTCTCTATTTCTAAAACAACGCACCGCGGCAGCGTTGACTACACAACAAAAAAACATAACATGAATTAATATTAACATCACGATGGCTTTTCAATGTTTTGACAGAAATTCAAAAACAAATTGTATATTGTTTATCAAAAACTCTACTGAAAAATAATAACGCAATGTCTGAAAAATACGCCCATGTAGTTAACTTGCATTTCCGCATATATTAATTATATAAATATATTTTAAAATAATTTAAATAATTTAAAAAATATATTTTATAGCATAACCAATACCACTACATAATAGGCCATTTTTCTAAATAAAAAAATTCCATGAGCTTGTATAGGTAAATCCAAACAAAAACGCGGGTGCCATACGAGTAAGTAAAAAATTACATGGGACAAAAAAAATTCTTCATTTGTCTCAATAAATCTGCTTTATTATCTACAAACATAATTTATCTGAAAAATCACGATAAATATTGATATTTTGAGAAACATTTCCAATTAAAATATTTCCCTATTGAGTAACTTTTCATTTAGCAACTTACTGATAAAAGTAACAACACAATTTTTCAATGACACGTGCGCGTATTAGATTTTTAATTTCTCTTGGCTCTCTTGTATTATTTGTTATGGTTTTGTTTCACGACATACAGTACCGAAGAAAATAATGAACTTAATTTCACACATTTTATTTGTGTAATGAATTTTAGATTAAAGGGTGTAACATTTTATTTATATTCGTTTGTGTTTTGTATATTATTTTTGTAACCTGCTATGTAGTGTAAAACATAGAATGATTTTACCACAGTACACATAATACACAAAATTATTATGTGTGATATTTTACCTTCTCAAGTTTCAATATCGGTATCGTAATTTTAATTCTTTACTGTAAATTTTACACAAGCCCACAAAAAAAAATCCAATTGTCGATCAAATTGGATTTTTTTTATAGTTATTATGTACAACCAACTAAATCACGCATTTGGGCTTATCATTAGTATTGATTTATTAAAATGTATTTTGGTTTATTACACCACATTACTTAAAAATCAAGTTTTATTTGAACAAAAATAAAAACAAAATATTTTATTGTCATACGCAAAGACGTACACCCATCCCGTTCAACATATTTTGGTTTACTAAAAAAGTAAAAAAGCATGTAAGAGCGGCAGTTAAAAATCTCGTGTATTTTTGTTTTTATTTTATTTGTTGTTACGGTGTAAAAATAAGTTGCTAGTTTAATTGAAATATTACTGAATGAAAAGTTATCTGAAAACAATTTTTGTTTTAAATAATTCAATAACAAAATATCATTATTTATTTCTTGCAATGTATTATTCAATTTAACTTGAACGATACAAATTATTTATTACAAATAATGAAATTGTTTTTTTGTAGCCATGTAATTTTTTTTCGTTTTGTATGAAATTCTCATTTCTTTTTGGATTTACATATACCAACAAGATTTTAACAAGAAATGGCCTGTTATTGTATTGGTATTGGCATAACTAAAAAAATATACGCATAAATTGACAACCGCTTTGACGATGCTTCTCCGAAGAAATTCAATATGAAATGAAAATAATTTTACACATACATAAGTAAATAACATCAACTACGTTTTATCGTGTAAACGCAAATGTTGAATTATGATTGTTGAAATACTCATCGTCTAAACAGACCCATTCAGATGAATACCAAATCGAACCAACAAAATCTCTACACTCAACCTATTGAGGGAATTGAAGGAAACAATACTACGTCGAACTTTTGAAGCATAAAAATAAAATTGTAAACGAACATTAAATTTATTTTGGTTTAGTATGCTCCAAAACTCGATCATTACAAAGCTTGATGAGAACATGAAATAAAAAATCTTATTTATTGTCAAATAATATATAATAATTTGTCATAAAATTTAAAATCTAAAAACAAAAATCTAAAAGTTCACTTATATAAAAAAAACTATTATAAACTATGTATCTAAACATGTATTGTGAAAAGTTAAAGTTATAAAATCCAAATAAAAATTGAATTTGTGAATGAATTTACTTACAACGAAACATAAAATTGTTTGTGGTGTTATTTATTTACCAGAACACCCTTGTATTTCCTCGCCTTGTAAAGAGGAACATTTGAAACGACGTTTGCTTTACAATATGCAACATTAAATGTTGTGCTGTACGAATCTTGATATCTAGACGCCTATTGATAACGTGAAAGCTGGAAAGAATTGTGAGCTGGTGGCTATATTTGTTCGGGATATCAGAAGAAGCCGCATTTAAGCGCACTTAGTTCGGCGTGATACCGTAAGCTGCTTGTGATGCAAATTCGGACAAGAAGTTTCGACCAAAAGAAACAAAAAAGTGGAACATAAGGTAACTGATTTTTTTTTGGTAATAACTTTTTATGGCAACAATTGGCTGTTCTTATAAGTCAAACTATTAATATCAGTCAAATAGTCATTAGATTCATGATGATGTTATTCTTCTTTCCTTTTTTTATATTTATTATCATTGTACGATTTATGTTCTTTATTTTTTTTTTTTTTTTTGATATAATTTAATTTTGGTAGAGGTGTTCTCACGCAATACATATTTATATTTTTTCATTAAATTTTGCATTTAACTTTCACTTAAGTTTGCTTTAAACACGATATACTAATTTTTTATAATTGTGAGTGAAGTTCAGAAGATGGTGAAGAGGACAGGCGTTTCCAAATTGAATTGCACAGCATAATATGTTTTGTAATGTGTCTGAATTTTAAGAATCCCCCGTTTGCTATGAGTTCGTAGCCGAAAAAGCCATGCTCAGACAAGTTACTTAATGATTTTTGTGTATGATCGATTCGTCGGTCATCACAAATTATATTCGAAACGTCGAATATTTCTTGTATGTTTGTTCATTGTCAAGGACATATTACATATACAAGATTCAGCTTGCAAATCGCTCCGTCAAGATTATTTAGTCAACAAGTCCGTTAGCTTTTAATCGACTTGCTTACGATATATAATGTGTTGTAATTTTGATCCATCAAATGAATACTAAAATAAATTGAAATAAAATTAAAGATGACTTACAACTGAATAATACCACAGAGTACACCCTATTGATTGTGGTATAGCACACATAATACAAATTATGTTGTCAGATGAAACTACATTTATCATAAATTGTGTCGATTGTTTTTTTGTCCATTTACAATTTTTTTGTCCATTCTTTCCAATAAATTTGATTTTGCGTTGTTGTTGTTTTTTATTTGTATGTATGTATGTTTGTTTAATATTTTTAATAATAAATTAATATTTAACATAAATAATATAATTATTTAATTTGTAATTCGGTTTATTTCAATTTTAAAATAAAAATTAAATACAACAAAATGTAACAATAATGTGAAAAACAGAAATAAATTTATTTTATAATAAATTATTAAATACATAATGATGTATTTATGGGTAATAAGTAATTTTACATAAATTATATGTTGAAAGAATGATTTTAAATTTATATTTTTTTAAACATTATTTTAATTAAACGTTTATAGTAAATTTTTAATTTACTTACCAATGTAATAACTAATTTCTTAATTTAATGATCATAATATTACCAAAAGGACTATTTTTGACCCAACCCAATCTAAATAAGACACCATTTCTAGATTAACGTAAAATATTCAAAGTTTAACTGGTACAGCAAAGACCACTATTGATTGCCTACATGGTACCAGGCCTCAATTGATCTTGCAGCCGTGTTGCTTTCTACGAGAATATTACATACACATTTTTGTTGTTGAAATGTGATTTTAAGAGATATATAAAACTATATTTGATAAAACGTAGAAACGAAAACAACAAAAATAATTGGAAAATAATTCTAAAATTCCCGCATCACCAATGGAGTATTTCAAAAATAAAGTAAATACCCTAGGTATCTGTAACCCATATACCGTGATGTAACTTATCGACAGGGTTCGCGAGAAATACTATACTGCGAAGGTTTAATTTTATCGCGATATATGTATGCTTTAGAACAATAGCCCATTAAATCAAAATCTTGAAGTAGACAATGTAATTTTAAATATCCCTTTGCCGACCAAGGAAAAAAAATTTGGCTCAATTGAAGTACAAATCACACAAATCTGTGAGTAAAAAAACATAATATGTAATTGCGTTTCTCATAAAAAATTTCGCTTGATTTGAACTACAACCAACACAATTATGTCTATAGTTATAGTATTTTTGTCGGACGAAAATAAGTTTGAAAGGAACACACAAATGTGTAAGTTGGTTCAAACCACAACCAAAA
Source organism: Nephrotoma appendiculata (assembly GCA_947310385.1). NCBI lineage: Eukaryota > Metazoa > Arthropoda > Insecta > Diptera > Tipulidae > Nephrotoma > Nephrotoma appendiculata. Next base: position 217,708,117 of record OX371224.1, on the reverse strand, counting down.
GTAAATTTTTGACATGATTTTTTCGCCTTGCCCACACAATTGTGTGGGCAGGCCGGTAAAGGGATATTAAGACAAATTCTACTACAAAGCAGCATATAGCTAAATAAACTATTAGAGATTTGCTGGAGAATGTTTATTTTTAATAAAATATGCAATGCCAGAAATCATACTCGTTGCATATACTATGCATATATGCAAGTTATTAAATTATGACACGCGGGGCAACTGATTTATACTATTTCAAATTCCACTAACATAAAACTAATTTTACTGTGATAGCAAAGAAACTCAACTAACATGAGAAGATAACTGCTTTTTTAAATTTCAATCACAAAATAAATGATCTAAAAAGTTGAAGTAAAACAGCTTAAAGCTAACCAGTACCCGCAACGTCATTCGAGTTATCAAAGATAACTTAAAAAGTACAAATTGTAAACCTCATGATTTTGAGACATTTCTGAAAATAGTTAACGAAGTGCAGTGATTGACACCAATCAAAAACTTATCATCTTCAAATTTAATTCAATTTTGACTGGTTTCATATGTGGCTGGCAATGGACCGAAGCCACCCACTATAGGACATTTCAAAACAGGATGTATCAAAACAGTATAGATGGCACGGACGGAACATGACCAACTAAAACACTACGTTACAAAACAGTATATAGTACACTAAAGTTCATGTTTCGGAACAGGATCAATAAAAACAGCACATAATACAGTAGTACGGAACAGGACCAATTAAAACAGATATTAGTTTATCTTCTTCTATCTTCTTCTACTATCTTCTACTATCTTCTATCTATTATATTAATACTCTTAATTTTTTCAAACTATACCCTAAAATGGCCCGTAAACATGATCCAATCCGTTTACATTTTTCAGGGTAGGTCGACATAAATATTGCGGTGTGCATAGGCTAAAAAACTCGGAAAAATTCCACCGGGAAGTACCTAAAACGGGTACCTCAGGTGTTTTTAGCAAAATTTTGTCACGACGCCAGAATGCCATGACAAAATATGTTTATATTTCAATCTATGATCATGCGCATTACACTCTGACAATGACAAAATTTATTAAAATTGCCGATGTTTTTGTTATAACACTGTGATGACAAAATGAGTAGAAAATTTGTAATTGAATCTCAATTAAACAAAACAGAGAACATAAAATGAGTTTACATACATTTTGGTGATAATAGTTGTGAGTGTAAAAATACAATTTTGTCATGACACTCTATCTATTTAAGATTTAAAAATTAACCGCGTATATGAATTTACTTTATTTTTGATAAAAGTGCATCAAATTTACATCTTAAAAAATCTTCTTAATCATTTCTTAACCAATATTTCAATAAAATGTATTCACGTGACTGATTATTCAGTCACAGATCAGCTTTATTATATTGATACTTTTGATTTTTTCATACTCAACCCTAAAATGACCCCTAAACATGATCCGATCCGTTAGATTTTTTTAGGGTAGGTCAAAATAAATATTGCGCTGTGCGTAGGCTACAAAAATTGGAAAAATTCTACCGGGAAGTACCTGAAATGGGTACCTCAGTTGGTATCAGAAAATTTCCAAGATTATGTGCGCGTGAAATCTTACAACATTTGAGAATTTTATGGGACGACCGAAAAGCAATTTTTTTTTGTTCAAATTAGTGGCCTGCGATTCAAATTAAAGGTTTCAAAACGGTTGGCGCGCGAGTCAGATTCAAAGTTGCAAAACAGACGGCACGCGATTCAATTTCAAAGTTGCTTAATGGTTGACGCGCGATTTAAATTCAAGTGGTTAAATTGTTGGCACGCGATTCAAATTTAAAGTAGCGAATAGCGGATACTGGATTGAAATTGTTTTAAAAAAGCAAGCTACTAACTTTTTAAAGTAAAAAAAGACAAAAATACCGATTTTCAAATAGTAATAAAAATGCATTGAAATGTCAAAAATGACGCGAGTGACCAATTTTGCGATTTTCAAATCCATACTAAATTGAATAAAAATCAAAATATTTTTATTTTGCTGATTTTAATACTGAAATGTGAAAGAAATTCAAAGATAAAGCCGTAATCATCAAGTCAAGCCTCGAGTCGTTACCATTTCTCACTTCGAAGAGTCTTGAACAAAACTCTTTTCATTTTTCTTCAAAATGCCTTGGAAATCAAGAGACCCTCGAAAACGAAAAAGATACGATCAAAACCGAAATTCACAATCCACAAATTGAAGCCAAGAACAAATCCCATCATGATCACGTGGCACCACCCCATGAATATCCCAAAAAGTTAACCCGGCCGAAGGCCATCACGAGCCACCCTTTCATGGATCTATCAAGACGCGTTCAACATTCTAAGTGGATCTCCAGCTGACGCCTTCCTCATATTTGAAGGATTATTCCAGACGAAAAGGCGGAGCAAGATCAATTCGATTTTAATGTAAGTTTTCAAGAGACGCATTTTGCGATTTGCGATCTTACTCATTTTTCTATTCAGGAGTCTTTTCCCGGTTACGGCGTACAAGAAAATGGAGGCGAGTCAGTTGCTATGGAATTAGATGTAAATCCGCCATTGTGTTTTTTATTTTTGAAAACTCGATAATTATTTTCTTTTTGGGAGCTTTTTTATCCTGTGAGCGCACTCCAAGATTCAAACCTAACGGGCAAATGGCAATTAGACGCACGCGGCAATCTTAAAAGCTCGGGAAATTCAAATCCACTACCTAGGTTCGATGAGGGTGGCTTGCGAGTTCTGTGGCGCACTATTCTGCCAGGCAGAGAAAGAGGGGCTTCACTCGTGTCGGCTTCACTCGCTGCTTTTTTAAAGGAAAGGTGTCCTTCCCCGCACTACGCAATCTCCCGTATCTCAATCAGCTGATTCTCGGAAACAACTCCACCTCATGGTTCTACAAGACTTACATCAGGAAGCTTAATGGTCAGCACCGGAATGGAGCTCGAAGAGATGCGCGCTGGCGAACCGTACTTATTTTCACTGCACGGATCCGTCTGGCACCGCATCAGCACATCACGGCCCTCTAACGGTTCAGCTCTCAAGTATCGGCAGATATCCTTTTACGATGTCGAGGAAGGGACGCGCATGCATTGTACAAACTTGACCGGCTACACGCCACGCGCTGACAAGGAAAAGACGGAGAACTTGGTGCGCACCCTCACAGCTGAGGTCCATCTGGTAAACATCTACAGCGAGTTCCGAACCATGAACGAGATGACTGCGCATAACCGTCAAAATCTGGCAATGCACATGATCCAAACAGCTGATCAGGACGCGCGCCAATTCAATCTCCCGACAACTTCTGATATTGCAATTGTCTTTCGCGCTCTCGAGAGGGAGCCACCTTACGAGCGCTCTCTAAACGTGTACAAGAAGCGTCCAGGTAGCACGGAATCCAACCTCCAGACTGTAAACATCATCGAGCCCCATCTAGACGCGCTGTTTCTTTTGTTTCCACATGGTGAGATAAGCGCGCGCTTCCCGTTTGAAATATGAATATTTGACTTGGCAAGTAAGTCGTACTGTGTGCGTTTGAGCGCGTGCTTGCCGGCTAAGATTTAAAAATTAACCGCGTATATGAATTTACTTTATTTTTGATAAAAGTGCATCAAATTTACATCTTAAAAAATCTTCTTAATCATTTCTTAACCAAAAATTTAATAAACTATTCACGTGACTGATTATTCAGTCACAGGTCAGCTAGTATCATACTAATACTCTTAATTTTTTCAAACTGACCCCTAAAATGACCCCTAAACATGATCCGATCTGTTAGATTTTTTCAGGGTAGATCGACATAAATATTGCGCTGTGCATACGCTAGAAAAATCGAAAAATTTCACCGGGAAGTATCGGAAACGGGTGCCTCAGGTGGTTTCAGAAAGTTTCCAAGATTTACACGATTTTCAACGAATGTAGATAGCTTTAGTTTCTACGTTTACAAGGAAGACATTCTTATGACAGTTTTAATTCCCCTTGCTTCATAGCAAACTGTGATATATATTTTGTTCATCAGCTACTTTGTTGAAAATCGCGATATCAAATTATTTTTTATCGAGTCGAAAATTCATGATCGATCTTATGCCGTGATGCGTCTTTCTCTCCACCTACCGAATCAACAAATAATTACATTCGAAGCAGGTTATGAAAATGATGCGTTGCTTGCAGCACAAACTCACCAAACGAAGCTTGAGTCATGGTTTCAGCTCAACTTCAATGATCAAAACGCACGTCATTTCCTATATACTGACATTCCCCACCATTACGTTTACGTACGCGGTAAATGGCAACTTCGTCAAAGAGGTATGGAGAGAAGGTTGCTGCACGAATGTATGCAGTAAGCTTAAGAGATGAGGAGCGTTTTTTCGTGCGGCTGCTTTTGCTAAATGTTCAATGGTTTTATTTACAAAACCTTCAAAGAAGCTACAGCTACACGGGGTCTGGTAAACGATGATGAATGGAATCACTGTTCAACAGAAACAGCAGTCTTTCAAATGCCAAAACAGGTTCGAGAGACTTTCGCTTATACTTGTTGCTTTCGTCAGCCTTCAAAGCCTATTGATCTCTGGATGAAGTATACAGATGACATGACTCTTTATTACAGCCGAAAATGTAGCAAAAAATTTGGCTCTCCACGATATCAACATAATTCTTATTACGGACTTTCTTGCGCTATGATCCAACTCCATCGAGAAGTCCCGTAGAAGTGCAAGTCACGACCTCCAGTTGTCCCGTTATACGGTTAGAAAATTGGTAAGTTTTTTCCATTTTAATAATTTTTTTTTAGAGGTTATATTCAACGGATATATTTCTGGTTCCACTAAAGGTATCGTTGAAAGTGGTATGACTTTAGAAAGACCTTGTTAAATTATTGAAAAGGGGAAAAAGTTCTAAATTTGAGCCTATTGGTATATGTATATATGTATATTGATAGATAATTGACCTTTTTTTAAGATCCGTACGTTTTTGAAACATAAAATGTTTATTTTGAGCCTAACATGACTTCAAACTTGAAAAACTTTAATTTTTGGCGCTGTTTCATAACAAATTAGTCACACATGTACCAGTAGATAAACAATGACATAATAAATTTATTCCGACCATTATCAAGTGTTATTTTGACAGAAAAAGAAGACATATGTTTTTGTTAAGTTTTGTGACCTTCAGTTATCCCGTTATACGTTTAGGAAGCTGGTCGATTTTTGAAATTTTGAAATTTGTTTTAGAGGTGACATGGAACTAGTATATTTCCGGTTCTACTAAAGGTATCGATGAAAGTGGTATCTTTTTAGAAAGGTCATAGATCGTGTTTAATTATTCAATGAACAGTTTTATGAAAGTACCGTTATTTTAAGAGTTGTATTGAAATGGATGTGTAGCCAAATGTTTTTGACCTGTAGGGAGCCCAACTATTAACTCATAAAGAAGTGTGACCCACCGTTTGAAAGGTGAAGGTTCCACCTTTCTATATATTTACATTGTATATGTAAAAAACCTAGTTTGGCTGGGGTACAGCTGTTTTCTATTTTGAAAGTAGTTCAAACATCTCGTGTTTCCATTTTAAAATGATGTAACGGCTAAACTAGGTCTTTTACATATACAAAATATATATCTCTAGAAAGGTGAAATGTTAGGCTCAAAATAAACATTTTATGTTTCAAAAACTTACGGATCTTAAAAAAGGTCAATTATCTATCAATATACATATATATACCAATAGGCTCAAATTTAGAACTTTTTTTTCTCTTTTTACTAGAGTTTCATAATATAACATTGTACATAATATAACATTGTAGGTCTTGGACATCTACAAAATATGTATCAGTAGAAAGTTTGAACCTTCACCTTTCGAACGATAGGTCGAAAGATGGAACCTTCACCTTTGGAACGAAGGGTCACACTTCTGGATGGATTGGTAGCTGCGCCCTCTACAGGTAAAATATAAAATTAATTATTCAATAATTTAGCCCTATCTAAGGTCTTTCTAAAGTACTATATCGTTAATTATCTTCAGTAGAACCAGAAATATGTCAGTTTAACGTAACTTCAAATTTTTTTTTTATAAAAAATGGTGAAAACTGACAAATTTCCTAACCGCATAACGGGACAACTGAAGGTCATAAAACTTAACAAAAAAATACGTGTCTGTTTTTTTTTTTTGTTCAAGGAACACGATAAAAGCAAAAATTGAAATCGGTGAGGTCGAGTTTCTAAAGTGCCACAAATATTCTGAAATATAATGGAAAGACCCATATATACACACACATACATAATTATATATAAACTTATGTGTATATATTTACATGGGTATAATATATTACATGGGTCATTCCGATTTCAGCATCGGTGACGTTTTCATCTCACTGATTTCAAGTTTTTTGCTTTTATCGTGCTACTTGAACAAAAAAAGCACACTTATTTTTTGGTTCAGTTTTGTGACCTTCAGATATCCCGTTCGTTATACGGTTAGCAAATTGGTCTGTTTTACCCATTTTTTATAAAAAAAAATTACAGGTTAAATTAAACTGATATATACCTTGTTCTACCGATACTTCCGGTTAAACGTGGTATCACTTTAGGAAAATCTTAGATGGATATAATTATTAAACAGTTTCATGAAAGCACCGTTATTAAAAGAGTTTCAGTGCAATGAATGTAGCCAAATGTTTTGACCTGAAGAGGCCGCAGCAACCAATCCATCCAGTAGTGTGACCCTTTGTTGCAAAGATCAAGGTTCCATCTTTGTATTTATACTTTGTATATGTACAAGACCTACTTTAGCCAGTACCATTTTATCAGGATGTTTCGGTAAATTTAAGATACTTGCAAGCACAATATTTCAAAATCATTAAGGTATTTCAGAAGACGTTGGAATTATCAGAAATAAATTAGTTTTAGACATTTTATTCAAACGGAAATTCTAAAACTACTAATGACGGTATCGCTAAAGCAACTGTAATTATGAGTTCATTTAAAAACCAAAAAATAGTTTGAAATCTACAGAACGTTTATTGTTTTGTAGACTAAATTCTAATGCACGCTGGGATTTAAAAACTTGAAATTCATGTTTGGATTAAAAACAAATTATATTCACAAGAAACCGTGAAAATTTTGGCGACAGCCCGATTCATCAGTACCTTTACTTTAGTATTTAGAAATAGAGAATTTATCAATTGTTATTAGATCACTAAGCTAAATCATTCTTGATTGCTTATAAGTTTCGAAATAATAGAAGATAAAAAGAATAACCAAGGACGCTCTGTTGAAACCTCAACAACTAATGAAATCTATGTTATATAAGAAAATCATTTTTCTTCAATTTTTTAGCTTTCATGTCATTCGAATGCTTTCGTACTCTTCTATATAAACCTCTCGGAGAGTCTATATTACGTAAGAAATTAGGCCCTCACAATTAAAACCTCTTCATCGTGACATTTAGAATTGAATGAGTGTATCTAAAATGATTGATATACGAATACTGTGGTACAAATTGTTTGATTACTTTAATATTTTTGTCCCTAAAAAAAATGCTGACCAAAAAAACAGTAAAACATAGTCAATATGTTTATTAAATTAATGTGAAACAATTAATAATCATGAACTCTTTCTTTAGTAAAACAATTTATAATAAAGAAACAAAATACAAATGTAAAGCTTTATAAGATAATAAATTAATTATTTATAATTTTTCACTTTGTATTTTTTTTGTATTTCCCAAAATGGGCTTTTCTTCTTTTTAACATCAGTTAGGAAAATGAAACGAAACAAAAATTCTTTCTCAAGAAAACTTAATTTTATGCTTAATTAACTTTCCGTTTTTTGGTGTTGCTATTTTTTTATTTGTGAATTCCATGCTCACCCTTAAGTAACATTTTAGTAGTTATCGCATTATTAATTTGGCAATTTTGATACAGAATTTTATATCGTTAAAATTATTAATGAGATTCCGTTTGATTTTTGGGTCAAGTTTTGTTGTTTTTGTTAATATGATAAGATTAATAAAACAAAAATTATATTAGGATCTATATAATCAAATAATGGATTATGTAAAGATTAAGGTGAAAATATGCGTATCTAAAGTGTTTCGTTTGAGTGTGTAGTTGAATTTGAATTATTTGTGCTTTGGTATTAATATGTATGCTACTCGTATGTTGATTTCTAATTAAGTAATGCATTACTTGATATATGTAAAGCAAAACGGAAATCTGATAAAGTTTTATTTATTTATAGACCATACATTTTAGAACATAAAAGTGAATTGTGTGTGTAACGATTCTAAGAAACTCTACAATCTATGGTTGGATACATTATTGACATTTTCATCACATTATCACAATGATATGATATGTTCGAGTAATTGATCAATTATAATTCCGACTACTTGGCTTTTATAAACTCCGCCTCAAACTTGAAAATGGATTTATTTAACAAAATAAATTTTAAAAAAGTTTTGGCATGAAAACAAATGAAGCATCTCCTTTAGCCTGTATGGACTGCGGATTAGCAAACCTGAATGAACCCTATCGAAAACTGAGTTGATTTTTATTTCCTTAGGCAAGACTAAGAAATTGGGTTAAATATTTATATACAGCATTTCTGTAAAATTTATTGATTTCTACCATACTTAGGCAAAAAGTTGAACAGTGGATTGGTTTAAGCTAAATTAAATTAGAATTAACTTTCCCTTTCAAATTCGATTGGGAATAAATTTTGAGTAATTACTAAAAAAAATGGGGCACTAAAATCAACTAAAACCAAAAATTAAAACTGTACGTGTTCATATATTGATTGAAGAGTGTGCATGATGCTTGGACCAAATGTTTTGTTTAATGGTCCAGAAGTGGCTCTTTTTAAAACGTTGTGGAACAGATTTCTACGAGGTGTAGGTAGAACTTCACTCCATGTCCATATTGTTCCATCCCTTGCCTTATACTCGGCATGTAACGAGGCAGAAATTAGTTCATCTCTCTACTCTTCCGCATCAATATTAAAATCTGAATCGTTATGGTCTGGGTTGTATTCCGGCAGATCAGAATTGTCATCATCAGAATCTCGAGATTGGTTTTGTCAAATTGCACGACAATTTCTTCTACTTCGTCTTCTTCTTCTTCCTCATCTGGTTTTGATGTGCAATACTAATATTTCGTCATAACAAGAAAATGATTGCAAAATAAAACTTCGAATCTGTTTATTCAAATATAAAGCAATTTATGATTTTTTTCATTATTTTTCTGATAAATATCTATCGAATCTATCTATTTATCTAAGAGTCATATAATGCTAAACGGCTTTGGGGACTTCATTAGCTTAGTGTGAGAATAAAAAATGAAAATTAGATCACTATAATTAATAGTAATAATTCATAATCAAGCGTAAAACTTCTGATAGTTGTCCGTTACTACTTCTATTAAATATTGCATGTTATGTTCATTTTTTGTTATTATTTCATTATTTCTTAAATCTTGTATTAACACCACGTTCTACGATATCATTTACGATTTTTATTTGACTGATAATCTTCATTCCGTTCTTCAAATTATCATCCTGAGACCACATTTTTGGATCTTTGTTTAAGAAATCTGTGGAAATCTTGAACCGTTAAAAAAAATCGCCAGGATTTGGAGTAACGAAATCTCGACACGCTTACTAGGCTCAGTTTCTACATCCTTCGTCATATCCAACTGTTCACCATTCTTCTTTTCTCTGCACCAGAGACAGTGCAGTAGAAATAAATATCTCGTAAATAGTTCAAATCCAGCATTGGTGCTTTAGTTCTTGCGCTGTTAATTTAAATTCATGGTCAGCGACCATGATGCATAGACTGTTACGACGGCTTTGGGTAGTATCGGTCTTGGCACACTATAACTATGGGTAAGATCTATGTCGGTTGGGAGGGTTCGTTATGCCGATATACCATCGCACAAAAAAAAAAAAAAAACAGTGTGCTTCGCTAATTATCTATATTAAATCCAAAAACAAATGTCTGAAAATTATACCAATAATAACTACTCTGCACGAGAACGCTATAAGACGAATTTCATTTCCGACGGGTTGCAATCAAAACGCAGCTTATTCCATTTTCAAATATGTATTCATACTATTAAATAAATATTTAATACATATATTGTTGCAAAATAACAAAAAAATAAAAAAAATAATTTAAAAAGGAAAAGCGAAAATTCTTCCACGCTATGGATATACCGATATACACATGAACATATTTAATGTAATATTTATTTTCTTTTAAAATGTAAAACTTACCACTTTGGCGGTGTTCTCGAGCGCTCCAGAAACTCGTCCAAAACCGTAATATTCCTGTAACCAAATATTATTACCGCAAACAACAAACTAACAAAATCGTATATCCAGGATACGCGAAGTTACAAATAACTACTATTAGATCACTAATGGAAAGTATAAATATTATTTTTTTTTCTTGTAATTTAACACTATCACCGGTCTTAAGAAAAAGGTTAATATAAAAAAAAATAGTAACAACAAAAAAAAACTAATAAGAATGCCAATAACGGCCACAATTTCTAATTTCACCAAAATGCACGCGGTGACGGATTAGTTACTTGGCTAATCTATAATATCACATGCGTTTGCAACCGAACATGCTAATAATCTTTAACCAGATAACTGGTATATACATATATAACGGTCGAGTACTCCTATCCAACGGTAGTGCCTAAAACTTCCATAAAATAAATAATCGGCAAGGTCATCTAATCCGACTATTTTTGGGTGATGCCTGTTACGAAACCACGCCCTTAGCACTGTTTTTTGATAGTTCGGCGGCTATTCCCGTGACCATGCGTTTCTCCGGTTCGAAATATGGGGTCTACCCAAACGGTCTATCAAGAAAAATAATGTTTTCACCTAGAATTCACTAATTATCGTAATATAAATTACCTTTTTAATATCAATAAGGCTCGTGTCTGGCCTTCAAATATCCAAAAAAACTGAGCCCCCTTAAAATTATAATTTTCGGCTAGGTGGGTATGTATTTATATATTAATATATATATATATATATATATATATATATATATATATATATATATATATATATATATATATATATATATATATATATATATATATATATATATATATATAAATATATATATATATATATATATATATATATATATATATATATATATATATATATATATATATATATATATATATTCGGTATTTATTTATATATTAACAATTACTAATTAGTTAATATAAAAGCACCACTTATCACACGATAATTACTTAGGCACTACCAAAATATTAATGTCGGTTGAGTACCTAAATGAAAATGAAAGACCGAAAGCAAATTATTAAAACCACGCTAAGTTCAACTCTAACGGTATTAACCAGTAAGATCCAAATGCAGTACCAACCAGACCAACAAGTTAATACAATTGCAATAAATTAACCCATAGAGAAACGTTATTCAAAGTCGACCCGTAGTACTTCCAGAATAACAACAACTGTATACATTTGTATATTCCACAATTTTATGTCAAAATATAATTTATATTTTAAAAATCATGTTATTAAACTGATGGCATTAATTAATATCGTGTAACAGATGACCTGTGACTTGCTTGTTACAAGACCCTGGCAGACATGTATCTGAAGTTGGGACGAAAAACCAGCCCGAAAAACAACTTTTCAATTTTGGTGTGTTTCTTTACCATCCCGAATAAATATCATAATTATATGGAAAAGGCATTTTCATCCCGAAATAATTTTATTGTCTATTTACGAAATATATGCTAGTTAATTAATTGAGAAAGCTAAAATTATTCCGAAAAAATAATAAATTGATAACGCCATATTATATAGTACATTGTAAATCTTGGTACTAGATCGTATAGTTGCATATAACGATTACATATAAGATACACAACTAATATAAACTAGTATAAACTTATAACAAGAGTTGGTTAAATATTTTTATATTTATTTGCATAATGAAAAGAAATTACTTCATTCGCAATATAACAATAGTTAGGTATCAGTACAAAAATGTATACTAAAAATTTAGTTGCTAGAATCTAGAAAAGATTATTTGCTCAAAAGTTAGGTCCATCCATCTCAGATATAACGCCAATAGTTCATGACTGAACGGCGGATATAAAGATGTGATCTAAAGCAAAACCTCAGCATGGGTTGCATTGAACTTTTTCATTTTATATGAAAAATCGGTTAAACTAAAAATTTAATTGCTGGAATCCAGGAGATATCCCCCTCGAGATTATTTGCTCAAAAGCTGGGTCCATCCATCTCAGATATAACGCCAATAGTTCCAGTCTGAACGGCGGATATAAAGGTGTGATCTAAAGCAAAATCTCAGCATAGGTTGCATTGAACTTTTTCATTTTATATGAAAAATCGGTTAAATTAAAAATTAAAAATCCGCCGTTCAGACTTGAACTATTGGCGTTATATATAAGATGGATGTACCTATTTTTTGAGCAAATAATCTCGAGGGGGATATGTCCTGGATTCCAGCAATTAAATTTTTAGTATAAATTTTGGTACTGATTCGTAAATATTGTTACATTGCGATTGAGGTTATTTCTTTTCATTATGCAAATAAATATTTAACCAACTATAGCTATAAGTTTATATTAGTTTTGTATCTTATATGTAATCGTTATGTACAACTATACGATTTACTACCAAGCTTTACAATGTAACACATTTTTTTGTAAATATTACTAAACTATTATTTGTATTATATGGCGTTATAGCTATAGTAGCTTTTCGGGATAATTTTAGCTTTCTCATATTAATTAACTAGCATATATTAATTAATTAGCATATATTACTAGTAAATAGACAAAAAAATTATTTCGGGATCAAATATGCCTTTTCCATATAATTATGATATTTTTTCGGGATGGTATTGAATAGCAAAGAAATACACCAAAATTGAAAAGTCGTTTTTCGGGCTGAAAAAAATCGAATGATTTCCAATAATTCTTTGTAATAATCCTGAGCATGTTCCTTTGCCAATTCGTTCTTACAAAAATCGGCTAATTCCGCTTTCCCATCACTTAATAGTATATGAACGTTGGGATCATCTTCACTACCGCTCATAAGTGTTTAGGCACCCCTTTTTCATGTATTATTGATACAGTATTATGTTTCCGAAACAACATTTGAATAAAATGAAATACTGCAGTTACAATATTAGTCTGTAGGAATTTCCAGAAAAATTTATCAGTCGTGTTTATTCTAGGTTATGATGTTTAAATTGTTTTTTTGAAAATATTTCAATGAAATGTGTCAAATACAATCAGTTGTAGTCTCATATTTACACTGTTAACATCATAAGCGAAATATCGAATGACAATTATTTAAAATACCCCCAACAAGAGAACTGTGTACTGAAACACGTGCGCTTATAATAGCTTACCATACAACGAGCATAAGTAATTGACAGATTACCAAAAAAATTAAATTAAACCATGCTACGGTCAATTATTATGATAAAAAAATATCGGGAAAGTGACGGTTTTTTAATAAACGACGTAGTAGAAGTCCAGGACCACCAACATCTGCAGATGATCATAGATAAACGATTAAAATTTTGGAATGGCCTCCCAGAGCTCTGACTTGATCCCTATTGAGTTACTATGGGAAGAACTGAACCGGGAAGTGCAGCAATCAGCTCAAACATCAGCTCTTGTTATGTGGAACAAACTTCAATCAATTTTGAACTGAATAACTCCAGAAACTCTAGCAAAACTTATTGCGAGAATGCCTCGACTGAAATTTTAATTAAGCATTTTAATTTTGATATTTATTTAGTATATTGCCAATAATATATGTGTGTATGTACCTATAAAATAAATATTATCAATTTTTACTGAGTTTTAATAAGGTTTATGCTGTTTTTGACAGTGCCTAAACACTTTTGAGTGGTAGTGTATCACCGCTTTGAAATTATCCTTATTCGAGGAATTCCAATCATTCTTGAATCTCCCAAATAACGGAACATTTATATACACTGTGGTGCAGAAATTTAACGCATCTACTTTTTAGGACATCTTTGTTTCCAAGAAACTTTGAAGTAAACCCAATGGTGCAGTATAAAAGGGCATAGTAAAACAACAAAATTTACAGAGGAAATTGGAAAATGTATTTATTTTATTCACCGTAATAACTCAATGTTTAGTTTTTTAGTGGTGCACAACTATAAATGCACGTTAATAGGAGACATAACACAAAAAAATAATTCACTTTAGCTAAAATTAACTAATTAAAATTAATGAATTAAGTTAAGCTCAAATATCCGGTTCGGCATACTCTCAACTAAGCTTATACTCGAACATCTTTACCATTTTCAAGTCCAACACTTTTTCATAATGCTTGTTTCCAGCAAAGATTTTGGGAATTATGATTCCCCAGATGATGTCAATTGAGTTTAGGTCTGGTGAGCAGGCTGGCCATTGCAATACCTCAACATTATGTGCTTCTAGCCATGAGCGAGTGTAACGTTCATGCACTAGACTGCAGCACTACAGAACACAGAAAGAATTGAATGAGAAAGCTGAAAGCTTAATACTGGAGTTAAAGAATGCGATTAACCAACTGACGCAAACAAAAATTGTTCAAAGTAGAAATAAAATCCCTTGGTTCTCAGAAAATTTGTCATTATTAAGACAAGAAAAGGAGCGTAATTTTAGTATTCTGAAATTAATAAATTCAAGCGAGTATTGGGAAAACTATAGAAAAGCTAGAAATATTTACAAACAATCGTTAAGAAAGCAACAATCTGAATACTTCAAGAATAAGTTCATTGAAAACCAATATAACCCAAAGGAGCTATGGAAAACTCTCAAATCTATGTATCAGACTAAAAATACGATGCAATGGAGTATTCAATTTAATAACAAAACACTCACCGATAAACAACAGATTGCAGATGCACTAAATCACTCGTTCGTGTCCAGCGTCGTAGATATTCACCGTAACATCCCCGAAATATCGGATTTTGAACTTCCTAATGCTGTTTTGAACATACAAAAATTTCAATTCCAACAAACATCACAAAACGAAATATTAAAAATAATAAGCAGAATAAAATCGCAATATGGAATAGATGGTATAAATAAAATTGTCATGCTGGATGCAATGCAGAATCAAATGTTCTCTGAACATTTTACTGATATAGTTAATTGTAGTTTAAGGCAAGCAGTGGTACCACACTCAAAAAAATCCTGCATCTATAGAGACAAAAGCTGCATTAATAGTACGAAAAATACGTGAAAACAGCGCCAATGCAGGAGTTCTATAATATTACGAATTACGTTCATTAATAACATAAAACTGACAAATTAATAAATTGTTGTAGCTACGAATTAGTCTGTGCTATTTATGATTTGATTCATATACGATACGAAAAAGTTTATAATTTTAATGCAATTGCAAGCGTTTATGGATGAATAATTTCTTATTATTAACGTAAGGCATTGTAAAATAGTACAAAATGATGATTTGTCGAAAGATTAAATTCATAGATAGCACGAAATTTTTCATAACATTTTGGAAATTAAAATTATTAATAACGTCTAATTCATACATGTAACTAAATAAATTCATTTTATATACGTATCAATACTGATATTTACGAAAATAATGTTATATGTAAGTTGACAATGCCCATAGAATGTGAAATAATTCATAAATAAAACAACTATTTTCGTAAATATATTGATGACGATTATTCAAATAACGGGTGATTTTTTAAGAGCTTGAGAACTTTTTTTTAAAAAAAAACGCATAAAATTTGCAAAATCTCATCGGTTCTTTATTTGAAACGTTAGATTGGTCCATGACATTTACTTTTTGAAGATAATTTCATTTAAATGTTGACCGCGGCTGCGTCTTAGGTGGTCCATTCGGAAAGTCCAATTTTGGGCAACTTTTTCGAGCATTTCGGCCGGAATAGCCCGAATTTCTTCGGAAATGTTGTCTTCCAAAACTGGAATAGTTGCTGGCTTATTTCTGTAGACTTTAGACTTGACGTAGCCCCACAAAAAATAGTCTAAAGGCGTCAAATCGCATGATCTTGGTGGCCAACTTACCGGGCCATTTCTTGAGATGAATTGTTCTCCGAAGTTTTCCCTCAAAATGGCCATAGAATCGCGAGCTGTGTGGCATGTAGCGCCATCTTGTTGAAACCACATGTCAACTAAGTTCAGTTCTTCCATTTTTGGCAACAAAAAGTTTGTTAGCATCGAACGATAGCGATCGCCATTCACCGTAACGTTGCGTCCAACAGCATCTTTGAAAAAATACGGTCCAATGATTCCACCAGCGTACAAACCACACCAAACAGTGCATTTTTCGGGATGCATGGGCAGTTCTTGAACGGCTTCTGGTTGCTCTTCACTCCAAATGCGGCAATTTTGCTTATTTACGTAGCCATTCAACCAGAAATGAGCCTCATCGCTGAACAAAATTTGTCGATAAAAAAGCGGATTTTCTGCCAACTTTTCTAGGGCCCATTCACTGAAAATTCGACGTTGTGGCAGATCGTTCGGCTTCAGTTCTTGCAGGAGCTGTATTTTATACGGTTTTACACCAAGATCTTTGCGTAAAATCTTCCATGTCGTCGAATAACACAAACCCAATTGCTGCGAACGGCGACGAATCGACATTTCACGGTCTTCAGCAACACTCTCAGAAACAGACGCAATATTCTCTTCTGTACGCACTGTACGCATTCGTGTGGTTGGTTTAATGTCCAATAAAGTAAACTGAGTGCGAAACTTGGTCACAATCGCATTAATTGTTTGCTCACTTGGTCGATTATGTAGACCATAAATCGGACGTAAATCGCGAAACACTTTTCGAACCGAACACTGATTTTTGTAATATAATTCAATTATTTGCAAGCGTTGCTCGTTAGTAAGTCTATTCATTATGAAATGTCAAAGCATACTGAGCATCTTTCTCTTTGACACCTTGTCTGAAATCCCGCGTGATCTGTCAAATACTAATGCATGAAAATCCTAACCACAAAAAAATCACCCTTTATAAGATGCAGTTCATGAATAATAAGCACAATTTTGTTTTTCTTAATTTCATACGACGAGAATGTTTTATTTATTAAATCATAATTTAACACTTATAATATCTTTACAAAATATTCACAATAAAATATAATTTAATGCATAATTAATACTAAGTAAAATAATAAATCAAAAATTATTCAAAACAGCTATTACCATTACACTTATATTCAAATAATTAATTAATTTTAACTATTTTTGTATTTTTATTAGTTTTATTTGATTCATATTTTTATTTTTTTAATTGTAAATTTCAGTTTTGCTTCACCTTATGATTTATTACTTAATTATGTAACTGTAATTATGCAACTTAATAAAATAATAGAAACATAGAAATTTATTCAATGTTTCCTACAAATACAAGTTATAAGTATTAATCAAATGATCAATATTATTTTAATAATATACTTTGAATAATACAAAATAAGTTAAAATGTCTATCAGCTCAGCATTAAAATAGTAAAAATAATCAGTTAGGATAATAAAAAATATAAACCAACAGTACTCTAACTTGTAAGCTCTTGTAATATCAGACTGGCTTTAGAGGATTTTTGTTTTGTTTTATAATATGGTAAGATTTGTTAAAAAATGAACATAAAATATTTTTCACACTGCACCACGTTTCCTATACCCAGTACAAATGGCTAAATGCATTCTAATTTTTCTTCATCTAATTTTCCTGGAAAATCCTGTGTAAATTATTGATTCCTGTCCGGTATCATCCTTTTTAATATTCCTTTTGAATAGAAGTTAGGAATCAATGGAAGCACCAGAAAAGCTGAAGAGCGGCATCGTCTAAAAGTAAAAAAGAGTTACAATAAATGTACTGTTTGAATTATATATTTACATATTGAATTGACTTTCACGTTAATTTCTGAATTTAATTTACCTTTATAGAAACCCTTTTAATTGATTTTATTCATTAATTGATTTTTCCTCATTTATTAAAATATTTTGAAGAGATCTTAGGTCGTGTTGTATTTCCTTAATTTTGTATCGGCTACAAGCGTGCCAAATACTCCCGAACTCATTAGCTGATACATCGTCGTATTTAATGTGCTTTTTAAGCAAGCAAAGCAGCGTCAACTTTCGGATCTATAAAATTATTTAAGAATTATTTAATAATAAATGCCTATAAATAAATAAATTTTTGTGACTACGTAGTGAAATAAAAATGAATGCTCTTCTATCCGGATGATCCAAAAAAATACCTTTAAATATAATACTTATCTGATATGCAACTAAAATTATCACTATTTTATTACACAAACAAAATAATAGTTGTTTTTATTTTATAATTAATTATGAAAACGAAATAAAACACTATGATTTCAATAAATTATTTCTTTTTAATTTACCACCAAGACACAACAAACTTGCAACAAATTTTAAAAACGAATGAACTAAATGACCGTTTTATGAAATATAATACGTATAAAATATAAATATGACGAACTTTTTGTATATATTATGAATATTTTTCTATCGTCATCTATAATACGAACTAATTCGTAGATATACGGACTTTTCTTATATATTATGAATATTTTTCTATCGTCATCTATAATACGAACTAATTCATAGATGTACGAACTTTTCGTATATATTATGAATATTTTTCTATCGTCATCTAAATATAATACGAACTAATTCGTAGATATACGGACTTTTCTTATATATTATGAATATTTTTCTATCGTCATCTATAATACGAACTAATTCATAGATGTACGAACTTTTCGTATATATTAAGAATATTTTTCTATCGTTATCTATAATACGAACTAATTCGTGGATAGTGCGTAAATATTTGATGAAATTTCAAAACGAGTACAAACAAATTAATTTTTATTTAACGTTGGGGTGGTGTATAGAAGGATATCTTCTCAAATACATATTTCAAAACTGTATTTCTCAAAATAAGACAGGATTTTTCAAAACAGCATTTTTTCAAAACGGCAATTTATCCGCACACTCTAAAATACATTGGTTACAAAGCCTAAAGTTTTACTCGTGGTTGTGGTATGTGAATACATCCTCAACTTATATCGTAAAAAGGCACACCTTCCGAATATCGTTCTAAAGTTTAATCATGCGCGTGCTTCTTGATTATTTTATAATTGTGGATGAGTAAATTATAAAGAGAGTCGAAGATAAGTTATGGTCAAAGAAAATGTGCGTAAACAGAAGACGAATTTAAAAAAAGATGAATCGTTTGGATCGTTCATATGTTATGAACAAATTCGATCATTTGAATTACATTTTCAATAAACTATACCAGTATGTAATTAATATTATGTTGCATACAACTTCTACATGTTCAAGTCATTAATGATAAAAAGAGACTATGTAAATAATTGTGTGTTCGTTACAGCCTTATATCTTTAATAAATATTTTTAAACATGTTCTATAAAATTTTTATATATTTGTCATAATTAGCTACTATATATTATAATTTGTAATATTAATAATAAAATTCGTAAAAGTTAACATCGATATGAATATCGAGATACTCGTATACCATAATTTTCGGATTTCGCTATTGTATCTTTGCTACGTATAATTTCATATTTTTAAGGAATAAAAATTCATTATTGCTAACCTATTCGTATAAAGACTTTTAACACAATTTTACAATTGAAAGTATCCTTTAACAACAAATATAAATATAATGCAACAATACAAAAAAACTATTAATTGAACTATAAATTTACGAACTGCGATTCTTACTATTAATGCATGCAGTTGTAGAATTTGTTTTGTTTATTTTATTTTCTACGTTTATATAAAGATTTTTACATTAATAGTAGGAATTCGAGTTAACGAATGATATTCGTAAAAAAAATACACAAAATTTTTTTCAGTGCAGATTCATGGAAAATATCAACAGTTGTTCCCATTCCAAAAATTTCGAAGCCAACCACGCCAGAAGAGCTCCGGCCAATAAATATGCTCCCACTGTATGAGACTGTTCTGGAACGAGTAATTAAAAACCAACTGGTAAATCATATCGCTGATAACAATATATTGGTTGATCAACAATCTGGATTTAGAGAATCCCATTCTTGTGAAACGGCCTTAACCCTAATGTTGGATAGCTGGAAAAGTCAAATAGATGACAACAAAGTAATCATTGTAGTCTTTTTAGATTTTAAAAGGGCTTTTGAAACCATCGATAGAGGAATTCTACTTAAAAAGTTAACCAAGTACGGAGTTGTTGGGAAAGAACTAGAGTGGTTTAACAGTTATCTTCAAGGGAGGCAACAATATACGAAAATTGATAATTACACATCGTCACTAATACAAAATAATCTCGGAGTACCTCAAGGATCAGCCCTGGGTCCGTTACTCTTTATTCTGTACATTAATGACATAGTCGATGTTATTCAAAATTGCAAAATAAATATGTTTGCAGATGATACTTTACTTACTATTTCGGCAACAACTCTTCCAGAAGCAGTGCAGAAAGTAAACGAAGATCTCGAGAGTCTACGGAAATGGATGATGTTTCCCAAACTATCACTGAATATCTCGAAAACGAGGTACATGCTCCTATCAATCAAAGCAAAGTTCGAGAGTAATGCAGATATAATAGTTGATAACCAAATTATCGAACGAGTAAAACAGTATAAATATCTTGGTGTTATTATCGACGAGCACTTAAGTTTTAACGATCATTTGGATTATATCGCTAAAAAGATGAATAAAAAACTTGGATTTTTCACCAGAATTAAAGACAAATTACCAATGCAGACAAAAGTTGTTTTTTATGAATCAATTGTGACTCCACATATTGATTATTGTTCTTCTGTGCTGTTTATCATGAATCAAACTCAAATTACACGTGTTCAAAAAATTCAGAATCGATTCATGCGACGTATCTTGAATGCGGAAAGTAGAACACACATAAAAGACATGTTGGAAATTTTAAACTGGAAGTCAATCAAACAGAGAATACAATTTAATGTGTTAAAATTCTTGTTTAGGCTGGAAAAGGGAGATCTGCCAAAATATTTAGATACTTTGCTTTCTTCTAATAGAAATGTTCAAACTTACAATACTCGGAGTACACACTTCAGACTACCAATGTATAGTAAATCATTTTCACAACAGTCGCTGGGATATAATGGAGTAAAGTTGTATAATTCATTGGGTGACTATTGCATGCTAGGTGAACTTCAAGAGTTAGAGTACGGTCAATTTAATAAATTATTGCATACATTCATTAAAGATAAAGTAGACATTTAGTATATAAAATAAAATTTAATTAATTTAAATAACAATGTATTATAAAATGTCATTATTGATAAATAAACAAACAAATAAATAAATAAATAAATAAATAAATAAAATAAATAAATAAATAAAGTTCATGTAATGGTTATTCATGTTACCTATTGTGTTATGATGCTGACTGGTGCTGGTAATGCTCTCTATGTTTCGGTGCGAAAGCAAATTCATACTTTCTAAATAATTTTATGCGGTTATCAGTTGGTGTTGCCCGGTTGATCATCCGAAACCGGTAAAGTTGATTTTACTGATCCAACAACAAAATCAATGATTAAATATTTGTTATCAGTCAAGACAAAACAACAACACCGAAAAGTATCTATTTAACAAAAAAAAATACAATCGAACTCCTACAAGTCGAATTACTAGTTGTCAAAATAATAATATGTTTGAGTTAGAGAAAATTCGAGTGGAGGAAATGAAGAACCACTTACTCGAGAGTCGAGTTATTCGAGTATGTATTTACATAATATGGTATATACACGAAAATTTTCCAAGGATATTTCTGCCATAAATTGAAATTCGATTTAAGGAATAATTCGACTGGCTAGTAAACAGGCTAGTAAATAGTTAATATATTTCCTAGAAATTAATTTACATATATTCGGATAGTAAGTATTTATTAGCAATCAATATTCGCCATTGCACTCAAATAGAGACCTAAAGTGATTTTTTTGTTGTGTTTAGATATTAAATTGAAGTATTCCGTTAAGTAATAAGCGGATGCAAACTTTGGTGGTACCAGGTATATGAAGGCCGTAGGGCCATTGGACCACAAATACTTAAATTCACGGGGGCGTACCGAGCGTGTCCATCATCCATATCCACTATCCAGGAGATAGGATTTTTTAAGTTTAACATCGCGTGTTTATGTGACCAACGGTTAACACAGCGAAATTGAACTAACGGGACAGACGTATGCTCGAACCACTGATGGAGTAATTTGAACCAATAAGAAAGAAATCTAAATTCTTAATAACTAGTTAGATCATAGTTTAATAGTTCCAAAACAAAAAAAAAAAAAAATTGTGTGTGTGTATGCTCCATTTTATAATTTTTTGGTTAAGCAATTTTCTATAGGCAAATACCACCAGAGCGCTCCCGTGGGGGTGTCAACTATATAAAAATAAAAATTAAAGAAAAACCGTAAGTTTTTGAACATATTTTAATTGTAGCTCATACACACCAGAACAAAATTATGTTTATTAACTTTATACTTAGTAATTAAAGATTTCAATTTTATATCTAATACGGTCATGAATTCCTTACTGTATAAATTTAATTTAATTTCAAATAATTATGTTCAAAAAAAAATGAAAAACTAAATTTTTTTTTATGATGTGAAGTGGTTTTGCTCCGTTGCTCTGTATCTGTGCACACGTTAGGACATGACTAAAATTGCAATGGAAGTTGGAATTGAATGAACTCCTCAACCGACTGCTTTCTATCCCAACAAAAATTTCATGTCCGCGTACGAACTGACACAAAAATACTTCCGTTACACGCGTCTCATTGCTCTTGTGCACTCAAGCGTTATCTTGCTGAAAAGTTATATTTTCTGTCCTGTGCGTCGTTAAATATGGAAAGAGATTGGATCTCAATAATGTTGTGTATTCTCTGGAGTTCATGCAGATGGATGGGAAAGCTATCTCTAGCATTCCATCGACACAAATAGCTCCCCAAACCATTAAGGAACCGCTATCGAAATTTATCTTAGAAAAAAAGCGTGGGTCTTTGCGCAGGTCCCTCCAGTGAGAATCAAAACCGTCCGGATCGTCTAAATTAAATTTTTTTTCATGTAAAAAATAATCTTAACATTTTTTATTAAAGGAAATTAAAAAAAAAGTAAAAGAAATATAGTTTTCAAACTGCGATAATGGTTCACATTTTTCGAGTTCGCACTCTTATTTCTTCGAGGCGGACTTCTTTATGATGAAGCAATAGTCTCGGCACAGACTTAAGCTTTTGTCGAGCAAGGTATAAAGTGTTTTGAGAATTTCTTTTAAAAATGTGCGTATCTTTTAAAAATGTGCGGATTATTTTGTTATACCGCTTCAGTCATCGAGAAATGTTTCTGACTGACAGCTTCTTCCCAAAAAGCATCGATTTTTTTGGGGTTAGAAATTGGGCCAATTTCATATACATCAAATCTCGTTGCAAATGCTTGGGCTACGCCTAAGAATACTGCAGAGTATACTTCCTTTTTTCTAGCGCCTTCTCAATTGTATCAGTAATCCTATGTACCTGTTCTATTGTTGAGTGCCTTTCCCGAAACCCAAATTGATGTCCCGGTTGGCATGACGCTTGCAATGTGCAGGTGGTATACTGTAGTTGTGTGAGTAGGTAAATGGGTTCGTTAATAATGAGGCATGAATGAGTGGTATCACAATGGGCCAAAATTGGCTTAAGTGTGAGATAGCAACCACTGGAACCTACGTCAATGAAACAATGACAAGTTATTTTCATAAAATATTTTATCATTTATTTAAATTTAAACTATAATTTTGTTACAATTTACAATAATGTATTTTATTAATTTTTCAAACATGGACAGTTTAATTGTATTTTCTCTTTACTCTTAATTAATTTTATTTCTTTATATCAATGTATGTATTATAGATATGTATATATATTTATTTCTTTGTATTGAAAAATTCAGTATTTAACTCAATTAATTTAACAGTAATATACTATATTCATTAAACTCATATGCGTATTTTAACTTTTAATTATGTTTTTCTCTAAAACAGAATAGGTAATTAATAAATAACTTTTTTTAATTATTATTTTTATGATGAAAAAAATAAAAATTAATATTGCCACAGGAACCATTTGCGACAATTTAATTTTTGTTTTTTTACTGTATGTATAACAATAATAGCTAAAATTAATTATTAATTACTGCTGTTTTAACTAAATGTATAACTAAAATACTTGAACACTCGCTAGTTATTTTAAACAGTTGGTATATAAAGCAATTTATTTATAATTAACGTGGTTTTAAAATTTTTGTTCTATATTATGTACATAATTAGAGGCTTCCTTCTTGTACATAAAACAATTAATATTTTTATATTTTTTATACTTATCACACAAATTTATTTCTCTTTTCACAAATCTATATGACGTGTTTCTTGAAAAGAATTTATATGTACAGCTATACTTTCAATTGAAGTAAATATTTATATAAATTACCTGTTACAATATGATATGTATTGACTTATTTGTCTTATTAAAATACCTATAGTTATTATCTTAATGTTCTACAATTAATTATTTACGATTGCCTAAAGTAATATATATATATATATATATATATATATATATATATATATATATATATATATGTATATATGTATATATATATATATATATATATATATATATATATATATTTATATATAT
Source organism: Nephrotoma appendiculata (assembly GCA_947310385.1). Lineage (NCBI taxonomy): Eukaryota > Metazoa > Arthropoda > Insecta > Diptera > Tipulidae > Nephrotoma > Nephrotoma appendiculata. The sequence goes on along the minus strand of OX371224.1, from coordinate 217,683,324 downwards.
ATATTTATATATATATATATATATATATACATATATATATATATATATATATATATATATATATATATATATATATATATATATATATATATATATATATATATATATATATATAAATATATATATATATATATATATATATATATATATATATATATATATATATATATATATTTATTCTGTATAATATTATATACGGAGGTGCTTACACCTGAGTATGATATAGGGGGAGCAACAAATTGGATTTCGGGTGCTATAACGGTTCAAGAGAAAAATTCGCTTTCAATTTTTATTTAAAACATAAACCTTTTAAAATTTTCAATAGGATGACCGTTATTTTAATAAGGGAAATCCTGTTATTAGGTGCTAATTTTTATAATTCAGGCCATTATTTCCCCATTTTGGACCAAACGTTTAGTTATATATAACGCCCGATTTTCCTTTTCTACAAAACACATTAACGTCGCTCGCCACTTTTAAGATATTAAATTATGAGATTTTAAACCATTACATTGAAAAGAATTAACATAAAATATGATAACTCCTTAGATATATTATACTTAAGGTAACCACCCAAAAATAGGATTGCGTAATTTTTTGGAATAAATGAAAATAATAAAAAAAATATGTAAGAGTAACTGAAAATTACGTTTTAATGACATTTAACAAATAAATATTAATAATTTTATAATATTTATAGAACAATTAATAATAATATTTTATTTTCTTACAATAAATTCATTTGTATAATAAATATTAATATGTAGTTTGTATATCATAATAAATATTATTTATTTTTCGTTTGTATAGAATGTATATAATATTAATTTGTAAATTAAATATTTATATATAAATATTATCTAAGGCTAGTTTCCATATTTTTTATTGTTATAGTATAACAAGTTTTTCATTCAATTTTATAAATATATATAATTTAAATTTAGAAATTTATTTATTCCATGTTTAATGTCAGATTATAGTGACATAATATAACCGAAAAAGGCGAATAATAAATTTGTCAACCAAAACCCCATAATCAAATTATCTTTACACAGTATATAAATTAATTTTTCAGTTTTTGTTTTTAATTAAAATCTACATTTGGAACAAACGAGAGCTGTACTGTACTGCATGTTACTACTTTTATCCACCAGAAACTAAATTAACCCATCAATCAACTACTAATGTTAGTTGAAAAATAACGTAAAATTAAGAAGAAAATAAAAATGCTGTATGTACGTAAATCCTGATAGTGATTGATAATACAACCAAATTGATAAATTTACTTTAATTTCTTTAAAAGGTTTTGTCTTACTATTTGTAATGTTTTCGTTTAAGTTTTTTTTTTTGAGTGATGATAACACAATTACACTACAATTTTTCAAATACAATTCATTACATTCAGTAGTGCTGAGTTGGTACTTTTCGATTAATTAAATTACTGCATTATACAGAATAGATAATTTGTATATGAGGTCGTGGATCAACGTGGTCCAATGTCCAAATGATGGAGGATTTTATGGTAGTTCTTGTGGTTATTCCATTAATATCTTGTATATGTAATGCGACAGCACACTTTCGGATCAGTTCTCTCAACCGCAATTACCGGACTAAATTGTGTACAATAGGAATCAAAGTTATTATTGTTGCTTAAGTGTTATCTACTGCGATTGCTCTACGTGAAAATGATGAGTTATAGAAACAAAATTACGCATTGGTATCGAATCTAACGAAAGTTAAAAAGCTACACAGTTAAAAGAAATGTTAACAGAAAAATACAAGCAAATAAAGGTGGTGCGAGTTGCAAGCACAAGCGTTAGAACAAAAAAGAATCAATTTTTATTAATTGATTTGCGTAGAAAAAACACGGAAAGCAAAGAATAATTTGGGTTCTATATTTTAAGAAAATCGATTAACATGGAAGACGAGGATGATGAGGATTTAATTCAGTTTATAACTATAGACAAACGATATACAATTAACTCGATATATTCACCAAAAACTACACAATTTTATCGTACTTTTATAGTTCATAAGTTGCCTTCAAAGATGTTTTACTATCGACGAAAAAGGTAAATGAACGACATCAAACTCGTCGATTGAACAATTAATTATATTGTCCAATTGTGATTTTTTCACGTAATGTATGTACAGTGCACATGTATATTTTATTGTTATCTATAAGGAAAACAATTGTTTGAAGTAGCAGCTTACCAAGTTGAAGATTGTATAATGTGTTTACTACCAATGATAATAGTACAAGTAAGGTTCTCCCGGTTTTGTGTTTGACAACTCGCTTGCAAGTTCATTTTGATTTTTTTTTTTTGAATTATTTAGCTTTTCTAATTTCTGAATTTATTGATTGATTTACGGGGAAGTTAATTTATGTGCTAGATTAGGCCAAATAAACATCCTTATTTGGGAAAATTTTACAATGGAAACCATCAAAGAAATTGGTTTTGTATAAATTTTGGTGTTTGCTAAATAATACTTTAAAAAAACGTGAGTTCTGCTTTCTATTCACCAAATAGCAAAAACCAATGGTTATATTTAAATTTGTAAATTATTCAATGCACAGTTAGAACAATGATACTTTTACGAAATACTCTTTATGAAAAAAAAATTAATTTGAAAAATCGTAGGCACAATTTCAATAAATAGACGTAAACTGGAAAGACCAGTTTGTGGTTTTAACCTGCAACTTTACACAAATTGGGATTTCTGAATTGATGTGAGGTTGGTTGACTAATTCAGTTCGAATTTTCTGAATTATGAAACTTTTATTTTACTAATAATGCAGTGTGTAGTGTCTATTGGAGTAAAGTTTGGGAAGGAACATGAATTAACATTTTCGATCGATACTGAAAAAGGATAGCCTTTCTTGCCGAAGGGATGTTACAAAAAATGATGTGACGTGGCTACAGATCAAACCCTGTCTATTTACCAGTGCTTCGGTATCGTCACCACAATTAACCTACTTATAATTTACTTTATAGACCTAAGAGTCAAATCCAAAATACAGTACACGCAAATGATTCACAGGGCTCCATCTAGGATTTTGTTGCCTTATGGTTTATTACTAGGAGAGTTTAAAACTCAGAACAGAATCAGTTTAAAACGCTCAAAGTGGTTTGTTTTAAAATAAATTACCAAATCACTAATGAATTGTTTGCATAGTCAAATTATCGAATTATTTGAATACTTTCAATTATTTGAGCTGTCAAAAGTAAAAAAGCATGAAGCAGCCCTTACATATAAAATTCGAGAAAAGAATAGTAAACATTTAATACATTTTTCTTTTTTCTATTGTACTTTTGTCTGCTATAGGAAAACTATAGCGTTCGAAAATGAACGTCGAATTCAATGTTAGTTCCCTGTGGCACTATTCTGGTTTTCCCTGGGAATAGGGAATTGGGAAAAATATTTTCATAGCATTTCTGTCTAAATTAAATTTTTCTGGCCTACTGTTGGAATTAGTTTAGTGTAAATATTTTTGAAACAATGATATATTGGGAATTATTTTTCCCTATAAAAATTTTGTGGAACAAAAGTTTCCCAATCAACTTTGTTTCGAAAATATTTACACCAAACTGATTCCAACAGTAGGCCAGAAAAATTTAATTTAGACAAAAATGCTATGAAAATATTTTTCCCAATTCCCTATTCCCAGGGAAAACCAGAATAGTGCCACTGGTAACAAAAGAAGAATTGTGTTTGAAACAAGTTATGAAAAACTTTTGATTGCAAAATTGATTTATAATTGATTTAAAGTTGAATATTAATTAAACTGGAGTGAAATATTGAAAGTCATAGTTGATCAACAAGTCAATGTATATTATAAATTTTACTGTATCATAAATATGAATCGTGAACTGAAATTTAATATTATGTATTGACAAAATAATTATATTTAGAATATTAAATAAATATGTAGTTATTACATTATTAAATGTAATTACTTCAGAGGCCTAAGTGACAATAGGGCGCAATTTGCTCCTGCTAGCACGTAAGAATTAGTAAGAAGCGGTTGGTAACAACTATTCCAAATGACTGTACTAATATCATAAAAAGTTGGATGAAGGGTGAATCATTTACGGGAATATAAAACTCCCATTTCACAGACTAAACGCAATTATATTGACAATAAATTTAAGCTAAATATGGATTATTGAAATAAATAAATAACTATTGAATTTCAGTTCATGATTTGTATTTATGATACAGTAAAAAATATAGCATACATTGACTTGTTGATCAACTACGACTTTCAATATTTCCCTCCAGTTTAATAAGAATTCAACTTTAAATAATATTATTCTCTTTGTAATACACAATATGCTTTTATATTATTAATTTTGTGCTAAAATGTTTTGCACTGTCACGTGCGCACTGCATTTTAAAAAAGTAAAACGCAAGAAAATTATAATTGAAAAATTTAAGTCCTCGTTTATAAATTATTTTTTATTATCTTTCCCAATAGTGGTCATAATTAAGGCATAAATTTCACACCATAGTTTTAGTACATACATACTTCATAAAAAATATTCCTTAATAATTATAAGCTAAGGATCTGAAGCCCACCTTCGGGGAAGCCCGTACTCCATAAAAAAACCCCTGTTTTTATTATGTTAGCAAAATTATCTTCTTTGTTCTCTATCGCTCTAGAATTGCGATTTCTTGCACCAAAATTATTGTTAATTCAATTGAAATATTGAGTATAGATCCTTGAACTTTATGTTGAATCATTTGACCAAATCAAAGATTGTAAATTGACAATAACGAGGTTTTCATCTGAGAACAACCTACCCCACTATAAATTTCCGGTTTCTGATATTTAATATTTCAAAAATATTTAATCCACAATAGTATTGATCTTAATTAATTCTTTCACAGCCTTGGCAGCATAATTTTGGCCATTAAGCGACACGATTCCTGTAAAAGTAATATTGAATGATTCAATGATAAAAATATCGCCGAAAAACACAAATTGCAATGACAAATTGCATATGAATTTGTATTTTATTGATGATCCTTTTATCATTTATCATTATACTTAAGCCGAAACCACACCGGATGCAGGATATATTGAATTGTATGAGAAATATTAAAATGGGAAAATTATTCCTTCCTTATTTTCAAGAAAAAGGCCGAACAACATTAGATGCATTCAAATCAAACTTTTTGATAATATAGCTAACTGAATAATAAATTTAAAAAAACTTTGTTTTTTTAACCGCAATTAGTGGGTAATATATGTGGGCAATTGTGACCTTTAATTTGTTAGTGTTGACATATGTGGAATTAGTATAACTTCTAAATATTTATGATGATTTTGTTTCCTTTAACATTTGTTTGGCATGTCAATAAATTGACTCGACCCCGCCATGATCACTGGAAGCTACACGCCAAAAAAGTATACTAACTATACAGATTTAGAATCCAAAACTGCACTAATTATTTGTTTACCAGTTATTTTGTATTTCTAGTTGGGCTTCGAACATAAAAATTAAAGAAAGATGTTTATGTTTGTGTTCTACATGATATTTAGTGACGTATTATTCTGAAGATATAACCAACTCACAAAATCAATAATTCATTCTGTTAATAATCAGATAAAGTGTGTGTTTAAACCAGTTTACTGAGTAAAAAGTCATACATTCTGGAGTAAAATATTTCGATTTGAAAATTACAAATAAAATGATTCAACGTGTGGTAATAATAAATGTCTAAATTTAAAATTAAATATTTTCTAAAATAAAAATTTTAATGTACATACTTATTTTGTGAATATTTTTCTATTGTTTTGTTCTACTGTATAAAGCTTCATTTATTTATAATATTCGAGTATTATTATTTGTTTGTTTATTTTAGATTTAAGATATTTATGATTTTGCTTTTTATTTTTTGATAAATTGACATTTGTTTCTACTTAACGGTTTATTATTTTGTTTACTTACAGTTTCTAATATCTATTTATTGTTTATTGCGATTATTTATTTTATAAAATTAACATCTAAAAGCAGCTTCTGTTAATAATTCCATAGCATTATTTAATATTTTATGTTGTGTAATTTTTAACATGTTGATTTTTATATTGTATTTTTTATTTTAATAAGAAGCAGAATAATATATCTTCCATTTTATATTTAGTATTGTTATATATTTATATTGAGCAATTAAAAATAAAATAATAAAATTATAAATGCTTTCTAATTTTTATATTTGTGTTTAATACATGTTCTAATTTTATTTATTTATAATTATTTCTCATAAGAATATTTTTAATTAGTTTTTTTTTATATTTAAATATAAAAAAAATATTTTTTCATGGTATAAAAGTATTTTAAATTTATTTTATAAATGTAAATTTTATAAAAAGTTTTTTCTCATTTAGTTTATTAAAAAACAGTAAAACGATTTATTAAATAAAAATAAAATTGTTTTGAAACATGATATGTTTTATAATTTTTGTGTGTTATATAAAAAAAGTCTTATTTTTGTCTATATAAAAAACTTATTTATAAAATAATAATTTTAGATTTATTTATGAATATTTGTTTTTAGGTTATTATAATATAAATTGTATAGTTAGTATATAGATTTATAAATATTTTTATATGTTTATTATAACAAATAGGCACTATTCTAAAATTTTTGTTTTTTTTTAATAATTGTTTTTATAATTATTATTAGACAATCAATGTTTATTCAATTAATTATTTTGTTTTTTTTTTACATAAAAGCATTTTCATATTTTTAATACTATAATTTTCTTTATTAGTATTAGTTTGTTTTACAAACGTGATTGATGACAGTAATAATAATGACTGATTCTCTGTAACTACATACGTTCAGATTCACCGAATTAAACATTTCACATTGTAAAATAAATTTGGAACCTAAGTTGTGAAACACCCTTTTACCAAACAATAAGGATATCCATGATTTACATTTATTAAATGAACATTACATTTTGTCGGTACATAAGTTTTGAATTACGGCATAACTAATCAAAAAACCAATAACACTTTAACAATTAAATTTGTGATTGATATAATTAATATTAGTTAGTTAGAAAAATTGATATTAGAATAATCGTTCGTGTATGAAATTGAAGCTCATGGTTAATTTAAGGCAGAGTTTATTTTTTTAGTTTTTGTTTGATTTTATTATACACAATCGACCTAAATTATAGAAATAAAAAAATCAATCAAAAATTAGTTTCCTCCGATTTCTTTTTTATGTATAAAATAGATTCCTGTATTTTTGAATTATTATAGTGGGAGAAAAGATACTGATAAATAGATTTCAAGTTAAATCTTTTCAGAAAAACTAATATTTATATTTACTACTAATCAATTACAAATTATATATATAAACTAAAGATTCAGAATACCAGTTGTAATACACCAGTATAATTCGTAATTGTATTGAATTTTCTGTTTAGTTGTGTCCCTAAAAATATTTTTAGATAGTACATGATTACATATTTCAAATATTTTGTTCTAATTAAAATCCGAAGCACTAAAAAGCATTTTTCTAAATTTAACATACATAATTATACTTTTTTAAAAGTATCTACATGCGAGTTAAAGCTTTTCATTTTTATTTATAATACATATTATTATATTTCATTAATTTTAACTATTTATTTAATTTGTCAAGTACAATTTTTTCAGTCAGTCTTGATATGTATCTGATGGTTTATTATTGGACTCAACTAAACTATTTTGTTTTGTTACGTATCGGTTATTATATTTGAAAATTATAAAAACTGGATTACTTTTACTGGAAAAGAGAGTTTAATGTCAAAAATACTTTAATATTTTTGCCTATTTCTTTTTAATAAAATGGATCCACCTATTTTCTTACTTATAAAATATATTCACTTATCAATCACAAAACCTATTAAAATAAAACGTTTCGCGATATTATTAAAAAGTTTGTGGTACAATGTACAGTGGGAATCTATCATAAACTAAAAATTTATTAAATTATTATCACGACACACAAAATATTCCACTATTTACTTAACATGCAACTGTTAAATTGTTAATTAGGTTTTCCTACTCCCTAGCTACTAAAATTTAAAGTATTATTCAACTGGTTGCTACTCAATAAACCAGCTTAATAGATAATTTAATGAAAAAGTTCATTAAATTAATGTAATTTTCTTAAAAATTTAAAATTGTGAGAAAAACCAATGATTTTTTTGTCACTAACTATTTTACTCGAAAGCATATAGGCTATGATTATTTAGGCTAAAAGAGCTTGAGTTGAAGGCTTGCAAGGAAAACTTTTACATTTTTTTAATTAACGCTTGCCGTTTTTTCGTTAGAATTCTGAAAATAGCCCACATGATTACTATGTTGTAAAATAAATCTACTTTCTCAAAAAACGTATTAAAAACTGACCAAATTACTTAAACTCCTCTTTTAAAAATATTTTGCAAAGTTGTTTGGCCTTTGGTACTTTATTGCAGTTTTGGGTTTAAATAGTTTCAAATTATAGAAGTTTTTTTGAATTATGCAGCTTGAGGGCAGTTGTTTTAAGTTTCCGATAATACAACATAAACCCATACATTCCCAAAAAAATTGACAATTTGTTGCTCGCTCTTATCTTTGTTGACTAAATGTGTCGTTCTCCTTTAAACACTATTCAACAATTATAACTTATCTGCGTTATTGGCAAATTTTTAAGTTTTCGGAACTTTCTCCCAAAATATTCTCCTCTACATACTTGCACTCGAAAATAATATTACCCTAATTCCAAAAGGAACGCTATGTTTCTTACTATCAAAAATTAAATGCACTTTGCGCTTGCTAAAAATTGTTATATTAGGTTGTTGACTGCTAATATTTTAGGAGACGATTCACCGAGTAATTTTCAGCCAAATATCGATCCTGAGGTGGGGGAGATCTCCAATTTTTACTGAGATAAAGGATGTTAAAGAAAATTAGTTTAAGGCACTTCTAGAAGGTTTTTCGGATAACATTTTAAATTAACTTAAAATTGACCCATAACGTTGACGTTTCATAAATTCCATTGTAGGATTGTATATGTGTGTTTCATTTTTTATTTAATATAAACGCTTTAAAATTCCAATTAACAGTTTTTTTTATTAGCCTACGGAGAAAAACTGATCAACATATTTTTTTTGTTACTCGGAAAAACCCAAAAATCTTTAACATCGTTTTAAATTCCTTTTTGTGATATGATTACAGATTATTTTATCAGTTTACCTTAAAATTTTCTGTGATACACCAGTAATAAAATAAAAATTCTAATAGTTTTAGACTACAGATTTTTTAAATGATTTTAAATTAAAAATGGAAATTATATTATCATGGCTATTAAAAAGCTCAAGAGGTATCACTGTCATGATGAATGGGGACATGAATATTTTTGTAAAATGTTAAAAAACAAATATTGTTGTTTAATTTGTAACATTAGTGTATCTCTACCAAAAAAAGCATCGTGGCCACTCTATTACCATTCATAGTAGCTACGAGAATAATTTTCCACGAAATAGTAATTTAAGGAGGCGTAAAATTCGAGAACTGAAAAAAGAACTTGAAGCTTAACGATCAATTTTTTACCAAAAGTCCATCGGCACCAAAATCTGCTATTGCTGCATCATTCGGAGTATGCCATAGCTAGCCATAAGAAAGCGTTTAGTGATGGTGCCATTTTTAAAAATGCTTTTGTAGAAGCTGCCGACTATTTGTTTTGTGATTTTAAAAATAAGTCAGAAATAATTGCTATACCATTAACAATATAGCAATAGGTATCGATTTAATAGATCAATTATTAATGGAGGATATTAAAAATTGTCAAGGTTTTTCAATACAATTGGATGAATCAGCTGCAGTTGATGTAGCTCAAATAATTATATTTATCAGAATGTATTTCACCGACTTAATACCTTTCATCCAGAGAAGGATTTCCAACAATTATTCCACTAAAAGGGAAGAACGAACGATGATGATACTCGTATATTTACCGGTATTAAAAAATTTAAAATGGTGTCTTAATTACCACCTTATAAGCTTGTGTGACTAATACCGATGGAGCACCAGCTGATGATAGGTTTTCGAATGGTTGTATTACCTTGTGCAAAAATGATGATGATTTTCCTGACTTTTTACATTATCATTGCATTATATACCAAGAAGTATTGTGCGCCAAAATACTAGATATGAAGGAAACTATGAAGATAACTTTTAAGGTCGCTATTTCGATTCGAGCGGAAAGTCTTCAAAGGCGGCTCTTTACATTACAAATACAGGAAAACGCGAATGATGAATTGCTTATGCATACTGATGCCAGATGGTTGAACCGTGGACATTTTCTATTCCGATTAAATGAGCTAATTTTGAAAATAATACAATTTCTTTATGCAAGGGGTGATGAAAGCAAGGAATTAGATGAGGAAATGTGACTATTATATTTGACATCTTAATAGATTTAATTACTAAATTAAATCAGCTAAATTTACAAGGTCGCGATAAAATTATTTTTAATATTAGTTGTAAGAACGCGTTTTAGGAGAAATTAATCCGATTAGTATCTTAACTTGAGGTAAATAATTTTACCTCGTTTTCAAATTTGTTGGCACAAATAAAAAAAATCTTCTAATAACAATAATGATGCACAAAAATATATCAAAGAAATTAAGAATATATAATTGAAAATTTTGATACTCGCTATCAAGACTTTAAAAATTAGAACTGAATGAACAGACCAATGTTCATGTGGTTAACGTTTGATCAGAACTTACATATAAGTAGAGATAATTTCCGAAAAACTTTCAATTATTTTTGAAATGGTCTTGTCACTAAAAGAAGATGAAATTATTACGTTAGAAATGATATTAAAATCAAAGCCAGAGCTTCGGAGGACAAGTTTTGGAAATATTTACCAAATACCCAAAATTATGGAAATCCGTTATAAATTATTATTATTCGTCTTTTGGGTCAACATTTGTGCGAATCAGCGTTCTTGCACATGCAATTAATTAAAACAACGTAACGTGGATCGTTAAGTTGATACAGTGTAGCAGCAATAATACACATTTGCGGTGCCTTCAGGAAGTTCGAAATTAGACTAGACATAATGTGGCATTTTAATTTCACCATGAATAATATAATTTTAAAATGATATTGTACACATTTTAAATTAGTTTTGATTTTTGATTTAATAAATTGTTGGATTTTCTTACATGAAATATTACAACTTTCTTTAGTTTTATTACGATTTCTAGGATGTTCTTGAAAAGTTCAAATTGTTTCTCAAAAATATTAGTGGACACGCCTGGAATAGCGGATGGATTTATTTTGTAAAATCCAAATGAAATTTTTGCCCAAAATTTATAAAGAAACAATAATAATTTGATGCATAAAAACTTTTCGAAAACATAGATAATTCTGATAAAATTTAAAATATTTAGAATTCTCTGTCTTTCAAGTAATTCAAAAAGGAATTTGCCATGTACCATTAGAAACCAATCTTCTGTATCTCAGTTAATAATAAAAATGGGCTCCCTGCCACCTCAGGAACGATTTTTAGGATCTTTGTGTTTACACCAAATTTCGGATGACAACTACTATGGGTTGCCTCGGAGAGCCGAAGCAAATGTTTAATTCAAAATATGATTTTACGAAAACAATATAGTTTTGTTTATGAAACGAAAACCGGTCTGATTAATATAGCGTTAAAGTCCGTAGATGTCCCTCGGTAACATTTTCTGACCATGATCGCAAGACACTTTGCTACTAATTGAACAATAAATTTTCGTATGTTTGTTTCGGTTGAATATCGATACTATCTACTTCAAGAGTGTTTGTAAAATAACAGTAAAGTTAATAAGCAACAAGTTATAATAATTTGTCTTATTACGATCATACAGTTATTTATATTCGAACTAAAAATGTCTACTATTTCTTGGTTATACTTCGTACTAACTAAAAAGTCGCTTTTCGTTTTTCTATTATTATAATGAGCTTCATTTATGTGTAAAAGCAATCTGAAAGGTCACAAAATAAAAAATCTGTCTCAATATTAACTTTGGTGGAGTGGTAACATTTTCAAAAATTATATAACGTTAACTAGTTTACCGTTCGGTAACGAAATTTTCTAAATATTTGGTAATTTCAGAAGTTTTCGGATCATCGGTAAAAGTGGTAGTCCAAATTTTAATAGAATTTCGAGGTTTTAAGAAACAAACTTTCTTTAAAAATAGTAGCGGCAACAGCTTGCCTTAAAATAATTTCTCAACCAATCCACATTTTAATGAAAAACGAGAATGTTTAAACCAAAATTGACTTAGATTTAAATAATAACATTCACGCATAAAATATTGTCCAAATTTCCGGTAAATTTTAGTATCCTGCTTTTGAAAATTTGATTATTTTGCGTACTCAGTATATTGAAAACTTTATTTAAAGCCACAACCTGTAACAGGTGCTTCAACATTTTACACAATTTAACGATAAATGAAATATTATGTTATAAGAAATAACTCCTGTTATTAATCATATAAGAAAAAAATGATTTTCAAATAAGCAATAATTATTTATCTGTAGAGTTTTGGGAATTAAAATTATTGGCGTACATGTTAGGATGTTATATTTTACATTAAATCACATTCTAAGACAAGACAAGGTTAAAAAGGAAGAAATAACCAGTCCTTTTTTTTATTGACCAAAATTTACGAACGTCAACTTTTCGATGGATTTGTTGTTTAACTGTTTTGAACAAAAAGGAAGTCAAGAGAGAATAATGACGAGTTTTAAACTTTAGAAATTAGACTTGTTGACTTCATATGTTTTGTACTTTTTAAAACAAGATGACAAGTTAAGTTTTAAAACAAATTTTTGTGTATCGATTAAATTTTGTTATAACCTAAAATCTTCGAATGATTCCTAAGCTTGATATATATTTGACCTAAAGTGTGGGTCAAGCCACCATTTGTCCCTGCTTGAACACAAATACCACAAACATAAAAATAATAATATCTTGCAAAATAATGATGAAAATAAAATGATTTAGTATCATTATTGCATTTTTGTACGTTGTCCCTATTTAATAATATTCCTATTCAATGTGCAAATTATTAGTTCAAATTAACGCGTTGTTTTAAATTATTTTATTTTAAATATAGTAGATTTATTAACATTTTAAATTTAACCACATTCAATAAAGGCCTTTTTGCAATATATTTTAGTTTTATAATTAATATGTAATAATATTTGTATATAACATTTTTATTATTTCCAGAACTTTTTATTATATTTAGGATTTTAAATTATTTTCCTCTTAAATTTTAAGAATAAATATGTAAAAATATATAAAACATTAATACGAGTATTATCTCTTGTAATTTTTTTTTATAAAAAAATAATTTTTCAAATTTTTTTTTAGTTTTATAAACTTTCTAATAGTTATAATTTTCACGCATCTTAAATTTTATTGCCATAAGCTGCTGAATGGAGGAGGAGGGTAAGATAACAATGTTCTGTCTAAAATAATGAAGGGGAAAAATGAAACATTGGCGTGTGAATTTTCTAATTAGGCCTACATAAAATAGCAGCAGTAATGTGATCCAATTCATGTTATCGCAAGTACGCTTATTGGTATAATGACCATAATCAGTAATTGAGCCAAACTTACTTAGGTATGGTATTATCATGTGTCATAAGGTAAATTTTGCATTCCGAACAAACATTCAATAGCTACTTTCCAGCCAGAATTGTACTTGAATTGTTAACTCAAAATCTATATGATTTAAAATATCGGATCACAAAATGCACGTGACACGAAATAATAGGCAAATTATAAATAATTAATAATCATAGTCACACACGTATACACACGCACACACCAATTTTAACATTTGCGTTTATTAATTAGGTCCATTTTGGAAATTCTCGCGATTCGCTAAATAAGTAAAAAAAAGTTTTAACTATTTTACTCTCCATCTAAATTTGGAAAATTTCTTAAAACAACACAACAACAAAGAAATGGATCGGAAAATACTCTGCCCGCAGTGTATTTTTGTTCATCCTATCCGTTTCCTTATAATTTTAATTAGATTAAGAATATTATTTATTTATTCAATGTTTTTTCTCTAAATTGATCATTAATTTATGTCATAATTAGTTTTTTACTATAATTTACCTTTTAAAATCCAGGCGAAAAACGATACAATATGTTAAACATAACAAATGAAGAAACAAAATTTTTTTAAACGGTCAAATAAAACCAAAAATAAAACATAAGTAAAAATGAATGTATTTAAAAAAATTTATTTTTGTGTTGTTACTTAAAGCTTTTTCATTAAAATTATTTTCTTATTTAATTAATTTTAATATTTTTTATTTGTATTGTAAAATTAAAGAAAACAAATAAATACATAAACTATAAACAGGGAAGAAGTAGTATTCATCAATTAATTTTATTGAATTAATTATTTTTTGTTATATAAACACGCTTTTACATGGTTTTTCGGAAAATAATTTCTCTATAAAAAATTTTTGTATTGTATAGAAAACTTTCTTTACTCAACCTTTTTTAAATTTATTTTGTTTTTTTATAAAAAATAGCTCTTATATATATATTTTAATATTTTGCATTTAATAAATTATAAATATATTTAAATATATATTTAATACATTTTTATTTTTAATTTGTTAGAAAATTAAAAGTAATTATTAATATAAATATAATATGGTTATAAAAAAGATATGTTTTTGATGTTGATGAAATGGCGTTTAATTCGTCCGGTTCACACGGTTGATTGTTTTGGGGCACTAAAATAGGAAAAAGAAAATTTTAATTGTTAAGATTTTTTTAATTTACATTATTGTTGAAGTTAAGGGTATAACAATATAAATTATCTTTATAATTATAAATGTTAAACTAGTTTGTTAAAAATAGCTTTATTGTATTTAGCAGATAGCTGGCCCGATATGTTCGGTATTAGCTAAATTGCGAATGTTTTAAATTTATGATATACGCCAAGCTTCCCAAATACGATCAAACCCTAAACAACAAATGTTTAGGGAGCCTCAACACTTACCACCCATTATATTATTTCACAGAGAAGGTTTGCAAATAATTGTGTTGGATAATCATAGGAATTCAACAATAATTTTCGTAAACTCACATAAATGCATTACATTCCAACAAGCAATATGATAGTATCGTGCTCATATGTCTTGAGTCATCAAGCTTGTTTCAAAATGGGTATATATTTAAATAAAATGAAATAATGAAAGATTTTAAATAAGGCAAATCATCCATTCATCAGTTCTTCGCCACAGTATTACATATTCCTACACTCCTAGAAATAGTTGTCCAATCGTATCTTTGGCTCATTTGCCTAACTGATTTTTAACTGAAATTAGTATTATTTTATAGAGTGGCCAGGAGCACGGTGACAAGAAAATTCTTGTTATCGATCGTGATTAAATTTTAATTCAGTTTCAGTTGATTTGCATTTAAAATTTATTTTCGAATTTGTAATAGTGTTATAGTGTTTGGTCAAGTAAATTAATAAATTAAGTACGGTGACAACAACATTAATTAAATATTCTATGATGATTTAGGTAGACATGAAGAAGATAGTGTTTGCTCTAAATGAGTGAAATGATGATGATTTATTATTATTGCATTAAATGGAAACAATGTCATTGTTTACCATTGATTAATTTTAACTATTTTCTTGTTAGGAGTCCATGGTTTAAATATTTAATTATAGGTATTAAGGATTCTATCATCTTACAGATTCCTGAGTGGGTGTTTACTAAACTCTAATTACAAAATAAAGTTTAAATTCTTATAATAATCGCATTAATCATCTAAGCATCATTGTTAGTTCCAGAATAGCTGTTTAAATTATTTATATAAATATTAGAAATTTTTTTTTATTTTTAGTTATAACTAAAAACAAATCAAATTGTGCTGTCTTGTGTATATAAACAATATACAGGCCGGTGCGACAACTTTTAGTTTGTTTTTAAAATGTATATAAAAAACTTGAAACAAATATTGCTGTGTGGGCAGTCCTTGATGAAACCAAATATCGGCCAAGTATTCCTCTAAGATCGTAGGGAATAAAAAGTCAGTAACATGGCACGATAACAGTCGTCTATTTTCGCAGAAAAATTTGCCCTATTATTCCATTGGACCATATTCCACATCAAACAATCACTCGTTTTGGGTGTATTGTCTTCTCAATTGTCACGTGTGTATTTTCTGTGTCCAAAACACGGCAATTTTGGTTGTTCGCATAACCTCCGAGGTTTTGTCGGAAGCAATGGTTTTATGGTAAAAACTGACTGACTACTTTAAAAATAAGTTTTAATATTTCCCATAACGTTGATCAAGCGTATATCAACTCACTTCGTTCACCGTGAATATAATACTGAATTTCTGTCACTTGGCTGATATGACATTAGGAGTATGAGCGGTAAAATAATTGCTATAGTTCAAAAACGAACTAAAATGTGTATCACCCTTTATTAGATGTCTCTAATCGGGCCAAGTCTGTCATAACTAACTCCTGTTTCCTATCCTTTGGTTTTGTTATAAATGTAAAAAAGAGTGCACGGGGGAGCAAGACCTTCCGGAAAATTTTGCCTAGTAAGCTTGGTCATTCAATCAATTAATGAAAAGCAAGCTGTACAATAAATAAATACCGCTAATTATTTATACATTTAGAATCACTTTATTTAAAATTCGGAAATATTTTTGATATTTTAGGCGATCTGGATAAAGCCGATTTCAAATACAACATTAATCAATCATAAACTATCTTGTTTGAAAAGTCCCGGGCCTAATCACTAGATGTCGCCACTAATGTTAAATCGTTATTATTTTTGAGAAATTCGAGCTTAAGAAAAAAAAATCAAAAATTTTAAAGCAATCTGTCAAGTAGTGGTATCTGGGAGATATTTTCGCGTCATCATCTCAGTGATTTTGTAAACAATGGGGGAAAAAAATCTCGTTATCATGAAACATTAATATTTGAGAGTCAAATCGAGCAAAGCTATGACTGAAAAACTTGATGAGTATTATGTTCACATCTGCTTCATCGAATATTGCAGATAATGGTGGATGCAAGAGTTTAAGTTGGGTCGTAGGAGCAAAAGACCTTTTGACATGATTACGCAAGAAATGATGTATATGTGAGTGAGATTGCTAATATAATAAACATTTCAACTGAGTGTGTGCACAACGTTACACGTACTTGTTTGAACATGGGAAACCTATCTTGTGATCATCATAAGATTGTGTTAAGTTTTGAAAATACTCATGTATGTATATGAATTAATAGAAACAAACATATTCAATATAACAGTATATTTTATATACAATAAAAGTCAATTTTAACCCATTCCCGCAAATGACGGCTATAGCCGTCAAATTTTTGTTGATTTATATGCAAATGACGGCTATAGCCATCCTGCATATTTTAATTAATAAAAAAAGGAACATCATTCTTACAAAGTGTACTAATACATTTATTTGTTAATTATTCAGTAATACATCAAAGAAAAAAAGATGTAACATTCCAGATAACATATCAATTGTTTTTTTGTGCGATTTTTCATGATTAGCAATTCGATATATTTCCGCCTACAGAAACAAATGACGGCTATAACCGTCCTATTATGTTCGCGCAAATGACGGCTATAGCCGTCATTTGTCTATATATCACCAAAAAATCGGACGGCTATAGCCGTCATTTGTTTTTTTAGGCGGAAATATATAGAAAAAATGATGTGATGAGCAAATGATGCATATAGCCGTCGAGAGTTTTCATGGGAAAACTGTGAGAAAATGTGATAATTTTCACTTCCAAATATATAAATGACACTCAATTTCATATGGCAGTCATAAACAATTGAAAAACAAAAAGTGTGTTTCTGAGCACGGTCGTCAATTAAAAAGTGTGCGGCAATGGGTTAAGTAAATGTTTTGGTAAATTCATTTATTTTTCAAAAACTCTATGGGATACTGATCGAAAAATCTGTTCTAAATCCGATTTTTACCATAGTAAACGATTTACCCGACTATTAGCCCGCAGCCTATATGATGGAAGGAAGAAAATATTGCTTAGGTAAATTGTAGGGACTAAAAAATCGTTCATATTATCAGTGTGTTCATTAAAAGAAGGGTTTCTTATAAACAAGTTCTACTGTAATTATTTGTCTTAAAGGTATGAGTTTATTATTTAAATCGCCGAGTGTAGATGGAAGCAGATCTAGCATACAAATTCAAGTAAAATAATAAGCTAACATAGCAAAGATTAGAAAATGCCTGCCTACGCCATACCTGCAGACATCGATCTGTTTTTACGAAGACAGCCCTCTAGACTTACAATCTGACAATTTATGATTCTGCTACAAATGATCCTTATTGTTACTTGTGGCATGAGGTAGAAGGAGCCCGAGGTGGAAATAATGTTTCGACCAGTCTTTTTAAACATTTAAATTCACTCGGAAGTAATATTATGGCCAAAACAAGAATGTATTTGTTGCTGGTATATGTTTTTGAGATAGTACAATGAAAATTGCAATCATATCGAAACAATCGACCATAAGCTTTTGGTTTCAGGGCATACGCATGGCGTATCCGAGGGATTGGTACCAGTTTATCGAATCAGTTGGTACTAAGCAAGAGAATAAAGTACTAGAAATGAAATCAGCTGATTTTTATGATTTCTCCGGGTTTGTTAAAAAGAAATTTATGCGGCGGCACACTAATGAAAATAGGGAAAAATTATTTGGAAAAATGTCAAGTGGTTTAGATATACCAACCGAAACTCTTGAAGTAAAAGCTAAAAATGCTTTAAACAGTGAGGAAACTTTTTCAACAGTTAAATATACAACGACAAGAGATCCTTACGGTAGATCTTTCTAATTTAGAAATTGAATATTTTTCGCAAACTATTATTATGAAAAGAAAAAAGATCTTATGGTTTTATTGCCGTTTATAGATGCATGCTTCCATAATTTGCACAATGATCTTAATACGGTGGAAATGATAACACCCATCCAGATTTAGAAGACACAGTTGAGGAACTAATTTAAACAACAATGAAGATTAGGTACTTCTTGGATTGTGTTTGCCGATTATTTATTATGATCGAAATGTGTAATTCGATGAATTGTTTAAAAAAAATGGAGAATAAAATTTACGAAAGTTGATTTAAGAAATCAAAATAGAAGTTACATCATTCGCTTAACTTTACCTAAGTTTTCAACGAGGCAAATTGGTCACATGAGTAACCGGTTAAGTCAGTTATAGGCAATTTTCGTCTAATGTATGTTTCTGACAATATAGCGCTCTGGCCACGTAATGATACATACAAAATAATACATCGGACCCAATACCTTTTTACCAATTTTTAAAAGCACTTGTCCGTTTCTAAAAATTCGTTTTTAAAACTAAATTAACCCTACTGAAAAATGGCAGAAATGAACGCGATTAATTATGCCTTGTAACCACAGATTTGTTTACATTTCTCGTTTTTACTTCTAGTTCGTACCAAAAATGTTGTTTTACATTTTTTTTTCAGAGGCACCAAAAATGTAACTGTTTTTCATATTTACATGATATAAATAAAATCTTAAATATTTATAATATTATAAATATAATGTAAAACAACTTTATAATTTATAAGTTTTAGTAAAAACCGTTAAATTAAAAAACCTGATTTAATTAACGCCTTGCGAGAACTATACTTGATTAAAGAAACTGTAAAACTACTACAGCAATAAACGAGAAATGGCAGTTAAATGTGTGCACGTGTAATACGAACTTATTTATGTGCAGTTTGATACGGTAATGGAAAAATTTATAAAATGGAATTTATTATAGGAGACACAAAAGCGTAATCCCGCATACTAAAATAATTGTATAAATTCGCGACGTATATTGATCCGATAAAAGCAGATTATTATAAAGCGGTTAGATATGGTATGTCACACAGAATGAGCACTGCAAGCTATGGTGATGTTAGTATTAAAAATAATGTTATAATTATAACAAATAAAGGGCCTTACACATTCAAAACCAAACGTGAATAGTCCAGTTAAGTCAATTAGACATTCTATTATTCTAGTATATGCATCAAATAAAATAGATATGCAAATGACTATAGATAGATTAATAATAACGCATTCTTTATTCAGGGTTTGAATTAGCTGTAACGGAAATTAATAAAGTTAAGATTTTTTATTTTCGAAATTAGTGTTGTAAAACTGTTATATGGCATTTAGTATACTACACAAAATAGTTTGACGTGTGCATAGCAAAACGTTATTCAATTTAAAATCAATAAAATTTATCAGATAATGTATGTATTTTGTTTGTGCAAAATTTGTACGTACCAGCCCATGACCTTAGTCGGGGTAAATAATCATTCCAGAATGCGCAAGACGTAGCCATTGGTCCGCGACCAAATTTATCCACACGTTTACTTTCATCACCCTCTGCATTAAATATATAGTAAATTGGATTTTCTTTTGTATATAGTGGCCACGTGTCACCATCTATTGCTGGATTACTAGAAGGTAAAATAAAATTGTTGTTTGTACTAAAAACAATTTTATTATTAAAAATGAGTAAAAAAAACAAAACATTAAAATCATAAAAATAACACAGGTTCGAGTATATGATTATTTGTATATACTCTGGTTAAAATCTACACTAAAATTAGTGTAAATTTGTATTGCTTACCCATTTCGCGCAAATTCACTAACGGCAAGCACCATTCGTTTACTCAAATCGCGTTCACGTTGTCGATACTGTAATGATTGATTTAGTGGTTGGCCAAATATATATTCAATTTCGTCAGCGTGTAAAACTCCCATCCATTCACCCCACAATGATGTACTCGTTCGCTGTAAACGAAAAACATAAAATTATTGAGGTGCGAGCATACCAAAAGCTTAATATGTGTATGTATGTACTAGGTATATTGTATACACACACATACACATAATATATGTATATACATATTCCCCAACATATTATTTTTCTAGCTTTTTTACTACATTAAAGCAACACGCAATTTTCTTGATAAAAATTATAAGGATTGTTATCAATTTTCGGTTATTTAAGAATTTTGTATACATACGAGTAGTACAGGCATAATATTTTAGAAGAATCATATAAATATTGGGTTAACTAAAAAATGAGAATTTCGCTTCGTTTTATGACTATGTCTTTGATTGAATGAAAAGATTTTTCAACCAAACCCATATTTTTGGTTGTTTATTAAACATATAAGGTGCAGCTAAAATCACTGCAAGGCTACTAATTCTGGCGCACATGGTAGACGCTACCGGAACTATATATTTAATCCGCTTAATAATATATATTTGAACCCTTATATCCAATCAGCTAAGCAGATTGTGTTAAAATTTCATAAAACATTGCATGCATATATACACACATCAAAAGTGTAAATAGAACTCATTTTTCAGGTTGCCATTATCTTGAATTTTGCTTCTAGAAGATACATCGATTGCACATACAATATTAAAAAAATGTCATTGAAAATATTGATTTTAGCCTATTTGAGCTGATTTGTTGTCTCAGATTTTATTCAGTTTTAGCTCCTTAAAGAGTGATAATAAAATTGTGAAATTTAAAATTTAGCGTAGAAGTATGTAATACAGCAATACACATCACAATCTAACTGATAATAAAATTTACGTTATATGTAGCGCATAGTATCTAGGTCGAGTAAGATTAACAACTTCAGCGCAGGATTGTTATATTCAACTCCAAATCCACCGAGAGTCAACTTTAAGTGCCCGACAATTACGGTCTCTGTTGCGGATAACTGAAAACATTTATGTTAGTGACGTATCCATCAGGAATAGAGTACATGTAAGGAATCTTCACGCCCGCTGCCCGTTGAGATGTCCATACCGATACGACATGGAAATCGAGAGTTTAGAAAAGATTGGTGTGAAAACCAAAGAAATTGGTCAAAAGAGCAATGCTCCAAAGTATTGTTCACTGATGAGTCTAGATTCGTATTTAACCCAGATATTAAGAGAACAAGAATGTGGAGACAACCTGGTAACGCTGAAAGGCCGAGAGTCGGCAAGAAGTGAGAGGTGCCGTGAAGGCACTGTTATGGTATGAGCTGGAATAATAAGTGGTAAAAGTACTGATCTCGTTTTCCCAGAAGGTAACCTATCGAGAGCCAGATACAGCAATGAGATACTGGAACCTGTCGTGCTTCCATTATAAACACAAGTCGGATCAGAGTTCATCTTAATGCATGATCCATGTGTTACCATATGGGCAGCACAATCCCTGGATTTAAATCCGATTGAACACTCATGGGATCAACTTCACCATCAAGCGTTCCGCCAGATTTAGCATCAATAACAACGCGAGTGCGACTATGGAATCTTCTTCAAGATCACTGGAGACAAATTCCACAAGTCTGCTTCGATACGTTGATTAACTCTATGCCTGGAAGATGCCAATCTAATAAAACGTGTTTACATTTACACTACAACCAACTTGAGAGGCTTACCAAAGTCCGGTAGATTTAATTTTGCCGATTTAAAGGCCAAGTGTATAGTGTATTCGATACACATAGATATCGAGTTCATGGTAAAAGAAAGTTGGGTGGTGGCCACAACATATTCACTATGTATGTATAATTATAATTACTAAAATTTTAAAACGACAACGGGTTCTGTTTTCGTTATTATTGTATATTTGGCTGCAAACATTGTAACTATGTGATATGGTAAAAGATTATACATAATATTTAAAGCAACCCAAAAATATGTTCATTCGAGATTTTCCAAGAATCTAAAGCAAAAATGTTTTTATTATAACATACAGACTTGTTGTACATTATGTATTATAAATATTAGGTATCCAAATAAATAAAAATGTTAATAAAATTCTATACTAGGAATCGATTTATTTAATTTGTTTCAGTCTACTTTTGAAAATATTCAGATTTGTATCCTAAAAATTCATATTGGGATTTGGCAAAAACATATATATTATGTTATTCATCTTAAATTTTTATATATGTTAAATTTTGTGAATTTTAAAATGTGAACAATGACAATAGTTATTAAGCACCTAATATTGTAACGAGAGAAGACTTTTTACTTAGAAACCCCTTAAATAGAGAAGATTTATTTTTTATTACATTTGCGGTTTGAAATGGCAGCCAACTTCGGATGTGTACGGCAATTTAAATACTGAATCGAGGAAGAATCTTACAATTACCGAAATATACGAACCACCCGTCGACAGGCAGAGTCAACTAATCGTTTGTACACATAACTGATATCAATTGATAATAATTGACGTCAATCAAATTAAAACGTCAATGCTTTAAAATAAAATTCACAAAATAGCAATGAATATCGAGATGTTTTAGTTTAGGAAGACAAGAAGAATAGGCACTTTCAATTAACAGTGTTCCGTGACTCTTTTAACTTCGCACAACTAATGGTTAATATTATACAAAACAATTTAAATTTTTTCAAAATAAATCATGTTTTGTTGCAATTAAGGTGAATTTAACCTAATTGTATTACAAGTTGGGCTGCTTTAACAATGTCACTTGAAGCTGTTACTAATCAAATTAAAATTGTTGCTCTTAAAAGATTTCAACTGTAGCCACAAAATCGTAAAGAACATAACAAGTAATTAGAAGAAATGGGGGGGAGGGGGCATTGTAGGGATTCGGAGAAAATTGTTGTCAATGTGCTAGCTACAATGTCAGAGGATTCACATATTATTACAAAATATCGCACGAGATGGAGGAGATAGTCTAAAAATGTTGATGCTCACGCAATTGCCCACGCAATAAAGATTTAATATCAAAAAAAAAAAAATATTTATCAATTGTATTTAAGTTGCATCTTATTTTCCGCTGTCCCGAAAACAAATTGATAGAATTTTTAGTGTTTTTCAACATCGAACTGATTGTTTTGCATTTCATTCAAGTCAAATGGTCGATTCTAATTCTGATCGCTCACAGCATACTATATTACCACATAATATATTACCCACATATCACCATCGTATATTTCATTTTTCATTTTCTGTTCTTGGAATGAGTATTTATTGATTGATTGATTAGAATGTACGGCCAAGACACAGCAGGGATCCCGGATACGCCGGGTCTACCGTACATCATTTTTTTACACATAACAACATGGTGGGATAGGAAAGGTTGTTAAATATGATAGACTTGACCCGGTTACAGTCACCTAAGTAGTCAATAGTTAGTAAATTGTTAAGCACAAAACAGCACATTTATTTTTGTTTTATGGTACAAACGTTCAACAATTAGTATCCTGAAAAATTTTTAATAATTAATTAAGTACCCATATATAATAAATGGTAGATTTCCTGGAATAAAACACTATTATTATGAGTTGAATTTTCCATAAACTAAATTAAACTGGTTCTCCAAAAACATTGTGCAACGAAACCTAAGTAAGATTCCTGGTTGACGCAGGGCACATCCGCACACTCTTTTACATATAACTATTAAGGAAATTGACCTGGCTTCAAACACCTAAGTAGTCAATAGTTAGTAAATTGTTAGTAGAAACATAATATAAGATGGTTAGCGCACAAGACAACACAAATATTTTTATTTTATTTTTTTTTTTATATTCAGCAATCAGCCTAAACAATTTATAATTATTATTTATAATTAATTGAGTTGCAGTAAATTTCCTGAAAAACTGTCATTATTATGAGTTAAATTATACTTCAATAAATAAACGTAATGTTTTGATTAATTATATTAACTAAATTGATTTAGTTCTCTTAAAACAAATTAAATCAAAATAAAATAAATCGAATCCAGAAATCACCAAATATTATAGAACTCGTATCAAAGTAAGAAAGGAACGCACAACCTTTAAACCTTAAAATTGGTATCTTCATCGGATAAAATCTTTGTGAATCTGTTGATTTAATGGATTTATTTATAAAAAATAGTTAAATATAAAAAATGTATGCGATGTGAAGGTCACTTAACCTTGCCATCCCTAATCTATGTATAATACAAATGTTTATTTAAAAATAAAAATAAAGGGACCAAATGACATCTGGTTCCAAAAACAGCTAATCTGAAATCTGTAAGGTAATATATCAATGATGGATGTTTGGCACAATTTTAGAGCCACATTACATAAAAATAAAACCAAAATTAAACTTTAGAACAAAAAATTTAAAGCAATCACTAATCTGTAAGATAATAGAAATAATAATAAGTAGCTAGCACAACTGTTGGATCCTTGATAACCAAATAACTCAATCAATTACGCAACGTTTGAATTTATAATTCATAATAAATGATTCAGTAAATATTAAAGTAAGACATTCGAAAATATTCTATGGTCGTCAACTGTATTAACTAAATCATAAAAAACAACCAGCGATAATTATTTATCCAACCTAGAACAAAATCAAAACGTTCAATAATTTACAGTCTTCCAAAACAAACTAGAAATAATTTAATTAAAGAAATGCCATGATCTTTGACAAACTATCTAAGTATGTACATCAATATTTAACTGCATTTCAAATTTACACTCTGCTCCTCAGCCGGTACTCAGACGGCTTCGGCTGTCTCTGTGTATACCTAGGTAATACCAAGGTAGCCGCGTCCTCGTCGCGGGGGGCAGGTACTGCTTCAACAGTAGCGAAGTGCTACCGGGGACCAAATGCCAGTGGTATAAAAAGGCTAAAACAAACAATGAATACAACAAATACGGAATGTAATACCCCAGGTGATACATCAGCAGATATGCTGACAAATCCACACTCTTCGGAGGCAGGCCTAATAGATTCTGGGGTGAGCCAATCATTGTTAAACTCATTAGGACGAAGTTCCAGATTATCAAGATCACCAAGATATACAACTCCGTGAAAATGCCGAACTCCGTGAACAACTAAAAGACATAAAAGAATTTACAACTAAACTGAAAGATGAATTTACAATTTTAAGGAAAGAGACTGAAGAACCCAAAAAAGCAGTTGAAACACGTGCAGAACTTGGGAGGACACCTAGCCCTGCAATCGATGATGACATTAAACCATTCCATGCGGATGAAAAAGAATTAGAAAGAGAAACAAGTTGGATGTTGAAACGGAGTAAAAGAACTAGTAAGAAAAGGAAAGCTCAACACTCACCAGAAATAACAGGAACTTTACCATCAACTGCAAAAGAGGTTTCTAGAAAACAGTTAATCACCAAGAAACAACTAGCTCTAGAACAACAACCAACTAAACCAAAAGAGAAATCACCTCCTAAAATAAAGGTCGCTGAGTCAGTAGTAGAAAAATCATCCGAACGGCAACCAGCTCAACAAAATGAAGCACAGCCAAGGAGGAGTACAAGCTACTCAAAAATCCATAGTTACGGAGCAAAAGTATAAAATTACAGCCCTGAACAATAATGTATGGAAGAGTAACACTTCAAATCCAAACGCTATCATCTGGTACGAATCTCGTCTCGGCATTTCATTTAATAAATATTTAAATTGCTTCTCGAAATACCAAAACTTATTATAAACAATGTAAGTTATCAGTTATACATCATCATTATTGTTTTTGAGATAAAATTCATAGATTATAATCTATATATATAAAACAAAGTCGGGTTAGTTACACCATTTATAACTCAAGAACGGCTGGACCGATTTTTATGATCTTTCTTTTGTTGGATTTGACTCCGTTCCGAATAGCATAATAACTATTAAAACATTGGAAAAATTCACCAAAAAAAAAGTTATCAAGAAAATTCATTTTCTCATATATTTAGTACATTTTGTTTTTTTTATTTTGTTCGTCTCAATACAGTGGTGGTTTAGGAAAAAAGAAAAGTCGGAAAAACTCAAAAGGGAAGCCCCAAAAATCTAATAAAAAAATCTTTTTTTTATATGAATTTTGTAGGTGTAGTTTGTATGTGACGAGTGGTGCAGTGGTTAAAGCTTCTGCGCTTGGACTGCAAGGTACTGGATACGAATCCGACTGGAGGCTGCATGCACATTTAACATTTTATTTTTTATCCAATTTTTTTTTATTTCATCTACTTATCTATTTATATAGATAAAATCTTCGTCCGAGTTACGATTTCAGTGCGAATAGTAGATTTTGACAGCTCCAAAAAAAGTTTTTTTCCTTTGTGATTTTAATATTAAATTTAATTTATTTTTGGTTTTGGTTATTTCATATTAGTTAAGTGGTTTGTGGTTTAGCATATAATATTAAAATAAGTGGTGGAATTTAGTGAAATAAGAGGTTGTGTGGTGTATGTCAATAACAATAAGAAAACAGTACTTTTTTGCGTACAATAGTACGTAATTTTTTTAGTGGTACAGAGTGTCCCAACACCGGACACCAGTTTTTTTTTTTGGTTTTTTTAATTTTTTTTTTATTCTGCGGAATTCTATTTTCGATCGGGATAACGGTAAACGGTAAGTTCCCTTCGAAGATGTTCACTTTGTGAGGTTATGACATTTGTGATTGTGCGCACATCGATAATTGATTATGTAATTTTGGATTGTGTGATTAATTTTCCAGTATTATTTACAATGCCGCGAGCCAGAAGATCTAATCTTTCACCACGAAGCCGTAATGCAATTAGACTTCGGACTATTGCAAATCAATCCACTGCAGATGAACAAGAAATCACACGAGAAGTGCGCCGCGTTAGTATGGCCCGACTTCGCGCTTCACAAAGACAAGCACAAAGAGAGGCAGTACGTCAAATGGCTCAGTTGACAATGAGAAATCGTCGAGCTTATCGCACAGATCAACAACGAGATAATTTTCGACGCGCAAGAAGAAATCCTTCAAGTGTTGATTTGAATCGAATAGCGTTTCAATACGATTGCACAATTGACTACAATTCGCATCCTTTCGTTCGAATTGGCCCAATGGAGTTTGTGTGCGACCATTGCGGTGCATTGAAGTTCGCTGGAGAAACGCCTGGATTGTGCTGTCTCAGTGGCAAGGTGAGATTGCCATTATTGCCTGCACCACCTGAACTGTTGCGTTCATTGCTTCGTGGCGAGACACCAGAATCACGACATTTTCTATCCAACACTCAAAGATACAACTGATGTTTCCAAATGACTTCATTTGGAGCAGACATTATCGAAGAACGCGGATTCAATCCAACATTTAAGGTCATTTCTGCTCGAGAGAGTAAACATTCATTTTCTTTTGATGATCAAAAATCTATAATTCTGACTTCGTCTTCGACTATACAGATTCAAGGCCAAATTCACCACCGAATTGGGTCATTGCAACCGATTGAAGATGGACAGCATAAATTCATCCAAATATACTTTATGGGCAATATGGAGGATCAACTTGATCGGCGCCAAACGATCAATACAGCAATGAAAAGGATAGTTCTGAAAGATTTGCAGCAACTACTCCATGAACATCATGCATTGGTTCGATTGTTTAAATCTGCGTTGGATCGCATGCCAAGTGACGACTGCAAAGTCGTGATCAGAGCAGATAAACGACCCGCTGGAACACACGAACGCCAATTTAATGCTCCAACAATAGATGAAGTCGCAATTGTGATTGTTGGTGAAAGCGTGGAACCGCGCGATATTGTGCTTACACGTCGCGACACTGGACAACTGCAACGAATAAATGAAACACACCGTTCATACGATACATTGCAATACCCGCTGATGTTTTGGCAAGGAGACGATGGATATCACTTCAATATCAACATGATAAATCCATTGAGCGGTGAGTACTGATATCATAATTTAGATTATGACACTAATTTTACTGATTTCATTTCAGGTGAGGAAACTATAACAAGAAGGTTAGCTCGATGAATTATTATGCATATCGTTTGATGATTCGTCAAAATGCTGACAACTATTTGCTGCGATTTCGTCGTTTGCTTCAGCAATATATCGTCGACATGTACGTCAAAATCGAAACAGAGCGCCTCATTTTTATTCGGTTGAACCAAGCTAAACTGCGTTCGGAGGAATATATCCATTTACGCGATGCAATCAGCACCGAAGGAGATGCAGCTAATGTTGGTCGATTGACTATTCTACCGGCGACGTACATTGGCAGCCCGCGTCATATGCATGAATATGCGCAAGATGCAATGACATATGTTCGTCATTACGGTTGTCCAGATTTATTCATCACTTTTACTTGCAATCCGAAATAGATAGAGATTGTTCAACTGTTGCAACCCGGGCAAACAACAAGTGATCGGCACGACATCATCGCACGTGTCTTCAAACAAAAAATCCGGTCGCTGATGAACTACATTGTTAGGCATTGCGTCTTTGGGGATACTCGATGTTGGATGTATTCAATTGAATGGCAGAAACGAGGCTTGCCGCATGCTCACATTCTTATTTGGTTAGCCGAAAAAATTCGACCAGACCAAATAGATGACATCATATGTGCCGAGATTCCTGATCCCGAAACCGATCCAGACCTGCATGATGTTGTAATTACGAACATGGTTCACGGTCCGTGTGGCTCCATCAATCCCCAATCACCGTGCATGGTCGACAACAAGTGTTCCAAGCGTTATCCACGAAATTTAACCGCAGAGACTATCACTGGCAATGATGGTTATCCACTGTACCGGCGTCGATCAGCTGATGATAACGGTAGAATTATCACAACGATAGTGAGAGGAAATGAGTTCGTGGTCGACAACACTTGGATTGTTCCATATTCGCCACTTCTTTCCAAAACATTCAAGGCGCATTGCAACGTGGAGTACTGCAATTCAGTGCAGTCCATAAAATACATTTGTAAATATGTCACGAAAGGTAGCGATATGGCAGTTTTTGGTGTTCAAAATCCCAATACAAACGATGAAATCAAGCATTATCAAGTTGGTCGATATGTGAGCTGCAATGAGGCGATTTGGCGTATATTCTCATTCCCTATTCATGAACGTCATCCCACTGTTGTACATTTGGCGGTGCATCTGGAGAATGGTCAACGAGTTTATTTCAACTCATCGAATGTTGCTCAACGTGCTGAGACACCTCCAGCAACAACATTGACCAGTTTCTTTTCGATTTGTCAAAGTGATCCGTTTGCACGAACATTGCTCTACTCTGAGATGCCACGTTATTACACTTGGAACGCCTCATCAAAAAAATTTCAACGTCGGAAGCAAGGCGATGAGGTTCCTGATCATCCAAATGTGCGTTCTACTGATGCTCTTGGTCGCATTTACACAGTTCATCCGAAGAATGACGAATGCTTCTACTTGCGGTTGTTGCTGGTGAATATTCGTGGGCCGACATCATTTGAATCACTTCGAACTGTCAATGGTGTAGTGTGCCCAACATTTCGTGCTGCATGTCAACAGCTCAACTTGCTTGAAAACGATACTCATTGGGACATGACAATCGCTGAATCAATTATTTCTGCAACTCCAAACCAGATACGCACATTATTTGCTATCATTATTTCGACATGCTTCCCATCAAATCCACGTGAACTATGGAGCAAGTACAAGAATGACATGTCAGAAGACATTCTACATCGAATTCGTGTCAGTTTCGGAAATCCCAATCTCGAGGTGAATGAGGAGATACATAACCAGGCTTTGCTTTTGATCGAAGACATGTGTTTTCGCATGTGCGGCAGTTTGTTAGTCAAATTAGGAATGCCAACGCCATGTCGTGGAATGAACGACGCTTTCAATCGAGAATTGGAACGTGAACATGAATATGATCGAGATGCATTGAACCAATCAGTTCGAACCAATGTACCACTGTTGAACCTCCAACAGAAAGGAGTGTACGATACGTTAATGAAGGCAATTCATGATGGAAATGGTGGATTATTTTTCCTCGATGCGCCCGGTGGAACTGAGAAGACATTCATCATGTCATTGATTTTGGCCACTGTTCGTGCGAGATCCGATATTGCTGTAGCAGTTGCTTCTTCTGGGATAGCGGCCACATTGCTAGAAGGATGCCGAACAGCTCATTCAGCGTTGAAATTACCGTTAAACCTTCAATCGGCTGAAAACCTGACATGCAACATTGCAAAACACTCAGTAATGGCGAAAGTTTTGGTAGCAAGTAAAATCATCATCTGGGATGAATGTACAATGGCGCACAAACGCGCATTGGAAGCACTCGATAGAACTATGAAAGATCTACGCAATGACTCAAGATGTTTTGGAGGCGCAATGATTCTACTTTCTGGCGATTTCCATCAAACAATACCAGTTATTCCAAGATCGACCGCTGCTGATGAAATAAACGCTTGCCTCAAATCATCGACTCTGTGGTGTTATGTGAAGAAACTTCAGCTGACGACAAACATGCGAGTTGCATTGTTAAACGATCCATCTGCCGAAGAATTCTCCAAGCAATTGCTGACTATCGGTAATGGCCGTGTTCCGGTCGACAAATCGAACGGATTGATTTCGTTTCCTCAGAACTTTTACATTTTTGTCTCAACGAAGGACGAGCTCATCAACAAAGTGTTCCCGAACATCATTACTAACCACAAAAATCACAATTGGGTGAGTGAACGAGTAATTCTTGCGGCAAAGAACAAAGATGTGGATCACTTAAATTATACAATTCAAAATCTAATCGTCGGTCCACTTCATTCCTTCAAACCTATTGACTGTGTGACAAACGAAGACGAAGCAACCAACTATCCAACTGAATTTTTAAACTCATTGGATCTACCTGGCTTGCCACCGCACAATTTACAACTAAAAGTTGGCTCGATAATCATCATGCTACGAAACCTGAATCAACCAAAACTATGTAACGGAACGCGTTTGGTGGTGAGAAAACTCATGGGCAATGTAATTCACGCGACGATACTTCAAGGGAAGTTCAAAGGTGAGGAAGTTCTCATTCCGAGAATTCCGATGACCCCAACCGATATGCCATTCGAGTTTAAACGAATTCAATTTCCGATTCGTCTTGCATTCGCCATGACGATCAACAAATCACAAGGCCAATCCTTGAGTGTTTGTGGCCTGAATCTAGAAAATGAATGTTTCTCTCACGGCCAATTGTACGTAGCATGTTCACGTGTCGGTAAACCATCCGCTTTATTCGTTCTCGCACCTAACAATAAAACAAAAAATGTCGTATATCACAAGGTGCTACAATGAAGGGACTCGACTCCATTGCAACTCACCCAGCAAATAGTTTAAAAGAAAGTAGTGCAATAATGCTACGCGAACCATTTCTATTCAATTCAATAAAACGAAAGCCTTGCTGCCACGTGAATTACATTCATTTCAATGTAATTAAAATATATTTCATTTTGATTTTTGTAATTTCATTGAATTTAATTAATTTGGAGTATTCATTTAATTTATTTAATCTTAATAAAAAACTCAATTTTATTAAGCTAATAACTTTAAAAAACATTTATTGATTTTGAGGCGGTACGAAGTTCGCCGGGTCAGCTAGTACTTTATATAAAAAAAACTCGAACGAAGGGTCATTAATCATAATTGATGAGATATTTTACTATTGAAAAAAGCGTGTCTGTTGTATAATTTACGTGATGTAATTGGTTAAAACAATGGAATAGAAAAATCCCGGATTTTTATCCGTCGTATGAATACGACTTAAGGCACAATAACACGTAGCGGCCACATGTGTGCTATCGAGTGTGTATGAACTGTTTTGACTGACAACAATAAAACGAATCGCAATTCAATTCATTTTCAATTTGCCGTGCCAAAATCATTGATATCAAATAAAAAACCTCTTAACGAGGTAAATGTTCGAGTGACCAAAGCCGAATTCAATTCACAAAATTTCTGATATCAAATTTGTGCCGAAAAAAACAATTGCATTCGATTTGTCAACGATTTTTCGGAATGTTAGTGCATTTGGCGCGTTTGTTTACATACATCTTTCTAGCCGTCAAAAACAACAACTTGCCAACGATTTTTCGGAATGTTCAACAACAACGCGCTGAATGCACTAACATTCCGAAAAATCGTTGACAAATCGAATGCAATTGTTTTTTTCGGCACAAATTTGATATCAGAAATTTTGTGAATTGAATTCGGCTTTAGTCACTCGGACATTTACCTCGTTAAGAGGTTTTTTATTTGATTTAGCTATACACTGCATAGTTCAATGCATACTGAAAGAATATTGCGAAAATGCTCGAAAGTTTGGCAGTAAACAATTTGCCTGGGCGCAAATTTTGGTCGAAAATTAAGGTTAAAAATTGGGAGGGTTTCTGAACATCCCTTGAATTTTTCTGAACCTCCGGACGCAAAAAATTTAAATTTAAATTCATTGATAGTGTAACAGTAACTTTCTTTTATGATAATGAAAAACTTACCAAAAATAATAATAACAATTTGCAATGTTAAATTTAAAAATATTCCGATAGGATTTGTTTATAGTGTAATTGAAACATTTTTAGATAATCTTTAATATTAGTATTACAGAAGTGGCTGACCCTTAACAGTGTCGTTGTAAAGATTAACCCTCATGTGAGTGAAGAAAAAATCTCTTACTTTGAGTGATAAAGGTAACCTACATGCATGTTGTATGGAAACTATTTTTTTTTTAAATATGAAATTTATAACGGATTTTGCTAAAATTACAGAAATTAAAAACCATCTTGCATTAGCTGAAACATGTCAGTTTGTAAAGAAATGTAAATAAAGCAACGTGTCAAGTCATAAAAATATAAACAAAAATTAAATGAAATAAGTAAACAGAAATATAAACAATGAAATACATTGACACATAACACAAAATTATAACATATTTGCATACTATTTCTTTCAAACATCGTGTAAAATATATGAAGGTGGGTGTGTGGTGGGTACCTTTGTTACTCTATTTCGGACATCTAAACTACTTTTTGCTCTCACGTTCATCCAAGTTGTAGTAAAATATTTGATCGTAATCTAAGTGTGATCGCAATCTATCAATTGAAATAGAAGTTCTCATAAAATTTAAATTTCTAATATGACTGAAACATACAAAAATAGACGTCTAAAAGTGCAAAAGGTACCTGGGGACTTCATCACTCACATACGGTTAAACAGTTTTCTAACGATTAGACATAAAAACGAGAAAATTGTGATCCACCTTACTAAAGTTTTTTAAATTTTAAAGAAGGCTATTTTAGACAATTTTTCTACTTTTATATATCCGATCCTAGAAATGTTCACGGGGTCTCATCTATTTGACCGCATAGCTAAATCAAAAACCCAAGTTTGTGTTTTCTGACTTCAATCTCCGTTTCAATATTTCAGTTACCGCTCATAGAGATGTTCATAGATTTTTAAATGTATTTTAGCGTAGACCAAGTTCTAACATTGAAATGACCATGGTCAATTTAAGATGATATTTACTGTTACATACTACGTAGAAGTTTCATAAATTCGAATAAACTTTTAAATTTTAATTCGCCGATCCTAGAGATGTTCACGGAGTCTCACCTAAATGCTCAGATAGATCAGTCAAAACTCTATAATTATGGTGAACGGGATCTAATTATGATGTATTTTAACTTGCCTAGAGGCATTTTTAGGTTTAGCAGACATTGTTAGGTTTACCGTTATATTGCTATCACAGAAATGTTCACGGGATCGCTTTCATATATTCGAATGGTCACAAAATTGTCTATAAAATTTTAAAATTCTCACTATTCAATGTTATTCTTAATTGGAAATTTTAGTATTCTCACCAATTGAAATTTTACCCATTGACATTCCCAAATAAGCTACGAACCCGATTTATTGACCCGATCAGACATGCCTTGTATTTTTTTCTGTTGAAAAAAAACCATAGAGATTTTCCCGTTATACATGCATAACAGTTATTTTAGTAGGTATATATACTAAAATAACTTATGCATGTACGGGAAAATCCCATTGTTTTTTTGCCAAAAAAAAATACAAGACATGTCTGATGGTGCGCTAACGCACGTGGTTTGTCAAAAATGGGTTAAAAAAATTTAAATTTTTCGAAACTAAAAACTTCGTACTTCAATTTTATTCTGTGTGGTATCAAATTATTAGACGTTGATATTACATTAAGGTGCTCATTAAAACGTGCTCTCATCCTTGCTAATGCTAATCGTCCAATAACTTGCGACGATTTCTTAACAAATTCAGTTTGCCAGTGGATCTAAAAAATCACAAAATGGTTGATCCATCCACTAAGCCCCCAATCAACACAAATGCAGCACAAACATTCCAGCGTTTCATTAATGAATTCGAGAGGTATCTCGGTTTCATTTTTGTTTATTTTGACGACATTCTTTTAACATCAGGTGGCGAGAAGCAACATCTACCATATTTAGAACAAATCTTCCAAGAATTAGCAAACTGTGACGTAACACAGCGAAATATACGTTTATGACAAGCAATTTTGATTTTCTCAGTCACAAAATTAGACATATTGACATTCTGCCGTCGAAAGGACTGAATTAATGCAATTAGAGAATTCCCAGCATCACAAAACGTAAATGGAACAACTTTTCGGTATGGGATATTGCTACAATCGATTCGACCACGACACAATTGGTAACACTTCTCGCAAGAAACCTTAAGGTTCTCAAAATTCTTCTTGATGCCAAGAGTTTCCTTCAACTCAAGAAAAACTTAGGAATTATAGCTCTTTTAGTCCACCCGCTAAGCAATACCAAATACAGCATCACCACTGATGCATCTAACACAGCTGTTGGCCGCAGTCTTAGAACAATTAAAGAAAGAGATTTGTGCAATGTTGCACTTGACATTTTTCACGCAATACTTCCGCTTTCCAAAGGTCGGAAGCAATTTCATCTAGAGCAATTTCATCTAAAGTGGAACTTGCGTTCGTCTAAGGAAATCGCGTTACTTAAATCTTGTGTCTCAATTAACTACAGACATACAGATGCTACACCCCAAGCTCACCACTCACACAGTGATAGATCAACTGTGCTGTACGATGATCAATCTCATCCAGCTCATCAACTACGAAAAACGACATATGCGTATCCAAATCATTGCAAACTTATAACTATTTTTTCGTACGAATACATAAAGTACGCACTGGCCTCACACCACCTTATGAAGGCTCCTACAAAATGATATGCCGACACCGTAAGTACTTTGTATTATAAATCAGCGACAAGTAACAATCCATCTCTATATATAAACTCAAAATCACTCACTTTTAATGAAAGCTCGAACTTATACTATTACTCAAAATTTAAATCAGCCCATAAAGTCCAAGAAAAGGTTGGTATATGAGAAATGTGCAATTTACTATCAA
This sequence comes from Nephrotoma appendiculata, assembly GCA_947310385.1. NCBI lineage: Eukaryota > Metazoa > Arthropoda > Insecta > Diptera > Tipulidae > Nephrotoma > Nephrotoma appendiculata. The sequence continues at coordinate 217,647,004 of OX371224.1, read as the reverse complement.
AACGTAAACAAAATGGCATCAAAAGCATCTAAATTCTACAACTTCGTTTTAAAATCAAACTACCTCATTTATGTTTTTTGTGAAACTTCATTAAAACCCTACATAAGGAGCGGCGAATTTTTTGGTCATGACTACGTTGTTTATACATGCGATCGGTCTCATGTAACTAGTTCAAAGAAATCGGGTGGTGGCGTACTGGAAGCAGTACATTCTAAACTCTGGAATGCTCCAGTAACTTTAGCCCCATCGAGAGTCGAACAGATTGCTGTAAAAATCAAAATCAGCCAAACCAATCTAATCATCTACGCAGCATACTCGTATATACCACCTCAATCAAATAGTGATCATTATGCAAGCATTGATGCGATTGATGTAGTTACTAATACAACAAACTCGCCAGATTTAGTTCTTGTGCTTGGTGACTTTGATCTTCCAAAAATAACTTGGAATTTGGACCCAGAACTAAACTGTATTTTACCTAGCAATATAACAACAGATGCGGAATTTTTATTTGTGGACGCCATGCTTGGTTATAATTCGAACCAAATAAACACAATTGCTAATAATCGTAATAGATTATTGGATCTTGTCTTCAGCAACGACATTGACACCTTTAATATTTCTGAATCCCTATTACCTTTTGTCATAAATGATGTCAATCACAAATCTTTGGATATTGTAACTAGAATGGCGAGATCAGAACACCTACAACCAATTAAATACAACTTTAAAAAAACTAATCGTGTGGGGCTACAAAGTTAACTTGAATCCATCAACTGGCAAATAACTCTCAATTCCAATGATATAAACGAAAATGTGGACAAATTTAATGACATCATGCTTCAAGGCTTCGAACTGTATGTACCTCTGTGCTGTAAACCACAAAATGTTCACCCTCATTGGTTTGATGATAGACTAGTTAACTTAAAAAATCGGAAGTCGAAAGCGTATGCCAAAATGTTGAAAAGCGGGTTAGAAGTGGACAAAACTACGTTTCTACAACATAGTAATGAATTTGAAATTTATTTCAAATCTAAATACAGGTCGTATCTTAATCAAATTCAAGACAAAATCAAAGTAAATCCAAAACAATTTTGGAAATACTTTAAGAATAAACACGAAATTGAAGGATACCCTGCTAATATGACGTACAACATTACCTGCTCTTCAAACGCCAAAGATATAGCTAACATGTTCGCGTCGTTTTTTCAATCAGTCTATAGACCAAGCGTTACTAGTGGATTGTACGAACAACCCGGCAACAACAACACATCAATTACTCCTTCTATTATTTTTGAGGACAACATTTTATCGGCTTTAAGGGGGTTTGGAGATGGTTGCGGTCTTGACGATATACCCTCTTCTATTCTGAAGGAGTACGCTGAAATTTTAACAATTCCATTATGTTATCTATTCAATCATTCCTTAAACACCGGCGTGTTTCCTGAAAAATGGAAAATTTCAAAAATTACTCCAATTTTTAAATCGGGTAAACGTGATGATATCTCATGCTACAGAGGAATATCAACTACATCATCAATTCCAAAATTATTTGAGTTAGTATTATGCAACAGCTTTAAATCCACAATTGCGCGTCATATATCAAAAAAACCAGCATGGGTTTATGACTGACCGATCCACAACGACTAATCTGGTTGAATTCACCAGTAAACTAATTAACGAGATAGAAAAATACCGTCAAGTTGATGTAGCGTACACGGATTTTAGTAAAGCATTTGATTCTATCTGTCATCATAAAGCACTCCAGAGTTTATTCAAATTTGGGTTTTCTCTCGATTACATGAATTGGTTTAAATCATATCTATCAAACCGGCGACAATTTGTGATAATGGGAAATGAGAAATCAAACGTTATTAAAGTTACATCTGGTGTTCCCCAAGGATCACAGCTCCGGCCTTGGATTTTTATTGTTTTCATAGACCGAATAACCGAGATAAACAAAAACTCAGTCGTGCTCTAATTTGCAGATGATGTGAAAATTTTACGTACTATTAATGGATTTACTAACTCAAGGAAAGTTCAAAGGTGAGGAAGTTCTCATTCCGAGAATTCTGATGATCTCAACCGATATGTCATTCGAGTTTAAACGAATTCAATTTCCGATTCGTCTTGCATTCGCCATGACGATCAACAAATTACAAGGCCCATCCTTGAGTGTTTGTGGCCTAAATCTAGAAAATGAATGTTTCTATCACGGCCAATTGTAAGAAGCATGTTCACGTGTCGGCAAACCATCCGCTTTGTTCGTTCTCGCACCTGACAATAAAACAAAAAATGTCGTATATCACATGATGCTTTACTGAAGGGAATTGAGCCTATTGCAACCCACCCAGCAAATAGTTTAAAAGAAAGTAGTGCAACAATGCTACGCGAATCATTCGAATCAATTCAATAAAACGAAAGCCTTGCTGCCACGTGATTAACATTCATTTCAATGTAATTAAAATATATTTCATTTTGATTGAATTTAATTAATTTGGATTATTCATTTTATCCGTCCCGGAGGTCACGGGTTCGATTTCCGGTGGTGACAAGGAAACAATTGCACGGCTGGTTTAGGATCAATGAATTAATCACTCATTATCCAAAATGAAAATATGTTTATGAAACCTCATTTGAGGCGGCCAAATCCCTTGATGGGATATAGTGCATGTGAGAGAGAGAAAGAGAGAGAGAGAAAAATTCATTTTATCTTAATAAAAAACTTAATTTAATTGAGCTATAATAACTTTTAACAATATTTATTGATTTTGAGGCGTTACGAAGTTCGCCGGGTCAGCTAGTAAATAAATAAAATAAATAAATAAACCAGTCTATGGAATAATGAGTTCACCCGAACAAATATCGAGAGTGAAAAAGCCTGTCCGCATTACCGGTTAACAGCATAACATATTTCAACAAACTTAAATAAAACTTCGACTACAATGGCTGGTACCATAATTTGGCAATCAGAAGTCTTGGTTTTATAACAGTTTTTAGTTTGAAACAGAACCTTCTAGAACTTCCTGTTGCATCTACTATTTAAATATACGATGGAGTATTAAAATATACGATGGAATAAGATCGATTGTTAATAGCAGGAAAATTATTAGCAGTGTTTGAACTTAATTTGGTGTGTGATTTAAAGCAACTGTAAGTGGTGTAAGTGGACTATTAATTATTATCCAAATTGTTGTTGTTGTTTAGGGATTAGTAGATATTTTGGAACATTATTGTGAGAATATTACTTATACTTTCGAGAATATTCCGGTATTGGAGTAGAATAAAGTGATTATTGTGGTAAACCGACAAATTGAAGGAGGTATTCATAATCTAATGATACAAACCGGATTTGACAAAGCAAATCCGTAACAGTATTTACGTATATTCTGCACAAGTAAACAATAAATGAATGTCGGAAGTTCTGTCAAGTGAATGTCTTTTCAAGTTTTTATATTTTTTTGTTTTTTACTCAAAAGTATACATTTACAAATTTAGAAAGAAAAACTTAAGGCCAAAATATCTTTAATTATACATATTTTAAGTCTTCATTGGTGGTAATGAATGTCATCGTATATTAGTAAAAGAAAATTTATCGATACGAAAAGCGACACATTCTTGAATTTATACCTATATTTATAATACAGTGATAGAATAACAAATAAGAAACTATTAGAGGAGAACTAATGTGATTTCCCTCATTGTATTTAACATCATATGCAATAAATAATATATGTATACATAACACATACAACGGTAGGAAAATGTGTATACAGAATGAAAAACAAGTTTCGCAAAAAGGAAATAGACTTATAAAACATCATTAGAAGGAAAAACCTGCAACGAAAACAAAAATGTCCCCAAAAAAACCAAAAACACAACTTTTCTTTATTGTGAGAAGATTCACGAATTGAGGTAGCTAACGTAAGAAAATTGAAATCGATTTTTTCGTTTCGGATGTTATTTGCTGTTGCTTTTGCTTTACTTTCTCTATATACAATATACACACATAAACACATCATATCTAGACTCAGATTGTGTTCGTTGTATTTCTTGGTATCTTTGCCAGGTGGTATTATGAAAAGGGAAAATATAGTACATAAAAGATATTTTTTTTGTTTCTGAAGAAAATCGTATAATGTTACTTAGATTTGTTTTCCGATACGAGAATTCTGAAACATTTATTTTTATAACATGTGAAAAGCATGTGAAATTTTAAGGGTCTTGTTGAATTAAGACGGAAATTTGGATTTGAACTAGATAATATTGGTAATATTAATTAGGTAAATTTCTAAATTTTAGTTATATCTCTTTAAGACTGGTAATCACAATCATTTAATTATTTATGCTGTGTGCCTCACGCCGATTTTTTTGTCTAAATTTCCGACTAACTAAATTGATCGTTAGTTCACCCAGGTATTGTTAGATGTCTCTAATGTTTGTAAACCAAAATTTACCCGATATCTAATTCTAAACTGATAACTTAGTTCCGATTTATCAATTACCGATTAGAAATGTTTTGTAAAATGTCAAATTTCAGTTTATATAGCAGATTTTAATTAAACGTTAGGTGCGGTTTTTTTTGCGCCATCTTTGAACGATTGGTATGAACTAACCATGAATTTAGTTAGTTGGAAATTTAGACAAAAAAATCGGCGTGAGGCACACAGCATTAATCAAAAATAATTTCTAGCTACCTGGCTAATCGAAATTTTAAAACTGTACACACTTAGAAATGTTGCTGCGATTTATGATGCAACCCTTGCATCGAGGCTTATACGATGCAATCGTGTATCATATTCTGATGCAAAGTATGCATTAAAAATAGTTATGATGCAGTTGCGTCTAAAATTACTGCAGTAGTGTGTCGAAAGAAAATTTCTATATAATCTGGGGTTAAATATTTTTTAACGAATTTATAAGAATTCGCTAAGTTATTGTGTGTACTTTTAATATAAGCTTAAAATGTTTTTCATATATTTGCTGTGTAAGTAAGGACGTAGATTGATTTACGTCAATCGAGTTGGAAGTAAAAAACGGGAATCTGTGAAATTTGCCTTATACTTTTAGTTTTAATACAAATTAATATAAGTGTTAATACAATTATTTAGGAATTTCTAATGTAGTGTGCTTTACTGTTTAAAGTACTGGACTATACAATTTTAATGCTGTAAGTGGCATCAAATGATGCTTCCAAATGGATATTTTCATTATTTTTTTATGCAATGTGCTATAAATTTTAATATAACTTGTATCAATTTTAACAAAATATTCCGTTAAAGCTTAATGTAAACTATACACTAAAAATTAATACAATTAGCATTAATATCTGATATAATGCAACTTGTGCATTAGTTCGTAATACAAGCTTCCGCAGGACGTATATGTAATGCAATTTGTATTACATAGGTCATATTTTTTCAACTGTGTAATATTTTTCCCATCGCTGTTAATGAAGTTTAGTTGATTGATGGAAACGAGACGGTGTTATCATGTTAATGGCGATTGAAGTAACTGAACTTCACCCGAGTCGATATTTGTTTCCACAGCATAAATCGTAAGATGACCGCACTCCAATGTACCATTATGATTAACTTATACCATTCGTAACCTGCATTTAATTTTTATACATATTCTTATAGAATAGCATTACTATATCATTACGGGTCCGGGTTGAAATTGCATATTTTAAAACGGCATTTTTAAAAACGGCATTCTCAAAATTGCATATTTTAAAACGCATAAGGTACAAAACAACATAGGTACAAAACGGCATTTTTCAAAACTGCATTTTCCAAAACGACATATGTATTTCAAAACGGCATTTTTCAGAATTGCATTTTTCAAAACTGCATATTTCAAAACGGCATAGGAACAAAACGGCATTTTTCAAAACGGCATTTCTTAAAACGACATTTTTCAAAAAGACATTTTTCTAAATTCCATTTTTCAAACTTTTATTTTTCGAAACGACAGAGGTACAAAACGGCATTTTTGAAAACGACATTTCACAAAATTGCATATTTCAAAACGACATAGGTTACAAAAGCAACTACAGCATAGGTACAAAACGACCTTTTTCATAGCGATACACTGAAAAAAATCTTGAGCATTACAATTATGAATCTCGTTCATTAAATCAAATTCATCAAATTAACGCACAAAACCAAATAAATAAAATTTGTTCGTAAAGATTATTGCGTTAATTAAGAATCCAAATATCTTTTATTAAATTTATTTTATGTAGCATAGTATTTATAAATTTGCCGTTAAAACTCAGACCATATGAATTTGTTCGTTATACTTATGAACAAGTTCATAGTTTAATATTACGAAAGTAATTTAGTAGACAAGAAATAAGTTTTAATATGTGTGAACAGAAGAAAAGAATTTACAAGTTTTACATTTTATTGAAATGTGCAATTACAACATTCTCTAAATCAGAATCACAAGTAATTTCGATTTTATCAGGAAAAGCTGAATTTTAACTCAATTAAATCATTTTAATATTTTAACGATTAATCAAACTTCCTTCAACCTTAATGCAATGGAAATTAAAATAATACATTTTATTTGTAAGTAAATATTTCATTTTACGTCCTGTTGACATAACATTCCTTGCACTTTTTATAATAAAATATGAATAAATGTGTTATTTTATAACTTTCTAGTGAAGGAATATTTTTTGAAGTCACGTATATCATTTCATCTTCAAATTAATTTATTTTGTAGGCAGAATATATTAAATCATATTCCATATATAAGTTTCAAAATATATAGCGTTGTTAGCTTTCGTCGTCACTACAATTTTGATTGCGGGTTTTTCCTTTATTAATGGTCTTGTCCAAAATCAGCCAGACAGACTAGAACTTCGAAGCTCTATATAAAAATTTAGGTGAAGGAGAATATTATATGCATACTAAATCTTCTAATAATTAATTCCAATGCAAGTAAATACCTTTCTTATAGATTTTTAGTTTAAGGTTTCAGTGGTTGACACTTAGGCCAATTTTGGCCCATTGTGATACCACGCAATCACGCCACATCATTAACCCATTCATCTACTCACACAACTACAATATACCACCTGCACATTGCAAGCACCATGTCAACCTGTACATTGACGTGGACGGTGGGTCGGCGCTGCACTCCACCAGAGGGTCTTAGTTGTGTTTATTAACATCACCGATTATATTCGATGATGAAAATTCGATTTTACATCTAGCCTGGACGGGATTCGAACCCAGTACCTCCCTATCCAAGTGCCGAAGCTTAACCACTGCACCAATTGTCCAGTTACTTTTCTTATAACATGCTTACTAAAGTTTTTATATAAAACATGTAACATAATCAATTTCATATCATCAATTTTATGCCAAAAAATGCCGTTTTGTACCTATGCTGTTTTGAAATATGCCGTTTTGAAAAATGCAATTGTGTACCTTATGCCGTTTAGTACCTTATGCAGTTTTTAAATATGCCGTTTTGAAATATGCTATTTTAAATTATGCAGTTCTGAACGGATCCCATTATTACTATTCCCAAACACGAGTAAGAGCTAATGGAATCGAAATTTTCGGAAATAAATAAACAAACAAACGTTTTCGTCCAAAAAATACCACTATAACTATAATAATAATAAAATAATTAATATGTTATCAAAAACAAGTACAACTGTTCAAATTATGATGCTTTTTTCAAAAAGAATTCAGATTTAACTAAGATCCGTTAAAATCTGGAAGACATTACACCTTGTCATTTTGTACACTCACATTTGTGTGGGTCGAATTAAATTGAAGCAAACATAATAATTTGACTGGCAGGAAAAGGGATATACGTCAAAAAGAAGAATGAGCAAAATTAAAATATTTATGAAATTTTGGGCTTTACAATATGATAGCCAAATATTGTTTTTAGAGGTGAGGTTTCCAAGACGTTTGACAGTTTCATTTCGAACTAATGCAACATTCAATTCGTTAAATTAAAAAACTCTGACGTCTCATCAGACTGCCTGTAGTGACAAAATATGGCGAATACTTTGAACTGAAAATATAATCACAATTCATTAGCGAATTGTTACATGTATTTCGCTACGTATTTGTTAAACCCTTCGTTACCTTGAATTTTTTTGTACTTAGCGCATACATCTGATTTCTATATGAAAGAGTGAGTTAATCGGGGCTATAGCCAGATATTGTTTTTCGTTAAGGCATTATAGCCGGAGATTAACATTTACGAAAAAAAAATTTTAAAATTCTTATGGGTTTAGATCGTGCTTTTTGTTTTGATTTGTTCGTGCTTCTGGCTTAAGAGTTAATTGATTTCATATCAGACAATTCGTCGACTGCTATTGCGTATAAGAACTTGTACAGAACAACACTGGTGTATAATGTAATTGCTGTGAGGTAAAACCTATATATTGCTATTGAATTGAGTGCGATGACAGGTGATTTTTTTGGCTATTTAAATTATTTTGCTAAAAATCAAAAAAAAATGTCTAAAAGTGATTGCTCCTTCATGAGTACACATATTCTGAATTACTTGATTTCACTTTTTCTTCGATGTAGCGTATATAAATAATCGAGTACCATCGCCACGCATTGGGTTAAAACTCGCCTCGTTCTGGTAAATCGGTCAAGAGAATTAAAATTAGTCGCGATTGGGCTTTGCTTCGCATTTAATCATCTGTGCTGTAAATTCCTTCACGCTTATGATATGATTTTGATGATAACCATCTCCTTGAAATTATAGATTTAAGAGGTTAAATACATGCCTTCCAAAAGCCTTCTGGGTGTAGCAGCTGGAATGAATTGCCCGCTTGAAAGTTTCCTGTCATATATCCGGTTTACACCGCAGCTAGGTACTTTAGTAGTATAATATGTTTCTACTAATAAAGTATAATAACTGTTCAGTTTACATCACAAGTGGTGTACACCCATACTATAATTCTTTATTACTTAATTGTTATTGAAAAGTTTAAAATGTTCAATAAAATGTCAAAAATTTATTTTACATTTTTTTTAAATATTACAAATGAAAATGTACACATACACGAAATAGCCATACTTATTTGCTACTTACTTACTGGTGTAGACGTGGTAATAACTAGTGAAATCATCGCTAGTCTGATTTCAAAATTTCATAGTGATAAACATTTTCATAAATTTGGCCTCGATTTTACTCAACATGTTCCCAACTCTAGGGTGGGTTCTGAAAGCGCTCATACACAGTTATTTGATTTTAATTTTTTTCTAAGTAAAATAAAGTATACTAATCATGAAAATTTTCGACCTCGAGATTCTTGATGATTTACCTCTCGCTATGGGTCCGAAGCCAAAAAAATGTTTCTAAAAACAACTCTGTGTGCCTGTGTGTGCAGACTAAATGCCTGTCTCCCCATAACAACCCAGACATGTCTGATCGTGGTGAAAGTTAATACTTAAGTTTTTTTCATAAATTGTATAAGTGATTTTTGGCTGAAATCGGTCCACCGTAAATTGCAGCCTTCATTGGAGCTTTTTTGTTTTCCGCAAATATTTTCCAAAGATCATAACGAGAAAAATTACCAAGAACTAAAAGATTATAAATTTATTTTGCAAGATTAGCTGTAGCTGTATTGCATTAGTAAAAGTGAATTAAGATTTGATTTTGGATTTATAATTTTCCAAATCAACAGCCATTTTCGGATTTAGTTTTTGGCTTCAAAGTTTGTAAGTAAAAATGTTTTTTCCTATGTGTATTTGCATATTTCGTGATTTTATTAATATTTTCGTTTTTATTTAAAAACATAATAGTATTTATGTCGATTTTGTAGTTTGAAATATCAGTTTTAATAGGTTAGAACAAACTTTTAGTACTAAAAATTGGATTGGATTTACGTAAATCCAAAATCATTTTGGATTACGATGAATCCATTTGGGTTGAGTTTTAATGCGATTGTTGTTGTAAATGACCATAATGCAATGCGTTTTTGATGCTTGATTCGACCCGATTCAGTTTCATGTTTCATGAAACAACGTAAAGGCGCTTATTAGAATTCAATTTAAAATTTGTGATCTAAAACAAAATTTGGATAAGGTTTTTCATGTAAAATATGAACTGATCCGAATCAATTGGTGTTAAGAAACACGTTAAATATCGGATCAGACCAGTTTTTCAAAATTTTAGCGATAATGAGTATTTTTGGGCAAAACGCTATTTTTCATTTTTCGTTTTTGAACATTTTAAAAAGAATACCATTTATGAGAATAACGCCTATTAATCTTTTAGATTCTAAATTAAATTTCTTTTATTAAATTTAAATAATACTGATCCAGATAAGTTTGCGACTTAAGTTTTGGCAACGACGATTTTTGACAAAAAAAATGATTTTTAGCAAAAATTCGGACAACCCATAAAGATTGACCGGAATGAAACTTCATACTTAAGCTTTTTTTATAAACTCCCAGTAGTTTTTGACCATCAGTCCACCGAGAGTGGCACCTTCCATATGAACTTTTTTGTTTTTTTAGCATATATGTTGAATGTACACTACCGCTCATAAGTGTTTAGGCACCCCTTTTTCATGTGTTATTGATACAGTATTCGTGTTTACGAAACAACATTTGAATAAAATGAAATACTTATCTGAAACGCAGTTTCATTATATAACCAATAATGACATTGAGTAAATTTTACTACGACCTGTGCTTGGTCGGAAACTGTAGAAATTTCCAGAAAAATTTATCAGTCGAGTTTATTCTAAGTATTGATGTTTAAATTGTTTTTTTTTTAAGATTTCAATGACATGAGTCAAATACGATCAGTTGATTTTTCATATTTACACTGTTAACATCGTAAGCGAAATATCGAGTGACAATTATTTAAACTGCCTCCAAGAAGAGAACTTAGTACTGAAACACGTGCGCTTATAATAGCTTACAATACAGCTGGCATAAGTAATCGACACATTGCCAATAAAATGAAATTAAACCATGCTACGGTCGGTTATAATGTTAAAAATATCGGGAGTGAGGCAATTTTTTTAATAAAAGACGTAGTGGAAGTCCAAGAGCAACAACATCTGCAGATGATCATACAATAGTGATTACTAGCAAGATGAATAGACGCAAAACAACCCCGGAAATAACCGCAGAATTAAATGGTGGTCGCCCAAAACCTTTTAGTGTTTCTACGGTTAAACGTCAGGAAGCCATACTCCATGGCAGTATTGCTATGGATGAGTTCAAATTTAAAGTTTCGGTAACCGAAGACGAATATTCGAGCGAAGATCTGAGGGTGAACGTATCAGAAAAGAGTGTATTGCCGCTACCGTAAAGCATGTATGTTGTTAATGTTCAGTGATGATTTGGAGCTGCTTTGCTGGTACTAGTGTAGGCGATGTGGTGAAAATTGTCGGAATACTAAGAAAAGAAGGATACCGACCACTTTTGGAGAACCACGCAATACCTTCAGGAATTCGACTTTTGGATCAAAATTTTATATTTCAACAAGAAAATGACCCAAAACATTCATCTAAATTATGTAAAGGCTTCCTTCGTCATTTAGAGGGAGGAAGAATGAACGATTAAAATTATGTAATTTCCGCCCCAGAGCCTTGACTTAAACCCCATTGATTTACTGTGGAAAGAACTGAGCTTGCTGTACTTCCAAGCAAACTTCAATCAATTTGGAACTCAATAACGCCAGAAACTGGCCAAACTTATTGCGAGAATGCCTCGACTGTGCGCTGCGATTGTTCAATCAAGGGGAAGTCACAGAAAGTAAAATTAAAATTAAGCGTTTTAATTTTGACATTTATTTAGTATATTGCCATAAATATATGTATGTGTTTAGGCACTGTCAAAAACACCATAAAACATATAAAAACTCAGTAAAAATGTGAAAATATATATTTTTAGGTACATACACACCTAAAAAATAAATAATTTCACATTTTTACTGAGTTTATATATATTTTATGCTGTTTTTGACAATGCCTAAACACTTTTGAGCAGTAGTGTATATAATAGCATTTACGAAAAACCGTTAAAACAAAATGATTGTAAATTAAATTTCAAACAAAATTAGTTTAGATCATTTTTTAAATTTTACCGAAAATTACGAATATTTATTTCACCAAAATTCGGCATCCCTACAGTGCATGCGGATTGACTATTCGGAATAAACGTGCATACTTGAACCTTTTCCATAAATATGGGTTACCATTTACAAAAAACGATAAAGAATTAAAAGATTTAAATAAATTATGAAGATTAAATTTTCAACTTTCTACGAAAAATTCTGAAATTTAAGCAAAGATAATATTTCTGATTACACAAGACTGTCTTACCAAGAGTTCTGTATGTTTAATTTTTTGCTTAGAAATCAAGTGTGGTGCATTCGAGATCTATATATACATTCGTGGTAAAAGAGAGTACGTATTGGATTGGTCACAACATTTTCACCCCTTATTTTTTTTAGAAACGCATGCAATTAATAAATTATTAGCAGCGCCAATAAAGTTCGTCCCGTTATCGCTATTGAATCGTCGTAATAGGTAGTAAATGAAATATGTTTTTTGGAATATGGTATGTTTAATGGAAATAGGATTCTAAAATGAATTTTGGTAGAAAATCTGAACTATGCTCATTTAGGACGGAACTCGGTCTTTTTTTAATATATCTTAATGGGATTGGGCACACTGGATGGAGATCGGTTTCTAAAGTGCATTTTGGAGCAGTTTTGGAATGGCTACTTAGGACGGAACTCAATCATGATAGGATTGAGTAAATTGGATGGAACTGAGATTATAAAATTAATTTAGCAAGAATGAGGCGGAACTCGGTCATTTCTCAACCTATCATTATTTATGAAACTGGGCTTGATTGATGAAAATGGGATTCAAAAATGATTTTGGAGCAAGTTCTAGAATATGGTCACCTGGGACGGAATTCGGCCATTTCTTAGAATTTATGGTATAGGGATTCTCGAATTATTCACAGTTAACATGATTATGAAACGTTTCAGTAATCCGACGAGCAGTTCCCTGGGAACGTTTAATCACAGACAATCAAATTAGATTTTTCATTTGAGCTAAAAAATGAAAACAAAACAAACTTCTGATAATTTCAATGTCATCGTTGTATCTGTGATTTTTCGTTAAACTGCGTATACGTATACGTAAAAAAACAAAATATTTTTGATTGTATGCGGCTATTTACAGAAAATGAAATCACAGTTTAAATTTTTACGTTTACATAGGATAAAATATCTCTTTTAGGTTGTCTCATGTTTAATCTACGTTTAGTAAGAAGGGAGGAATATTTCCTAAATTCAAAGTATTGGCCAGAGTGGATATTGGCTATGAGTTTCATTTGAATTCATGGATGAATTTATCTTAGAAATAAGGGCTTGTAACCAACAAACTGAAAAGCATGCCTATCTCAGTTATTTGTGTCCTATTGTTGTTTAAAAACAGATTGTATATGAAGTTCTGACCGATGGTTCCACAATGTACTCTATCAGCGCTTTCGATTTAAAAAGTGAAATCGCCCAATATTAACTCGCCGTGTTGTGGTATTTTGCTCTAGATTATTTTGAAAAGTCAGGAGAGCATGAACATTTGCAAACGAAATGTTAAAGTAACTCGCACGAAACCTGAGTAAGCAAATACAGTGGATAATTGGTATGAAGCCAATGATGAATTGATGATATAGGTTACAGATGAGGAATCCGACACTAAATTTTCACATTTTTACTCTGAGCCCAGAAAATACTTGCTAGCAAGATAGTTAAAAACAGTCATGACACTTGAAATTTTTAGGGATGAGAGTAAAAATATTACTTATAAAAACATATTTGTGAAGTGAGCCCAATTTTCACATGGTATTTTCACGATTTTTTATTGTTTTTATTAAACTCATAATATTTTTATTTATTATTTAGCTATTATTTGGAAATATTTATACACTAAGTTAAATTTATTGCTATAATTATTAATTAAATGATTTTCGGGGATATAAATTTGGGCTATCTTCACAAAGGTAAGGGTTTCTATAAAAGCCTAACCATTGAGTATGGCAGCCTTCAGTGGAAGCTCTGTTACAATATTAAGAACACACTTTCAAGAATTTTTGCAAAAAGAATCTCTGTGCTCGATACTTTTTAATGTCTTCTTGGAAAAGCGAAATAACAAAGCGAAATATTATAAATGCAGTTAAGTGAGTTCTTTAAGCAGGAAGTATTGTTCCCCAAGAGGGAAATATTTGACATGACACCACCATGGCTCTTTCGTACTCCAAGTCAACGAAATAAATGTATTTTAAAATCCACTATAAGAATTCCACCCCCCCCCCCCTCCCCTCCCAAATGGTCGAGTTCCATCCCAGTACATGGATTTTGTTTGTTTTGTGCACGCATACAGTGTATAGTTTACACTTTTATTATTGTGTGCTGCTATTTTCCATGATTATGTTTGTGTCAATTCCCATGAAACTGCACAAAAATGTTTACAACTGCGCCAAAATGTTTATAATCACTTGAAACATACATATATGCCAGCCATAAGAATTTTTCCTAACCGCACGACATTGAAAATATCCGACAGGATACGTAACGAGTTTCATTTTATTTATGAATTATGATTCATATTTTGATAAATTGAAATAAATTGAATTTTAATAATATTTTTTAATAAACATAAACAGATTTAATTACATATTCACTTGTGAATAATAGAAATAAATACGAGAACAAGAAATTAGAAAATATGGAGTAACTGAGGAAATTTTAAATGATAATGGAATTACTTTTAAATTTATTTTCTAAGGCTGCTTACCAGTAGTAAGGTAAAAATCAATTTTAAGTAAATACATACTTCGATAAATTTAATTATTTTTCAAAAACTATATGGAATGCTGATCGAAAATTCTCTACTAAAACCTATTTTTACCGTAGTAAACGATTAGCCTGACTAATGGTTTGCAATCTAAGAACTGATTTAAATAATTTTGGCAATTAACACAACACTTTATTGAAGGAAATGGTTAATTGAGATTTGATAAACTAACTGGTATTAAATGGTATTTTAAAATTTATTGTTATTTTATTTAAAAGATGGCAAAAATATAACACATACAAATACGAAACGTACCCCAATAGACTTTCACCTAGACTTATATTTTTTATAAAAAAGCATACAAAATTCATGTACATGTGGTCAGAGTCGAGAACTTCTTCCAAAATCCGTTTTACAATCCCATCCCTAGCCGACATATCCAATTCATTTTATAATCCCATTTTTAACTAACATACGCAATCCCATCATTATCGGATAAGAATTGGCCAGGTTCTGCATAGCCCATAACTTGTTCCAAAATTCATTTTATAACCTCATTTCCATCGAACATACCCACCCGGTTGTGACCAAATAAGAAATGATCGAGAACTTCTTTCCAAAATTCATTTTAGAATCCCATTTCCATCTAACCCACCCACTTCCATCATGATCGGTTAAGAAATACTCGACTTCCATACCAGATGGCATTATTCCATCCCAATTAACCCAATTTAAGCCCTTACGTTTGGATTCTGTTTTAAGAGGCTTGCTCCTACTTACTAGCAAATTTCGGAATTACTCATGATTACAGTTTACCAGCGTTAGTGTCACGATATATACCACACGGTATATTCAATTTGTTTCTAAATTTATGAAGTACCAGTATCACGGAATCTAATAGAAATGTAACAAAAATCTCCATTTTGCCTGTGTGCGATATATACCAGTTATGTTTCTTTAGATATCATTCTAAATTCAATTGAATTAATTACTATAGTGTAAATAAATCAACCATATGCACATTTTTCGACGGCAATAATCTACAGAAAACCCATCATATGATTAAGTTATTGATTTCTATACCGATTCAGAGCTTTTTGCTTCGTTTTACTTTCGTATAGTATAGTATATATTTTATTTAAAGTTGTTTAGAAGGTTAAGTTGAAATATTGATAGGTTTGGTAAGGTAAATTTTGCTTGAGTTTACTAATATGGAAACGCGGAGAAAACAGGAAGAATGTTTTTTTTTGTAATTTAATATCTTTAATTGGTGTCACATCGAAAAAAGAAGAAGCTTTTAATTTAATATTTTATTCTTTTGCTTTCTTTTATTTTCTTTAGAAATTAGGTAATTTGACCTAGAATACAGTTTAGAGGTTAAAAATCTCACTTCATAGTTAAGATTTTTCGTTACGGTGCAAATTGTTACCTTACAAATTGTATAAAAAAATTTTATATTGTACTTTTCTCATAATATTTCTGTTATTTTCATTCAGAAATGGATTAACATGTTTACATCATTAGGCAGCTCGTACACACGTTCATAAATAAACCTTTCTTCAATTGTTTACTAAATAAAAATAACCATAATAATAAATCTAGCAAAAATGAAGATAGGGAAATAAAAAAGAGTGTATTGTTCATTGGGGAGCGTTAGGGAGTGGCGAGGGTGGTTAAGGGAAATTCAACAATCTCCATGTAAAACACAACAAATTTGCGTGATATAAAATTTACATTTTTTACTTTGATTTGTTTTCACGAAGACGTTAAAACGACAAAAGTCTAAATTAAATTAAAAATTTATTCACTTGTTATGAAATCGTTATAATTTTCAAAACCACTAAATTGTTATTTATAATTTACCTATACAAATGCATTTCACCTGTCATGGAATTATTCTAGTAGCAATGTTGTATTATTGTGTTAGTAAAAGCTTTGCACAAAAAACATTTTGAGAATTCGTTTGTATTTTATTATCTTGTTATCAATACACGTACATGAAAGGCTTGTGTTAAATGTCATAGGTTAAAATACGAAAGCTAAAATTCTATTTTGTCTTATTTAAATTTTTTTATTTTTTTATAAACATTTTACTTTTACCACACTACCACAGTATTCAACTACAAATGCGAGAAAGCTAATACAAAAAACATATTTTGTTATTAATTTTCAAATGTCATGATTTTCTATTTTCCATTTATATATACATAATATAAAGTTTGTGATTTCTACTTTTCCTTCATTTCAGTTTGCTTAACTTATCACACGGTAAAAGTAGATTAAAAAACTACATCAACAAATCAATACTGAAAACTATATTTTGTATACATATATGTATACTACAAGTTTACTATTAGTGATTTAAAATCACAACGTTCTACTATATTATCATTTTAACTTGCAAACGGAACAACAAATAATCTATAGAAAATCTTTAATTACATAAAAAGTTTGGTTATGCTTTTATTTTAATCATAAGAAGGAACTATGAAAGTAAAATGTACGACGAAAATTGAGAAATAGTACGTAACAGAGAGTTTAGGCGCCATACCTTGTTAAGTTACTTTGTACTCTCTTTGTATATTACATCGTCTGAAAAGTTCCCGGTCTGACACATACATGGCTTTTTTAACAAATCTTTATTTCTGTATTGTATAATATTACAACTAATTTCATTGATTATCTAGTAATTGATTCATTAGATTAGTAATCTATTCTTGTGGGATGAAATCTAGCAGTTTATCCCAGCTTTGCTAGTCCTTTGATTTAAGTGGCTCAGGGAACCACTTATTCTAAAGGCATTGTTCTTTTTAGGCGCTTCAGTCTATTCGGACCATATCCATTATATTCCATATGACTCATTGAAAATTTTTGTATTTCATCGCTGAAGTATTCCATGTTTAAGATGGTGCCACAAATTTAAAACCCATATGATTTTTAAAGAATTTCCAACCAACTTACAAATGATACCTGTTAAAATTTCACGTCATTTCGATCATTAAGTTTACAATTTACAGTAGCTTTAACGACTTCATTTATTTTAATTTCAAAACAATGGAAAAATAATAATTTTGTATGTTGATTAAACACTGCTTTTTGATGGAAGGGAAAAATATCGTTCAAGCAAAACAGTGGCTTGATAAGTGTTATCCGGACTCTGGGCTATTAAAATCAACCATCATTGACTAGTATGCTGAATTTAAACGTGGTCGTACAACCACCGAAGATGCACCACGCTTTGGACGCCCAAATGAGGCTGAGATTCCAGAAAACATAAAAAAAATCCACGAAATTGTTTTGGAAGACCGTAAAGTGAAGTTGCTTGAGATGTCTGACACTGTAAAGATATCAAAGGAACGTGTTGGTCATATGTTACAGGAACATTTGTTCATGAGAAAGCTGTGTCCGAATTGGGTACCGCGTTTGCTCACAATGAATCAAAAACGACAATGCGTCGATGATTCCGTGCGGTGTTTCGAGTTGTTTAAGCGCAATAAAATAGATTTTTTATGCGGCAGCGATTATTACTTATTTGAATACCTCAAAAATTCTCCAGGGAAAGAAGTGATTACCGAAACTGAAGCTTCTTTTGAAAGAAAACAAAGAGAAATCGTTCTATAAAAAGGCATCGCAATATTAGAGAGGCGTTGGGCTCATTGTATTGCTCTAGAAGGAGATTATGTTGATGAATAAAAGGTATTTTTCCAAAAAAAATGTTTTTTCTTTGCTAGACCGGGAATTTTTCAGGCGATGTATTATATTACATTACAATATATTTTTGAATCGTTTTGTGATATATAAATTGATATTATTATTATTTTTTATAAATGTATGCAGGATTGGGCAGGTCTGGCGAATAAGGCGGGTGTCGTCCTGCAATATCACTCGTTCTTGTCTCGTGTTGGAATGGGCCGCTTTTCGAGCAATACATGGTTCAGATTGATGAGTTGTTGTCGGTAGAGTTGCCCATTGACAGTTTTGCCCTGTTTCAGTAGCTCATAGTACACGATTCCTTTCTGGTTCCACCAAACGCAGAGCATTGTCTTATTTCCGAAGTGATGTTGCTGTGTCGTCGATGTTAGTGCTTCGCCAGGTGAAAATCACAACATTTTGCGTTTTCCTTGAGACAATGTACTTTTCTATGATCCAGGTTATGAAAAATTATTATCAACCTGATTAACAATTAAAGTATATTACCTAAGGTTATAGACACATGACTGGTTTCATAACTATGGTTTTGAGTTAACCATGGTTTCGTTGTAATGTGTCACCCCTAACAATGGTTTGCAACTCGGTTTAAACATAGTTTCGGAATGAGATATTTTTTCTCATTCCGAGGCATTTTTGTGCTCCCAACGCCGAATACATTAAAAATGGAGATTCCGGACACTAATAGTTTACCAAGCAAATCTAGTTTCCTTTGAGTTTTCTATTTGTCATTGAGATATTTGGTTGGCGGAAACAAATATTTTTCTGTTCTGTCAACAGAAAAGTCATTTATGACAATTTAATAGTCAATTAAATGTCAATCTTGGCATTTTCGTCAATGCCTACTCCATTACTATTTAAAACCAAACGAGAAGACAAAAGAAATTGTAGTGTGTCTTGAGTTTTCATTTCGCAAACCATAGTTTCCTAATCCTAGTTACGAAACCAGATATGTGTCTATGGTATAACAACCCAGTTAAAATTGGGCAACATACTCGTATGTATTTTAAACACATATTACATATATTGTATTTTCTTCCGTCACTACTGACGAAAAGTAACGTCATGGTATTTCACATGACTACTAATGCTAATATTTTTGAAATACAGTATAGATGCGCGATAACGTGAACAAAATAAAACCCAAGTAAGTTCATGTTTACGAGATTGTTCATGTTTGCGGGAGTTAATATTTTTATATGAAATTTGGGTTTTCACAAGTTTACAGTGTTTAGCTGTATTAAAATGTACCACTAAATATAATATAAATGAATGATTATGCTCTTGTTTAATTCAGGCTTAAAGCAGTCTTCAGTCTTTAAATATTGCAGCTGTCATCCACGCATTCGTTTCCGTTGTTTTCCGTTTCTCCTTCCAAGCGCGTTCTTTTCTAATGACGAAATAAAAGTGCATTATAAATTTGGTTTACAGACAGACCAAGTTCAACTATTTTGGCTTGCAATTATCTTTTAAATGGCTCCACAAGTTTAGGTTGAGAGGACAACTTCTCTCCAAAAAGCGCACATCAAAACAAATTTTGAAACGTTGTAGCCACCCATCATTTGCATGGGGAAAGTGCTTTTATTTTGTTTTATTTGTTCATGTAAAAGTTTAGCCGTTTCTTTAAGCAAATCGCTCATACATGGAGATTTTTACCACGCTGCCCAAGAAACCAACGGTATAATTTCTTCTCTATTTTAGGATATTCTGACATTTTAAGTTTTATTCTCTTACCAAGCCCAAATAGTAGACTTAGGCACATTATATTTTTCGGTTAAATTTGTAACACTTGCTCCTTTACGCAATTGTTCAATAATTTCATATTTTCATTTAATGTTAAAATTGTTATTTTTTACCAATTTTTAATTAAAAACTATCGCAGAGCAAATAAAACTTTTATAAAACACACTGGTTTATCGCACAAAGTATTTTCTCTTACTGCTGCACTTTCAACTTTACTCAATTCAAATTATGAAAAAAAAAAAATTGGGAATCCCCGAATTGTATTTTCTACTTTAAATTTAGTTCTTAATTTTAAGTTACTCTACTTTTTCAAATAAAAACACTTCAATAGTAAAACACGTTGCAACGAATGAATCTTAAGGGACTTTCGAGAAAAAAACTTTCCACAAGCTGTGCTCAAATCCTCTACAGTGTTTGGTGTGGCGTTATAAAAGACAACGGCAATATCTAGGACTTTCGAGAGAGAAGCCATCAACAAGTTGTGCTGGAATTTTCTACAGTGTTTTGTGTGGCGTTATAAAAGTCAACGGCAACATCGGGGTTAACTCGTTCCAAATTATGAAAAAAGGACAAATTTGGAATCTCCGAGTCGCATTTTCAACTTAACTTGATTGAAAGTATGCAAAAAAACACTGGGAATCACGTTATCCGGAGTTCACGGGATACGGCGTTCATGTTATCGCGGGCCTACTGTATTTACAAAAAACCGAGATAACTCCTAAGGAAACTGAGGCCTTTAGTATGAAGTTTCAACCAAATTCATTCCGACTGTAAAGAGGTCATGTAGGTCTGTAGCACTCCCCCGCTTGGAAGTCAATTTTTGGACTTCAGTAATGTAGCTTCACATTTATAATTTCGAGATGCAGCTCGTAATGGTTAATTTTTTTAAAATGTTAAAATTAATTTATCTCGAAAATGTAAATCGAACCCGCAATACTTATATAATTGAATTCGAAACCTTTTCGTAATCTCCACTTGAAAGAGGAGCTGGAATCTTTTCTTTATTTACATCAACTAACAACAAAAAACAGAAAATGACATTAAAGTCCTTGTAAAATTGCATGCATTAAATCATAAATCGCTATCACATCGATACACCATGCTTGTATAACAAAATAGTATTGCATGGTAAAATCTCATAAATCTAAGGGGCACCGCACACGAAACAAATTTCAATGTAAATTAAACGTTTTCATATAATTACAAAGTAGAGTTAAACAATTAAGTATATTGGTTGTTATTAATATTTACATAATTTTTATTATTATTGTCCAAACTAATTTACCATGTGATTTAACCATAATAATCTGCAAGCATACAAAAAGTACTACATTTTTTAGGTTTAATCTTTAAAGCTTATAATTTTGTAGAAAAACCAGAAACAGCTGAATTTGGGCTATAAACGGAATGAAAATACAATACACATTATACGCATACATTAGCTTTTGAATAGTGATTCTATTTTGATGTCATTTTCATTTTAAAAGTTTTTTGTGCTGATCGTAAAGTTAGATTTTATAACAAAAAGTTACCAGCATATTTTTTAAGCTGTAAGGAATTTTCTTCTATGGGATTTCTATTTTTTCCATTTATTACCTATGTAATAAATATTATTACGAGTATAACCAAAACATGTGTGTTTGTATTTATAACCATTTTGAAATATGTGCGGCTAATGAATCGCGCCAAGAGACTTATAAAATGATTTATTTGTATAAAAAACCAAATTAAAAACTTTTAATAAGTTTATAAATTAAGTTAGTGTTGTGAAACAATTTTTAAGTTTCCTTATAAACCTATATGATACAATCTTGTTTAAAGTTTTCTAAAAATATATATAATATAATAAAGGCAAATGACTATAAGCGATTTTGATAACATTAAACATTTAGA
This sequence comes from Nephrotoma appendiculata, assembly GCA_947310385.1. Classification (NCBI taxonomy): domain Eukaryota; kingdom Metazoa; phylum Arthropoda; class Insecta; order Diptera; family Tipulidae; genus Nephrotoma; species Nephrotoma appendiculata. The sequence goes on along the minus strand of OX371224.1, from coordinate 217,624,842 downwards.
CACATAATATACACATATGATAAATAACATTCGATCCTACAAAATAAGATAATATCGAAATTTATTCTCATTTCCACCGAGAGAAACATATTCAATTGTTTTTAAATGTACCAAAACACCCTGTAAAAGCTTCATATTAACACATTCTGTGATCAAAGTGGAACAGTTCTATAGCCTCCAAATGGAACTGGTAGTATTGTTGTAAATTTAGTGGATTTTTATTTCTGGCGAATGAATATTTTTAAACTGGTGGATTTTTTATATGAAAATTAGTGAAAATCTAGTTTAATTCGGTTTAATTGAAGTCGAATTGGTATATACAATGAACATTTCCAGTATAGTTTACTGCGGGTCGAAGAATATTTTGTAGTATATTTTCATCGAAGGGAGTCTATTAATTTAGCCCAATAACAAACCATTTTCAATGACCGGGGTTTTGTACACCACTATATAGGTCTGATTGGCTACTTTGAACAATATTTATCTTGTTTCAGATGGATCAGAAGGATTCGGCTGTCTCTAATGTACAAATAGATAATAACTAGGTAGTCGCGTCCCAGGACGTGCGTACCGTATCGGCAGTAGCAAAATGTGGGGACCAAATGCCAATTAAGAGAAATAAAGGAATTTAGAACTATATTTACAACTAAACATCATCGGAGTAACAGTTAAAAAAGGAATAAAACAACAAAGAAAATCACAATATATTTCAACAATATTTCATTAACGTATGAACTGTGGAACTAACTAAAATTATGAAATCCATATTGAATGATAAAAAACAATTAGCTCGTATAAATAACAAAAAAAGCATTTCCTGATTCGTTGCCATAGTACAGGATTGCTTCCAAAAAGCCTTAGGTTCAATTTTGGAAATTTAAAACTTCAATTTGATCCTGATGTATTCGAAAAGTTGGCACACATTTTTAACTGGTTTATTTAACTATTTAACTATGAAATACAAGTTATGTTAGAGATGCAGTGCGAATAAACCGGCAGATCTCTTCTTACATCAACCATTTAAAAACCAAACTTCCAACAACGGTTTTTATCGATTTCATCTACCATTCAGTTCATGAAACTAATTTTTGGTATTATATAAATAATTTAACTCATATGTTAATAATTTAACAAGTATACTAACATAAAATAAAATGTAGATAACTGGCTCGTAAACTTAACCGATAAAGAATTACAACCTTACAACTTAGACCTAAATGTAATTTACCGTCAATTGATAAAAACCAGTTATCAATTCTATTATATGTAGTGTTGAAGCAGTGATTGATAATATTCCTGAAGATGGCAGAAATACCGTTAGAAATAATGTAATTAATTTACTCTCCAACATAAACACAATTCAAGAAAACCGCACTTTTTCTTGAACAACAGTTACTTAACAAGCTCAAACTTACCAAAAAATAATAAAGACGTCATTGTCATGACAGCTGATAAAGGTATAATGTCACTGTTTTCTTAACTAAAAATGACTACAATCAAAAAATAAATGATCTACTAGAAGACCGTAATGCTTACGAACTCATAAAGAAAAACAAAACCGCTGCTACCCAAAATAATGCCAATCGTTTGATCAGTTCATGGGAAATAATTGATTATATTACAAATGGAGTTGCCAAGTCTTTAGGACAATATAATAATATTCCGGCAAAGTTGTATGGGCTGATAAAATTCACAAATCTTATAATACAATCCGGCGAATTGTGTCTAGAATAGGTTCTGATTTAAGACTTAAAATTAAATATATAACAGTTACAAATGAATTCAGTTTATTCTCTCTCGATTGTTAATAGTATTTTCACTAATATCCCCAATGAACTAGTTTTTAAAATAAATGATAAGAAATGGAATGACCTCCAACCACATATTAACATGAACTTAACAACATTTAAAGAAGGTATTTCTTTCGTGATTAACTGATTAATAATTGTTATTTTTTTTTCTTTTTTTTCTAACAATATCATCAAATCTCTGGCTCACTTAATGGGTTCACCAGTTTCAGCTGTTTTAGCAAATTTGGTCATGGAATACTTAGAAGAAACAGTAATTAATAACTTACCAGACAAACCACTCCTATATTTGAGATATGTAGATGACATTTTATGTATTGCGAAATGCGATAAGATGTTGAAAAAATTAATAATTCCTTCAATAATTTTCATAGTAAACTACAATTTACTATTGAACACGAAATAGACAATAGTATCCCTTTTTTAGATCTCAAAGTAATAAAAAATTAAACTGGCCAATTACGTACAGATTGGTATACCACAAAGATACTACATTTTTAATATTTTTAGTTTTAATTTTTTAACAAAATGTGATCTATTGTTGTGATTATTACATTTATAAAATTATTTTATATAAGTGATTTGTCATCATATAATTTTGATTTGATTTGTATACATAATTTTTAAGTGAACATAATTTGTATACAGTGTTGATTACCGTTTTTCTTTTTCTCTTCTTTTGTATTAATTGTAGTTACCTTGAGAATGAAATTGTTGACATTAAAAATTAATTAAACTGTATTACAAATAATATGTTGTATTGAAGTGTACTGAGAACTGGGTTCAACACTACGACTTAATCAATCAGTGATATAAATTATAATCCAATAAAATTATATATTTTTACTACTAAACTGCAAGAATTTACAATTTTAAGGAAAGAGAATGGAGAATTCAAAAAAACAGTTGAAACACGTGCAGCACTTGGGACGTCACATAACCCTGCAATTGATGATGACATTAATCCATTCCATACGGATGAAGAAAAATTAGAAAGAGAAACAAATTTGGTTTTGAACCTGAATAAAAATCCAAGTAAGGAAAGGAAAGCTCAACACTCACCGGAAATGGCAGAAACTTTACCATCAACTTCAAAATAGGTTTGTAGAAACCAGTTATTCATTAAGAAACAACCAGCTCTAGAACAACAACCAGCTAAACTAAAAGAGAAATCACCTCCACCAATAAATGTTGTCGGGATATCAAATTTCTCCACTATACAATCGATTATGGCAGTCGAGTAAAAACTTGTTTCTGTTTGTTGCAGACTCTGCAGAGGTTTGGCTACAAGGCTAATTCCAAAGGGCATCAATGGTTTACCTACGAGAAAGAATGATCGCCCAAAGTTATGGCTAGAAGTTTTCATTCAACCTACGCAAAATAGGAAATTATTGAGGATCTCAAGCAAGAAGGTTATGAAATAGAAAATGCTGTAAACATCATTAAGAAAGAAAAAAGAAACTGAACAAGTAGTTCACATGAACAAAAGAAGTATTCCACTATTTATGCTCCACTTTTAATAACAAAAAAAAAGTGGAAGATGTATATAATAAGACAAGGAGATTGGGAACATAAGAGTTAAAATAGAGCCATGGAAAAAAATAGCGGTGCAATACCACAGTGCAAAAAATGTCAAGGTTTTAACCATATGCAGAAATATTGCCAAACGGAGACCAGATGTGTGAAATGTGCCGCTAAGCATCACGCCTAAGTATACGCGGTTAGGAAAGATATTGCTGTAAAATGTGTTAAATGCAAGAAGCCACATCCCGGAAAATACCGAAGATGTGAAATACCTAAGGAGCTGCAAAGATTAAGAAACAAAGCGCAAAACAAAATCCATGAATACCGGCAAAAACTAATTAAATTTTCACCAAAAAGGAATGAGAACGGGAGAACCAAAATTAATTTTGAAGTTTGATTTTAATGCAAAAAATTCCTACGGAGAATCAAGAGTAACCTCTAAAATAGGAATAGAGTTGTTTGCAGCTATGCAGTTGCGATTTTCATTCTGGAGATCAACAAGCTTATTGGTATACAGATAGAAACAAAATATCCGATATCCTAAACTTGTTTATCACCTAAAGTATAGATGAAAACCACATATACCTAGAAAGCAGCGAAGGGATTATGTTGGATCACACGCCTCTTCTTATGACTATAAGTGCAACGATTGTTAAGAAAACTAATCCACCTTGGCTAACTAATAACAAAACTTGTTGGGAGAGATTCCAGAAACTAGCTGAGGATAATATTGATCTTCAAATGCCAATTATAAATCCGATACAGCTGGAAGAAGAACTAGAACAAATTAACAACAGTAAAGAAAAAGCGGCGTGGAGTATTACCCCTCAAGTTTAAAGGAAATGCGCTGAAATGTTTTTATCCTCTACAAGGTAGGGAACTGGTTGTTACAAAGCGAAAAGCAAGAAAACCCTGGCAAAGAAGTCGAGCGCCCCAAAATATAAAACCACTCTAAATTTTTTGTCCAATAAACTAAAGTGGCTAAAACAGAAATCGAGAACGATCCCATTAATAAATACCTAAGTAGCCTTACTGGGGAAAATATACCGAGTATTGAATTTGGAAAGCGGCAAAAAGTTTAAAACGACCTAAACTACAAATTCCATCAATTAAAAATGAAGATGGGGCCTGGGTTACTATTTTGAATCGTGACTGCAAGTCCAACTCACTTTTTTTTTCTAAAAATCTGGAGTTCACTAATTAAAAAATTACATCGCGATTTGCAATCAAAAGTAATCTGGCATACAATTATTTGCTTTGCAATAATGAAATAATAGACTAAGCTGTCGGTATTTTGACAACAAAAAATTTCTGTTATGTCACAAAATTGCGGCCCAACGGCTGAAAAATGGGTTTATGGAATGAATCAACAGTTCCTAAATTGTTTTTATTTAGAGATAGAAAAAATTAATTTCGCAAAAATCGTTGTGTATGTTCAATTGTTTTCAAGAACATTCATGCATTCCGAACTTGTGTGGTTGTAAATAGTTGTTTTTAATTAAACAGTAATCTATGTTGTTGTATGGATAATTTCTTTACTATATTCTGAACCTATCAGTTAATTTACCAATGTCAAAGTTGTTATTCATTTTAGAATCCAGAAACGTTACAATCATTCTCTAATACGAATAAAATCTTGTGCCCTGGTGCAAACAAACAGCAAAAACATTTCCTTTTGCAAATATTTGCAAGAACGTTTGGTCAGAACTAAAGGTTAAACTAAACAATGTACATTAATTGTGTCGATTCAATGTGAACCTTCTATTTTCTTTTCTTCTATGCTGCTATTTTTACTAGGAAAACTCGATGCATTTAAGCAAGCAAGATACAAAATAGAATAAAAATTTTGAAATAAATATCGAGTGGCTTTTGAAATAATAGAAAAATAGAAGAAAAGATAAATAGAATATGTACAAGGAATCGACACCAATATTTCCAATTGATATAACAAATATTGAGTATAAATATACCGCCATGATAAAGTTAATAGTGAATACAATAGATTTCCGTTAAATTATGTTGGTAGTTAATTCCTTCATAAAAAAATGTATGGAATAAAACAAAACTGCTATTTATAATTGGGAATAAATTTTTCCTAAGAAAGGGTCTTTCCCAAACGCCAGACTACATTTTAGAGCAAAGAGCATAAAAATGCTACGAAATTAAAAGTTCTGTTCCCCAGAAATTTCCAGGATAGCGTGCGCCACAGCACAAAAAAAATATTCAATGCAAATTAGCCATCACACGTTATGAGATAAATTTTCAACTATACCCAGTGGATAGTTGAAAACCACGACGAGGAAATCTTTAAATTTTTTAAAATAAAATTAGCTTTCTCAAAATTATCAGTAAAACTCGAAAACCATCAGAATTAAAACAATATTTATTGTTAGTTGTATCGCTCTCGCATTACCGCTTCTATTTAATTAATACGACCGTTAAATGATATATTTTTTATATACACGTTACCAACAAAATGGAGACGGACACACTAATATAATAAACTCGTTCCGTTTCAAAACCAATCAATATTAATGAGATGATATCAAAAATATCCCGGTATCAATGAAAATGGGGAGGAAGAAGACGACATCAAGCTGATTGAAATGACAATACGAACATTATTATGTAGGGGTGGTATTGTATAATATGTGAATATCTTATCTGTTTGTATTTTTCGAATGCCGTCTTCTAAAATTTTCTATGCTTTGGCTTGCGTTATTATTTTTTTGTTGTCTTTAAGAAATCGAACTTGATAAATTATTTATAATATTTTGGTTACATTATGTCTTCCTTTAGTTGACCATCAAAATGATAATAAATCGATAACTAAATACATAATAATGTTGATTTAATCAAATGTATAGTCAATAACATATAAAGCTGTTATATAGCATACATAATACTTAATATGTGCAGTAAATAAAAAACCTTTACATAATATGTAATTATACAAATTTTAGAAGACTGCTTCTGAATGTCAGCTTTTTGTATGTTTGATTACAATTAAATAACATTGTAATTAGTATTCGTATATGTATTTTTTTAGGTGATATTATTGCAAGAGTAGCTCTATAGAAAATTTGAATCTTCATATCGTCAGTTTTGTGCAATAGTGACACAACAAAAAATTGTTTGTATAAAAACGGCGTTTTACAAAAGTAAATAAAAATACATTTTCATTAGCAAAATAGTTTTTTTCTGTTCCTATGTCCTCTGTCGGATCTTAATTTTTATGATTCTTTAAAATTTTGCAAATTTTCTTAGGATAAGTTCCAAATCTCGTAAAATGGTAATTCCTTTCCCGAATTGAGTAATTTTTGATACAAAATGTTTTGATACAAAATAATAAAAATATCAATTATTGGGTATCGTTTGATTCGAATGTCTTAGGAATGAGTGAAATTTCAGTTGTGTTACTATTACACAAAACCGACGATATGTTGCAGTATGGATAAAGAGTAATCCTAAAATTAGTGTCCGTAAAAAATATTATCGTGAGTTATTATTTCGTGTTTGTTATCATGCTTTTAAAATATGAATACCTAGCTAGTATTCTCGTATTTACACTCCAACAGTGTACTGCAACAGTGATAAATAAAATGGCAATTTCTAACGTATTTTTCAGAATGTCCAATTCTTTACACCGCGAATACTTATTTTCATTTCATATGAGAAAATAGACAAAAGTCGTGAAGGACTCAATAAAGAAATAAATAGGTATTGTGATAATTATGCAGAGGCGGAAACTATGTAATGGCCTGGACAGACTGCGGATTAGCTAAACTGGTTTAGCAAAATTCAATCAAGCACCCTATGGAGAAACTTGAAATTGCTAGTAGATTTTTGAATTGTTCGTAGTGTGTCGCACTGAAGCGAATTTTATTTCCTTAAATACTTGACCGAACTTTGCTAAACCAGTTTAACTAATCTTCAGTCTATCCAGGCTACAACTTTCCACTTCATGACAATTCTCGGACCAAACATATTTATACACAGCGCCGCTTAATTTAGAAACATTTCTTGTTCTGCTCAATAAAACTATTTTACCATCTATCGATTTACCGATAATCGATAAAAATCAAGAACCCAGATTCTATTTAAAAATAAAAATTAGGCAAGTTGTGTCGGTTTTGCCACTCTAACAAAACAACCTGCTACAGTGTAATAATACTGTACAGTGCAAATGGAGTAACCGGTATTCTATAAAAGTAAAAACATTATCACTGTATAATGAAAGTAATATTAATGAAATTAATTTCATTAATTTGAAAATAATATTAATTTATGCTTAATGTTCGTCATTAATATTCGTATTTATGCTTCGTAATTAATAAATACGTAATTATTAATAAATTATTAATAAATAAATATTTTACGATTTTTAAAAAACTAGCGTATTTTAATACAAGTACAAAAAAGTGATTAAGGCCACAGTGAATAAAATAAAAATGGGTTCCTGCCATCTTTATAATGCTCAAATTAAGAATCATTACTCAAAAATTTTGCATCAATATAAATTGCGGAATTAATATTAAATACTTAAACTAATCTTATATAATCAAATCAATAAATTTAAAGGTGTTTATAATTTATTCAATATTACAACTAATTTATAGACTATATTTTAAAAAAATCTCTTTGAAGTTACCTCCTCGCATTGTTGATGTCCAAAAACGACGAAAGCCAGCACTTCTATGGTGAAATAATCTCTGTTACTGTTCCTAGATAACGTATTTCAGCTTAAATTCTTATTCTATAATGCACCATCGAACATTGACAATTCTCCGCAGCAATTAATTTGGAAGCATTGTATCATTTGTATGTTGGTTTTCTCAGCAGTACCTCACTGTTGGATACCATAGGCCCAAACTGGTTGTAGTATTTGCCAGCACACCACCAATTTGTTGTGTATTCCCCCGCTCTTTGTCGCCCTCGAAAGCACGGTAAGTAGAGCGCTTGCTGTGTTATTCGAGGTTTCCGGGTTCGATCCCCGGTGGTGACCATACACAAAATTACGACTGGCTGTTGTAACTTAATGTGATATGTGTCAAATGTACGTTTTTTTAAATATATCAAGCCATAGTTGTAGTCTTTTCTCCATACATTTCTTTAAAATACCTTACCATAACTTTGTATTGTTATGAGCTCAGAACTTTTTCCATGAGCCGGACATTTTTCTATATTTGATGTTAAACTCTTCATTTTTCTATCCAACTTAGCTAAGCATCGTGGGTTACGCCAAAGTATTTAGCTCTATTGCATGTCAAATTTGATACGATTTAAGTTCGAGGAGAATCCAGTTTACATTTTAGTTTGTGAAGTTAACTTGTACTGATTTTGCTCCATTTAATAAAACTCCCGCTTTTTTAGTGGGCACCGAATTCTGAAATTAATAGCTACTTGCGATACTTTCTGGATGACTCCAAATGAATCAGGCCGTGTAGTGGGGACGAGCAGAAAAAAATTCTGTTTATAGTCATGAACACTACATGGAACGCACAATAAGTTATTGATGCCCTAAAACCAATACCAAATCAATGTTATGACATGACCTGCACACGTAATAAGGATTGAGTGGAAAGCTAACAAAATTCTGTCACAAAAATAATTATGTTATGAACCCTATCCCCTACACAACACACAACCTTGGAAACTAGAGGATATCGAGACTGGAAAGCGAAAGCGATACCGCGCGTCGGTAAGATCCTTTCATGGAACGTTGCTTCAATTACCCACGGTATTTTGAAGTTTGCTTGTTACTTCCCTTCCGTTTCCGGTTACTTCCGTTTCAACTGTTAAGATACCTGTATACCTTGAAGTACCTCAAATATTACCTAGGTATGAATGATAGAATGTTGGATTTAATAATTTGGAAAAATTGCTTAGACAAATCTCGAAGCAGAGTAAATTCAAGCCTTTGGTGTCAACCGAAGTCAAAAACTACATGTAATAGAATACCCGAGCATATTTTCTTATCCTCCAGCGCATACATTATTCTGTGAACTTGCTCAACAGTAGAGTGATTTTCTCTAAATCCAAATTAGTGTGTTGGAATAATACAAATTTTTTCTTAGAGGCTTGAACATCTGGAGCAGCAGTTTCTCAAATATTTTGAATATGATTGAAGTCAATGTTGATTATTTGAACTAATTTACGCACACCTTTCTTGGGAATATTTTTTTTTTTAAATAAAATATCGATTGCATAAGTTGATTGTTGGAGTTGGCTTTGACTTTCGCGTCGAACGGTGTTGTTTCTGTTTTTAAATTTTTTTTTCATATTTGTAATATTAAACCTTTTATATTTTGCATTTGCATTTTACTTTGGATATTAACCCATTTATGCTTTGAAGCTCTACATCCCACCCCTTTGGCATCTAAGCCAAAAAATTGTTAAAGCTTGGATGGTTGGATAAACTAAAGTGGGACTACCAAGCTATAAAATAAAACAAAAGCAGAGCATAACCCACCATATAACAGAGGAAGATGTTCTGTAGTTATTACGTCACGATCTCGAGAGGCAGGCACCAAAGTATTGGATTTTTCATAGATTGCACGTCGCATAACAAATGAGCTTTGGATAGCTTAATATGTGTGTAATTTATAGCTAAATTTTATTGGTTAAATAAAAAAATAAATAAACAAATTACAAAAACTGCTATTACACTAAGAAAAATGTACTGTCAGTAAAAAATACTGGAAAACCAAAAAAAGAAAACATGATATTAAATTGCATTGGAGGGAAGAAGACAAATATTTTTTTTTTGTATAGCAAGATTTTATAGCTAAATTTTGACCGATACAAAACAAAAAACATAACCAAACAAATTTATTTTTTTATGTGGCTTGTTGTGTGTGTTGACAATTTCAAAATTAGTGGTTTTATTCGCGATTTTTAAAAAATGTACTATATACCCAAAACAGTTAATTAAAAGAAATGTCCACTGTTTTTGCTCACTTTGAAAAATAATATAATCAAAAATGACAGAAAAGAGCGTTATACCATAATTAACTATAAAAAATTTGATGATGCATATGTGAGAAAAATATTGTCAATCGCTACACAATATTTCTTCATATGTATTGAAATGTTGCCATAAAAAGTAATCTCGATACATATTTTTTAAAATTATTATGGCAACATCACAAAGACATACACAAATATTTTGTCAGTAAATTTTACTGATTTTGTTTTTTGTTTCATTCTAAAGAATATCTATTATATTTTTACCTCGTTTCGTTTTTACTGGCAGTAAAACTTTTTTGGTGTAATAGAGGCATAATGCAAACAAAGAATTAAATATTGTTTCTCATTTTCCTTAAATTACTTCATTTTACTTGTGTTACATAAAGACAGGATGAAGCATTCACAGAATTTACTTAGAAATTTAAAACTTTTATTTGTTGGGTTTTCAATTTTCAACAATATTATATTCGTCGTTATTGAATCGGGAAGTACCATCTGATTACGATCAGTGATGAAAATTAACACAACTATGTACCTCCTGTTGGAGTTCAGTGCCCTATTATGAAAAAAATGCGATTTCGCATTTTCATACGATATCGCATTTTGGTATTACAGTACAATATTTTCGCAAAAATGCGCCCGAAGTCGGATGCGAACGCCATATTACAAAATGCCATGGCGGATTTTTGCGAAACTATATTTGACAAATGCGAATGCTCTTAAGCAGTCGAATATCGCATATTTATCGTTCATTCAAGTTAAATTTATATTTTTTTAAATAATTAATTTTTAATAGAATTTTTTTAACTAAATAATAAAAAGCTATGATAAAAGTGGTAATAGTAAAATTTAAAGTTTTATTATCTCATAATTCAATATTGTCACATAATTCAATGGGGTTTGGACGTGTTTCGTTAAACAATTCTTTTTGATATTGACGTTGTATCACCTTCTTCATCAATCATCATCTTCACAGTTTATATTTAAATATAAGGCAACACAATCCATTTAATATTTTTTTTTTATTGATAGAATAAATAAATGCAAAAACACAGCGAATCGTTATAAAGGTTATAAGAATTGAAAGATGTTGTAATGACATTAAAAAAAATTCCCAATAAAAATTTCCCTTTGGGAAATACATAGGGCCCCAGAACCCCATCTTCCATGTGGCTTCTGATGTGGCTGCTGCGTAAAGTAGGACCATTAAAAGCCAACCGCGAAAGAGTTAGGAGTGCTTTTTCCTCAGAACACATTGCAAAGTTAATAAGCAAACAAACAATATATTTGGCTGAGGTTCAAAATTATTTTCGCTAGGGAGAGAGAAGATAAAATGTACATACAAATGCACGAATAACAGCAATCTCGCCTTTGAACCCGACTTAGTCTTTTTTGGTGGAATATGGGAACAACTTATAAAAAGTGAACACACTTGCATAGTCCAGGCCTTTATACCGATTTTGTAACAGTAAAGGACTCTCGGCCAGTAAAAAGTTGTAGCAAAGCTTGAACCCAATTTAAACCCGACTATAAACTGAAATACTTAAAATTGTTTTTATTATGAAAGTTTTTGTTTTTTTTTTTTTTGTTTTTTCAGTTTTTTTTTTTTTTACAACAAAGTATTTATTGTCCAGTGAATTTAATGTCCATTGAAGGTCAATTAATATTCCCCTTTTCTTTCACGCACGCACCACCCATTCACACCTTTACAGTATACAACCTGCACATTGCAAGCTCTATGTCAACCTGTGCATTGACATGAACGGTGGGTTAGCGCTGAATTCTGCACTCCATCAGAGGGTCTTAGTAGTGTTTATTAACATCACCGATCGTAATCGATGACGAAAATTTTTGTATCCATCTTCTGGTATCGGATTCGAACCCAGTACCTCCCGGTCCAAGTGCCGAAGCTTTAACCACTGCACCACTTGTCCGGTAAAACTCGTCGTTACTTTGCATTCAGGCCGATTCCAATATCTAAAAATGCATGTTATGTTTTCTTATTTTTATTCATATTCCACAAAACAGGACCTTTATAAGCAGCGAGCACCGGCTCCATTTACTAAACAGTGAATAAAATTTGCATTTTTTTCATATCCTTTCAACTTATATGAAAACATATGTTCATATACACGTAATATAACAAAGTATGTAGACATGCATACAACCCAATTTAGTCTATAAACCAATTCCTAGTTATACTAATTACTCCCTTATTTGTGATTTTTCATTCCACGTTCGTGATACAATCGTAATCATTATAGCACAATTATACACATTTGATTTCTATTTTTCCGTTTCCCATAAATGTATTAATTTTAATAATTTTCCTAGGTGTGATGTGAACAGTATGCATGCTAGTCTGCTAGCTAAAACAACCGATAAACCTGCTTGACACAAATAACCTTTGAAAAATTAAAAACCTCCACATTAAACTTATTAAAGTATACAAAGTATCACAATGACTTTACATATATTAACATGTATTACCTAGGCTGGTACACTAACCTTCATTATACGATAAATTGACGAGCAAATCGTTTACATACCCCCAATAGTGGTGTTATATTTAGGTCTTTTACACACATGTTTTCAAATCAGCTGAAAGTTTGCATGTTTCGTGATTAAACCTGTATAGGGAAAAATTAAATAATCTACTATACTATTTTTACGAGTGTATATAATACCTGTACAGATATGCAGGTTTCGAATAGAATTGTTGAATATATAATAGAGACACTTACAACTACGAGTACATAAATAATTATGCCTCTTTAACCGGTTAATTTAAAATTTATTATTTTTTATATTTATACTAAGAGGGTATAGTACAGAGTGTTGTATAGTATAAATTTACTAAACGGAGAATTTACATAAATTAAAGTTATTTGTGGATAATGTTATGGTTTTGACGTTAGAGCTAAAGATCGTTCCAATTAATTATTATGATCGGTTTCTGTAAATATTTATTCTTCTTAGATTCCTTAACTAAAATTGAGCAGTATTAGAATAGCGCTATCGATCACAATTTGACGCTTATTAACATGAACGATGGGATGGAAAATTTCATCACGGAAATATTAATTCGTTGGGGTTAAATCAATCTAACAGTGTTATTAATAATAGTGGCAATGTGTATTGGTATTGGTTTTTCTATTTTTCGTGTTTTTTCGTTCTTTATTGTGTGGTTAAACTATGTGCCGATTATGACGCGTAAGCAAAGTGGAGTTGTTGTTTAAAAACGAAAACTATTAACTGAAAATTTCGAAATACTAATTTTATTTTTCGGAAAATTGTTACCAAAGGTTGATTATTTATAGTGATCACTGACAAATTTTTTTTTTAACTTTATTTATGAAATACAAGTGATTTACTGGGAAAATCAGCGAACCATGACATTTTTTCTATACAAACATTTTTTTTTGTATGGTTTTCTCAGTTTTTGCTAAATATTACACATACTAATGTCGATTTTTTACAAATCGGCCTGTAAACTGTATTGGCATTGATAAAAGTCTCAATGTATAAACACATTAAAAACACAAATGTAATTTAATTTTTTATTTATTAAGAAGAAAGAAAGACAAAACCACGTCTTTCTCCTTCGAGGATCAATCGCAGCTCCGGTTAGTTACCAACAGACTCGGTTAATATGATAAATTTTTAGAATTATTCACTTTTACCGGTGATTATAAATAATTAACAAACCCCTTTGGTTAAAGTGATAAATATGAAAGTTAAAAACTATAATAATAGTAATGGCGTAATTTTACTTTACGTATACATCTAGAAAAAAGGTAAAGCGTAAAAATTTAGAAATTTTTAAATGTAGGATTGTATATCAACAGTTTTTAGGAGGGGAAGCCAAATTTTTCCGGAAAATTTTTCACTTTTTTATTTTTTCAAAGTAAGGTAAGATGTGTGTATTTTTAATATTTAGAAGGTACAAGCCAAATTTTCCGACAAAATGTATCTCAATTTCCTCGATAATTTTACTTTTCCAAAAATTTCGATAATATTACTTTTCCAAAAAACTTTTCCACAAATCCACAATTTTCATGAAACATGAAACGCACATGCTATATCCAGGTAACCTTAATACAAATGAAAATGAATATGAAAAAAAATGGACGATAAATTCGATTTTGAATAAATTATAATGGAAATTTTGCTTTAACAATCTACTTTTTATTTTATTTATTTTTATTAATCATAATTGCTTCGTGAACCTTGCAGCCATGGCACAGTAGTTCAAGTTCTGTCGTTTGAATCGGGAGGTATCTCGAGATGGGCCACCCATCTTCCATTCCAGTATAGGCTGGCATGGAGGTATGCAATGTGCAGATGGTGATAAAATCGGACATATAGCCGTACGTCCTCGATTTGGCAAGCCATGCGAGGACGTGAAAAGCGAATCGCGATAGAGTTGGGAGTGCTTTAGCCCCCGAACAGATTGAATAGATTAAAACATTAAAAAACCCTTGTAGACACAGATCAAAGAGTTTTTTCGCTGTTATCGCTTCTTTTGATATTGCCACAAATGTTAAAAAAATCAACTTTTGTAAATATAAAAATATTTTAATATAATTTTAATTAGTTGTATACCTTAGAGGATGGGGGCCCCTAAACCCCCGCTTTCCAGAAATTATACAAATCTACAAGTGTCAAATTTTATTTTTAAATTTAAACTAAGTAAAAAAACTTTCATATTTATCACTTTAACCAAAGGGGTTTGGTAGGAAAATCATTGATATTTCACAAATTTACCAAACGCACTGGGGATTATATATTATGACCGGTAATTATATATAACCACGGGATTATACACTGTGATCGTAACATATATTATACTATTTTGCATGAGCAATTGTCATTGAGAAAGGTGTATTGAAAGTGGATGCCGCGCTTGGTCACATTGGACGAAAAACAGCAATGAGTCGATGATTCAGCTTGATATTTGGAACTGTTTAATCTTAACAAACAGGATTTTTGCATAGGTATGTGACAAAGGAAGAAACAGGGATCAACCAATACACTCGGGAAACAAAACGTGAGTCAGCTGAGTGGACAGGAGCCGGTGAACGCCATTCGAAGCGGTCAAAAACGCAAATTTCGGGCAGTATGGTTTTTGCCTCGGTATTTTGAAATGTGCAAATATTATTCGTCGACTATCTTGAGAAAGAAAAGACCACCAACAGCGAATATTACAATGCGTTATTTGTGCATTTGAAGGAAGAGATCGCATAAAACGGTCCTAAATCCAAAAGCAAAAAGCGCTCTTTTACCAAGACAATGCACCGTGTCACACGGTTGGTTGCGATGGCAATATTGCACGAATTGAAGTTCGAATTGCTTCCTCATCCCCCGTATTAACACGTGGACAATTCCGAAATACGCATATACGCACAACACTGTGTATCTTTAATTCGATATGGTATCAAACATTAAAATATAACATTATTTTTACAGCCAAATAACAAATTTGAGAAAGAAGTCCGTATCCGTAACTAAAAAGTTCAAAATCATAACAAAATATGTATAAAAATTTCCATAATTAAATAAAATTTCATTATAACATGCATATTTTACCATATTACAATAATCAAAATCGAAAGAATGCTTTTCCCACCTACAACTGATAAACTCTACCACATTTTTTGATATCCATACCTACACAGCATTTTATAAAAATCTCAATCGAAAATCATGAAATAAAATTTACAACGCTATAAAAGTTTCATTTTCTTTTTTGTAAGTGAAAAAATATTATTTTATTTCAAATGTTAAAGGTTACAATTTACAAATATACCAACAGTGTAGTGCGCATTTTTTAAACACATAAAAAATTTAAGCGCTTCAGATTCATATTATATTCAATATGAAATAGTTTTTGCTTAATGCAATCAACCTAATCGATATATTTTAAATCCATATTGGTTTCAAGTTTTCAACATATTGGGTATTGTATCATATCTTAGATAATTAAAGAGAACAAAATATAAAATTGACTAAGGATGGAAATATTTGTCAGATAGAATCGTTACATCGTCATTATTAGCAGAGCAAGTGATGATTTTGTTACGTCATAGGGTTAAGACTTGATTTGATAACCCAACACCATCCGTTTCATTTAGTTGACGTACACACTGGCGGAGCAAATGAAAAACAGTACTCATTCGTAATAGGTAGCAAGTTGATATTTGGCATATTCTTAGGGTTCCGTGAGAAAAGTTCATAACCGTTGGAATAACACCGATAGGTTCTTCCTGGGCTGAGCTGTGGCGGATCAAAGTTTCAGAAACTTGCCATTAAAAATACATGGGATTGAAAAATTGATATTTTTAAATTTTGTTACATAAAAATACTACATACTTATTGCAATTTTTTTTTTATTTTTTTTTTTTAATTTTCATTTAATTGTAATTTTTATGTAATTTTTTAATTTTATATAACTGTGTCAAATGATTGATATTTTATCGTGATTCACTCTTTGACCGTCGATCTTTTATTTCTAATCAAATCATAAATTCCGACCCATGCTTGAATGGGTCGCACGGGCCTCTAGTTTACAATATTATAAAAATTAAAACGAAGCTCTCAAAGCGACATGTATTAATATTTGAACGTTTCAGTTAAATTTATAGGGTTGGAGATTTTTTCGAAGGTGTGAACCGGTCAATCGAAAGTTTACTAACGGTGTTTTTCGCTTTTCTTAGATAACCAATTCGAAATTCGATTACAAATGTTAATTTCAAATAAAATTGATCTTTTGTATTTGTAAAATTTGAAACTGCCTTTTCAATTTCTTGATATGAACAAAGTAAATTACAAATAGGGAATCCAAGTCGGTTCTATCCGACTTCGTGTAGTTGGGCCATTACTTACCCCCCAGAGACTTCGGGAAATGCTGCAAACAACCGAAGCCGACAACCCTCCTATGCATCTCAACGAAAATGGAAAAAATAGAAACGTATGTTTGTAGAAACCGGTGGGGTAATGGTAAAAACACGGAACCGATTGTCGGGTACCCGAAATTCGGGTAATTGGATTCCCTAGTCGGGTAATTGGATTCCCTCCAACGTATGGGATATGTACGTTTATGTTTTTTCCATTTTCGTTGAGATGAATAGAAGGGTTGTCGGTTTCGGTTGTTTGCGGCGATGCCCGATGGTTTCGGGTGTCTCTGGGGGTGAATAATTGCCCAACTACACGAAGTCGGGTAGAACCGACTTGGATTCCCTAATTACAAATAATCGAATGATGGGAAATAACTAAAACTTGAAATAGTACATACTCTACAAACACATCAGAAACTCATAATGGATTCTCACTTTTATTATGCAAACCTTGGCCTATTTCAATCAGTTGAGTTGTAATTGGCTATTTGTTAAAACTATATTCGAAACTCATAACCATATTCGAAACTCTTAGTTCCCTTCAAATAGGCAATCTTCAAAACCGTCCCATCCGGGACTTATGTATATTGGAATTTTACTATCATCGGTTGAGATAAGACAGTTCTTGGTTATTCTCTAAATCACATCGAGATCTTATATTAAAACGGGATATCTTTTACACTAAATTTCATCTCATTTCATCATACTACCAGTTTCCAATATGTATTTACCAGAGTAAGAATTTATATTCAAATCCAATCTTAAAAATATGAATTGAGTAATGTGATGAAAACTTAATTTTCCAGGGCCACATTCGGTGCTAATCTTAAAATGCTTAGTTCCATTCAAATTGGCTAGTTGGCGGTACAACAAACTGAACCGATATTAAAATCCCATTTCAATCATACAATTCAAGTTTTGTTCCGATCTGGTTAGAAATTGTTAAGTTATATTCAAATTTCTCATTTGACTTAATAAGTTTCATACAAATAAATTTTAGAATTGCTTATAATTAGCTTGAAAAATTAAATGTTGGGTAATTTTCGAGATCCGCAAGCCGTTCAGAACTGATTATTATAAATACACAGAATTCACAAATCAAGAAAGAAGAAGGACCGAATGTCGAAGGGCCGAATGTGTCGAAGAGCAGAATGTGTCGAAGGGCCGAATGTCGAAGGACCGAATGGGTCGAAGGGCAGAATTTCTTTTTTTGTTTTTACAAATATAATTTTTTAAATTTGTTGTTTATGGAATATTTTGTAAATTTTTTTTTATTAAGCATAAATGAATTTCTTATTTCTTATGTATTTTACTATTTTTCATCTTTGGATAATCATGAAATTATACGTATATCCAGTCAGCGATACATTTTGGTGAAGGAAAATTTGGTCAAGCGCCACCTGAGATTTTCGGCCCTATGTCAGCCTTCTGATAATAGGTATATGGTACAAAAAATAAATTAATTAAATAAAAACATAAAAAAATAAAAACAAAAATAAAAAAAACACAATAAAAAAAAATCGGCCCTTCGACCCATTCGGCCCTTCGACACATTCGGCCCTTCGACATTCGGCCCTTCGACACATTCGGCCCTGCGACATTCGGCCCTTTGATATCATACCAAACAAGAGACAACCTAAAAGAGATATGTCATCCTATGTAAACGTAAAAATGTAAACCGCGCGTCCCTTTTCGGTAAATAGATACAAACAAAAATATTTTGTTTTTTGCGTATACGAGTTTACTTATAAGATCACAGATGTAACGATATCATTGGTATTATCAGAAATAAATTTTGTTTTAATTTTTTAGTTCAAATGAAAAATCTCCTTTGATTTTCTGTGGAAAAACAAGCCCAAAAAAATCATGGTCGGCTGAGCAGTTGAAAGCAAATGATCATCCGCTTCGATATAAGTTCTCCGCGTGAGCAATAGACAAGCATCATAATGACGTCGATTTTGGTCGCTACATCATCTTTTCAAACGAAACGTACGAGAAGTCAATGCATCCACCAAAAGTGACTGTTTCGTGTGGATTTTGAAGTGGCATAATTAGCCCATTTTTCTTCGAAAACGGTTCTACGGAAACGTCGTTACCGTCAATGGCGACCGTTACAGAGCCATGCTGACCATTTTATGGCCTCAAATCGAAGCTATGAATGTGATTTCAACAAGATGGCACCACATGCCATACATACCAACCACCAACCGATCTCTTGCGCGCCAAATTTGACAATCGAATAATCAGCTGTTTTGGAGATGTCAATTGGACGTCGTTGGGCTTTTTCTATGAAATTTCGTTAAGGATACACGAAATAGACACCGAAATCATCGAAAAGTTCTTATAATCTGGACTCACAGGATGGCTTACGGTAAGGCCAGCAGAAGGAGCCACATGAACGAAATTGTTATTCATTCTTAAATCGGAGACTCCGACCTCCGAAATAAAAAAAAAAAAGTTTCCACAAAATAAACATATATACTCATTTTTTACCGTTTTTAAATCAAATTTTTAAATGGCCCACCCACCCTTTATATAATATCAGTTTAGAATTTTTTTTTTCATCTGTGGGTGCTGGTCTCCTACCCATTATTTTAACTACGTGGTGCTATGAATGATGTTCTCACTATTCGTTGTATATAAGGTGTATAATTATTTGTATATTGGCACTTTAATAACAACTCTCAAATCAATTATTACAACTTTTAAATAATTTTATTGTTAATGAAAGGATATAAATAACATTTAATAGATTCAAATAACACTACTCGAAAATATTCGACTTAATGTTTCGAGTTTTTTTTAATATTAATGAAAAAAATAATAAAACCGGGTTTTCTTTTCTTCTTCCATCCTTTTAAAAGAATTCATTGAAATTTGGATATTTGTCATTTAACCCTTTGCACTCGATTTATTTTCAACGTTGTTGTGGAGTCAACTTGTATTTTTTTTAATGAATTAAAATCATTTACTACAATGGTAGAATTGAACGTATTATATTTATTTCATTTATTACTTGTATAAAATGTTTAATTTTAGTAATTTTTTACAGTGTGGTACTTTTTTAAACAATATCCAACGTGCAGAAAAGGATGTCTTTCGCATATTTCGCAAAAGTAAACAATTGTCTTTCTTCCATACAGATACAATAGTTATGTTTGTTTTCCGAATGTGGTACTAGCCACTTACTGTGTTACTATTGTACGGTAAAATTGACACAAATACACATATGTATAAATATTTTTGTTCATTTTTACTCTGGCACATTTTTGTTATTGCATAATCTCACATAAATCATACACTAAAAATATTTAGCCCTTTCGAGTTAAAGAAATAATTTTTTTTTATTTTATTTAATCGAAACTTTCATACACAAATGTGTATACAAGCCGGGCAAGGGTTCAAACACAAACTGCCTACATTTTGTTACCGTTTATAGTGTTACCGTCTATAAACTTATATGAAATTTAAAAGTAAATTAGTATTGTCACCTCCAGAGTGACATCCGAGTGCAAAAGGTTAAATTTGACGTTCAAATTTATAAACATCGCTAAAACGCCTCTTTTCATAAAAAAAACTTGAAAAAAATTTTGTCCGTCGCTTCAGAGATGGACAAGAGCGACACAGAGGAAAAATATTAATCGAGTTTTTCTTGTTTGTCGGTCCGAGAATTTTTGTCAGGGAGTCTCGGTTTGGATATTATAAAGTAAAGTCAAGAGGAAAGTTTTTGAAAAGACGTTCGCGTCTATTTTTTTGTAAATTAAAAGATATAAAATCGTTTTTTTGGCATTCTAAAGTTTTTGGATGCTATAAGTTTAGTTAAATACATAGATTTATTAACTCTGTAAAGACAAATTAAAAATTTAGTGTACAATTTATATTGTGTATCAAATATTTGATTAAAAGAAAATATATATCGAAATCAAAGTTTATTGGTTATATACTGTTGAGTGGGCTTCAACCATTTTGTTTTTGGTAATGATTAAAAAAAAAAAAAAAAAATTAAAATTATTTTTGTGAATCGAGTTGAGATTTTTCTTTTTTTTTGGTGTTAAATTTATAATTTTATGGGATTGTGAAAATAATAAATTTAAGAAAACCCTCAATTTATTTTGTTATAATTACAAAAGCCGCTTATTTACGGATACCGTCATTAAAGGGGTACCGCATTTTAACGGGTGGTGGACAACACGGCTAGTCCAAAATTTTTGTGGTTTCGGCGAAACGACGAGTAGCCTATATATATACGGTTTAAGACTAACCAACGCCCAAACATTTAGCCTACGGTTATGGGTGGCCAACAACGTGGCCAGCCGCATTTATATTATCGGCGGGAAGACGCCCAACGAGCCAACCAGCTAAACGGCCGCATCATGGGATGGTACAAGGCCACAACGCTCCGCGTGGGTCTCGCACTCAAATTTCTGTTCTTCGGCCATATTTTGTTTAAATTATTTTGCGGTCGAATTCCTTCCCGCTCTGTGGCGGCCTTATATTTCTTTTATTATTTCTTTTGTTGAGCTCTGACATTTTCTTGGTTGCTGTTGCATTTGTTTCCGCTCAGCGTCCATATTGTATTTGTTTGGTTTACTTTCCGCTGACGCATGAATTCTGTTGCCTCCGTTGGTTTTATTTATTTTTGGTCGATGTTGCGGTTTACTAAAATGAAGTACTAATTTTATTCGGTTTGATATGATGGGGCAGAGATTCCGTTCCGTGTCGGTCCACGTTGTCAGGCTGGGCTTGTCACCTTCCTGCATCCCCTTGGCACGACATCCACAGGGTCGGAGTGGCAGGTCCAGCACATGTGTCGTCCATTCGCGGGCGACTGTAAAATTCAGCGGGCTCTTCGTGGAACTTCGGCGGGTTCATGCTACCGAAGTATGAACTGTGGGAGATTTATTGGAGGTCTCCTCGGATGAAGAGAGGCTTTGTCTGTTGGGGAAACGTCCCTATCCTTCTATGCTGCTTCGTTGTGTCTAGGCATCGGAGTTTCGGGGTCAATGGGTTATTCGGGGAGTTTCTTCAGCAGACATTGAACTTGTCGCTCGAGGAGATCCAGTCGCCAGCGGATGGACACATCTGGTTATTATTTTCTTTGTATCGTTCCTCAAATTTCGGTCGACACATTTTGGTGTCCGTAATTCAGTTTTTTATTTAAATTTAATTTGCGGTTTTTTCTTTATAAAAATTTCTGTAATCACGATATAGGCCAGGAGCCACGCAAGCCTCAAACCCCACGACCCATAGCATTTCTCCCTGAGATCTAGGCGGCAACATCACCATGTGATGCCTCTGCTTGGTTTAGATGATATCTTTATGGCTCTTTTTGATATTTTTTATTTAAAATGTATGGTTTGGTAATGGAATTTCGCCTTGTCAAAATTGTATGATTTATATGTCTTAGTTTGTGTTCTTGATTACGATTTTTTCTCCGCGGACCGTTTTTGACAGAGAGATAAGATTTGTTACGGGGGTTGGGTGCATATAATAAAAAGGAAATTTTGGTACTAAATGTATTCTTCCTTATAATATAATCCATAATAATAATAAATAATAATATCGAATAAAAAAATATTAAAATTTTAAAATATGTAAAATTAAAAAACTAGCGACAAACTATCGAACATTATATTATAATAATAACATAATAACGGAATTTATAAATAATTAAAGACAAGTGATTAATTAAATCTTTGCTAAAGTGATAAGATTCGACAAGCAGAACAATTAATATTACCAATAATTGGAATCGGTAAATTAAAATGAACAAAACTATTCGAATATGTTGTGTGTTAGTGAGTATGTAATGTGTTAGACCAATGAACATACTAATAAAAAAATTTTAATATATTATATAATATCTACATAGCTATAATGTTTATAAATAATTAGCTTTGTTTGTGTAATATCCGAATTTTATAGTTTATATCCTATAGCTTTTATGAATGAATGACTCATACATAATAATCCCTTAAGTGAATTAAGAGATTATGTAATATGTCAGGG
Source organism: Nephrotoma appendiculata (assembly GCA_947310385.1). NCBI lineage: Eukaryota > Metazoa > Arthropoda > Insecta > Diptera > Tipulidae > Nephrotoma > Nephrotoma appendiculata. The sequence goes on along the minus strand of OX371224.1, from coordinate 217,601,636 downwards.
TTAGCCAACCAATGTGCAAATGTCTTTCTTAAATGATAAATATAAATTGATAAGTGATAAGATTATTATCGTCATATTCTAGACGAAATGAATAATCTAAAAATAAGTAAATTCAAAATGAGATAATCTATTTATTTATTATTATTATTTCCAACTTTACATGTCTGGTTACATTATTATTTACATAAAACTACTTTATTAAAGGAAGCTGATGAGTGATAAACCGGCTCGCATTTACCGTAGTTTTGCCTACAAAACTGCAATTTAATTTGGAAATCTTTATCGCGTAGCACACGTAATGGAGTATATATATATATATATATATATATCAAGCAAACTCAATATTTCTGAACAATCGATTTTAGACACTAATAAATCTCGAATAAACATTGCGCTAATTTCAATTCTACGAATAATATTTATTAATTTACATCTACCTCGGATACGCTGGGTGTATGAAAGCATGAACATTCGTATCTCTAGGCAACCTTCATAGTGCGTACATTAAAGATCGCTTCTGAACCCTTTCTATGCAATCTGAATAGTTATTATAAAATGGATTCCATATGACAACCCCATATTCCAACAATGAACGAACAAAAGAGACATATACAGTTTTAGTCACATAAGGATCATGAAAATCCTTAGAAACCCATTTAACAAATCCAAGCATAGAATTCACTTTCGAAATGCAACCTTCAACATGCTTATGAAACTATAAATTCGAAGTAAACGTTATACGTAAATCTTTAAAAATATCAACACTTTCAATAATACAACCATCAAAGCAGTAATTGTAACTAGTGGATAAGAGTGCGCGGGTGAAATTCATTGTTTTACATTTGGAGATTAGAACCAAATCATGTGATGTACATGAAGCATTAAAATTTGTCAGGCCGGACTGAAAATCAATTGCATCCTTGGCGCATGAACTAGTTTTGAAAATTTTTATATCGTCCGCATAAATGAGAATGTCGGAATAACTTAGACAGTTGACCACATCATTTAGGAAAAGAATGAAAAGCATGGGACCCAAATGGCTGCCTTGAGGGGCTCCCGACGAAACATCAATCACTCTTGAAGTGAAACCGCTAAATTTCACAATTTGAGTTCTGGATTCCAGATAAGATCTAATCCAATCAACTGGTAAGTAGTTACAATCCAATGAATTGAGTTTCCGCAATAGCAAGTCATGATCGATCTTGTCGAAAGCCTTACAAAAATCAGTGTACACAACCTGCACATTATTACCATTTAAAAGAGCACTTGAAATACAATTAGTGAACAAAACTAAGTTAGTAATAGTTGACCTACCTGGAAAAAATGCATGTTGTTTGGAAGAAATGAATGTCTTAACATGAAAGAATAATTGATCTTTAACTAGTTTCTCAAAAAGTTTTAGTAAAACTGAAATAATAGAAATACCTCTATAGTTGTCCACCTCAGTTCCAGATTCAGATTTAAAAATCGGCTTAATAATTGAACATTTCCATACAATAGGGAAGCAACCTTCAGTGAGACTTCTATTAAACAAAACAGCGATATGAAGAGAGATTACCTCACCGATTAATTTTAGAAGAATAATTAATTTTAGAAGAATAAAACCGGCACTTTGGTTAATATCAAGATCAGACAATTTGGATAAAATAGTATCCACTTCCAGACGAAACATTGAAAATTTGGATTTTCTTACAACATAATATTGGCTATCCGCATTCCACACAGCAAAAATATAAATATAAGCAGAAGTAAAGCTGCATACAAAATTAGTACGTTTATTTTTCATAGTAAAATATGAGGTCACGATCCGGTTTTATGTTGTCCAAATCTAAAATTACCATGGCCAAATCTAAATTTGAAACAAAAACAATATCGTAAAACGAGTTTTATATTTTGAGGTCGCAATAAAAATGTTTTTTCAAAATTTTGTATGGAGCTTTACCTCTGTTTATATTACTTTTCTCTATGCTATCCATTTTCCGAATTCCTTTAATTAATTAATTTTTAGTTACATACCTATTTTGTTTCGCTTAAATTTTCAATTATATTTTCTCTAAATAAAATAATAAAATTTATAATTCTCTTTTAGTAAACCATTTTCAATAAATTTGCTAACTATTTTCCTGTATTCTTCATCAGCATAGACTCAATCTGCTCATCGTTACAAAAGTTTCATTAATTCAGCTGCGGAATAAAGTAAAAAATTAATCAGAGCCCTACCAGGGAGGAACCCTTTAACGAATTATATCGAAATTAGTACTTGAAACCATTATTCACTAATTTGCGTGAAAATCGTTTAGGCCGTTTCCGACATCATTGATACAACTTACAGTTACAATCATATAATATTACTTGTTTAGACGAATGTATCTTTTAAACTCATTTGAGTTGTACTAATCAGAGCAAAAAGTTTCAATAAATCTACTCACAAACCAAATCTTCCACTTAAAAAGTTCATCATAATACTTTTAATACAAATCAACTAAATTTAATCAAAATTATGCAATCCACTTAAATAAAGCTTAATTTAAAAACTAATAAAATGTAATCAACAATACCGGGTGTTCGATTAATGTAACATAAAATATGAGTACAATTGGAACTTAGGAACTTGTATGTTTAATAAATCATGAAAGAACATTTTGAACCACCCGTTAAAAATGTTTACAGTTTCCCTTTTCTTTTTTCGTTCGGTTTATGATTTTTTTTAATTCAAAAAATCTTTAAAGTTTAATTAAAATTTAAATTCGATTTACTACAAAAATCTCGATTGTAATCGTGTAAGTAACAATACCACAAACGTGCAAGAATACGTCGGTACATACTTAAAAATTTGCGTTCATTGTGGCTGGTAAATTCATTATACTCGTATGAATACATAAAGATAAGCTGGTATATATAAAACTCCTACATATTATTTTATAAAATTAAAAACTTTTAAAAAGTATTTATTGATTCCTCTTCATTACATAGTTTAAAAGTATAACTAAATCCCGCCGACCTACATATTATAATTTTAATTGACCTTTATATTAATAATAGTATTCAACTATTGTTATTATCTCTTTACTACCAAAAAAATTGGCTCAATTTAAGTCCAAACCACACAAATGTGTGAGTAAAAAAACATAGTATGTAATGGCGTTTTTGATAAAAAATGTCGCTTGATTTGAAGTACAACCAACATTATATAGTGTTTTTGGACACAGGAATGCACAAATGTGTAAGTTGGTTCAAAACACATACAAAAATAAATTTTTGACAATTGTGTGGGAAGGCAGAAAATGGGTTATTGTTACTTTAATCGAAGCCAAATACAAAAAAAAACCTGAAAAGGAAATTATCGCCGCGCCGCATTTTTATGTAGGAGCTGCTTATGCTCGCCTTCACATAATAATTTACAATACAATAACAACCAAACAAAACTTAACACCAAAACTGTTTGTTATTATAGTAATTATGGTTTTTAGTACCCCTTTATAAAAGAAAATAATAGTATGTGTTTACTTACATGTGTAAAATAATAGTAATGTACAGAAGCTCCTCGTTCCGCCATTCCTACAGCAAATTCATTTGTTGGACATATAAAAAAATGATCACCAACTGCTTTGGCTACTTGCTGTTGATTTTGATATCCATCATTTCCACTTTCCCAACCCGTATACTGAAAAAAATCTAGTATTAGTATAAAAGGCAAATAAGTTTTTTTTTGTAAGAGCACATATAACAACACCCGCTTTGTCGCGGCTAGTCAGTATAAATAGTATGATGCAAGCCGAAAGGAAGGTAATAAAACTAGAGCTCGTCTGTTCGCAGAAACCCTTATAAATCTGCATCTAATTCTACTATGTTCCCATTAAACACAAATTTTAAAGTTCTTTAACTGTGCATTCGTTTAATGGCAAATGTTTTTGGGACCGACCAAATGGCACAGTGGTTAAAGCTTTGGCGTTTGGATCGGGAGGTACCGGATTCGAAGCCCGATAGGGGCAGGATGCAAAGTGAAATTGCATCGACAGAATACGATCTGTGGTGAAATGTAACAAATCTCTGACCCCCTGTCGGTGTGCAAACCCCATTGCCCGACAAATCTTCCATGCCAGTATAGGCTGGCATGGAGCTTGCAATGTGCAGATGGTATTAAATAGGTAAAAAAATAAAAAAAAATAAAAATGTTTTTGGGGGTTAAGCGTTCTCAATAAATATAAAAGAAAGGACACAGTAAAAAGCAGTAAATGAGATGATAAAACTTAGATTCAAAGTTGAATTTTCAAATATACAGGGTGTATGACAGGTGAACCGACAACATTTTTTGGCAGATTGGGAGGATTATTTGAAAGCTTTCATTTAATGGAACTGATGTCCTAAATGTCACGGGAACTGAGAAAGGATATTTTTAAGTTTTTTTTTTTTTAAATTACCGAAAATCCCACCTTTAAGTGGTCATAACTTTTTGTTTGTAATCTTAAAGACACGAAATAACTTTTATTGTTATCTACAATTTTATTGTAAATAAATCATTATTTAATACAATTGGTTTAAGAAAAATGAGTTATGGACTTCCAAATCCTAGAAAATGTGTAACAGTATAAAAAATGTCTACCTCCTAAATGCATTAAAAAAAGACGAGGTGTTTTGAAATTACCTTTGTTTTAAAAACTTTTCTAGTTTATACCCTTTCCAACGGTATGCAACGTGTCAAAGAAATCATTTGTTTTGTGGTCAAAATAAAAGATACTATTTTGCCAGGGTCATTTAAGAATATACCTTTTAAGTTATTGATAAATTTTTAATCAAATCTAATAAATGAAGATTTAGTTCAAAGTGGCCTCCTCCGTATGCTCCGTATGCATGCAAGGCATATTTTTCTTATCTCCACGGTTGTTGTGCGAAGTTGTATTTCATGTTTAATTTTTTCAAATGCGGCGCTTATCATTTCAATTAAAATTTCTTCTATGGGTTTGTTGCGTACACCAATACCATAGCACATCCCCAGACGTAGAAATCCAAGTTATGTGAAGAGAGCCCAAATTTCATCCCCGAAAAATGCGATGGCAACTCTAATTATTGCTATCATGACACTTTTTAATTTCAGCCCAAAAAATCTCTACATTTTTACTCTCAGCCCCGAAAATAATTACTGTCATGACAGCTAAAACTATCATGACACAAACATTTTTCTGGGCTGAGAGTAAAAATATTACATTTTCAAGATAATATGACATCAGAAAAATTTTCGGGGCTGGGAATATTTGATATATTTTAAGGTCGAACTATCGGGTTTTGTCTGGTGAAAGAGGAACACCTTAGTCTTATTTAATGCATTTAGGAGGTAGACATTTTTTATACTTTTATACATATTTTAGGATTAGGATTTGGAAGTCCATAACTCATTTGCCTTAAACCAATTCGTATTAAATTATGATTTATTTACAATAAAATAACATTGTAGATTACAACAAAAGTTATTTCGTGTCTTTAAGACTACAAACAAAAAAGTTATGACCATTTAAAGGTGAGATTTTGGGTAATTTAAAAAAAAACTTAAAAATATTATATCTCCGTTACAGTGACACTTAGGACATCAGTTGCATGGGATGAAACCACTCCCCAAATCTACCAAAAAACATTCATCCTGTATATTAAAATGCAAATTGTTTAAACACTGATATTTTTATCCCGGAGAATAAACGTTCAAAAGATTACGTTTCACAGAGTTTAAAAGCAAGTTGCTGCATTTCTCTAAGGGGTGTTCTCTTATCATATCATATCGTATTGCGCTTATATGAACTAAAATTTTTAATCTTTAGTTACGTAATTGTTGTGCATAGTTTCAGAAATTATGCGTAAAAAAAATTTAACGAAAAAATAAAACAAAAAATAGTGGAATGTGTCTTATTTACTTCTAATTTTCGTTATTGTTTTCACTTTTACGAACAAGTGTTGTGTGGCTGCATATACAAGCTCTTTTTGTATTCCGTTCCTTGTTTCTAAAAACATAAATGAGCAATGAGCATTCCTTCAAATTTTATCGTATTATTAAAGTTTTATTCGCCTTCAAGTAGACAGAAAAATTTAAAAACACGAAAATACAAGCACTTAGAAATAACAGAATTATTTGATTTGTTACTACAACAGTAGAAATTGGACGAACCCCTAATTCTTCTAAACAAATCAATAAATCTTTTGTCTTTGAGATTTGAGTTCTTTACAAGATATACTTCCAAATCTTTTTACCATATCAAGAACATCACAATCCCGTGTCAATGAGGTAAAGCAAATTAAGAGTTCAAAAAGTCTTGTAAGCATAGCACGTGCACGTTAAGATCCGAAATTCCCTAGAAGTCGCCTTTGAGTTGAGGTTAATGTGAGTTTCTGTGGCCTTTAGAAATGGTTTAAATCCCTTTAAGGATGCGCCATATTTTACAAAATAGTTTTATAACAATGATATTTTTACATTTCAAATTTTAAGGAATTCTAACCCACTTCTACTATTACTCAATTCAAAAATTGTACAATAAAATTGATTTCCAATTTCTTTTATAACATTTTTTCGTCAACAATAAAATAATATGAATTTCTATACCTTGTGTTGTATGAAGTATATCGAATCAATTCGAAATATGTATTCTATTCATTTTCAACCTAAGGCCGACCTAATAATCATTACAGTCATTTTTCATTTCATCTCCACATAAAACTCAACCATTTTATTTTTATCATAATGGAACATTATCTTTACAATTATTCTTTTTTTAAATTGTGTAGTCATCATTTTCCACCTAATTTTCTACATTTTTTTTTCACTGCTACAATCAAGTAGAACGAAAATGTTTTTGAAAAAAAAATTGAAAATTTCCAGGGTCAAAGTGAATATTGTACCACATCTCAAATTTATTTGTGGAAAAACAAAAAGAACACAAACTTATTGTGGTGCGGTGTTCTGTTCCATCAACAAACTAAAATTGTTGGTGACTCAGTCATCTCTGCCCGTTTTCGGCAAAACATTTTCATGTATATAATATGTTATATGCATATTTCAAGATTACACATAAATCAGGTAGTACTTAATACTATACTAATGTAATTAGTAATAATTTAGTATGATTCGTAATTCCTGGTGACGCGCGCAGCATAGAACATTTTCACAGTGAAAGAAAACTAAAGACTTTAATAAAATTTAAAGCAACCGATGTAAATAAAAAGACAGAGATATGATGGAAAATAATTAAATGAAACACAATAACAATAAAAATGAACGAAACGTGAAAATATTGTTAAGAAAGCAAAAAATTCTCATTTTGTTTGCAATTCAACAATCCACTTGTAAGTTATTGTAATAAGAATTGATTTTTCTAAAGAAGGGTACTTTGAAGTCGTGAACCTACTCTGCATAAAGATTTAACTTTTCTGCAATACACAATCGTATTCTCTTGGATTAAAGTTTTTTTCGTTCGTGTGTTAGGTTTACAATACCAATCAATACTTGAAGTTATATAATTCTTTCGGCAAATTAATGTGTTCCGTGATGCAATTGAAATTAATCATTAACCTACATACCTGGTGAGATTTAACGAAAGAATTTTTAAAATACAATACATTTACATCAAACTCCATGCCACGTCATACTTAATAGTTTATTTAAAAATAATAAGGCTACGAACGTGATTACTATGATTTACGTAATATTTATTCTTACCTGAAATATAATTGCTTCACGTTCCGGTAATGATGCTTTTGAAAATATTGTTTCCATAATTTCGATAAACTTTTCCCGTGGCAATATGGTTGCCGCATCCTTTTCAAAGTAATCAATAAAATCGTACAATAAGAAGTAGGTACCTGTAATTAAAAAAATTAAAATTCCAATTATTGATTGAATTTTTTTTCTGAATAAAGTAAATATTGAAATTTCATATACGATTAGAATACGAGTATACTATTATTTATTATTACCATCTCTCGAAGATAAAAGTAATACGTGTACATTACTGTAATTTTATAAGCGAGATTTTCGTTCTAACCCGCTTGGAAATAGGAACGCGAACAGGAAAGTAAATCAAAATTTAATATTTCAGTGATAAAAAATTAAATAATCGTAAATAAATATTTTATAGTTTTCTGTGTTACCTCGGAAACAATAACATATCGAGAAATAGTGTTAAAACGTCACAGATGCATCAAATAATATGAGAGAAAAATAAACTAAATACGACAGAACGGGTTGAATTTAAAAGTTTTCATTGCTGCTGATGACGAATTCTCAAAAGTGTGTCTTCATTAATATATCGAAGTAACATAATCAATTTAAAAAATAATCCATCATTATCGCATGAAATCCCAATTTAATTTTCATTTTACCTTTAAAACAAAAAACTAAAAGGTATTTTGAAAATTTTATTTTTATTTAAGTAGGTTTTCGTGTACTAATTATACGATCAAAAAACTTTATTTACTCTATCCTTATATGTCTTTATATCAAAAACAAAAAATCAGTAATGATTGAGGTAGGACCAGAATGAGATATAGCAAATTTATTTTCTATATGTGTCTTATGAGTAGTATCGGAGCCATCTACGACTTAAAGAGCCGTAATTTTGTGCCCGATTCTCGGGACATAAAATTGCTGTAATGTTATTTTATTTCCCCGCTTCCTTTTGAAATTTGTATTGAAACAACAAAAATAACATAAAATTTTTGATTGCGGAATCGACCCCATTATAGATGGTGTATTTTATTTAGAGAAATGAAAAATATCCAATTTTTGAATTAATATTTGTGAGTGAAAATTTAAATCTATTAAATTTAGTCTTGTAAGATTATTGTCTAAATAAAAATGAAAAAGAAAAAAAAATTACAAAAATCCAATAAGTGACTTGAGGCTAGTAAACGAGTTACTTAAAACGATAAACTACATGACTAGAGAAAGCCGAGTGTAAATTCATCAATCAAATTAAAATTTCTAATGAAAATGCTCACATGATTATGCTACCTAATATGTTGATTTCGTATTTATGTGTTATTTATGGAACCAATTTAAATGTTATTATATATGTATATTAAAGTTATAAATTGATTTTAATCATTTCGGCTTTTATTTACAAAAATTGATTTAAAAATATTATTGCAAGCAGATACTTATGAGAAAGAACAAAAGCTTCCCCTCCATTTAAAGCTTAAGATAAAAAAAGGCGGACACTTATGGCTCTCACATAGCGTAGCTGCGACATAAAATTTGTGTCCTTGAATCCAAAATGAAAATATAAGAATTTAAGGACATTTTTGAGAAGTAGATTTTTGTTTAAATTTTATTCTCGAGAGAACAGAATAAAACAATACAAAAAAATGATGTTTTATTATAAAATAAGGGTTTAAATTAACAATAAAATAAAAATATATTACGACTTAGTTTGAAACCAGAAGTTGGGGTTATTTCGGGACTTTATTTAACATGATTACAATCATCCATTTTGGCTGAAATATGCGCCGTTTTTTTTCGACAACTCGTTGCCATTTAGAAGGCAATTTCATTATACCGCTTTTTCTAAACATCTTGTCCCATATTAACAAAAACTGAAATATCACTCACAAGCATCTCTTGAGGCCATTTTTACATCACCAAAAGAGCGTATGCCATGGACAAAAACAGATGGACATCATTTTTCACCAGGTCCGGAGTATAAGGTAGATGCATGAAAACCTCCCAACCAAGCTCCCGGAGCTTCTGGCGGGTTATCATGAACATGTGTTGTTCTGGTGGAACACGATGCATCTTCTATCGGCTAAACCAGGCCGCTAGTTGATTGCTGCCTTCAGTCGGTCCAATTGCTGACAGTAGGGGCCAAATTGAGCGTTTGGCCGTTGGACACAGCTCATAGTAGATGATTCCCTCCCGATCCCATAAAATACACAGCTTGAGCTTCCTAGTTATCAATCCTGGTTTATCCAACGTTTCGGCCGCTTCTCCGCCCTTCAACCATGATGGTTTCCACTTGACATTGTCTTATGTGACCCATTTCCATTGTGATATTTTCGACGATAGGCCTTTCGGTTCGTGGTGCATCTTTGATATCGAAATTCCGTTCCGGTATCGAGGAAACACAAATTGTGCATGACTGGCTATGACAGTATCGGGATCATAGATAAAATTCACAATTTCAGCCGCCTGGCTTGAGTTTTCGCCTTTATCGAAGCGAAATTGTAAAATATAGCGAATTTTCACCTTTTTTAACTTCCATCATTGACACGCTGAATTCACAACTGAATCAATCAATAAAAACAATAACAGAATATTTTTAGTACATGAATCTCGGTTTCGAACGAGTATAAGTATGGCCCACTGCGACAAATACATCACGAGATATATGCCGGTTAAGCCATCTAGTGAAAAACTAATGGAAATGTATTTCCCCCCAACCCATTATTATAAATACAAATAATTAACGACAAATTTTTTATCTGTTCAGCACTTTTAGCTAATTCTCTAAAAATCATGTTGGCGCTGAAAACGTTAATACTAATACAACACTACATGCACTATCTAACGCCTTCTAAACTACTATAGAAGGCACTGCACTATCACACTGTGCCACAAACTGAAATAGATAAAGCAAATAAACCAAAAATTTATTTTCAGTTTTTTATTTATTTCATTCTGCTGCATTTTTTTTCGATTGTTCCTGTTGACGATCAAGCATGCATCGCTATTTATGGTTTATGACAACGATAGTTTAATTTTAATTTTAGATGTATGTTTATTAACGATTAATTTTCCAACTGACCTTATACAAGTTTTTGGAAAGCAGAAGTAATCAGATCAAGATTAAACTAGTTTTAAATTCATAACAATAAAATTATTCAAAAAAATCGCACCAAATGTTCAAAAAAATTTCCGATGTATCGAGACAACACTTACGCTTTGGCTTTCGAAAATTGATGACGATAATCACTATCCGACCATAGTATCGTTCCAAATACGAATAAAACCATGAAAATTAGATGAAAAATATACATTCAAATAAAAATCCGGGAAGTATTATTAAGTCCCGTATAGCTTTGCAAATTTGTGGTTTCCAGAAATATGCAATAAAATTTGTGTAATATGTCCGACCCTCGCAGAAATTAAAAAAACCTTAAAAAACATAATATTACAAATTTATCCATCCTTGAGACAACTAGTTTCTCATTTTCTAGTACATATCTCTTTTCGACCAAATAATATCATCGATCACGCCACATCCCAAATTAGTATTAGTGGTTTATTGGAAACTAAAGTTTAAGGTAATGAATACCGACCCAAACAGTTATATATATATTTTTACCCTTGGAGTACTCTCATGAAATTGGTTCGGCGGATTATACTACAATATATATCGTGCAGCTTATTTCAATGTCTACCTTCATCTTGTGCAATTCACATTTGTTCTTTTGATGTGTCATTATGAAATCATTTCCAGCCCACTGACTTAAACATGAATTGTTCAATTTTATAATATGTATTATTTAACGTACATGAATAACGATGAATATTATAGAACGTATTGGAATATAATTAGAATGATTAAATTTACCACTTTAAAATTAAAAATCAATTACTAAAACCCAAAATGATTATAGGGTTAGAGATTAATATTACGCCATATAAAAAATTTGATGATCTATTAAAAATCCGAAAAGCCTTGACATTTGTTTAATCTCTCTCTATGAGTTGGGGGGCAGATGGTTGGACAAAAGTTTTTGAACAAAAATTTATGCGAGTGTTCATTGTGAATTTCTTGGTCACAATTTTATTTCTTGGACAAAAATTTATGGAAGTGTGCAATTCTAACAGTGTGCTTTTTTATTTTAAAATAATTCGAAACAATAACTATAATAAATATTGATAAAATGAAAGAAATTGTTTAACATTAAAAAATCTAATATCCTCATTATTATAAATTCTTAAGTAAATAAATATATTCCACCCCCCGAATACTGCATAAAATTATATATCAAATTGCAAAAAACTAAGAGATTGGCTAGCATGGTGGTGACTAATATACCTTCGAAACGGGATATATTGAGATGTTTAAATCAGATAGCCTTGATGATCTATAAAAGCCCGACACTAAACCACTATATTAAGCGACCAATAGTAATAAGCACGTAATTAGAGTTTATAAAAAAACCATATTAAGGCAAATTTTTTTTAGTATGGGATCAAAAATCTTTAAAGAACTAATAAAACAATCTCTGTCGACATCTTTGTTCACGACGAAAATTCAGGTATTTATCGTCTCTAATTTTGAGTTGGGAAAGGCACACAAACACCACATAAGCTACTTTTACATTGTACAATTATATTACATATGTACCTAGCAATAAATTTATTAGCCAAAATCGTGGCTACTCAATCAATTTTACCTAGATTACATTTTGAATAAAAATTTTGTATATTTTAGCAATTACACAGTAAAATATTCTGCTTAAAAAATATACAACAAAGTTTTATCTATTGAGCACTGTTAAAATTGGGAATGTGACATCTAGCGCATTAAAAATAAGCTGATCGAGTCTTTTTTATATGAAATTTGAGCATGGCATACTTTATGAAAATAAAAATTAACATACAAAAATATCCGGAACAAGTTTATTTTTTGCCGTCAGATCCACTTATAGTTAAGTAGTTTAGTAGTAGTAATTTAGTAGTCTTTCTTAAAATATTAACTAGAGGTTTGCAATTGTCATCTTCATTATAAACGTTATCAATCAAAATATTAAGAAAATGTATTGAATTGTCGTGATGGGTAAGGGACGTGACCTTTGTCGGTCAACGAAAATGTTCGTTTAATTACCTCAGAACGGTGAGATACATTATAAAGCTTAATAAACTTAAATACATTTTAAACTCCTAAGGAATAAAATATTTAAATTTTAACAGATAACAATAAATTGCGATGGGTTTAATTATTTACTAAAAGATTTATGTAGTTAGTCAAATTGATATTCTAACTATCGACTTTGTGGCGGTTTGAAATCTACATCACTAAATCATTTCTATGTATATACTCACTAAAAAATCGTATTCATCAAAATAAATGCACTGAACTTCCACTAAGGTTACAGTAACTGAGACATTTTTTCTGAACGTTGACAACAATTTTTGTGAAAAATGATAGTGACCATGCAAACATAAGGCCAAGAATACGATTTATTCTTGTATAGCTTTTCAGGCCCTGAGCTTGATAATTAAATTATGTTTCAGAAACGTCAATAATTTGAGTCGGATTATCTAATTGATGCATATATTGATATTGGCATGGTAGCTGCATATATTGGGATGCAACGAAAGTGTTCTTGGCAGAAATTTATAGTTCAAGAAGATTGTCCAGACTTTATCAAGATTTCGTATTTTTTCTAGGAATTTATGAAATGTTGCTGTATAACAGTTCTATTGACAATTGTAAAAGTTGGAAACAATTACTGTACGCAACAAAAGTACCCACAATAAAAATTTTAATTGAAATGATAAGCGCCGCATTTAACAAAATTAAAAATTCTGTACAACAACCTTGGAGATAAAAAAAAATGTACATTGCATGCATACGGAGTGGAGGAGGTCATTTAAAACAAAATTTAATAAATGAAGTTGATTGAAAATTTATCATTAACTTAAAAGGTATATTCTTAAACCTGACTCCGGCGAAATAGTATCTCTTATTTTGACCATAAAGTGAATGATTTCTATGACACGTTGCATACCGTTGGAAATGGCAGAAGTTTTTAAAACAAAAGTTATTTCAAAACAATCGCTAGTTTTTTTTTAATGCATATAGAAAGTAAACATTTTTTATACTTTTATACATTTGTTAAGTTTTGGAAGCCCATAACTCATTTTTATTAAACCAATTGTATTAAATGATGATTTATTTAGAATAAAATCACATTGCAGAATACAAAAAAGTTTATTTCGTATCTTTGCGTTTACAAACAAAAAATTTATGACCATTTAAAGGTGAGATTTTGGGTAATTTAAAAAAAAACTTAAAAATATCATATCTCAGTTACCGTGAGGCTTAGGACATCGGTTCCATGGGATGAAAGCTTCCAAATGATCCCCTTAATCTGCCATAAAACGCTGTCGGTCCACCTGCCAAACACCCTGTATTGTTGAAAATGGTATTACACTGTGTTTTAAAACGAAGAAATGTTTGATTTTTGTTTTCAATTTACAATCTTTTATTTCATTTTCCCACAGTTGAAAATGACGTTTCAAAACAACAACCAATTAACATTGAAGAAATGAATGTGAAGAAATTTTGAATGCTGGCTGGCTTTATGCTTTGGGAATCGCCCCTCCTCCAGCTAAAGATCGTATAACGGGGCTAGTATTACAAACGTCAGCTTTGACCAATATCCAATATAATATATCTATACATACCCCAGTTTGGAAATATTTTTTTGTCTTAATCGATTATATCAAGCTCGAATTTTTTTGGTTCACTGTTTTCCAATATGCAAGTATACCGCGGAAGACTCCTTGTTGGAAAAACAAAGCTTAATATTCTAGACATGGTGCGTTTTGTTCGCAAAATAGGTACAATTATTTGATTTTTTTAAAGTGACGACTGCAAATTGAAAAATATTTAGGGAAGGGCTTACTCATGTTTAGAACAACTTTCCACTTCTACAGCTCCTTCCGGTTGTTTAGAACATTAGAAAGGATTTTGTACGACGAAATAGATGGTTTTCTGTATGCACGGCATTGTGGAACACCGCAATATTGCCCCCGAAATCTCATACTATAAATATGAACAGTAGTTGTCAACCCACTATAAAAACTAATCAAAACAGTTGAATATTAAAATAAATTTAATCCTAATGAAAGTGCAAACTAACATTTTATTCTAGATTAAAATATTTCCACAAATTCTTGTAATATAAATTCAACACATTATGTAATGTTATTAGAATTTTAAAATGAGCTGTCAAAGCTTGTGTGTGAACTTGTATCGAAATAAAGCTTTACACAGAATCCGCCAGGCGTATGTTACACATCGTCAATTGGCATAGCTGGATTACTTTCCTATTATCAAATTGGTATAGCTCGTTCAGTTTCAAATTTTTCCGCTACGTGTCACTCGTGATCCTTCAATCGTCAATTCAATAAAGGTTTTTCCACTAGTATACTACAGAGATAGACAACTATAAGTGGATCTGACGACAAAAGAATAAAGCTTATTGGGGATATTTTTGTATGTTATTGTTTATTTCCATAAAGTATGCCGTGTTAAAATTTCATGGAAAAAAACCCGCAATGAGCTTATTTTTAATGCGCTAGATGTCATAATCCCAACTTTAACAGTCGTCAATATTAATTTAAAATAGAAGATATTACTTTATCGCACGTGGTGAATTTTGTACGCCTTAGTACCCTGAGAAGTTTTGTTTCTCGTCAAGAGACTAATATTTTATTATTAACCACTGGTGAATAATGACCAAATTTAAGAATTTTTAAAATATTGCTTCAGATTTTAATAAAAACTGGATGTAATACAATTAAATCGGATGGGAAGATAATAATTATTGGCAATATTAGTATAACAAAATCGATTTTATTTAAAATTAAAACAATTAAAATATAGTTTTTTCCAAAACACTCATATTTAGCGAACAAATTTTTTTCGTTATATGCCAAAATAATACACATTACTTGTGTTCGAAATTCAATTTACTTCGATATATCTTTACTATTATTAAAGAAAAAGTATATTGCTTATCAAACGCTTGGGCTACAATACATAGCATACATATATACTTCTCAACTTTGGTATATATTGGTTGGTATATTGGTTATATACTCGTACTATTAATAAAATTCGGAAGTCAATGAACAGCTTACTTCAAATTATAAGTTATTTCCCGACAGATATGCGTATAAACTAATTATAAAAACTACGAATCAATTACGTTTAAAATTTACGCTCACGTTATAATTAATAACATATATCCTTGAATTTGTTTATAACAAATACAAAAATAATAAAGATAAGATACATTACGAGTACCAACACAAACCCATTTCAAGCTCAAAATCAATTTATAAATTATAAACACACATACAGTCATTAGCCTTAATCCAATTTCGTAATGACCATCATCAATAAAACCATAAAAGATTTGGAATCTCCACATCAAGGAACATATAGATGATACACAAACACACATATCGTAGTACATATAGTATAAATCGTCTAATCTTAATCATAAGAAAATGTATATAAAGTACTTAGAGAAACCGACAGAAGTAAACTGTTAAGCCTATTAAAGAATCCATTTTTAGAGAGGGGGAGGTATGTAGAAGGTGGAAATTAAATTTCATATAACACACTGAATTATTTAAGAAAAACAATAACAACAAACAATTTTTGCGTTAGTTGGTATATGCCGGTAATACCAATAAACGTTATGTATAGGTAACCATAACAAAATTTTTGATATTTGAAAGAAATTTAACCGCATTACATAGAAGCTTTATAAACATAATAACTTCAAGCAAATCACATAGCTATATATAGACTGTTGGGGTTGTGGTATAATTGAAGCGTATATAATTAAATATTTATATTGGTAATATTTAAATTGGTCTCAAACATTCCCAAACCAATGACTACTCACTACTAACAGAGTGAACTGTTACTTTCGGTGAGTCGATCCCGCCTCATCTCAAATTATGTAAATGTTTGTGTATGTGAACATGAATTTTCATCTCGATCTAAATATACTAGAGAAGCCATCACTTCCGTTCACCACCGAAAAGCTATTAGACTTTACTCGAAATTATACAATTATTAATTATAATTATTTGTAAAAATCGTAAACCCAACCGTATCACTGCCTTCGAACTCTAAATATAAGAATTTTACTCACGTTCAATTAAGTTCAATATTTGTAAAAATCAAAAAAGTAATCTTCCACTATCAGTTGTTCGATTTCTCAGCGGAAAACCTCTTCTAATCCCGATAAGTAAGGCCATTTATTTATTTAGCAAGAAACTACACTCACACATACTCATTTCTGGTTGGACGAGTTTCGTCGAATAATTCTGTTGTCTCTACTTCTCATTTGCCTGATAGTTTTAGTTTTACCCAACTTTAACATATTTTAGGGTAATTTCAGAGTTTATTAAGTCGGTACTCGAGTATTTGTTTCAGAAAAACAATGTTATGAAATTTTTTAGCCCTAAGATACTCACTAAATCTTGTGATTAAAAAATGTCATCCAATTTCCAAAAAATGCTTCAAATTATCCTCCAAGAGATTCTTTCAATTAATTTTTTTTGTTTACACCCGTAATTTTTTATTTAAGTAACAATATGCTGCCTCCATATTGTTATTTGCCAATTAGCAGCTTTTTCTTTAATATTGTGCGCCCAAATTTTTACTCTCCTGTCGTGACTGTGTCTAACCACGAATTTGGGAACTTCCGAACAATGAATGTTAAAAGAACTCTAACATGCTCAAAAAGAGAAGTTTTTTTTTATAAAATAGATAAACACCAACGTAAGTTAACTAGCACATACACATATACTGGTACTGTTGCCAAAAGGAGACAAACCACCAGGTGAGCCGTTCTGAGGCGTCCAATCTGCCTTTTTCAATACGGCTGGCAAAACCCTAGAGAGAGGGGTATGTGACTGACTACAAGAGGCTATAGTTAGAGCAGGAAACCTGGCATAGCATAAGTATGGCTTTCGAAAGGTGCGCTTAACAGTGGATGCGATTAAAGAGGTTGTATATACGGCGCAACAGGCGATAGCCGGTTATCGATGATTACGTACAAAATACTGTGAAATAGTTACTATGGACGTGAAAAACGCATTGAACACGGCAAATTCAACACGGCAATATTTAAAGCCCCCTGAGGAGCGAAAGTGCTAGGTAGTACACTTTGGAATGTGATATACTATAGTGTACTATGACTGCCCATACTAAGTAATGCACGGGTGATTGGATTTGTGGACGACATCGCGATTGTAGTTGTCGCAAAATACAGAGAGGAGGTTGTGGAGATCTGTAATAAGACGACCAAGCTTATTCAACAGTGGCTAACATCTGCTGGGCTGCAACTAGCAGAACATAAAACAGAGGCTGCCCTTATTACTAACAGAAAAGTAATGGAGAACATGACCTTAGATATTGGACCCAACAAATTTTTAGTCAACCATCCATCAGGTACCTAGGGGTAATGATCGATTCCAGATTGTCATATAAGACACACCTCACTGCCTCCAGCGGGCGAGCAAAGAGAGTTAATGCGACACTAGCACGGATAATGCCGAACACAAGAGGAACGCGGATGAGCAGCAGAGTTCTGTTTGCCAACGTTGTTATATCTGTAATGATGTATGGGGCACCAATTTGGGTCAGCTCGTACGATGCTTATAAGCAAAGCGTAGCAACAGTTCAGAGAATAAGCGCTCTCAGGGTATTGTGCGCATTTCGGATAGTGTCAGAAGATGCTGCGTGTATTGGGAATGCCTCCAATAGATCTACTGGCCAAGGAGCACCAAACCACGTACCTACGTCGTGGTCAAGGAACAAAAGCGCACAGAACCACCGACTAGCACGGGCTGAGGCGATCACTGTATGGCAGAGAAGATGAAGTAAGTCGACGAATGGTAGATGGACCCATGGCCTGATCCCCTACATCAAGGCATGGCTAAACAGGCAACGCAGAGAAGTGGCTTATTATCTTACGTAGTTTCTGACGGGTCGTGGATGATTTAGATCATACCTGTTCAGATTCAAACACGAAGAGTTACCAGATTGCCCTTTATGGATCGGCACATTGTTGTGAGATCATTCATCTCACATATTCGGACCATTCATTCTAATTTTCAACATTGCCATCATTCATAAAATGCATGTAAAAGGTACGACATTTATTATTACAAAACCGAAATATACGAGTATGTACATAGAATACGCGGAAATTAAAGTTAGCAAAATCAACTAAAATACTGTATCACCAAAAATAAGGAAATATGTAGTTAAAAAATCACATATGCTAAATTTCGAAGCATAGCAAAATTAGCATTTCCATAATTTTGTAAATCATACAAAATTCTTAAGCGCGACCTTGTATATATTTTGCAGATGAATGACAATGACAATAAATAGGAAACATACAGACATAAACATAAAATATATTATACATTTTATATTTTAAACCAAAACATTTTATTTTATATAATTAAGCATTATATGTTTTCATATATCGTAAATACGGAAGCAATTTACTTCTGGAAATTGTAGTAAATAAGGTAAATAGTTTTAATGTTAAGATTAGTGGTGAATAAATACTTAAAATGTACAGTATCAGTAGAGTCAGTATTAAGTAGTTGAGTAAAAGATATATTGATCTTAAATTAAAGTAGTTAAAGTGAAAATAAAAGAATGTAAAAATTAAGTATAAGTTTATATCATAAATATACCAAAATATATAAATCACATTGCTAATAAGATATTAAAGTGTTTAAGGTTTTTTTAAAGTTCGGTGAGTGAAACTATTATATTAACCAAAAGATAACATTTCATAGTTATCATAATCCATAATCCATATATAATCATCATAACCTATCATAACAAACATATAGAAATATATATCATACATACATCATTGTCTCATAATATACATATCATATTTACATCAACATGTAGAGCACGCAGTATTCGAGTGTCCACGATTTACTGAAGAGAGAAGCAGTACCTGTGCACGTAGGGTCCAACTAACACTGGAAAATATACTGGAGTTTATGCTGGAATCCGAAGATGGGTGGAACCCCGTAAGCGGAAATGTCTCAGAATAATGGTAGACTTGAGACGTCTCGAAAGAAACAGGAATTGTGTAAGGAGTTAATTCCAGCTGATTAGGGGCAGCGTAAGCTAAACCTGCTTTGCGAAGTAATACCTAACGGTAATTCCACGGGGCCGAACGGTATGGTTTGGCGGGGTGGTGGTTTAGTGTACAAGAATCCACACTCTTACGTGTTTGATATATGGGTTCATACGTTAAGGCTATCGAAAGTTCCCCTCCTCCGCTATAAAAAACACACACACGCACAAACCACACTTGTTTTCTAAAGCGAAAAATTAAACTTTACCAACCGGACCGGAAAGATATAGTATTTGTAGTATTTGTGTTTGTGTTATTAGTGACGTATGTTTGTTTTTAGTATCCATTGTAAACGCCATATTTTTGTGTTGTTAGAAGCTAGTGTTACTTTTTAAATAATTTATGTCGACTTGTTTTATGTCGATTTTTTATATTTAGTAAATTAATTTTTTATTTTTAAAATTTATGAAATTTAAAATAAATTTACATATAAAATTTTATTAACACATATAAAATTAATTTATGATAACAAAAAAAATAAAAATTTGTCAAAAATAGCGATTTCCACTTAAATTTTGGAAGGTTTATTTAGACCGGTATTGTTGCAAATTTAAAGAACTTTTCAGTACTTAGTCGTTTCTCTCAGAACCAAGAAGATCTATTCTCTACGACACCACGCACCCACGCACGCACACACAAATCTGCAAAGATTTCAAGGTCACAATTTTTCATGATTACTATTCATTTGTTTCATGATTAATCATGTTTTTCACTTTTGTGTATTTTTATCACTGTAATTAATTATAAATACAAACTATTTTTATTTTATGTACTTTCAACAATATTTATTAATTCTTCCTTATAGTGATAATAAATTTGAGTATGTATTTAATTTTTAAAAAGATCGATTTCGTATATATCCCTTCTTCAGTTTTTTTTTTAAAATAACTCTTCGCTATACTTTATTTTATTACGTAAAAGAAAATGATAGTGAAGTAATCAAGAGCTAAATTGCTTTTTTACTAGATGAAATTGTTTAAGTATAAACTATGATTTCCAGTTACGACTTCCAGTCCAATAATTGTACCAACAGATCCGCTCAGAAACGCGATATTTCAAAACGTGATATTTCGAAACGAGATATGACAAAACGAGATATGGTACAAAACGCAATATTTCAAAATGCGATATTTCAAAACGCGATAATTCAAAACGCGATATTTCAAAACGCGATATTTCAAAACGCGTTATGGTACACAATTTGCATTGCGAGGCGACGGGAGCGCAGCGACTCGATTGATACCGATCCTATATACTCTCGCTTCTATCGATTTTTATATTCCTATAGCCTGAAATTAAATTTCCCCTTCACCCGCCTGATATAACCCGATCCTAAACTCCCGTTTTGTACCATATCGCGTT
This sequence comes from Nephrotoma appendiculata, assembly GCA_947310385.1. Classification (NCBI taxonomy): domain Eukaryota; kingdom Metazoa; phylum Arthropoda; class Insecta; order Diptera; family Tipulidae; genus Nephrotoma; species Nephrotoma appendiculata. The sequence continues at coordinate 217,580,339 of OX371224.1, read as the reverse complement.
TTGCACCATATCGTGTTTTGAAATATCGCGTTTTGAAATATCGCGTTTTGTACTCTGTCGCGTTTTGAAATATCGCATTTTGAAATATCGCGTTTTGTACCATATCGCGTTTTGTACCGTATCGCGTTTTGAATTATCGCGTTTTGAAATATCGCGTTTTGATAATTCGTGTTTTAAAATATCGCGTTTCAAATGGGACCCATTTCGGCTATATCAAAACAGCTACTTCAAAAAATAGAATTTAGAAATTCGTGAGCAATGTAAAATTAGTGTGAAACTTAAATGGAAATCGCCTATTTTGTAAGATTTTCATTAATATTGTTATAATTCCATTTTTATATCAATAATTTGATTTGTGGTCTACGAATCGCGTATATAGCATCTGTCAATCATAACATTTTCCATTCTTTGTCATTTTATGGTAATTGTGTGCTTTTTGAGTAATGAGAAAAATTTTCTTATGAATAAATAATTAATATAAGTTTTTCTTATTTGCGAAAATCATTTTTTTTCAGTGAATTATTTTGTAATTTGACCCTTGACAATACAATTTGGTCATTGCTTTAAGTAATCAATAAACATTCTGAGCTTAAACATGAAGCATTTTCTTTAAATATAAAGGAGCAAAATTTGATTATATCCTAAACTCATCACATTATTTGACGTTTCTTCTAATAAAGTCAAAGGAAAAATTGTTATCAACTGAAGTGTTACTTTGCAGAAGCTCACATGACAGCAATTCGATAAATTGACAAACCTGTCTGCCACTTTCTTCTATAGCAGTAACTTTACATCTAAAATTATGCCTAAAAACAACAACTGACCGGTAAGATTCTGTAGAACGATTTGTTTTTTTAAAATGAGGATGACTATTTGAAAATTTAAATTTGCTAATAGATCACTTAATAGTTATAAACAATTCATTTGTTGTCATTTGTGTTTCAACAAAAAAATATATGTCCACATATAGGTATAATGACCCAAAATATGTGCTTGTTGTTGGTTTAGAAGTTAACGTCTTAAATTTAAATTGGCCGTTGTTAGAAATTTTTTTCTGCTACACTATTCAGGCGATTGCTAAAATATTTTTATTTAAGTTTTCTACAGTAAACTTGGGCGGAACCACGAACGCCGCACGAGAATTTTAAACGCTATTCAAAGCTCTGATGGAAAAGCAGAAAAAATCAGCAGGTTTTATTCTGTTGTTACAAGGAACCTTACGAATTCGTTCGATTACTATAACGGATTACTATAAAGCTGACGAATACGACTGTTCATTTTAAAATACTGTACACTAAGTTTATACATTTACAAAGTTCACTGGCAGTTTTTGACAGTCGCATTAATTCAGTTTTTGACAGTCGCAAATTACTTAATTTTGGACAACGAAACGGGCAAATTCGGACAATTGTTCATAAATTTCAAACATTTACATAATTTAATTTTACTAACTAAAATATGTTCGCGCTGCTTTTTATTTTTAAATATTTAAAATGTTTCAATTATCACAAGATATGGAAACTGGAGAAAACCGTTCGCCTGATCAATTAATATTTTTGGTAGCATGCGAGTCTTGAATGATAACATGGATTTATGAATTATTTAATAACTATGTCATGGTATCTCCTATTTTTTTGTCTCATAGATGAATGTCAAATATATATTTAAATATTATATTATAATGTATGTAATTATAAACATTATAATATGTAAATACTCTTTATGGTTGTTTAACTCTAATTGATTTCGCAATACATCAAATATACAAAACACAAACAGTTTAGACAATGTTAAAATTTTAGATGAAGAACACACGAAATCAGCCGATCTTTTTCGAAGTTGTTACATATCAAGTCCAGCATGTGTTCGGCCAATTCTGTTAGTGGTTACGCTTACATTGGCATTTCACGTGATTTATTTTTATAATTTGATTTTTTTGTCTTCTTAGACTTCGATTTTTTCGGTTTTAGTATCAATTTTAATTTGTTTATGTTTTATGAGGCAAGTTTTATTTGTAAAATAAATGTTTTAAGAGAACAATTTTTACTTGGGAAATGCTACCCAGGCCAGCTATTCTGTTTGCATAGTTAAGCGGCCTCTGTACCTTCCAAATTTTGCATCGTTTTCGATGTAAACTTTTGCAACGTGGCTTATACGAAGGAACCGCGTTCTCACATTTACATGCAGTTGTGTCTAAAAGTCTAATTAAACTAAATCTGCTTTACCTTTCTTTCACTTTCTTTTACGTATTAAAATACAACATTGAGTTAATGAAAATTTTTAACCTTGTGATTATTGAGAGTTTACTGTTCGCTATATAGCCGAAGTACAAAAAATGGGTTTTCAAAAGGTTGTCTGTGATTTTTTCCTGTGGACCGAAGTGGTAATCAAAGTAATTTTAACGATTTTTGACAAAAACAAGTTTTCAACAAAAATTCAGCCTCTGTACATCTCAAAGGGACTGACCGATCGGAATGGAACTTCATAATCAAGCTTTTTCTATAAATTAAGGGGTATCAGAGGTTGTATCGGGTAATATCGGTCCATATTAAAAATGGAAGCTTTCATTGACGATTTTGAATTTTTTGCAAGTACAATTTTGAAAAATGGTTAGAATTTACGAAAACCCGATTAAAACAAACAATCGATAAATTTTTTGCAGCACGGTTTACAGCAATAATTCTGTGGTGAAGATGTGAAAATATAAAAGGTAATAACTCGAGCTTGTTACATTTTGTAACTCTTCATTGTAATGGAATCTCCATAAAAAATTATATTACACAATTTAATTTTTATTTAATTAGAGCGTGTTTCAATTGGTTTAAATACCGCATAAAAAGTTAAAAAGTTAAAAATTGTGGTGAATAAAAATGTCAAACTTTTTATCCGCTTCAAGAGCTGATAAAATTTTTATATAGAAAACATTTGGCTAACAAAAATATTTGTTTGTAACCAGAAATTTGTCAAGTACAAATTTTGAGAAAAATCGTAATGATTTAGATGTAAACTAACCATAATTAACTAATATACATTTAAATAGTATTTATTTTAAATATTTTCATATTTAAATTTGCTATATACCTTCATAATTACACAGAAAATAAGAAACCATATTATTGTCAAAATTTTAACCAATTGAAACAGATAAAAAGTTAAAAAGTTAAAAAAAAATTACCACGAATTTTTTTTTTAACTTTTTAACTTTTTATGCGGCATTTAAACCAATTGAAACACGACCTTAGTGTAAACATAATACCCACCATTATCCAAAAATCAAAGTTCCTACGATTGATTACTTTTTTGAAAAAACACAAACATTTTAAATATGTCCTACTGCGGCACGATTCTAGTAATTCCGCCAGGAATAGGGAATTGGGAAAGAATTTATATGCAGTTTTTATGTAAACAATTTTTTCTGGCATACTGAGGTAAAAAACTAGTTTCCCTGCCAATTTAGGTATGAAAAAATTATTCCCAATTTATAAATATTTATATCAAACTTTTCTCCTTAGTAGGCCAGAAAAAAAAATATATGAACAGAAATTATATATAAATTCTTTCCCCAGTTCCCTATTCCCGGGGAATTACCAGAATAGAGCCACTGGACAATTGAAAAAAAAACTTTTTACCTTTTTTACCTTCACCACAGAATTGTATTTGCGGCTCGTGTACGTGTTGTATACTGACTAACCCAAACGAAAAACAAAACAAAAATTTAGGGTCAAATTTATTATTTTTTGTTTTTCGTGAATAGTATGAAAATGATTTTGACAAAAAAAAAAAGAAACTCCTTATCAAATGTGGAGAATTTTACATTGTGCTTCAATACCTATTAGGTTTTTAAATTTTGTCTTTCCTATCCGTTTCGTTCATGGGCATGTGCTGCACTTGAGTTTTGTTTGAAAAAAGTCAGTGTGTGTAATTTGTTCATTATACTTTTGAAAATAGAATCGAAAAGATTTCGAAAGCAAAAGATATAATATATGCAGAATACGTGCTAACCAAAAATATATAATTTATTTATTATGGTAATTTTTGAAATTAATTTTACTGGGTTACCATAAAATCATAATTTGGCAAACTTTTTACAGATATTTATTTAGAAGCTACTTTGATATGACCACACATTCTGTATATTAACGGGGTTTAGTTTTTATTTTAACGTTAGAGAAACGAAAATATTAGAACCGTAATATTTTAATCAAAAGAATATTATTCGCCATGTTTTGCCATTGTTGAGTTTAATGTTTACTGGTGTTAACTTGTATCTTTCCACGGGAAGTGGTAGCTTCCAAAGAAGCGATATTCGATGATGATGTTTCCTAAAATAAGAATCAAATAGCCAAACAATGAGGTGGTTTATGATTGTCTGTCTTACGATCAAATGATTTTATGATTAACTAGTTTTTCAATTAACTGGTTTTACGATTAACTGATTTTAAAGTTAAGTGGCTTTACGATTAATTGACCTTACGATTAGCTGTTCTTACGATTTAGTGGTCTTACGATATATGGCTATACGATTAAATTCTTATACTTACGATGATGTGATGTAAAATTAAATTTTTACGATGCTATGGTTGGATACTCGTTAAAACGTTACATTACCTTGAACTTTAAACATATTTAAAATACAATGAAGAAAGAGCGGGAACTTTAGAAACGTTAACACTGTGTTAAGCCGAGAATTTCCGACAATCCGCAAACACCACGTGAAATTTGGGGACATTGCAAATTTTCCAAATAGCAAATTCTTTCGAAACAAAAATTTGATCTTAGATCAAAAAATGACTGACAATGCAATGCTTTTAAATAACATTTCAATCAAATTTATTGCATTGCCAGTCGTTTTTTTGATCTAAGATCAAATTTTGTTTCGAAAGAATTTGCTGTAAGAAAAATGGTCACAAATTGATTTTATAAAAATTAGTAAAATTTGTGATTTTATAAAAAAAAACCTTATAATATATAAACTTAAACCGTTTTGAACTGCTTTCCATCGCCATATCGGTAGATTACAAATTCTAAGGTGATTCAGCTAATTTTGCGGCATTCCTCAAGACTGCATCATAATATATATGTATTTTATACTAAAATATATATTTGTTACCAGCAACACCAAAACAGTGAACTAAAAGGAAAACTGCTGATAACAAAATTGAAGCGTGAACCAAACCTGTCATTTACTGTTCAAACGATATACCACATGTTTATATATAAATGATAAAAATGTGAAAACCACCAGCGTTATAGTGCTAGTTTTTAGTACTAAGGTACTTAAACTGAATTTGTGACATTCATCCAACCCTTTTTAATAATATACATACATGAACTAAAGTGCTAATTGTTGCAAAATTGCTGTTCGATCCAAGACCTTTCGCATGCTATGTAAACATTCCAAGCGAATATTAGAATATTCGATATTCGAATATATTCGGTTTGTTTTGCACTATTCGATATTCGAATATTTTGTAACGAATGTTCGAGTTTTTTGATTTAAAAAATTTCGGCTTTTTATGCACAAATATTATTTACTATACATTCACAATGTTTGCAACTTTTCGAACCAGCAGAAAAAGAGGCAATTTACTCATAATATACTACCACAAAAAGTAGAAAGTTAAGTCACCCCCCCCCCCCCCCATTTTTAACCCCCAGGCCAGGGTCATTGTCTAGAATACACAACAACAAGTCAGTCAGTGGATATAGTTAGAAGATGACTTCAAGAAGGTGATCTGGCTCACCCAGACTAGTAAACGGGCCGAAATTGATCCCAGCTCACCGACGAGCTCGCGTTCAGTTCGCCCGAGAGCATTTGGACTGGACGAAAGATCAATGGAGAAGAGTCGCGTTCTGTGACAAGTGCAGGATGTGTTTACATGGCAACAATGGGCGAGGAAGTGTACAGAAGATCAGAAGAGTGATTTGCACAATATTGCATTGAAAAATGTGTCTCGTATGGCTGTGGATCGAGCATGCTCCGGGAACACATGTAACTGAGGGGGGGGGGGGGAATATAGCTCTAATGTTCACCACAAGTACCAGTACCTTCAAGAGGTGGATGTGCCTGTTATGAAGTGGCTAGCTGGAACCCCGGAACTCTATTCCATCGAAATTTACAGGCTACTAAAAAAGAGTTCGAAGCAGAAATATTACTCCAACGAGTCTCCAGGAACTGCAACAGGCGATCGTAGAGAAATGGGAGGCGACACCTCAAGATTTTATCAAAACTTTAGTAAAATCAATGAAACATCATTTACCCCAAAAACCACTTTGTTGGCCCGGTATAAATACAGAAAAGGTACCACTGGATAGGTATTGAAATAGATTTTGAATCAGCATTTAAGAAAATTAAAAAAACATTGAATTTTTTGATAATTTTGAACTTTTGTTGAAAATTGGAAAATATGCGAATGTTTGCACCCAACTGTATATATGCTAATTATTACTATAAATTAACGTTTATTTTTTGTTAAGTTTTGAAAGAAAACGATTTTTTTTGATTTTTTGAGACCAATAAACTTTTTTTTGCTTGAACGAATAATTCGAATAATCGAATACTTTCAATTTTAATATTCGATATTCGAATATCTCATTTGACCGAATAATTGGAATGTCTAATGCTATGCCACATGATTACATGAGAATATGCAAAATATAATGATTGCAGCGCCACAACTGTAGCTTTATATGTGCTAAAGTGCTACTAAAATAAATAGCCGATATTTTGTGGCATTTTTTAAGACGTATTCAATGTTGTGACGTGAATGTATTCTATAATAAACGAATAACACGGTACCAGTGCAAGAACGATGGAACTGTTAAATTATATGATAGTATAAAAATGTTTGGCGAAAAATATGCAAATTGCACAAGCGATTCTCGGATTAGACATCCAGATGGACGAACAGTTTTGTTTTATCTTTTGGACTCAGGACCTTAACGACGAGAAAAGTGATTTTGGACCTAGGTATTTTTTGTCATTTCTCTCAACATTTCAATAACTTGCTCCTTCGGATCAAAATATATTTCTTTACCAAAAAATTTAAAATACATGAAACTCTTAAAAGTATAATTTATTACTGTCATACTTTCTCAAATTATAACAAATGATCAAACAGCCACAAAAATTATTTTGCAAAATGTATAAAACAAAAATTTCACACTACTACATATTATAAATTTTACAAAAACAATATATTTCTATCATATCTTACCTTCATCCTTATTACTGCCGATTAAAATATCGATTCCACTTAAATCAGCTTCTCGTAACATTGTAGCTGGATCAGATGGCATGAAAACGCCATCAATTGTTGGCGCTGACGGAAAACCTAATATACCTGAATATGAATTCCACTGCTGTACCGAAATTGTCTTTGCATCAACGGCACGCATGCATGCCATAACTGTATCTGGTGATTCCTGTCAAAAACGAACGATAAAAATATCTTTACCAGTGTAATATACAAAATAAATAGTACCTTTAACATAGTCGAATTACAATTGCAGTCGTCTATTAAAGCTTCACCAATTTGGAGAGCACGTTTCCCCGTCATATAACTCCATGGGGCATTTAAGGTGCCTGACTGTAAAATACCGCGATGAGTAAGACCACGTGTAACCGGCGATAATAAATGTAGATTCACAGAACCTCCCCCTGCCGATTCACCAAATAAAGTTATTAAATTTGGATCACCACCAAATGAGCGCGCGTTGTCTTTAAGCCATCGAATTGCTAATGCTTGATCCCACATTCCCATGTTACCTAAATATTAGAAAATATTAATAAAATAACAACTTTTTGTATTTAGTTAATATACCTGGAGCCTCTTCTTCAAAACCAGATAGATGAGGCGTTAAATACAAAAAACCGAAAGCCCCGACTCGATATTGCATCGAAGCAACAATCACATTACCAACTGACGCTAAAATTTCAGCATTATATATATCCAATGTGGATGAACCGCTCATATATCCTCCTCCATATATCCAAACTAATGTTGGTATTCCATTTCCATTTTTCGCTGGTTGATCACTTTGGTTCTCATTATCACTATTGATATTTCGCTCATCGTCGAAATACTGCTCTGGGCTATTGTCCATATTGCGATTATGTCGTAATCGGGCTTTAGCTGGTGCCCAAATATTTAAATAAAGACAATCCTCAGATACGTTTGTATTTGGATTCCACATCTCTTCACCGGCAAATCCAGGAAAATATTCATACCTGTGAGGTAAACAAAGCATACAAATCTTTTAGACAGAGAGTATCAAAGCATTTACCATAATCTTTCCTTCCGAGAAATAATTATTAAAACACAGATAAGAAATTTTTTCTGATTTTTAAATGTGTAACAGAGTGTATATGTAATGTATGTAGGTATATAAAGTGTATGAACAAGCTCTGATGGGTAAACAAAAAAATATGTAGTTATAAGAAAAACTTAACTTTGATCTTTATAACAACATTTTTATGATATTTATGTACATGGTGAGATGTCAAGTGGAATAATTATGATTCAGTTTTTTTCTACGCAATTTATAAATTTTTCTTGCTAATTAAATTAATTAGATGGTTATTTAAATAAACATATGATTACATTACTCCGGAGATTATAAAATTTAAATCATTTAGTTATAGTATCGTTTTCAAGTCAAATTAAGAAAAACTATGAAAATTAAAATTTTATTGTATTTCTGATATATAGAGAGAAAAAAGAGTGTGGCCCAATTTCGAGTCTTATTTTGTGGAGTTCGACTTGTTTGAAAGTTTACAATCAGTCTTTTCTTGAGTAGGCTTGTTGTAGATTTATTTGTCTTATTTGAATCAGTTATAAGTATGATTGGGAGCCTTCCTCGGCAGTCAAATAAGTCTATATTAAGACTATTCGAAGGAGACTTATTTTAACCTTTCAAATAAGTCACTCTGCACAAAAAAGTCACGAATTGGACCGCAGCCAAAGTAATGAATATTTACCTTCATAGATAGAGAAACCGTAGAATTATGTATGTTTTTTATGTATGTACTTAGGGTGGATCAAATTTTCGAAAGTTCCAAATTCTAACAGGACACCCCCTAGAAATGTGAGGTTATGCTAAAAACTAAAACAGAAAAAATATTGGGTCGATCGAAGGTCGTTTAGAGGTCGCGACTTGAGCGCGAAGTTCCATAAAAACGGTATTTTTTCAATTTTTCACTTTCAAACGAACAGGAAAATTATTAAAAAATTTTCTCAGACGTAATCAAAATTGTCGTCAACCTTTCCAAAAACATCAAAGATAACGAAAATCGGTTAACAAATAGCGAGAATATTGCTAAATTTCCAAAATACAAAAACAAAACCAATTATTTACTATATTTTTTTTATTATTAATGCATAATGTTTCTTCTATACAACGATATTACGAATTAATTTTTATGATGAAAATAATCAATCTAGGATGACCTTCTACTCAATAAGGATGTTTTGTTATATGTTGCAAACTTCTGTGTGTAGTCCTTTCCAATTTGTAGTAAAATATTGCATAATATAGCAGCTATTATTTTAGAGCAGTTTCTGCTCTAAAATAATAGCTGCTCCATATTATTTTCCTGTATTTGTATATGTTGTATCGAAGCAAGCCACCACGACACCGCCAGCTGCTCTCTAATCGAATAAGCTTTAGAAAACAGCCTCCGCCATTTCCAAACCAGTTAATCTTGATATTTTGGGAACACCCAGTAACTGTTCTCCATCTATATGGGAAACAATCACCGGTAAATGATCTACGGTCTCCGTTCCAGACAACTCCGGAAGTAATTTTCCATCCCAATGTACTACACCTGTCGTAAACTTGAAAGTCGATTTAACTGATGCTGTTGTTCGATTCAAAACGAGTTCATCAATAGAATGTTCAAAGTCGTGGACTTATATATAACCTTTCGCTGTCACTCTCCGATGATGAAAATAATGCTTGTGAGTCTATTGGCATTGATTTATTTTTTCTTCAAGATATCTTCGTTTACGATTTTTATCTGCCTTCATACGTTCCAATTTCCGTTTTTTCTTTTTCAATTTCATATCGACTAGCTCCAGCCAAATATCCGGAACTCTCTTTCTCACGCGGTGACAAGAGGAATCGCTTATCACCTTCACTGGTCATCATGGACAAGGCATTAGTTTGTGCGATACCGAAAATATCATCCAGTTTACAATTAAAGGCAATTTTTCTTTCACGGTTAAGTTTTGAAGGTTTATTTTTATTCTTTAGAAGATTTTTCCACTCATCATGCAATTGTTCCAATTTTTCAATGGAATGTAGTTCCTTTTTCACTGGAATTCGTGCTTTTGCCCAAAAAATACACACTTCTTGCACTTCCTGGATTGTAATAGCTGCACTTTCACGAATATTAACTATTCGTACAGTACGGTGAATGTAAAAAGAGACACAACACTTGCTTTTTTGATGGTAACTTACGAGTAGCACCAATTTGACAGTACTCATGCTGAAGAAGATAAATGTCTGTAGTTGACCATAAACTAGCTGCCATTTTATCAACTCTAGTAGCACTTTCTTACAAATATTAATAAAACCGAAGCCGCTCACTATGGCACATTTCAAAACAGGATGTAATAAAACAGGGCATCACAAAACAGTACATGGGACGGAACAGGACCGATAAAAACAGTCCATCACAAAACAGTACTTGGTACATTAAAGTACATGGTACGAAACAGGACCGATAAATACAGTACATCACAAAACAGTACATGGTACACTAAAGTACATCGTACAAAACAGGACCGATGAAAACAGTACATCACAAAACAGTACATGGTACGCTACAGTACATGGTACGAAACAGGACCGATAAAAACAGTACATCACAAAACAGTACATGGTACACTAAAGTACATTTTACTGAACGTTAAGCTGGAGGATTTTTTCAGCTTGATTTGTTAAATATTTTTTATTGAATACGTTTAGTAATTAGGATATTATCAAGTGGATATGTGCCTTCACCTAGAGTAATTAGACAGTATACTATATAGAATTATAATTGCTTTAATTTATAATAAAATATCCCTTCACCTAACAATATATAACATTACTTTTATTTAAATCGCTAATACTTGATCTTTGCAAAATAGATTAAAAATTTAAATAAATATATAAATAAATATATCCCTTTTTTAACCAAAAAAATGGCTCAATTTAAGTCCAAACCGCACAAATGTGTGAGTAAAAAACCATAGTATGTAATGACGTTTTTGATAAAAAATTTCGATTGATTTGAAGTACAACCGAAAATAAGTTTGAAAGGAATGCACAAATGTGTATGTTGGTTCAAAAAACATACAAAATAAATTTTTGACATGGTACTTTTCCGTACCCACACAACTAGTTATTACAACCGTAAAATAAAATTGACTATTAACTATTTTGTGGTGTTCTCTTTTAATATGTACTGTTTTGCGATGTACTCTTCCGTACCATGTACTTTAGTGTACCATGTACTGTTTTGTGATGTACTGTTTTAATCGGTCCTGTTCCGTACCATGTACTTTAGTGTACCATGTACTGTTTTGTGATGTACTGTTTTAATCGGTCCTGTTCCGTACCATGTACTCTACTGTACCATGTACTGTTTTGTGATGTACTGTTTTAATCGGTCCTGTTTCGTACCATGTACTGTAGCGTACCATGTACTGTTTTGTGATATCCTGTTTTGTGACATCCTGTTTTAGCACATCCTGTTGTGAAATGTGTCGTTTCGTATGAGACCCTAATAAAACAGTTATACGGACTACATTTAATACAAATTTGTGTCCTTTTCTCGAGAGATTTGGATTTAAACTGAAATTAATTTGCATTTATTTTGTTTATAATTATATGATACAATGAAATATATTGGCCATAGCAGGCCATAATTAATGCGGTAGGCGGATTTAAATTTTAATTAAATAGGACTTAACATGGTTGTGTTTTATGATAATGGCATCATAAAACACAACTATGTTAACTTCTAATGACTCATACGGTTTGTTATGACACCATAAAACATTCCACTGTTAATTCGTTATACCTCATTTTTATTTATTTTTTCTGTAATTTTGAATATAAATTCCAGGATTTAAAAAAAAACATTTATTTTTTTGGGATTTTCTTAGTTTCGAAAATTGGCAATAATCTCGCTATTTGTTAACCGATTTTCGTTATCTTTGATGTTTTGGAAAGGTAATTATCTCCTCTATTGACGACAATTTTTATTACGTCTGAGAAAAAATTTTAATAATTTTCCTGTTCGTTTGAAAGTGAAAAATTTAAAAAAAACCGTTTTTATCGAGTTTTGCGCTCAAGTCGCGACCTTTAAACAACCTTCAATCGAGCCAATATTTTTTCTGTTTAGGTTTTTAGCATATCCTCACATTTCTAGGGGGTGTCCCGTTAGATATCTGAATACTTTTTTTCCCCATACAAACGTGGACCACCATACATATATGTATTATACATATTTGCGTGTACATATACAGGGTGAGGGGCATTACGATTGCGATAAACAAATAACTAAAAAACCAGCAACGCTATTAAAACAGCTGTTGAATAAAGCATTAATCAAAGGGCAAGCGTGGTTTTATTTATTTGTGATTTGGTGGACCTTTTCAAGGTTACTTTGGTTTTTCAAATGGAATCCTTTACAAACCACTGCTTGAAAATTTAAATAGCTTTTGCTGTCTGGGTAACTCAAAAATTAATCATGCCACGGAACAATGTATGAATGACATGAAAAAGTTATCACATCTCTTACTGACAGAAACCCTTATTGACGAATCAAAACGTTTGGTTGACAGGTACAAAAGTCTAGTTGACAACTGAAAATGTTACATAATCAAGTGAAGCTAGATGCAGTTTCTTATAAACTCATTAGTTAGCGACAATACAGGTAATAGATAAAGGTTGAACAGATAATTCTCACAAACACTGCACTTGACACCTTACATATCAAATTTGCATCTGTTCTCAAGGTTAGGCCGGTTGAAGCGGCCACTTGTATCATATCAATCTGCTCGGTGTATAAATGTGTCTCAATGGTTCAAAAAAGAACTAGATACATTAAGATTATTACCAGAGCGTGACCGACGGCCTAGGAAATTGGTCTAGGATGTCGAAAATGGGAGGGCAGAGAGAGATTTGAAAGCCTAGTGAGGTTGAGTTTAATCAATTTGAACTAGATCGAACTAGTGATTCAAATTTAAAATGGTAAGAAAGTAAAAATGTCGAAATAGTTACAATATTGAGACTTTATAAAAATAAAAATTAAAATTTTAAATTGTCACGTTAAGAAGTTTTAATTACTCATGAATGGTTATTTTCTTTTACGTAATGAAATAAAGTATAGTATCGAACAAAAACTTTGACCTAAAGATGTTTGCATATATCGCCGAGGTCAAAAAAGTAGATTTTAAACAACCTGTGTGTGGGCATGTATGTCTGTTCTGTGTGTAGTGCCGTGCATACTTAACGTGCACGCCCTACTGCCCAGACAGATTGACTGTTGGGGGTGAAACTTGTTACCTAAGCTTTTCTAATAAATTTAATAAATTTAGAGATCCCAGCAGTTTTCGCCGAACTCGGCTCACCAGAAATGGCATCTTCCATAGAAGCTTATGGCTTTTGCAAACATTTTGAAAAGTTTATAATTTACGAAAAAACGGTTGTAAACTAAATTTAAAGCCAAAATTACGATTTTTGACAAGAAACTGTTTTTTAACAAAAAATCGGTCCCTATACAGCCCGGATGGATTGGTTGATTGGGAAAATTTCATGCTTAAGCCACAACTTAAGCTTTCTCCACAAATGTGGATGTCTCAGTGATTTTAGGCCGAAATCAATCCATCGGAAGGAGCAGCTACCATCGGAGCTTTCTCGTTTTCTGCATATATTTCGAAAAGTATATCATTTACGAGAAAAACGAACTAAAAGATTCTGAATTAAATTTGCAGCAATACCGGTGTAAATTAGTTTTCAAAATGTATACGGAAATGACGATTTTTAACAAAAAACTGTGTTTCAACAAAAATTTGGCCCGTGCACAGCTGACAGATTGACTTATAAATTGACTCAGAGCCAATTTAGATTGGATTTGATTGACTACAAATTTAAACTTTTTCCAAAAATTGATATATCCCAGTGTTTTTTTAATGAAACCCGTTTACCGGAAGTGGCAGCCTCCATAGGAGCTTTTTGTCTTTTGCAAATATTTTGATGACTATAGCACGAAAAAAGTATTAAAATCTAAAAGATTGAAAATTAATTTTGCAACAATAACAGTTTTTCAAAATTTAAGCGGAAATGGCGATTTTTAACAGAAAAATTGTTCTTTAACCTCTTGCGCTATTTTGATGTACAATTAACGTCATTGGTAATTTTTGTCTATACTGAATAAGACGTACAGCGTACGTCTACGAGCGACGTTCTTAAATGAAAGCTAAAATAAAATGTATTAAGTCTAAGGCTCGAATTTAAGACGTATTTATGTATAACATTAAAATGAATATAATACTTCTCTAAAATGGCTAATAACTTAATATTTAGTAGTAATAGCTAATTATGCACTACCCGTCGTGTCCTAAGCTTCTCTTATCACCCTTATAGTGCAGAAAACAAGCATATTTTTAATAGAGTTTATGGAAAACAGCTGTTTCTGAAATTAATGCTCAAAAGAAATGACAGTCTTAAGGGACACTAAGACAGTCTGTCATAAAACTATTAGAACAAAATAACCAAATTAAAATCCAAAAATCCCGTTTTATTCTTATCCTATACTGAAGATAAACGTAAATAATAGAGTAACTTGCTCAGACCAGTTTTATCACTGGTAGTGCGGACTTGTGGTATTCAGCTCTGCCAAATAATCCAGCTACTCCAAGGTAAAGTCCATGTCGCAAATTTAATTTACTAGTATATTGTCTTCTCGCGTTTTTATCAACCAAAACAATTTATCACCCTGCCAACAAGAAAATGTATGCTTCAACTACGCAAAATAAATGATATATTTTTGAACACAATTTAAAGACAGAACAGAGTCTCTGGCGAGGTTTTAATTTACTAATAAAAAATCAGCCATTTCGGTTTATTAAACTCTTGCGCTATTTTGACGTGCAATGTACGTCATTGGTATTTTTTGTCTATACTGAAAAAGACGTACAGCGTACATCTACGAGCGAATTTGACTTTGTTATTTTTACATTTCCAAAAGAAAGAATTTATATTTTAATTTTTTCTTTCCTTTCTCACCGAATAGAAATAAAAAAAATATCGTGGATTCTGAAAGAGAGGAGGAAAATAGTAAACCTTTTCTTTTTTTTAAGAAAGGAAAATATAATCCATATAAAATATAAACAGCTTTGGAAGAGAGCCGAAAAAATATAAATAAACGAAATAATAAATTTTATATAAGAACACACGTATAGAAGAATTATATATGTAAATAAAGAATGGGAGAGGGGAGGGGGTGGTGAAATTGTGGGATTATATGTTCGGATATGCGAAAAATCTAAAAAAACATTGGTTAAAAAACAAAAAATACCTAGAACCCTATTGCAGTGCCACCTACCGGGTCCAATTATGAATTTAAACAATCTAGGAACCCACTCGAGCACACACACACAAAATTTCATTCAAATCAGTCCAGCCGTTTGGGAGGAGTTCATTTGAAATTTCCTTGAGTGGATGGGCGGGCACACATTTCTTCTAACTAATTGATAGCGCAAGAGGTTAACAAAAATTCGGCCGCTATACACGGGCTCCTGTAGATGGATTGATTGATAAGGATGAAACTTCATACTTAATCTGTTACCATAAATTGGGCGGTCCCAGTCATGTTTGGCCGAGATCGGTCTGCCGGAAGTGACAGCTTCCATAGCAAATTTTTTAGTTGTTTGCAAATATGTTTGTAAATTTCAAACAAAATTAGATCATATCATATAAAAAATTTCCAGCAATGACGAGTTTCGATTAAATGCCTTTATTTCAACAACGTTTAGCATCCCTATAGTCCAGGCGGAGTTTTTAATCGGAACAAAATTTCAAACTTAATTTTTTTCATTAATTAGGATTTCTTGCAAAGTGTGGTGGAATTTTGTGCACCGGAAATGACAGCTTTAATAGAAGTTTTTTAAATTTTTGCAATTATGTTGATTTTCTATAGCATTTACGAAAAATAACAATGATTTAAATAAATTTATATATTAAATTTTCAAACTACAGAGCTTATCCTTGTTCCTTTGCTGAAATTTAAGCACGAATTGTTGAATATAAATACAGTTTTACCAAAAGTCCGCCAACTTTAAATATTCGCTTTAGAAATCAAGTGTGATGTATTGGAGGTCTATGTATACATTGGTGGTAAAAGAAAGTTAGGTGTTGGCCACAACATTTACGCTCTATTTTTTATTAAATAGCTTATTTATTTATTTGTAAATAAAATCATAGATATTTTTTAAAATATGTTTATTATGAAAAGTTCCCGCTCCTAATCTAAACGTAAATTTCATTATAATGGCATTATGCGTGTGAAAGATATTACATTTTATTAAGTTGCAATCAAAGACACGTGCCATAAGGCCGAAATTATGACATTTACTTTACTTATATCATGATTACCTTATACATAAAATACATAATCAAATTGGCAACACTAGAAAATTTTCCTACAAAATCCACCAGCGAACAAATCGATAAAGACAATAAATAAAAAAATGAAATTGGAAATGTGAACCCAAAAATAAAAAAAAACAAAAATAAAAACAGCAAAAGGTAAAATGAAAAACAAAGATGCTCCGGATGCCTTTCGTATAAACTTGTATATGTTTTGTTTGTTGTTCTAAAATAGTTTAATATCATGAATAGAATATTGATACAGTACATACTTTATCAAACAACGTATTCTAAGCAAGTTTAGGATTTTTAAATTCCAACCTTCCAAATTGGAAATATATTTGTTCTTTCAGATTAAATTTTTCAAGACGTGTAATTGTTTAAATAAAATACAAGTGGAGAGTTTGGATTGTAAATGGAATAATGAACTACGAGGAGATTTTATTTTCGATCGAGGGTAGATGGCAAACATATGTAAATTTGAAAAAAATCAATTACTGAATAATATAATAACATACTCGTAATTGCCTTAAAATTTATTGGTTTTAAAAAGGGCTTTATTCTATTGGTTACATCATGCAAATCATAAATAATTTGTGCTGTCATTTTCATTTATAATGTCTCAATAACAAATTTGAAATCGGATTCAGATTCCTTAACGACTTCCAATTTTCCATTTATTCCGTGGAAGCTAAGTCAGCTAAATTATATATAGGTATACACATTTAAATAGTATTCGTGCGTATTCTACGGCCTGCGTCAAAACATTTGGTAATTTTTGCGAATTTTTTACTTTCTTTTACGTTAATAGTCGTCGTCAAAAAGTTCGACCTCGAGTTTTTTCCACATTTACCATTCGCTATATAGCCCGTAGTAGAAAAAGTGGTTTTTAAAAATCTATACGTGCGTATGTGCGTGATGTTCCGTGCCCACCAAATGTAGCAGCTGCTACAATCAAGACGAATTGATTGATCGGGAGCCCAGTGAGTTTTGCTCAAAATCGGTCCACCGGAAGTGGCAGCTTCCGTAGGAGATTATTTTGTTTTTGCAAATATGTACATATTTTGAAAAGTGTATCATTTACGACAAAAACGATTATGAACCAAAAGATTCTAAATAAAAATTAGCAACAATATCGGTCCACAAAATATTTCCAAAATTTAACCGAAAATTACGTTTTTGACCAAAAACAGTTTTTTAACAAAAATTCGGCCTGTACAGCCCACACGAACTCCACATATAGGAAAAGTTTTTATAAGAGCTTTTTCGTTTTTGCAAATAAATCAAAAAGAGTATTATTTGCATTAAAAATAACTATTAACTAAAAATTCTAAATAAAATTTGCGGTCTTGATCATTTTGCCAAAATTTAAGCATAAATGACGTTTTTTGTCAAAAAACTGTTTTTTACATTCTTTTACGTTTTACGTAGTAAAATAATGCACGAAATTCATGAACAACTTCGACCTCAAGATTTTTGTAGTAAACGTGGTAGTTTCACTATAGCCAAGACGACTATTTCGTTAAACAAAGTCAGGTGATGGCTTTCTGTCAAAAAACATTATATCCACTTAAGTTTGGGTAAAATGAAGTAGACCGGTATTGTTGCAAATTTTAAGAATCTTTCAGATCTTAAAAAATATTTTCAGAACATGAAAAGCCTCTAATGGAAGCTGCCACTTCAGATGGACTCATTTCCTTCAAAAATCACTGGGATCTCTCAATTTATAGAAGAAGCTTAAGTATGAAGATTGAAGTGTTATCCCGATCAATCAATCCGTATTGGAAAGTGATAGTTTTTCTAGGATTTCTTTCTTTTTTTAAAAACGATTATGAACTAAAAAATTCTAAATAAAATTTGCAACAATACCGGTCTTCTGCTTAAATTTTGGAAAACTGATATAAACCGGTAATGCTGAAAAGTTAATTTAGAATCTTTTAGTTATTGACTGCGTTTTTTCATAAATTATATATAAAATATATGTAAGAATCTTATGGAGATCTCCAGTTGTCACTTCCAGTGAACTGATTTCGGCCGAAATTCACTGGGCTCTCGCAATTTGTGGAAAATGTTTAGGTATGAAGTCATTTAATCTAGGCAGCTTCTAAAAGAGCTTTCTCGTTTTTAGCAAATATTATAAAAGTACACAATTTATGAGGAAACGGTTATTATAACTAAACGATTCTAAATCAATTTTGCAACAATACCGATCCAGATCAATTTTCAAAAATTTAAGCGGAAATTACGAGTTATGTTTAAAAAATGTTCTTCATTAAAAATTCTGTTCTAGTAATTTTTGACCAAGATCGGTCCACCAGAAGTGGCAGCTTCCACAGAACCTTTTCCGTTTTTGCGACTATTGTGAAAAGTATATCGCATTTACAAACAATTGACAAAATAAACATATTGTAAATTAAATTTCAAACAAAATTAGTCCAGGTTGGAGTATTATCACTGTAAACTTCCACAAGCATTCGATGTGCTTCAGCTTCCAATTAAAACAAAAAACTAACACTTCCCGTAAACTTCCCGTAAATGCTGTTTAGTTATCACAAAATCCGACATATTCAACACCGTAAAAACACGTTTTGTATGAAACTCAAAGCAATACTAACTGAATATTAACGGCAGATGTCTAATCTGTCTGAAATAACGGAAATCAGCTGTCACTATAAAAAAAATTATTATAGTCAGAGCCACTTTTTGAAAACGGACCGAATTAATTTGTAGTCATTTATTAAATTTATAAAAATTTATATACAACAAATATATGTATATATAATATACCGACAGACCTGCCTGAACGTTGGCTTGCCTACTATAAGCGAGTTCAGCACATGTTTCTTCGATATTCGGATTTTCCATAAATGCTACGTGACATTTAACATTGAGTTGGACATTTCAATCTTTTCATTTCGTCATTGTGCGATTTGCTGTTGCCCAAAGTAAAATAAAAAATGAGTGCAATTTCTCATTATTGGTGATCTGATAAGTATAATAATGTGATTGCAAAAAAGATATTGCTGTTGTTGCATGTGTGTAAATGTCTGACAGTTGTGTTTTTTCATATGTATTAGCTGTATGGAGAAGACTGTGGGACTCAGTTGGTCGGTAAGCTCATAATTGATCTACAAATGACTGGAGATGTGGCTACCCATGAACATGGACGCTTCTACGCTGTGTATTCACTGACCCATATGTAAGCATATTGTACAAATTTTTCAGTCATATTCTTATTAATGTAAAATAGTAAAATATTGAAATAAATGTTGAATCTTAAAACAAAAAGAACTAATGTTTCTTTTGTTTTTATCTTAATGCAAGATGAACAATGAACGGTTTGGTGCATTGTGTATTTCCATGAAATTGAATTTTTCCTTTGCCAATGTTGAGCAATTGTTCGGAGAATGAAAGTGCCGATGGATCGTTTTGCAGTTGGACATGCATATTTATGTTAAGGTGTAATGTACATGTTATTTACATTTCACCATAGGTATGATTGTTTCATCATGCGGTTATTTCGTCCACACGTGTAACGCGTAGAATGACAGGCAATGTCTGTCTGAAATCACTGGACAGGACAGCAATAGTAGAGCGCCACCGAAAAGTCTGGTATTATCATTGAGATCTTTCTTCGGTTTATCGAGAGCTTCAAATGAATGCTTGTAAGTCATAGTGCATAACATTTTTTTTGACGTTTACAAAAACAAATAATATTAACGTCAAAAGTATAAACATAAACAAGGACTATTTAGTTATTTGGGGATTATAATTTGTTGTGACTAATTGAACTCTAGATTTTAACTTCAAAGTTATGTTTTGTTAGTTTTATGTTATAATCGTGAATATTATAAGAAATAAACACAGTAAATTATTCAACGTACACACACAATAAACTGGCAATAGAAAATGTTTAACATGTTTTTCAATTTTTGACGTATTTTATATTTTATGTTTCAATTTTTTGTATCGTGCTCTTCGACACACAAAAAAATCAATTTATTTTCGGTTTTTGGAAAGAACTTGCTATAAGACTAATTTTTATTGTTTTTTGGTAAAGAATGGGTTGCTGAAATAACACATTGCCGATAGTATGTAAAAGTGATGTGACGTGTGCAATGTGCATAGTCTGTTGAGGATTGATTTGTGTATAGGATGCACGTATGCAATTGCGTTGAATGTATATGTAATATAATATATAGATTATTTTCATATATATACTGAAAACATTGCATGAGTGCGTACATGTACATTGTAATATTTAGCTCACTGTGTAACATGTACATATGTGGGTGCAATGACAATAAAGAAATGTGCACGTGCAGTTTTTCGGATTTATTTAAAAGAGAAGTTTTTTTTTGTTTTCTTTTTTTTTTTGTTATATACATATAACATGCGTATTTGCAATGCCTCCTAAACTACAGGCCGTTTACACCAAATGATGACGACACGCTATGTCTACGTCGTTGTTGCTTTCTCTAGTTGTTTTGTTAATATAAATATCTTAATATTATTATTGCGCAGTCTCGGTTTAGACATAAATTAACGTCATGTGCAAAAAATGAGAGTAGTAAGAGGCCTGTAGTTTGGAAGGCATTGGTATTTGCTAAGAGTTTCCACATTATTGTGTAACATATAAACAAATTTTGTATGAGCAAGTATATATGTATTACAGTTGCGATTTGGCAAAGCTAGCAACAATGTTGTTGCAGCATGAATATACACGCTCGATTATATAAAGTTTCGTTGTGTGTGTTTGGTGTGCATATTTGATCCTATTTTGTTTCGCTATTTTAATTTCTAAATTTTTTTTTTGTTTGGTTTAAAATAATATTCTCTCATCTTGGAATATTATTCTTGTTGTATCCGTTCTCAAAAATTGTACATACACATTTATCTCTGTTTCTGTTTGATTACACTAATCCCTCGCTTAACGAAGTCTCTTTTTAAGAAAAATTCGATGTTCGAATTTCATTTTTGTTATCCATTTGTGAATATTTGCTCCGTTCTTTCGCTAGGTGAGCTTATTTACATAAATTAGACAAATGTTCCTAAATTAAATTTGTTCCTTACTTGAGTCAATTACATAAATTGAAATTTTGTCGAAAGTCCTGACTTTAAGCAATAAAGTTGTCGGCAAATATAATTCAATTTATTTTATTTTTAATTTTTTATTATTATTTTTATTTATTATTTTTTGAACATACCGGAAAATCAAGGGAAGATTGTGATTGCAACATTCTTGATCAGGGGGTCTATTTAGTAACCTACGCTTTGAAGATAAACTCAATACAATTAAATAAGTTATCGATCCAAAGATCTTTTGCTATTTAATGTTGTTTTCCGAAGATCTTTCTGGTTGAATTCAGGTTATGTTTTAATGTAGTTGTGTGTATTAGATAGTTGTGAATGCAAGATATAAATCAACCCTGCTTTTAGTTGGATGAATTTAAATATAGGTAGCTAAATGACAATACCGAATTTAAATTTAATGTTTACAATATCAACGGAATATTTAGGTCATCATATGTATGATAATGCTGTCGAGTCATTACGAACGTGAAGTCCCTCGGTTAGATGGTGTTGGGTGGGAAGATAGGGCAAAAATAAGGTTACAAGCAGCATATGATGAGATGACCCGTAGATGTGAATTAAATAATCTAACCAGTCTATTATGACTGAAGCCAAATACATATGATGAATATTAGTATCCCTTACCTCAACCACAACTAACCCAAATTAATAAACTAACAAAATCTAATCTAGAGTGTGAATTTAAATGAGACTAACAATTTAATATACTTAAGTAGTTAGAAAATGACTTTGCTGCGGTTATCGCCCTAGTTGTTTCTGTGACTAACATCCTTTCCTAAATAACCTTATTTGTTAATGATGCAGGCAGGGCCTGGGCCCGCATGATGCTGAAATAATACTCGCATTCAGATATAATTTGTTATTTGATTGTTGATATTTCAGGATTATGGTAACATACCTAGGATCGCCGTTATGGTTGGCCTGTACGCCTCTATCATATCATATCATATCATATTATCACAGTTTCCGTTGCCAAAGTGTTTTTGTGTTTTGTGTTTGCGTTTTGTATTTTTGTGTTATTTTTTTTTTGTTTTCCATTTCGACGAAAAACACTTTTTTATCATTTTTTGTCCATTTATTGAATTTAAATCGATTGAAATCGAACGAATAAACCTCGCATCGACAAATATAGATAAAATAGATACTATTTAAAAGAAAAGTAAATCGATTCAGTTGATTTTATGGTGATTTTTCTTAATTTTTTCCTAGAAAATTATCATTTTTCTTAACTTTTAATTTTAATTTTCTGAATCGTTCGTGTTGTCTTCGGGATCTTCTTCCTCTTGCAAATTCAAACAAATGTCACCCAAGAGTACATCTAGCTTTTTGCTGGTGTATACCAATGTTCGAACCTTGCTGTCACTTGGTGAAACCGCTTGCCGTGCTCATCGGATTCGGCTGGTGATTGTTCGGT
The DNA here is from genome assembly GCA_947310385.1 of Nephrotoma appendiculata. NCBI lineage: Eukaryota > Metazoa > Arthropoda > Insecta > Diptera > Tipulidae > Nephrotoma > Nephrotoma appendiculata. The sequence goes on along the minus strand of OX371224.1, from coordinate 217,557,187 downwards.
GAATTATTCCACATGACAATGCAAAAAATGTATTTTCAATGACATTCTAACGTTTATATTAAGAATAGGGGTCAGCATATTTTCAATATATCTGCGCCAATCATCGGATCGATTAATTCCGAGAACATTCTTAATAACTTCTTTTAAACATTTCCATGCCACAAGCTCTCGTTCACTGAGAGCATTTTCAAATGCATCATCGTTCATCAAACGACGAATATCTGGTCCATTAAGAATTCCTGTAATAAAAAATAAGACGCGAGATGAAATTTCGAATAGATTCAAACACCAACCTTCTTTTAGTTTCATTCCACTTAACCGTGGAAAAATGTGACGCAATTTCACGAACGCATTTCCATCTGGATTCAACGCTTTTATAAAATGTTTAACAGCTCCAAGCTTGATGTGAAGTGGCGGTAGCAATATTTTTTCAATTGACACAAGTGGAGCCTCAACGATGCTGTCGTATCACAATCGAATGTTCTCACGTAAAGCCTCAAAATGGTCATTGTATTTAATCAAATCAATGATTTTTTTCATTGATGCATAAGTTTCCTTTGTGCTTGTGCTGAGTGCAATTGGAATGGAATTTTTGAGTTGGTAACGTGAAGGAGAATTGCCTTCAAGATGCTTTTAGAGGAATCGATAAACAATCACCAATCTTCGGGATTATATGCATTGTGCATTGTGGATACCAAACCTCGGATATCAGTGCAAAAAGCGAATGAAATATTCTCAGTTGATTCGAAAAAATTCGTAACATCACGATGACGTATTATTGCTCATAATGCGAACATTTGGAGCCAAAATGTTCACTTATTTCAAATCATATGACAAAAGAATTGCTTGCCGCTGCGTTAGTTTCAGACGTCGTACCATAATATCCAAACGATTTTGCGAGATTTCTATATGATTGCATGGCGCAGTGACATTTGATGGTTGATATATTGATGCAGATGTTTCTCCAGTTTCATGTGATTCAACTGTTGGTGCTAAATATTCTTCAGTTGGGTTTGATCTTTTCGGAACGGGAATTTCATTTGAATACGGCAGCAGTTTTTGAGCAATTGTCGTTGCAGCGTATCTCAAATAACCAATTTTTTTCTGTTTGTAAAGAGAATATAATTCATACACCCATAACATTGTGGATCTATCCATATCATCGGGACACCAAATGGCATTGCGGCTTCAGTGTTTTACCATCTATGCAGATGGAAAATGTATGCCGTACAAACAAAAGATGGCGTCCAATTAACATCACTAACAACATAGCAAAGCATAGTCAATAAATCAGCGGTTTCATCACTTATTTTGTGGCGATTGCTCATAATTGTAAATTTTCCAGACACATAACAAAAGCACTTGTTTAAAATACCTATCCATATTATTTATTTCACCAAATTTCACAAGCCGATTGTCACTTTATTTTTTGTGTTCTTTTATCACTTTATATATTTAGATGAAAAACATTTTATTTTTAATTTTATATTACAGTTTTTAGTTCTTACTTACATATTGTGCAAATTTTTTAACTTTTTTAGAAATATCGATTTCGAAATTACATAATTTATTTTCAAGCTCTTTATATACTGTAACCGGACAAGTGACGCAGTGGTTAAAGCTTCTGCACTTGGACCGGGAAGTACTGGGTTCGAATCCCATCAGAGGCTAGATGCAAACCAAATTTTCATCATCGATTACAATCGGAGATGTTAATAAACACAACTAAGAACCCTCTAATGGAGTGCAGAATTCAACGCCGACCCACCGCCCATGTCAATGTACAGGTTAGCATGGAACTTGCAATGTACAGGCTGTATACTGTAGTTGGGTGAGTAGGTGAATGGGTTAATGATGCGGCGTGAATGCGTGGTATAACAATAGGCCAAAAATGGCTTAAGTATCAACCACTGAAACCTATACGGGTGTTTGGCAGGTGGACCGACAACGTTTTATGGCAGATTAAGGAGATCGTTTGGAAGCTTTCATCCCATGGAACCGATGTCCTAAGTCTCACGGTAACTGAGATATGATATTTTTAAGTTTCTTTTAAATTACTCAAAATCTCACCTTTAAATGGTCATAACTTTTTTGTGTGTAGACGCAAAGATACGAAATAAATTTTATTGTATTCTGCAATGTAATTTTATTCTAAATAAATCATTATTTAATACAATTAGTTTAATAAAAATGAGTTATGGGCTTCTAAAACCTAAAAAAAGTATAAAAGTATAAAAAATGTCTACCTTCTATATGCATTTAAAAAAAAAAACTAGCGATTGTTTTGAAATAACTTTTGTTTTAAAAACTTTTCTAGATTATGTCCTTTCCAACGGTATGCAACGTGTCATAGAAATCATTCACTTTGTGGTCAAAATAAGAGATACTATTTCGCCGAGGTCAGGTTTAAGAATATACCTTTTAAGTTATTGATAAATTTTTAATCAACTTCATTTATTAAATTTTGTTTTAAATGACCTCCTCCACTCCGTATGCATGCAATGTACATTTTTTTTTATCTCCAAGGTTGTTGTACAGAATTTTTAATTTTGTTAAATGCGGCGCTTATCATTTCAATTAAAATTTCTATTGTGGGTACTTTTGTTGCGTACAGTAATTGCTTAACAGTAAACATTCCAAGCGAATATTAGAATATTCGATATTCGAATATATTCGGCTTGTTTTGCACTATTCGATATTCGAATATTTTGTAACGAATATTCGAGTTTTTTGATTTAAAAAATTTCGGCTTTTTATGCAAAAATATTATTTACTATACATTCACAATGTTTGCAACTTTTCGAGCCAGCAGAAAAAGAGGCAATTTACTCATAATATACTACCACAAAAAGTAGAAAGTTAAGTCCCCCCATTTTTAACCCCCAGGCCAGGGTCATTGTCTAGAATACACAACGACAAGTCAAGCTGTGGATTTAGTTAGAAGATGACTTCAAGAAGGTGATCTGGCTCACCCAGACTAGTAAACGGGCTTAAATTGATCCCAGCCCACCGACGAGCCCGCGTTCAGTTCGCCTGAGAGCATTTGGACTGGACGAAAGATCAATGGAGAAGAGTCGCGTTCTGTGACAAGTGCAGGATGTGTTTACATGGCAACAATGGGCGAGGAAGTGTACAGAAGATCAGAAGAGTGATTTGCACAATATTGCATTGAAAAATGTGCCTCGTATGGCATTGGATCGAGCATACTCTAGGGACGCATGTAACTGAGGGGGGTGGGTAGGGCGAATATAGCTCTAATGTTCACCTCAAGTACCAGTACCTTCAAGAGGTGGATGTGCCTGTTATGAAGTGGCTAGTTGGAAGCCCGGAACTCTATTCCATCGAAATTTACAGGGTACTAAAAAAGAGTTCGAGGCAGAAATATTACTCCAACGAGTCTCCAGGAACTGCAACAGGCGATCGTAGAGAAATGGGAGGCGATACCTCAAGATTTGATCAAAACTTTAGTAAAATTAATGAAACATCATTTGACCCCAAAAACCACTTTGTTGGCACGGTATAAATACAGAAAAGGTACCACTGGATAGGTATTGAAATAGATTTTGAATCAGCATTTAAGAAAATTAAAAAAACATTGAATTTTTTGATAATTTTAAACTTTTGTTGAAAATTGGAAAATGTGCGAATGTTTGCACCCAACTGTATAGATGCTAATTATTTATTTTGAAAGAAAACGATTTTTTGATACCAAAAAACTTTTTTTGCTTGAACGAATAATTCGAATAATCGAATACTTTCAATTTTACTATTCGATATTTGAATAGCTCATTTGACCGAATATATGGAATGTCTACTTAACAGGTCTCCAGACGTAGGAACTCAATGGTTTGAGGTCTGGGGACCGTGTGGGCCAAGGAATAGGGTCACCCTATTAGAGTCACGGTTATTTAATTAGTAAATCAATAAATAAAGACCCCTACCAATATGAGTTTGGGAATGAATCATCAAAGTACTTCTTACCGTTCGTTGGTTATGTTCCGAACTTAAGTTAAATTGTTAAGAATTTTTTCTTGCGTTTGTCTTCGCTGTTGTTACGGTACCTAACTTTAGTAACGAAGAATATGCTGACATGTTGTTGACGTATGGCAGTGCTAATTAGCACAGTGGGGTGTTTTTTTAGAGGTTCACAATTTTACATTAAAATTGAACAAACAAAAACATTTTGAATATCAGGGAAACTAGCTTTATTGGATAGATAATTTTATGCCATTAATGCTTGAATATTCTTTCGGCCATGTGGCTGCCGCGGCTGGTGCGTAGTTGGCTCTGGTTTATTGGCGTAGACTAGTTATAACGGATTTTGTGTCTGTTAGTAATTCAAACACCCAAATCCACGTAATCTATTTCTTGATCAAAATAATTCCGCCATGACCCTGAAGATATCATCTTCACAAAAACTTATCAAATTAGTCATGCCGGGATTACATATTTTTCGTTATGTTTGTTGTTGTATTCATATACCAAAAATTTGGTATAAGATGGAATACGACAAACACAAAAATATTTCTTGTTTACGCTATCCAATTACAACCCGATGTCACTCAATTCATATATGTATAATGTAGTTGTCATAAATGCAAATGAGTAAACGTAAATATAAGTGTTGGAATTGGATTGCGTATCCATATGTTTTGTTTATGTGCGCGATAAAGGCAAATGTTCTACTTAGAGTTAATTGAACGACCTATACGTAGAAATTTAAAACATTGTAATTTTCGTGGCACATATAAACTACTCAAGTGTTTAATTTATAACACTTTTTAAATGGGCGGTGTTTACGTTAATATTCTTTTTATTTTGCAGAATTAAATTAATTGATTGATGAGAGAGTAGTACATTTCTTGTACTAAAATTTCAAAATCCTTCCTCGATCAGTCAATTAATGTTAGTATAAATACCGTACCAAAATTTTGGTTCGGGGAGTTAAGTTTTGGTAACTAACTAATTACTTACTGAGCTTTAACCGTGGTAATTAGTTAGAATGAAGATCAAGTTAAGTCTTTAATTAATAAATTGAACAATAAAATTTTAGATTAGAGTAAAGAAATTAAAAAAAAAATAAATTGCAATTTTTATTAGTGAATGAATATAATTTGTTTTTTTGTGAATTTTTTTTTGTTTTGTTCTGGTTCGAGAATATGAAAAGTTATCTAGGCCAAATTGGTAGTATGTTTAATAAATAAAAAGAAAATCATCTACTAACTAAGACCGCCCAATTGGTGAAGGGCTTACCAGCTGCTTCATTAGAAGCTGAAATCGCGCAAGTGCGTCAGCACGCGGGTTTGCTGTCTGCTGGTAACGCTTTACCAATATACCAAACTTACTAACAATTAGGCCAAAATTAATTTGTTTTTGTGTTTTCTTGGTCATTGTGTTCAGGGTAATCTTATGTTACCCTAGATAACCAAATAAACAACCACAGTGAACATGCCTGAAATCTTAAGGCAATAAACGCTCCTCTAGTTTGGGTCCTGCATGTCCAATTTTTTCACTTTAAATTACAATGTTTGATGACAAATTTAATGACATCTTTGATTCCCTGCTCTCGAATTAATGTGCGGTAATCAAGGTTACCACTCGTGCACCCCATCACCAACGAACTAATGTACCTATACCGGCTGAAGCTGCGAGTATCGAAGCCACACAGGGTGCAAAGACGAGTTGGTGAAAATTCTATGAATCAGATTGGCCTTCAGTGTAAGCTAAGGTTTTTCTGTTCCATAGCGACTTAATATATCACCAAAGAAAATAATCTAATGCAGTTAGATCACACGATCTCGTGGCCAGTTAACAGGACCATTATGTGAAGTTAATCTTGTAATTGTGTCCCGCACTGAGTGGCATGTGGCACCTTTCTGTTGAAACCACATATCAGCAAGATTTATACCAGCCCGTTGGGGTACAAAAAGTTAGAAATCATATCTGTATGCCGTTCACCGTTGACTGTAACATTCTGCCCATCATCGTTTTTGAAGACATATGAACCAACGATTCTGCCAGCCAATAAAGCGCACCAAACAATGAATTTCGCTGGATGTGATGGTGTTTCGGCAAAGGCTTTTGGATTGTCTTCACTCCAAATTCGATAATTCTGTTTATCAACCAAAAATGAGCTTCATCGCTGAACAAAACTTTGTTTGGAACATCAATATCCATAACTGTTTCAGTCCATTGACCGAATTGGCAGCGTGTGCGACGACCGGATGGCTTTAATTCCTGTATAAACTGAATTTTATAACCACGTAAGCCAAGATCCTTACATAAAATTTTCCATAAAATGGGTGGACACATCTCCAGTTGCTGAGAACGACGTCAAATTGATTGATTTGGATTTTCCTCCTAATTAGGTTCCTATATATTAATAAGCACAACTAAAAGCCTCTTTTTACGTTGTTATTTTGTTGTGTAATGGTTTTATTTAGATTGTTCCATATTGGTATATTTTCAGTACTCTCGAATTAAACACACAATCGTAGGAAATTCGCTAAATGGAAGAATTTCCTATACGATTGTGTATTTAATTCGAGAATACTGAAAATATACAAATATACGAAACAATCACAATAAAACCATTATAATAAAATAACAACGTAAAAAAAAAATAATAATAATAAAAAATGATTGTAAAAAGAAATTGGAGAATGATGAATATTGATGAAAATTTTGAAAGAATCGAATTTCGCAGGATTTGTCAAATCAATAATCTCATCCGTTCGAAACTGATTGTTGCGATTCTAACAAATTTTTGCATCTATGAGTCAAAAATTCAAAAATTAAAGCCTCTGTTAAAGTGTAGAAATCAACTACGATCCATCTTTCACGTCAACCAAAAATGTAATAGTAAGAAGCATCACGTTGATGATAGTTTTTCGAACAGGTAGATAATGAGTAAAGTGATGGGGCTTATAACGACATTAAATGGATTCGATAATTGATCTTTCTTTTATATAAAACAACAAAACTTCAAATGCACTATAGCCCGCACTACTGCCAACCCACACATTGCTAGTCGGGAAAATATTACGGTTACTTTACGTTCTTAAATAAAAGACTAAAATAACATGTATTAAGCCTTAGGCTCGAATTTAAGACCTGCTGTTCAAGAACGCCATCTCTATGCTATCATTTTAGCTTTATATCGTTTCAACAAACACTATATTTATAACATTAAAATCAATATAATACTTTTGTAAAATGGTTAATAACTTAATATTTAGTAGTAATGGAGAGTTTATGGAAAACAGCTGTTTCTGAAATTAATGCTCAAAAGAGATGGCAGTCTTAAAAGACAGTCTGTCATAAAACTATTAGAACAAAATAACCAAATTGCAATCCAAAAAGCCCGTCTTATTTTTATCCTATACTGAAGATAAACGTAAATAATAGAGTAACTTGCTCAGACCAGTTTTATCACTGGTAGTGCGGACTTGTGGTATTCAGCTCTGCCAAATAATCCAGCTACTCCAAGGTAAAGTCCATGTCGCAAATTTAATTTGCTAGCATATTGTCTTCTCGCGTTTTTCTCAACCAAAACAATTTTTCACCCTGCCAACAAAAAAATGTATGCTTCAACTACGCAAAATAAATAATATATTTTTGAACACAATTTAAAGACAAAACAGCGTCTCTGGCGAGGTTTTAATTTACTAATAAAAAATCAGCCATTTTGGTTTATTAACCTCTTGCGCTATTTTGACGTGCAATGTACGTCATTGGTATTTTTCTGTCTATACTGAGAGAGAGAGAATTTGACTTTGTTATTTTTACATTTATAAAAGAAAAAATTTATATTTTAACTTTTTTCTTTCCTTAAACCTCAACCAGTCAAACTTAAGAGCTTACGTTGTGCTCCATTTTGGACCACTTAGGAGAGCGGTACGAACACCAAAATTTTAGAGGTCAGTTGTTTATGTGTGACGAAAAGCCAATAAAATTTTGGTGATTGTAGCACTAACCGAAGAGGTGCAATCGGCGTGTAACTCAAGCTCTTAAGTCTGACTGGCATTACTCACCGAATAGAAATAAAAAAATATCGTGGATACTGAAAGAGAGGAGGAAAATAGTAAACAATTTTTTTTTTTCCAAAAAGAAAGGAAAATAAAATCCATATAAAATATGTATAAATAACTTTGGAAGAGAACCGCAAAAATATAAATAAACGAAAAAATAAATTTTAAATTAGAACACACGTACAGAAGAATTATATATATATATATATATATATATATATATATATATATATATATATATATATATATATATATATATATATATATATATATATATATTATATGGGGATGTAAGGGTGGTGAAATTGTGGGGTTATATGTTTGGATATGCGGAAAATCTAGAAAAAATAAAAAAAATGCGTCAAAATACAAAAAAATCCTAGAACCGGATTGCAGTGCCACCTACCGGGTCCAATTCTGAATCTAAACAATCCAGAAACCCACTCAAGCACACACACCAAATTTCATTCAAATCGGAACAGCCGTTTAGGAGGAGTTCATTTGAAATTTCTTTGAGTATACGGGCACACATTTCTTCTAACTACAGTGAGAACGTTAATATTCGGTTTTTTTTCTATAATGTTCAGGTTTCAAAGGCTTTTTGGTATTAAAATATCAAAAATGTTAACTTTTCTTTTTCAAAAATTAAAATTTTATTATTTTCTATAAAATTCAAATAGTTTCGTATGAAATAAATAAATAAGGATTGTAACAAAAAAATTAAAACAAAATATACTACTATTATAACGTTACTTTAATATTCGGTTTTTTGCATGATATACATTCAAACCTGTTTTTGTGCAGTCTTTTTTTGTGCGATTTTTTTCTGTGCGGTTCCTATTACCACCCTATTATATGTAAACTAACGGTACTTCGATATTTTGAAGGATTTTGTTAATTATTATGTAGTTCTCAGTTGACCGTGATATTATAAGGTAAATTTTTTTTTGTATTTTTAAAGTTTAAAATGGGCCGTAAAGGAAAAAATTCAACATTAGAGCAACGAAAGTTAATAGTTTGCCAATATGTTAAAGGTCATATGTATGCGGAAATTGCAGAATGGCTGAATATAACAAAAAAGTACAGTTGGCGATATCGATCGGCGATATAAAAATTAAGAGAGAATTATTTTGAAACAGCAAAAGGGCCAACCTAAAAAATTAACAGAAAGTGATGAACGTTGGATATTAAGAAAAATTAAATAAAATCCGCGTTGGAAGAACTGGGAACATCAGTACATCCACAAACCATCCGCAGAACATTAAAACAGCAAGATCATAACGGCAGCGTAGCCAGAAAAAACCATTTATAAATCAGCGAAACAGAAAAAAACGAATTCACTTCGTCAAGAAATATATTGGAAAAGACTCCAGTTTCCGGAACGACGTAATATTTGTTGACGATAGTAAATTTAACGTATTTGGATCAGATGGACGGAATATGGTTTGACACAGGTGTAATAAGGAACTCAAACCATTTAATATTACGCCAGCTGTAAAACATGGTAGTAAACATGTAGTAGTGTGAAGATGAATATCAGGTAATGGGATTGGGGAATTAATTTTTATTAATGGAAACATGAATAAAGAAATGTATTTAGACATTCTAAAAAAAATTTAAAGAAAAGCGCTGAAAATCTAGGAATATTGCCCACTTTTAAATTTTACCAGGGCAATGATCCTAAACATAAGTCATATTTGGTTCGAGAATGGCTATTATATAATTGTCTAAAAGTGATAGAAACCCCCCCCCCCCCCCCCAATCACCTGACTTAAATCCCATCGAAAACATATGGGACGCTCTAGACCGGCGAATTCAAAAGACTTTGATTACTTCAGTAGTTGATTTAAAAAAGAGACTGGAACAGGAGTACACTGAAATCAACCAAGATTATTGCAAAAAAATTGTTGAGAATATGCCAAAATGCTTACATCACGTTTTGAAGCAGAAGGAATATCCCACAAAATATTAATTTAATAAATTTTACTTTAAAAGCGGATTTTTTGATTTTGACCGTATATTAAAGTAACGATGAAATAGTAGTGTTTGTTAATAGTAGTGATTGTTCTAATGCTATTAATAATGTTATGGTAATTTTATTTAATATGAAATTATTTGAATTTTATTGAAAATTAATAAAATTATAATTAATGAAAAAAAAAATTAACATTTTTGATATCTTAATACCAAAAAAGCCTTGGAAACCTGCAGATTATAGAAAACCCGAATATTAAAGTTACTCACTGTAATTGATAGCGCAAGAGGTTAATTTTATAAGGGGTGTTTTTAAGCCCAATAGAATTTGAAATTGAAAACAAAAATTTTTTTTTATTCGAAAGATCAATACATGGCATTAATATGTGAAAATGATTTCGGGCATATGGGCACCGCGGCGGTTCTTGACGAAACGCATTCTTGACGTCCAATTTTGGGCCACTTTTTCGAGCAGTGCTGGCCGTATGTCATGAATAATGGTCATAATGGTCTGGTGGCTTCAACTTCTGCACCAGCTGGATCTTGTATGGGTGTAGGCCAAGATCTTTGCGCAAAATTTTCCAAGTAGTGGATGGACAGAGCCCCAATTCATGTGAACGACGACGAATCGATAAATTTAGATCTTCTTCCATACATTCGTTCACAGCCGCGATATTCTCTTCAGTAGGCACAATCCTTCGTCGTGTTGATGTTATTGCATCCTCTAGAGAGTATATGTGGTACGAAATCGATCCACAGTTTGACGGATGGCTTGCTAAGATGGACGATTATGTGCGCCATAAAAATTACGAAGTCGTCTTTAAGTTGCGTGAATCGACGACTGATTTTCAAAGTAAATTTTAATAATTTCGTAGCGTTGTTCAAGCGTGAGTATATTCATGATGATTTGCCGAAGTATAATTTTCATAAAAATAAAATTTTTTGTTTTATTTTTTACAATTTCAAGTTCTATCAGGATTAAAAAAACACCCTTTATTTCAAGGTAATCCGCAATTGCTATGATTATTGTGACATTATTAAATATTTCAAAAATTTAAAATATATGTTGAATATTAACAATAACAAATAAATGTATAGGTGCTTTTATAATTTAATAGTACTTTGGTGATATAGTTCATAAAAAATAAAAAAATTTGATCTTTAAATTTAAAGAATAATAGTTAATTCATTTGTAATTTGATTTAACTGTATACGTAAATATAACATCGAACCCATTCAATTTTTTTATGTCTAAGTGATTCGAAAATGCTTCACAAAAACTGTTTAGTTACGTTACGCCACTAAGAAGACAAATTGTATATATGTTTTTGATTCATTTCTTTTGTGATAAATGTTACATAAACTTAACGATTTTGTTGCACAAAAGCTTTACTTCTTTGAATACTTTATTATTAGCAAGTCTTTGTGAAATGTACGTTTCTGATGCGCAATGTTGTTACAATAAAATAAAAACATAAAGCACCGGAATATACATAAACCATTTGAGTTACGTCATAATTCATGACATGGTTAGAGCATAACGTGGTTTCTCTGAAGTCACGGGTGGCGCTGGATTGCCGATCATCTCTTAATGAGATTAGCGAGTATTTCGGTATCCAGATAATCTGAATCCCTGGGCACTCGGACGTCATGGGAAACTGCAGGGTAGACGAACTAGCTAGGTGCGGTACAACTCTCCAGATGCAGCTGGAGGGCTGGTCTGGGGAGACCTATAGCAGAGCTCAAATCGGTGTTCAGTACAAAGGCAATCGCCTTGACAGATGAGAGGTGGACCAACACTCTCCCGTGCAGGGTAGCAAAATAACTTTGGCCAAAAGTGGACCTGCGGCGCTCCAAGGCACTAATGTCCCTGAGAAAACGAGAGTTAGGATTGGTCGAAGGGATACTGACAGGACACTGCTTTTTAGGGAATATGCGAGAAGACTGGATCTAGAGACGAATGTCTTTTGTAGAAGTTGTATGGACAAAGAGGAAGAAGAGACTTTAGATCACTTCCTACGCTCGTGTCCTGCACTGGCATACAAAAGACATAACTACTTGGGTGTCTACGATATGGACAGCTTTTCTGAACTCGCGGAGTAGAGTGCGAGATATTTTACGCTACATAAGTAGCTCTGTGCCCTAATTCTCTAAGCAGTAAGATAATTTGTAAACGTGTAAACGATAATTTATCTTGCCTTTTTACAATATTCACATTTTCTAATTGCACTCCAAGGTAAAATGTAAAACGGTTACGATAAATAAATGTCAAAACTTAACACACTCTTATGATTTATGTAGGTTCATATTTAAACTTTGAGGTCCTATAACTATCGTTCCCAATTAAATTTCAACATGAATTTTGTGAAATCAACATGAAATAGCATCTTTTCACAAATCATAGTTCAAGTTGTTATGGGTTGTGGTATGGCTATTTTATAGGTGGAAATTTTATACAATAAATTATCTTGGCATTTTTAAATCGCATTCTCTAAAATGAAATGTTAATTATTTTATATCCTTAATAACTCGAAAAATAGAATCTCTAGAAACGTAAATTCTTGCGTATACATCAAAGCCATCTAGAATCACACATAGCTCTTAAAATCATATTGAAAAATAATCGAAGTCGGGAGTTATTTGGTATTCAAATCAAGATACGGTTAGCCAAAGATATAAAACAAATCAAATGTTTGAAAAGAACATTACAACAGTCAAATAGGTAAAGAAATATTTCGAATGGCAAATACGTGTACAATATAAATTTTATTTACAATTCATCTGTTGAATTTTGAGCAATATTGTATATTCTAAACCGTTTACAGATTATTCTTTATTTTAAGTTCCAAATCACATTATGCTGTAATCGTTATTTACAACATGTTTTTTACAATGAAATCTGTGTTAATAAGATCCTAATTTCAGTGTTTTTCATTGTTGAAGACGAAGAAGAACAATTTTAGAATTCCTAGTAAACTACAAAAATCTATGCGTCTTAAGCAACGAAGCTCAGTTAACAATCGAATTTAGCTACACACTGTAAATTTTCCGAACTCTATGAGTTTCTCATCCAATAAATTTCTAATTTGCCTGGAAGTAAGTCCTCAATAATAGCACCGAAAATTTATTAATCAAAACCATTTCTAGTATTTGATTTAGGTTTAGTTATGGAGGGACGTTTTAGTTTTACCATTTGTTTTTACCTTGAGTTAATTTTTAATCTTCGTAAAATATTTGGGTTTATCTTAAGGATCGGTAACGAGTAGGACGTGAGACTTGGATGAATTAACTGTTTCTTTAGAAATCGATTTTATAAAATAGACATCTTGTTTGACCTTAGTGCTAGTTAAAAGCTAGTTTTAATGCATAATTTAGTTGAATTTCGTACTCCTTCATTATTGCTCGAAATTTGTCCTAATTATTAATTTATCAAACAAGAGATTAATAAATAGTCTAGGATTAAAACATTGTAAGATCTTAAAGATTGTTGAGAGTTAATAATGCCTAACTAATTTAGATTTTCTATAGGCCGTCATATCTATTGTACTCGTCAGTTTTCTTAATTTTGCAAGTGTAATGATCAAGTAAAATATTACGAGTGCACACCAAGTTGAAAGCTTTGCTTGTTATGTGGAGAACTGATCCATTAGACGTTGTCAAATCAGACACTTGAAACACTTGACATTTATATTTGAAAATTGAGCAACTAAAATGGCTTTTGCAGTAATCCACAGACCATCTTGTTCTAGGATATTCGACCTCTTAAGTCTTCTCCTTCTAATATAAACAGGCACATTATTTATTCTATACTTTAAACATAAAATTATAAATAATAAATTTATTTGTTTTGTTGTAAGTATTTGTGGAAAGACTGGAGATAAAACTAAACAAAAGTATCGGTAGAAGTGAAGACGGTCGAATAAAATATTCGAATGTTTGGCTTTACCGAAAGAATATTTTAATTCCAACGATAACAGTACAATCTTATAAATTCACAAATTTACATTCTCAATTTGAAATAATTTTACTACGTTTTTATGTTGCAGTTAATTAAATTATTGGAGCTTGGTCTTATTTAATTCTAAAATAAAACTATAAACCAAAACATCAAAAATTGCAATTAATCATTAATAATATCCAAACGAAAGCTTTTTACACATTCAAGTAAAGTTTTCCAACGATAAATTGTTGGTGATACTTGTTGACATTAATTTATCATGCCACTCTACATTTTATCTTGAAAAAACTTTAGTGAATGCGAATTTACTAAAACATCACGATATCCAATATAAATCTAGACTTCTACCATAATTTTTTTCATGTGTAAAGGTTATCACTTTTACACATTACAATTTATCTTGGTTTTTAGAGAATTAGGACACTGGATGGTTTCAGCGACAGTGAGGAGAGATTGATCCTGGTATCACAATTGGCCATTATTGGCCTAAGTGTGCGATAGCAGCCACTCTAACCTAACCTATGTCATAATTATATAAAACTTCAGTTACGTCATAATTATAATGTCAAGTAATTTTAGTGTAGCCATAAATGTATATTTTATTGTGTATTTGTATTGACTGACCGTATTAGGGCTAAAAATCAAATACAAAATTTTGGCAAAATAATTTATAATGAACATTTCAATAACGAACGAACAATAATTGTTCAATTATTGATAATGCATGTACATACTTATGTTTAAATTTTAATTTATAATAATATGCTAATTATAAACATTAAAACTTCGTTTGAAGTTATTAAATTGACCTTCAATAACGTCAAATAAGTAATTAAGTAACTCGCAAACAAAAATAAACTTATGTAAACTAAAAAATATTTAACTAACCTTTCTTGTACACAGGTCGGAGGTAATCTGGTCGCATCTAATACCCCGTGCCAAGGTTCGGCCGGTACAGGTTTACGAAAACGTAATCTATCGACTGGTGGTTTAGCAAATGGTACTCCATTAAATATATGTATTTCACGGCCTAACACCATAGATGATCGTCCGCGTATTGGACCACTAGTTGTTTGTACCACAAGCCTATCGATTATACCATACGCGTATGTACTAAAAATTACGATTGTTATCACAAATTGATACAAAAAATTTATTCTATATTCTGATATCATTATTATACTAAAAATAATTTTTTCTTTACACTCCACTATAAATTACATGAAATTTAAGAAATTATAAAAAGTTATTCACAAAAAAAAATTTTAATTATCAAAGATTATTTTTCCACCCTTATAAAAACACCACCTTGTTGGAATTTTTTTTTTTTATTAATTTTTCACTAAAATAAGATTTTTTATTTTATTTAAATTATCACACATTTTTTTATAACTTATTAATAAATTAAATATTAATTTATTAGAATTTATATTTCTAACATTTATTATTTGTATTGTTTTCAATAAAATTTAATTTAATTTTTAAAATTTACTTTTCTTTAATTTTCCTTAATGTTCTATGTTTGTTGTATCTACATATATGTATATAAAAAATTTATTAAATAAAATAAATTAATTTCTCTTTCGCTCACTCGTTTGATTTCTCTCTTTAATCTTTCTGTTTATATACAATAAAAATGTTACAATCTGTAATAGAATATAAAAATAAATAAATTAAAAATGATATTAAACGATAGAATATTTATTTTAATTTAAATTAATTTAATAAATGAGTATGTATATAAAATGAATTAAATTTCCACTGTTGTGATTCAAGACTAAGTAGCGTAGTTCTGTGCATAATCTTGTTTTTATTTTTTGTCATATTTTTTGTTTTGTGTTTTTGTATTTAAAAAAAAAACAGTTGAAAGATAAATTATTGCAACACTGCCTAAATTGAAGGTCATCTATTGAAATATTACAAGTATTGTATAGGCAGCACAAATTCCCCAAAATTAAAAAGCATACGAATACATTTGGTATTCTGTTGTTTTAGGTATGCATAAACGTCACTACATACCACAATTGGACAAAAGACAAATATATACATATAGCTACGAGTATGCATGACTGGTTTAAAATTAATAGATTGTATTCCTTAGTTTTGTCACAACTAATTTGGTTTTATATAACTTTACAAAAATTGCTATATTTAAGACATTATGTTCCCAATAAATATCAATTAGTTTTGGTGACAAATTGTAATAGTCAACAGATTTAAAATCAGATGCGAATTTACAGGTAACCGCAGTCATCACTCACTCTTCAAAATGCAAAATTCTGCAAAGAGTTTAAAAAAAAATTTTACAAAGTGTTTATCTCTGTCAAAAACCATGAACTAGGGAATTGGGGAAAGCATTTACATATATGTAATTTCAGTTCAAATATTTTTTTTTCCGGCCTACTGAAGCGAAAACTTTGATGTAAATATTTATAAATTGGGAATAATTTTTCCATAGCTAAATTGGCAGGGAAAATTATTCCCAATTTGATTTTGTTTTCAAAAAATTACGACTAGCTTTTTACCTCGGTGTGCCAGAAAAATTGTTTTTAAATAGAAATTACATATAAAATCTTTCCCCAATTCACTATTCCCGGGGAATTACCAGAATAGTGCCACAGGAAAAAACAATATGAAATGGAAAACCTTAATTTTTTACAGACTTGATAAAACGAGTTACTAGGTATTGTGTGTAAGGAGGGAGACGGACTACTTGTCGTCCGTAAGTAGTTATTCTAACCAAACATTTGTAATATTAGTAAAAGTTATAAAATAAATTTTCTGTGGCAACCATCACTGTACCGATTCTTTACCATGTAATTTTAATTTCTATTTACACCTATTACCGTCGGCTCTTACCGAAAAATATTAAATAACATTTTAAACTGAAACACTTGTTTTTTTATCTCGTAAATATTAAATACTTTTTATTTATTTAACTCCAGCCATTTCGATTATAAGGTTATTCTCAGAAGTATGTAACTGCTGATCATAGAACTATATACTATAGAATGAATGTAAAAGGTTTTCCCATATAAAATTTGTTATTTAATGTGTCACAAGTCAGAGCACGATGGTTATATAAAAAATGCACATGGCGGTCTCATATTTCATAGATAAAACCCCACGAACTACTCGTTGGTTTTGTACAAAGTGACGCGCTCAAATTTGCGCTCTTAAAACATGTTGAAAATATTAATTAAAATAATTAAAATATTTTAAAATAGTTAGTGGATTGTGTAGTAGTGCGTCCTTTGGTAATCAAAATGGGAAAATTTTAATTAACATGAAGTGTCTTGCCAAAACACGCCTAAAAATCGCAGAATGGAACTGGTATGTTTACCAAGTGTTTATATAAAATAAAATGTAAATTGTGTTAAGAAGAAAATGATTTGTGCTACAATTAAGTTATAAATCAGAAACAATTAAGAAAACAATTTTGGCTATTGGCGTGGGGTTTTAACATTTGTTGTTGTAAGTTATATTACCAGTACCGCATTTATTTTATTTTAGTTCCATAAAACGTCGTTTATTTCATGTGCTACGTGCTTTGCTTTTCATAAATTATTTTTATTTTGGAATACTATAAGTACAATTTTTTACCGAAAATAAAATCAATTAATGTACTATATTGGAGGAATTAAAAATAATTTTGAATTTGTATAGTTTTTAATTTTAACTTCCTAACTTCATTGCATTCGATCGAAACAATTCTAAATACGGCCCTGTTATTTTAGGTGCTTTCATTTTTACCCTCCGACTCACTTGGACTCACATGGCAGCTGCTTACATTCATTCTATATAATCTATTTCTATGCTGCTGATTGCTGCTATTCAGAACGCTTATACATTTTTCAACAGTTATAAAAAAAATAAGCAAAATAAAAATGAAAAAAAAAAATTTGAAATAAACTTTGAAATAAAGGGCCACGTTTGTATTTGTAGATTGAGATTACTGATTATCTGACTGGCTTCTCCTTTATATTCTAATGAGCGCCAATTCTTTGTTCTGGCAATATCTTCTATAAAATATCTTCTCTATAAAATTTAAATTCGAGTTTTGCTTGCAAACCTTTCTACATGTTACTTATGTTACCGACATGTGTCATTCATAGATGATGAGATGAATGATCTATCTAATTTAAAAATAATTGTACTAAGTGATAAATAAATTACATTAGAGAATTGTAGAGTTCATAGAAATTGGTATACTTTCTGTGTTTCATGATGCCCATTGATCCGGATCAAATCAAACATCAAGAAACACATAGCTATTGTGATTATAATGTAATTTAGTGGAAAACTAGTTTCAAACTAAATTTGAACTCGGTTTCGAAATGAGACATTTTTTCTCATTTTGATGCATTTTAGTGCTTACAACGCCGAAGGCATCAAAAATGGAAATTCCGGGCACTAATAGTTTACCAAGCAAATCTAGTTTCCTTTATGTTTTCTATTTGTCATTAGCTGTGTTCCAATGGAGAAAGCAAACTACTCACAAGTACTTGTAACTACTCGCAGCTACCCATGCTCAAATGGTGGTGTAGATATTGAAAGTAGTTACGCATAAATTTGACGGTAGGTATATTAGTTTCAAAAAATCCAACAGATGGCTTTGTGATGGTTTGATTATGTTGAAATGTCAGATTTATTACAATTTTTTGTTTGTTTATATTCGATTGATTGACAATAAGGGATTTTTGTGGAAAATTACTTATCAAATTGCAATAAAATTTGTAAAATTACAATTAGCTACTAGTTATAATTATTAAATTGATCCAATTATAAATATCCTAATATATATATTTAAAATTATTAAACTGATGGAATTGATTCGACTATTAAAGCGGTGGATTTTATAATAAATATATATAAATTAATTTTATTTACATTTTCACTATTAGAACCTCAATACTCCTCTTTCCTGCCAGCGTACGCACAGATTAAGGCTTTGCCTTCATGGTATGTCCAATTTTTGACATTATGTATTACCAAATTGTCTGAAAATATTCAAACAAATTTGATTTTGTACAACAAAATATGTTGCTGTCATAATTTTGCCCGTTCCTTTGGTTATCTACTCACAAGTACTTGTGAGTAGCAAATTGTTTCCATTGGAACACAGCTATTGAGATATTTAGTTGCCGGGAACAAATTTTTTCTGTTCTGTCAATAGAAAAGTAATTTATGACAATTTATATTCAATTAAATGTCAATCCTGACATTTTTTGTCAATACCTACTCCATTGCTGTTTAAAACTAAACGAGAAGACAAAAGAAATTGTAGTATGTCTTTAGTTCCCATTTAAGAAATCATGATCTCGAAATTATTGTTATGATACCAGTAGTCTGTCGATGTTATGCTAATTTGACTGTGTCTACATTTCATGTCGTTCAGAAAAAATGATTTTCACGTTTCGAGACAGCCCAGATGAAGAGACTAATCTATTTTGTATGAACGGAAAATGTGTATAAACATAAAAACGTTTGCGATTTTCATATTTGCCTCTCCTTCAACGCCCAGAAGAAACTAAAACACGAATTTTATTTTTTCATATACAGTTTCCGTACATACAAAATAACTCTAATAATAAGACATAGGCCTACTTATTCTCGTTGCTATCTCCATGAATGTAGAACTACCAGTGATTTTTGACCGTAATCGGTCCACCAGAAGTGGCAGCATTAACTGAAGGTTTTAGGCTATTTTTTGGTAGTTTCTGGTAGATTTTTGAGGGTGAACTGTTTTTTGCCAAAATTCTCTTTCACTACAACCCAGACGAATTGGCCGATCGCGATGAAGCTTCCTACTTACGCAATTTTCATAAATTACGGTGGCCCAATGGAACACCAAGTTGCTTCATAAAATTGAACTTCAATAGTATAAAGCATTATGCATTTTCAAGAAGTCGCTTTCATGTTATCCGTCGGAATCTGCACGTACTATTTTTATGTATTGTAAGTTTGTATTTATATCCAAAGTACATTGCTTAAAAGGCACTTTATTTCGTAGGTTTCAATTCATAGTTAAAATAATTATAATTGCTTTTTCTTGTATTGTTTGAAACAAACTTATTAACTATCGACTACTAGGAATCTGGGACCGGGTCTAGTCTGTCTCTGATGCCTAAATTTGTATTTCGGATGACGTCAGTTCCGTCCATGCACCCTTTTTACACATAACATATGGAGGATAGGGCAGGTTTATTATTAGCGTAGAAATCGACCCGAGGCAGACACCAGTAAAATTGATAGTAAAATATATAATTAATCGGTTAGCACAGGACAATCACAAATTATTAATCAAACTTAAGTGTAATGACTTCACTGTAATGGAAACTCTACGAAAACTTATACTAATTTAGTAGAAAAACCAGCTGCAGGATAAATTCAGGAACACTAGTATCTTACAGCTATCGTGAATTCCAAAATCATATATTATTATGCTAGTGTTCACGTAAACTGAAATTTAAATTAATGGATTAATGTTATTCTTTATCATTTTATATATCAAATTAAATTGAATTAATAAAACAATTGTAAAATACTTCTTATAAAAACAATTTTTATTTGTATTATTATTTTGGAAAATTGATTCCGAATATAATTCTTGCTTAGTTCCTCGCTATTCGAAGTTGTAAAGGAACATTTTTGTTGAATTTCGTCAAATATAATTTCGTTGAATTTTTGTCTGAGTATTTACTAAAGTTTGTTGTAAATTTTGGTGTGCGCATAATATTAACAAATTCATTTCAATTCTTTAACCGGTGTGAAGTATTTAACGTTAATAAAAAGTGTAGCTACACATTTGAGTGTAGACTCAAAATGTGAAGCTACACAAATTATCAAAAAGTGTAGTTGGAAAAGAAAAAAAAACAGTTTGGAATTCGAAAGACGTGGTTTAATTAAAATTTTGTATTAAAAGTAAACAATAAATATTGAGATTCAAACAACTATAAAAATAAGTTTATATATATACTTTATAAAAAAAATTGTTAAAAGTATTTTAATTCAAAAAACCATCGGAACTATGAGTTTTAAATGTGGGATTTAGTGTTGTGAACTTGGTGGCAAATTGTCGGTATGGCCCTGGCAAATTGCTTGAATTTTATTTTTTTTTACAAATTCCAGATACCACCCCAACTTAAAACCACTAAATTCTACACTTGGCAACCATTGTTCCGATGATTTTTTGAATTATTAAAGAATTAAGTGGATTTGGCTAAAGATGCTTCCACGTATAGAGCTATACACCCAATCTCAACATGCAAATTGTCTTAAAAAAAATTTTACTAATTCCAGACACCATCTTAAGTTGACAACACTAAATTCCACATTTAAAGCTCATAGTTCCGATGGTTTTTTGAATTAAAATACTTTTAACAATTTTTTTATAAAGTATATATATATAAACTTATATTTGTAGTTGTTTGATTCTCAATATTTATTGTTTATTTTTAATACAAAATTTTAATTAAACCACGTGTTTCGAATTCCAACCCGTTTTTTTTTCTTTTCCAGCTGCACTTTTTGATAATTTGTGTAGCTACACATTTTGAGTCTACACTTTTTCGTTAAAATGTGTAGCTACACTTTTTATTAACGTTGAATACTTCACACCGGTAATCTTTAACATTTTTTCGTACGAGTATATATGAATTTTGATTCCGACAACAAAATGTTTGTGTGGGGTTATGTAAGAATTTTGAAAAGTTAAACAGATTAAGAAAACGTAAGAAAACTAATGATATTTTTATGTAAAACAATTTAAACTTTACATTGTACTTATATATTTTATAAATACGATTAGGAAATAATTTTAGTTGAAAAAATACTATTTTATTACAATTTCCCTATACATTTTGATTTCAAAATTCGAATATCAATCCATTCGCGCGGTGTAAAACTTTATAAAAACCCGTGAACTTTTTAACTATAACCATTTCCCATTGTTCTGTTTCGCTTTTCGTTGCATTTACCAGCATGCTTGATCTTGAATGAAAGTTGGGAACGAAATAGAGATCAAATTTACAAAAAAGTTGCCAATATAGGTTAACTATTTCCATAATATTGTATTGCAGTCATTCTTAAATTATCTATTTGAATTTCACGTCCTAGTTTGTGATTGATTCTGGCCAAATCTTGTGATAAATTTTTGAGCCAATTCCTAAAACTCAATTTTATGGTAACTTTACAAACGAACCTCCGATAACAGTGGTTTCTATTAAAATTTGAAAGTGGTTGGTTCACAGGGATAAGATGCTCCCATATATTTTATTCAAAATGATTACACTCTCGAAATTTTATAAATCTAATAATTTCCAAAGAATTGAAAAGTTTTGGCATTTGCATAACAACTCAATATTGAAAGCTGTTAAAGCATTGCATAACAATTTAAAATATAATCAGAGTTCATGGATATCGAAAAAAACGAATTACATAAAGATTGAATAGAAAATGTTCCTTAAATAGTTTTCAGTTTGATACGTAAAGGCTAGATGAAACATATAGAAATTTACTTCAAAATTTCTAATTTTTTCAGTTGGTTTTTTAGAAAAGCAATTGCACTTCCTGCATTTAACATTTTACTATAAATAGCCACATTGCCAACCATATTGGTAGATAATGCTGGTTTAATAATGCTCGTAATTTTTTTTTTGCTAGTATTCAACAAAAAAATTTAAAATAAAAACACGCTAAATTAACTTATTAATGAAGAAATTTAGGAATATTAAATTAAACAAAAACTGGCTGAATTCTGAAACAAGTTTTATGATACAAGTGTTACAGAAATTTCGTCTGTAAAAGTAAATTATATTGTCACTAAAAGGTGGATGTATGCCGCAGCCCGCTTCAAAGGTTTTATAAGGTCATTACCATATTTTAGCTCATTATTGTGTAAATGTTCAAGTACATTGATGAAAAGATATTAATCGAACCACACTATCGCAGCATAAGAATAATACGAGTTTGAAACATAAACACAGCAGAGGGAAATAATAATATCCAATACAATAATATTAAACGCGATTATCAAATACATAGATAACATCAACCACCCATAGCATCTCAATCATATTATATGAACACAGCCTCATAATAACAGTATACATATTTACGGTCTTAATCCGGAAATAATAAAATGTATTTTTACTGTCATGTTCGAGTAAAACGAACAAAATTGAAAATACCAATGAACTGTGAGCATGTACACTGTTAAAACAGAAAACACAACTTTGGAAGTAATGCTCTTTTATGATTGTTTGCTTTGTTTTTGGTTTCAACGTTACCATAATGAGATAATACGTAAATGTTATAATATGTTTCTATCTCAGAACGATAACTTATGTATTATATGAAAAATCTCGTTATGTATTTATATAATATTCATTGTTGCATGTTTTTGTTTCACAATTTTAGTTAGGGCCGGCCGCTGATAGAATTCTTAATTTTTCTTAAATTAATTTTTTCTAAATCGCGATTTAGAAATTTTCGTGACATATACAGACACGCTTTTTACCCGTGCCAAACGTTCAAATCCATATTTAGCTATTGAAATGAACTGATTGCGATTACATAATTTAAACCAGATTATCGACAATGCAACGTTTTCCGGTAAATCAATAAATATTACATTTAGGAAATTATATGGCCACAATACAATTTTGTATCCTATTTTTATATTATACATATATATATATATATATATATATATATATATATATATATATATATATATATATATATATATATATATATATGAACCTAAATGAAAATTGTGGTGCATATACGAGTAGATAAATATCTTTCCAAAGCATCAAAGATATCAAAAATGTCATGTTATGTCATCATAAAACCGCATTTAAAACCGCCTAAAGCGTTAATTATGACCTTCTGTGGTCAATATGTTTCATTCGGCGTGTTCAGTCCGACCAAAATGATAAAAATTATCATGATATTTTTGTGACCCTAACTTCACTCCGTATAATTTTATGTCAAACCCGAGTGACTAACCAAATCGAAAAATAATTATAAATTGATTCTGCACGTCAAAACATTGTTGACGCTGTCATAACAAAAATTTACTATTTACTAATGCCTAAGTGTCTTTCACAATAGTTTAATACTTCACAACTTTTTTTACCTAATAAAACAAACACGGGCAGTACATATTGTAATTCACTCATTTAAACATTCATTCAATTATAATTCACGTGGCAGAGATTTACAGATATTTGATTGCGCTAAAAACTTTCACAAATCGTTTTTAGGTTACATTTATAAGTGTAAAGGAAATCACATTCTCGTCCAATTCGTGAATACACGAATAATTTTAACCACACAATGTCACCTAATCAATCATTCAGAGGAAATGAAATGGACATTGAACAAGAATGCAGAAAAGAAACTACACACACAAATCATACACAAACAATATTTGTTGTTGATTTTATTCCAGACACAGGTTTGATCCATTCATTGTTTCTAATGTATTATTGTTTAATAAGAAAATGTAACATTAAAGTTGAACAAAATGTTGTTCCTGTCCATATAAAATCATAACGCTAAAATATTAGAAATAAAACGTACACAAATTTTAACAGCCAGAATCGAAAATATTCTTGGTTTTTTTTTTGTGATAAATGAGTGTGTTTAATGGCAAAAGCTGATAAAAAATATCATGATTGTGGTCTTACTTTGGTACAAGCTAATTCCATTCGGGTATAGAATTAATTTGTGCTCAAAGTAACAACCGCAAAGAAGTTTTTTAATTTATTTTTATTAGTTGGTAACAATTACATTTTGAATTTGAAAACAACGTAAAAACGCAACTAAACATATTCAATTAAATAGTAATGTGCTAGAACATTATTGAATATTATTACAAATCATAACTAATTTTTCGTCTTGTTAAGAAAAATTCGATGTCAAAATAACAAAAATCACTTTTGTATTTTTATTGCCAACATTTAAAAATAAAAGTTTTCAATAAAACTGCCCTGGTAGTGAACATTAAAACTACAGGTAGAATAGAATAATTCTATACCATCAGAAAAGTTGGTTTAAAATAATACCAAATTAATTGGAATTACATATATGAGATTGTTGTTGTAAATTTCTCAAAGTAAGACCGCAGATATTTTTTATGAAATTTTGTCCGGCTGAACACTAGGATTGTATCATGTAAAGAATCTTACTTTGGGAGTTTTACAACAACAATTTCATATAAAATTCAATCCGGAATGAATAATTTCATTCCACATAAAATTAAGATTAGAATTATTTTATTCTTCGTGTAGTTCAAATGTTCACCACCCGGTTAATTAATAAAATAATTTTATTTTCAAGAGTTGCCACTCTGGGAGTAATGTAGTATTTTTATCGCATAAAAGATAAAGAACCAAACGACATAAATCAACGATAAAAAAAATGAACTCCGATGATAATTAATCTGAAAATAAGACATATTTACGTCGAAAAAGCATTTCATATTTTCATAAATATGTATTTGTATATCGCATGCTTATAGTTTGATTTTACTAAATTTTTATACCAACCGATAAAACTATAAAAAATCGATTGGCTGTTACTTTGGGCACAAATTTCATTCCTATTCGAATAGGAATAATATTTCCCAAAGTAAGACCACAATAATATATAAACAAAAGAAATGCAAATTAAGTTCAGTTTAAATCCAAATCTCTTGAGAGAAGGACACAAATTTGTAATAGCTAAATCTAGTCCGTTTAACAGTTTTATTAATATTTTAAGAAAGTGCCACTGAAGTTGACGAAATGGCCGCCAATTTACTGTCCACTACAGAAATTTATCTTCTTGGCCATGAGTACTGTCAAATTATTGGTGCTAAGTTATCCTCAAAAAAGCATAAGTTGAGTTTTTTTTACAATCACTGTACTGTAAAATTAACTATTCGTGAAAGTGCAGCTCTGACAATCCGAGAAGTGTCTATTTTTTGGTCAAAAACACGAATTCCATTTTTGTATCGATTGTAAAGTAAATTCATAATTTGTGTTAATATTTTTTGTTTGGTTTCAATAATAAATTGTTTTTTCATATTTTGTTTGGTCCTAAAATTACTAAATTTTTGTTTTGGTTTGTGTGAATATTGGCCAGCTAAATTTTCAATTTATTGATACCGAGTACCAGGCTAGGAGCAAGAATCACGACCAAATTCAACCTCTTCGAACTGAGTGACCGCTTTTTAAATGCTCCTAATTATTATTACAGTTATCAAGTTTTCGATTTTATTCTACATTATAAAAATGCGTAGCCTGTTATGAAAATTGCAGACTAAAATATGTGTGTGATCTGCGCAAACTAAAAGTTTGTAGCCCGTGTACAGCCCAGGCGGAGCTGATTGATCGGGGTGAAACTACATACTTAATTTTTTTTCATAAATTGAGAAATTCCGAAGCGATTTTTAGGCCTAAATCGGTCCATTATAGAAGTTGTAACTTTCAAATGAACTTTTCTGCTTTTTACAAATATTTTTATCGCGTTAAATAAATTCGGGTGTTGAATACAAAATACTCACTCTTCCAGTGTTTGAATTGTTATACTTATTGAACACCAACGCTCAAATTTATCCCCAATTCAAATCACGGTACCCTTTCTTCTTTCCCATAAAAGTAATTGTAAAATGGAAGGAAAATAAAAATTAAATACTTTTAATTTTGGACATTTCTTTACTCGTATAAATCGAACCGGTATCAAACAAATTTCCTTCCCATTGTAATGAGAATTTTAATTGAAATTTGAGTAGAACATTATTGATAATAAGAGTTGTCAATTATAATTTAATTTACCAAATTATAAAATAATTATTTGTAACTTTGAATTCGTATCGAATTTCTCAACAAATTTTATTCTACTTACCGTTACTGTATCTATGGTCACGAGTAGTTAAAGTAAATTATCTAGGCTTTGTATGGGAAATTAAATTATCATTTAGCAATTAACAAGTTTTCATGATCTTTATTCTTCATGGGATTTTAACATAAACAAGCAAAATAATTGATACGGTTAGAGGTGTACCAGCAGATCTAAGAGACAACAATTACAAAAATATTTTCGATCTATGTGTTTCGAGATTAATTAATCGAAATAGGAAATATGATGCCGAATTTTAAAAGAATCTTTTGGAAAATACAATTAAACCAGTTGTGAAGCGAGGCTGAGAATTGGTGCTAAAAGAAATGCTGAACTTCTTAAAACAAAATTCAACAATTGACCCCGCAAAAAACCATAGGGTACCAAACTCTGAAGGTTAAAATATTTCAGCTCTAAGCAAACTTGCCACTATACTCATTATTAGAAAAACCCTTCCGCAATTGTATAAATTGTAAAAAACACTTAGAACAAAAACGACATGACGAACTACACCAAAATTGCACCACTACTGAGTTTTACAAAATTCGATCTAAAAAAAGAAATTTCGTTTCACATATCATTAGCCGAAATTCTTAAAAATACGAGACAAAAGATTGCGCGTACTTTGTTTCGCTAAATCGTATCAAACTATAATATGAAAATGGTGGATATGGAGATTTACTTATGTCTATTCGTTGTTTAATCTGGCAATCCATTATTTTGTTAAAAGCTTTGTAAACCAGTTAAAGTTAGAGGTAGTAAATAACATCAGATATATCTTTAACTTTCAAACCGAAGCGCGTTCAAACTGAGGTCAAAGTAAATAACAATAAAAATGTGTACAATATCAAGAACTACCACTATAACGATATTTGTCGATTATAGCCATAGTAGGAACTTTTAGAACACTACACTGAAATGAAGCGAGGAGCGAGGATTGCGGTGCCAAATTTAGATTGTACATGTAGGACGCATTGAGAATACTAGTGTGGAGGTCAAATGTATCATCGGTGAAATCTCCCCAAGTAACATTGCTGTTATGCTACGTTGCACTATAATGCACTTTAAGAGCAACAGCGTAGCTGTTCGCCATAATAATGAAAATGTGCTCTCCACGTCTTAGAAAAACAAAGATGTTATGTAAATTAATAAAGTGTGTAACCTCTAACCTTAATCATTTTTATAGCTTTTATTTTATTAGATAAATTAATTAATTAATTAATTACAATTCGAGAATATTTTTTTTTTACAAAATGGTAAAATTGAGGCCCAACAATATTTAGCTGCGTCTAGAATACACTCCAAGAGTATCGATTGCCTAATATTAGTTGCTTTACAAGATTTTAAATTCCACCAATTATAAAACTA
This sequence comes from Nephrotoma appendiculata, assembly GCA_947310385.1. Lineage (NCBI taxonomy): Eukaryota > Metazoa > Arthropoda > Insecta > Diptera > Tipulidae > Nephrotoma > Nephrotoma appendiculata. The sequence continues at coordinate 217,528,966 of OX371224.1, read as the reverse complement.
TCTGCTGTAACGCAGTTCCTATACGTAAATTCTTAGAGTACAAAAAATGCTCTAAAAGTAGCTAAAATAGGTCCTATACAAGCTCTAAACTTATTTAGTACCGCCTAATATATACAGATACTAAATATCTTAGGAGAGCTTTTACTCCTATGCGTTCGTTATAGAAGCAAAACCGAGGGAATTTAATTTAGAAGCCATAGAGTTTGGAACCATGAAATATTTTAAATATTGTATCACATAAATATAAAAATGATAAAATAAAAAAGAATAGATGCGCCAGATAAATGAAAATATCGCTGCCTACAACACAATCAAAAAAATGTGTTTTTTGGTATTTGTAGAAAAATAATAAAAATTAAGAATTTATCCTATAAAATTAAACTATGTTGCTTATAACTTTTTCGTAAAGGAATTAATTATTAATGTTGATCCTATGGAAAATTTAAAATATTATCTGAAAATTGTATCTAATTCTTAAACAATCCTTTCTTTATTTGAAAATTGTTATCCGCTCTTAACCTAATAATTAAATATTTTACAAATATAATTTTGGTTCTGTGCAGTAAATACAATAACAAATCCACATAGAACAGAACCAAGTATGCAAGATATGTATAATTCGATATTTAAATGAAATTATATTGTATTAATCGTCAATTATGCAAAAGAAGCCGCGTTTTGCGAGTCAAACCAACATACAAAAATTTAAATAAAATTAGGAAAACATCACAACACAATACGGTAGAGCATAGTTTACCTCTACAAAAAAATTTGCTCGTTTCAGTACAAGATAAAATAAAAAAAACACACGAATATAAATAATGCAAACTCCAATTTTCCTAACGTTTAGTTCTTTGAAGAAAAACTACATAAAACATTCCATGAAAGTTCAAAAATTTTTATAAAAGAGAGAATGAAATAAGAAAATTTTCGCTGATAAATAAAACAAAAAGTGGCATTAGAATCAGACCATAGACAAAGAATAATTTAATAACCAATCAACGAAGCTGGAGAAAACTGCCACTCTCGAACAAAAATTCGTGACATAAGCTGAAATATTTATACAGGTTTAAGCAACCTAATCATGATCTTATGTTATAAAGTGTTTTCGAATATTCATTCACTGTCATAACTTGAAAAAATTCATTTATTTATTATCATAATAAACAAAACATTTCATGCTATAATAATGTTTATCACAAACAACCATATTAGATATTTTGAGCAAAAGGCAAAAAATAAATTCATTTCCGATAATTCCAACGGCATCGTTGTACCTGTGAATTCTCGTTAGCATGACAACAAAGTATTTTTTGAATCTATTACAACGTTTCCATGAACGAATGGATAAGCCGAATTAAGGTTTTCGTTGAGTTTCGTCGAGTTGATAACATGGCGAGTGTGACGCTAATACCTATCGTTTCCATTATGCTAAATTTGTTTTGACAGTTCAGGCGGTGTTATGTTTTTTGTCAGTCATTTTTTATTATTATCTCTTTCGTGTATATTTTGATTATTAACCCGTGTTTTCTTTAACTATATTTTTTCTTTATAATAATACTATATTTTATAATAATACTATATATAATATAACATTATTTTCTTTAAAATATTATTTTTTGAATACTATATCTTTTCTTTTGACAGATGGAATCTCATTTATCATAACTAGTTTCGTTGAGCTAAGGAGGATTAAGATATTTAGCGAAAACTCTAAATTCGACACGTTTTCATGATGAGATAATCCGAGATAAGACCGGTTAACTCTGTCATGGAAACATGGTACATATATGATATTTATAGAAAATGTATACACCGTTGAAACTATTTACATTAACGCTGTATGGTACTCAACTTGTCAAAAACTATATGCACTATGATATGATGTGATATGATAGGGACAACTATATAATGCGATCCTAGGTACGTATAGCACAAAACACGAATAAGCGTAATTTAATATCAAAAGCATAATATTTCAAAAACGGATGCTACTCCAAAATTATGAGGATCCTCACATTACTGTTAATATAAGGAATAGATTAGTTATCTACTGAAACGACTAGGGCGTTTGGGCGGCCACGCAGCAAAGTCATCATCTAACTACTTTGTCAATAAATTATTTGTACGATTTATTAATTATTTACACATATGTAGACGCGTTTTCTGTCAATAGAATTTGTTAGTTTATTAAGGTAAAGGATATCTAAATTTCAACAAATGTATCACCCATCGTCCTCAGTCATAAATGACTGCAACATTTAATCAATGAAGTAACGGAGTCATATCATATGCTGTATAAAGCTGCTGCACTAGCTCAACCCTAAGCCATCTAACTCGAGGGATACATGTTGGTAAAGATCCAATGTCTGTTGTTTATTCATATGATGATCTTACAATTTTTAGTACATTGTCAATTATTAAATTTAAATTTAGAATTGTTAAATATTTATCTACCTATTAAATTCAGAATTGTCTTATATTTTACTACCTAATTTGAAAGAATATCGTATACAAATTTGTATTGCAAAAGGGTTTTAGAATGAGATTATTTAATTGATAAAATTGCTAATATGTGTATAAACCTCTTGATTAAATACTTTGAAACTACAATTTTTAGTAGAATTCTATGATAACTGATACTGATATAATAATAAATATAATAAAAAATAATAAAATAAATATAAATTAATTTAAATTATTAAACACCTTTTATTTTTCACATTAAAGCATTATAAAATTATCAAAATACCTCCATTAAATAACTAAACTAAATTTCAAGATACCGTCAAAAACCCCAACACCTATCCCAGGAATAAACCTTTTTTCGAATTTAAATATATTAAAGCCGCGTGGCTCATATCGAAACAAAGTTTACCGTCTCTGGTTTTTACGATATAACGATAAATATTTTTTTTTTTTTTTTTGTATTTTTTAGTGTTCAAATGAAAAACCTCCTTTGATTATTTAGTCAATAATGCTTTTGACAGGTTGGCGATTAACTAATTTAACTAATGGAGGTTAATCTACAAAGGTTGACATACTACGATAATAAAGCCTTTGTAATTTGGTATCGATAATAATTGATTTACCCAATGGAAGAAATAATGAAAAATAAATTTTGCATGATGCCATCCCTACCAGTTTCATTTTTAAGAGATAAACTTAAAAATATTGAAAGATTTGTGCACTAAACCCGATTAGACAGTAAGCGTGAAATAAAATGTGTTTAGTTGATCTCAAATTTGATATATTAAGATCGTTCTTTACTAGATTAAATTTCTTGTTCAACCTAACCACAAATTAAATTCCAATGTAAATTAAAAATTTGCATATTTAAAAAATAAATAAATAATTTATTTTACATTTTTTCTTAACCATTCGAACCAACCTAATAGAAAATCTCCGTCCCTGGCTCACGATCCGCAATTTTCTGAGATATTTTTCAAAATGTTTTTAGACATCTGGTAATCTGGTTTTAGTTAAATTTCTTCTATAATATAAAATTTAAATATTTAAAAACAGATTATTGTTGTCATATATTGCCTAGTTTGAGAGCCAATAACAGAATATTAAAAGAAAATTCTGAGGAAAGGAAAAACTAAGCAGATGTTTTCTATAATAGATATTGAATATTAAAAAGCTCGGGAAGAACATGCTCGCACAAATGCTTGTACAAATGCTTATCGAACCTGCACTCAGAAAAAAAATATGATAAATACATGATTGCATTTATCATTTAATAATAATAGAAATCATTATAAAATTATTGTGATATTCCCTATCATACAATAATAAGAAATACTATTTTTTTAATTATGTCAATCACTGAAAACGGAGCTTATTATTATTATGATACTTGTAATCATATTCATCTCCTATGATTAGGGTAATCAGAATGCATGATTAAATTTTGATTCGTTTAATAATTTTTAGTGTATTTATAAAAATTCGCTATCTCAATGGGTGATTAATTCGTATGTAAACACTAAATATTTACATGTTAATTTGTAATTGCATGGCTGCAATCAGCGTTGCCATATGTCAAGTTTTATCTTTTTTTTCAAGTTTTTTTGGTCGCAAAAAGGATTTCAAGTTTTTCATAGTTAAATCAAGTTTTTCTATAGAAAAGTGTTGTTTTCAAGTTTTTTTGAAGTTTTTTATTTATGGAAATTTTCCGTTTTATCTTATGGTAAATATTTATATAATGATGGCGATAAATCGCTTTATAAAGAAAAAGATTACAATTTTTGGTTTAATGGGCGATGTTTTTCAAATTATGAAAGAAGAATTACAATTTTTGGTTACTGAGGTATCTGTCAATTATTTGGAATAGAGTTACATTAACTAGAGCTGCAACTGTTTTTTTGCCATATAAAATCAATATAATATTTGCCTTAGAGGAAAATACTGAAGAGCAGCAACTATTTTTTTCCCATATAACAATCAATATAATATTTGCTATCTCTTTTGAGTCACGTGGGAACAGGATGGTTATATAAAAAATGCATATGGCTTACTCATATCTCGCTATAGGCACCCCAAATCATTTGTTTATTTATGTGCGCAGTGACAACGTATGTTGACGACCTAATTTTGTGGTTTTAAAATTATTAATTAAAATTCATTAAAATAATAAAAAAATTATAAAATAATTAGTGGTTTATGTAGTAGTGCGTGGTAGTGCATCATTTGATAATTAAAATTATAAACAATTTTAAATAAAATGAAGTGTCTTGTGAAATGTTGCTAAATGCGCATCGAAAAATTCGAAAAAGAATATTTTACCATCTATAAGTGTTTGTATAAAGTAAAATGTAAATTGTGCTAAGAAACTAGTGATTTGTGATAAATTTATCCTTACTTTATGTTATAAATCAGAAAATGTTAAGAAAACAATTTTGGTTGTTGGCGTGGGGTGCTTATATTGGTTTCTTGTTTTTGTAATCCCATTGTTTAGATGCTTTCTCTTTTACCCTCCGAATTTGACTCGTTTGACAGCTACTCTCATGCATTCTATATAAATAATTTAAATTCTTTGATATTTGCTATCTCTTTTGAGGCACGTCAGAGCAGGATGGTTATATAAAAAAAGCATATGGCTTACTCATATCTCAACATAAAAACCCCAAATCATCTGTTTATTTATGTGCGCAGTGACAACCTATGGTGACGACTTAATTTTGTGCTTATAAAATTATTAAAATAATAAAAAAATTACAAAATAATTAGTTGTTTATGTAGTAGTGCGTGGTAGTGCATCATTTGATAATTAAAATTACTGATGATGACGATAATATAAATGAAAGTGATTGCTCGCCGGTAAGTCTAGATATTATTCAATAAATTATATTTTGTGTATAAAATATTCTGTGCCTTTTATAGAAATCTAAGGAAATCAAAAAACTGCGCCCTTCCACCACGTACGTAAAAGGTTGGGAAAATGATCAAATTTTAAAATCGTGGTTAACACAAAGTGTGAATAATGTTGCCTTTTGTAAAATTTGCAATTGCGAATTAAAGGCGAAATCTGGAATTCGAGATTTATATAACCACAGCAAAAGCAAGAAACACGTTGGCCGTAGTGCAGCATTAAATATGCACAATAACAGTTCGCTAAATTTCAAAAACATAAACTAATTTACTGCGCACAGTAAGAAAGTTTGTATATGGCCGAAATCCAGTTTATTATAATAATAATTATAATAAAATTATATTTGTTTATTATAATAATAATTATAATAAACAAATATAATTTTCGTAATGAATACCTTGTGATATAATTTTATAATAATAATTATAATAAATAAAATATGGATTATACATATATATGTATATGTAAAAATATATGTGTACGCATTTTTAATTAATCAAGTTTTTTTTCTAGAAAACAAGTTTTTTTTCTATTTCTGTTAAGTTTTTATTTTGAAACATATGGTAACACTGGCTGCAATGACAATACATCATGTGATTACCAGTATATATATATATACAAATATATATATATATTCTTTTTTTGTCTATATATGTATGTATATATATATATGTATATATACATATATAGGTGGGAGTGGGGTGGTTGAATACGTAACCATCTTACTCCCACAGTCCCATATCACTCCCGCGGGCCCGCCACTCGCTCACCCACCACCAGCGTTGCCATATTGGAAGTTTAAACTTATTTTGTAAGTTTTTTTGTGTTGAAAAAGTTTGTAAGTTTTTGTCCAAAAAAAAAAGTTTTTTGTTTAGTGTGCACAATAAGATGTAAAAAATATAAATTAGCTAATAAAAATTTATTTTTGTATAGAAAACATATTTTATGAACGATTTATAAGGATATTTATATCTAAACTTGATGTTTCTAGGATATTTTCAACAATTTCTGCTTGAATTTGAAGGAGTTTCCAACATATCCCTTTTAGAGGCCAGAAAAAAAATTCTTTCTGCAATCTAAGAACACTATACACAAATGTGTATTTATGTAATTAATGACAGATTCTTGTCTTCCGGATTTTAACAAATCTTTGTTAAATCAGAATTCTTTTTGATAAAAGCATTAAATATCAAATTAATAAAATATTAATATCAAATTAATAAAACGAACGATTTAAGTGGTATGCACGAAAACGATTTAAGTTTACAGTTTACACATAATTCTATGTTTGACATATTCGTTTCTCGTATTCGAAATATAAATACACAATTGTGTATTCGGGCTGGGAAAGGGTTATTAGCAAATTTGAAACAAACAAAAAAAAAGTTTTTTTACTTGAAATTAAGTTTTATTTTCGTCAAATTTAAGTTTTTTTGTCAATTCGGTCTGGTAACACTGCCCACCACCCACCCACCCACGCACCTACCACCCACGCACCTACCACCCACGCACCTACCACCCACCTACCACCCACCCACCTACCACCCACCCACGCACCTACCACCCACCTACCACCCACCCACCAACCACCCACCCACCTACAACCACCCACCCACTTACAACCCCACCCACCTACAACGCCACCCACCCCTCCACCCACCCACCCACCTACCACCCACCCACCTACCAGCCACGCACTACGTCACGTACATGACATCATGTACATGACGTCAATTTATGTCTAAACCAAGGCTGCGCAATAAATGTTAAGATATTTACACTAACAAAACAACTAGAGAAAACAACAAAAACGCCGACATAGCGTGTCGTCATCATTTGGTGTAAGCGGCCTGTAGTTTGGGAGGCATTGGTTTAATCCAATCATAGTTTGTATGATAAATATCATCATTTTGTGTTAAATACAATTATTTCAAATGATTGTTTGTATCATAATATGATATTCTTAATCATTGCATGTAATCATAACAATGATGATCACTTTTATGATCAGCTCAATCATATTTTTTTCTGAGTGTGTACATCTTACACTTACTTTAGTAAAGACTCTTAAAAGATAAATTCGAAAAAATGAATAAACGTGTTTAGTTAATCGCAGGTCTGTTCAAGAGCATTAAGGGTTCAAATATTGTTTTATTGTTAGACTTCTGTCTACGATTATCCCATCGAGTACAGAGAAATGCAAAAATAATACAAGATCAAACATTTTAAGCACTATATTTAAAAAAGAAATTAATACCAAAAAACAATTTATTACTTAAAACGCATATAATTCTATAGGTGGACATATTATATATCTACAAAGATTGCAACAAAGACCAAGACAAAAGCACGGTTTAGTAAGCATGATTATAATAAAATATTTTAGGGCCTTAACAATTAACTAAATTCTCAGAATACGAGAGCGATCCAAAAACAAACTAACCCGCAAGATAATTTTAAATCAACAAGAGAAAACTATTTTATTTTTAAATTACTAAATTCAACCTGATTAACCGCAAGAAAGTAGCACGTGTGAAACCCTGCAGATCCCTAGGTGAACCTTTGATTGTTTTGCTTCATATTCATTTTCCATAAATTCCATACATTCCAAAAGATTTGCAAAAAATTATTTTATTGTACAAAAGATTGTACTTAGATCTTGAATACTATGGACTAGCAATGGCGTCTAGCGGATTTTATGGCCGATTTGATTATACTGTTCTTTACTAACTTTTGTTGCACATCAATGATTTTGAGAGACAAAGAAGACGAATTTCAGGAGCACTAACTTCCAGTAAAATAAAACTTATATCCAAAATTATGACAAAGGATGTTAAACGTGAAGTTTAATTCAATATATGTACATACGATCATATATGGAAATTATTGCAGGATAATGGTGTGCCAGGATACGTCTGACAACCATTAATCTCTATGGTCGGTTTCCATTCAACAAGTACAACTATGATAATAATAACAATAATAATGATAATAATAACAATAATAATTTAATAGTACTCGAAACAAATACTCGCGAAAAATAATATAATTTTTAGTAGGGGTCCGACAAACATGCGACTATAATAAATCTGCTCATGTAACCAAATAAATAACAATAAACAAAACCTTTCGAAATGAGATTTGTGCAAACAGTTTCGTAAACATGTCACTATAATTAAAATAAAAAAACATCTTTAATAATATAGGAATTAAATTAAGTTAAACAAAACCTTTTGAATAAAAGATAATTGATTCATTGTAGTAAATGCGAAACCACCAACATCCAAGTCGAAAAAATGTGGGCATAAACTACCATCATCGAACAACTTGATCATTGGGAGGGTGGATTTGTATATTAACATGAATATATGGCGGGTGGGTGCAGCTTAAAAAATACTAAACAAGCTGACTTTTTTCACAGGAGGACACCTAGCAGATGCTTCAAGATCCAAAAATTGGTAAGTAATTCGACTCAAAAGAATTTTGAGAAATTAAAAGTTACGTGCTACCTAAAGCTTAATTTAGAAAATATTCCACTTAAAAGAGCCTAATTAACCTTTCATTATTTCGAACCACTCTGGCTTTATGGTTCAACACCTTAAATCGTTAATTAGTTTTTAAAGTAATTTTTTGAAAATCACTGTTTTTGACTCGGGAGAATGGATGAATGCAAACTTTCGTAATTCAATGTTCTATTGATGTTCGTTACGTTTTATTTTAAATACGATTAAAACAGCAACTAAATCAATTATTCGTTTATTCAGTTTTGGTTGCTTGTCAAACCATTGACAATCTATATTATTATCATGGAACAAAACAAAATACAAAAGGAAAAACCATCAAAATAAAATAACCATGACAGATGTTTAAAGTAACCGTTCAACTTCACAGTAATTCTAGATGTACCCCACATTTTCCTCAGTCTTACAATGAGATATACATATATAGAGGATGAGATATCAGTAGATAGATTGGAAACAATTTATCATTGGTTTTCGGTGTTAAATCAGTTAATTATTATAACCATAAAACCTAAAGAAAAAGACGAAAAAGCACGCGACAACTTAAGGAAAAGGTCGTTTGGATTAATCAAATTAATAGGTAGGTGATTATTTAGCAGAAATAATTTTTTGTGGTTTCTGGTTGAATCTTGTGCTAACCCTTTAAATCGTTCGATAATCAACTAAATAAATAAATGAGTATGAAAACGGCTTACGTGCAAAAACTAGTTATCGAGAAAATAGCTGTTAATAGTAAAACAAAAATCGTTGCGTCAGTTTCGCGTTAGTTGTTCCCTTTTATCTGCGTTGCCTGAAGTCCAACTATATTCAAGGACGTTAAGTGTTGTTTCTGCTCGGATTATTATCATAGTTAATCGCGTTGAGTTTACAAATGTTATCAGTGTTATCGCGCCGGGCGTCTTTTTCATTATCACGTTAATGTAATCATGTTTTGTTTCATTTGAGCGTCTTATACTCTATCCGAATCGGCAAACAAGTGGAAAATGATTTTTCGACACCTAAGCCCCCTTTTCATAAACCAGATTACATATATTTTATTTATTTTATCTTTTTGGGCGACTCCGGTTTATCAACATTTTAATAATTTTCTTACAAATTAATTAACTTTAAAGTGTTAGTGTATTATTATATTTTCAGCCATTCCTTTCACCGGTTTGTGGTATTACTGCTAACGTGAACAAAAAATATTTGTAATAATTTATTCATTGTAAGTTGTCAACTGTAAGTTGTACATACAATATTGCGCCGAGCTTCAGTCGCGATGCTCTAGTTGGACTCTCTCCAAATTTCGGATAAAATAACTTAACTACATACCCCTTGCAAAACTTGACTTTGTTCTAAGATAGAGTACCAATACCTACCATTCGCATTCATCGCGAGATCAAATGTGAATTTAAGAACTATCAATTCTTGACATATTATGTAAGTTACAATAATTCAGTTCACTTGATATGTCAAAAAAATTTAAATTCTCAATTGTGCCACCTCATTATTCCGCCTGTTGTTTCAGCCGTTGTGCAATTTTTCCAAACAATTTATTTGTGTATGAAGTTTATTATTATAAGTGAATTTGTAAACGTACATTACAATATTTTACATTAGTATAAAACGGCTTAATATATTTCCAAAAGTATTTTTTTGTTTGAAAGTACAATCTCCTGGTTAAATAACCATGGCCAATGATTTCATTGAAATGGGAGCCGCAGCTGGCCTTGGCGTACTCCATTCGGTCGGTTCAATTTCTGAGCAAATTTTGAATTGTGTGCGGATCTATTTCGGCAATTGTTGCTTCAATATAGGCTTTCAAATGCTCAATTGTTTGTGGATTGTCCGTATAACACTTATCTTTCACGGCACCCTACATATAAAAATCCAAAGGCGTCATCGAATTTTTGACACAGTTTCGCTACTGTAACGCCCGATGTGTGGCATGGCGCATCATCTTGCTGGAACCAAAGGTCGTCCAAACCAACATCTTCAAGATATGGCCACAAAAAATATGTTAACATGTGGCAGTAGTTGATTCCGTTGGCCGTAACGGCCGCACAGGCCGTAACGGCCGCACAGGCCGTTTTCGAATAAATACGGCCCAATAATGCCACCACGCCACAAGTTGCACCAAACAGTAACAGCGCAATGAATGCAATGGCTTCTCCACATATCCTTGTGGATTTTCCGATCCAAAATGTGACAATTTTGTTTGTTTACGAACCCACCGAGATGGAAATGCGTCTCGTCCGAAAAGATGATTTTATGAGCAAAATCCTCATCAATTTCGAGTTTGTCGCAGGCCCAGACAGCGAATCGATTTCGACTCATTTCGTCAACTAGAAATAATGTACTGAGTTTCTGTCAAAGAAAGAATGACATTAGTGTTGCCAGAGCCAACATAACCGGTAGACGTTTTTAATGTTATAAAATCATTTTTGTTATATTTGCTTGTTATACATTTACTTGTGCAAATCACGTAATTTATTATTATGTATGTATTATAAAAAATAAAATTGTTTTTCTTCAGTACATCTGAAAAAAATTGCGGAATAAACTAAAAACTAAAAATATTTTAAATCTATCAATTTGAAATTAAGCTTTTTTACCACTAATTTATTAGATCAATTAATAGTTTAGTATTCTGATAATATCGTATAGTTCTCAACAGTTCTGAATAATAAATAGCAGAACTATAATTAGATTGGGAATAACAATATTAGAAAAAAAAAAACTAAAGGATTATTTTCGAAATTATCATTATCAGTAGTCTTTCTATAAGCCGAATATACCAGCGGCACTGCAGCCAGTATCACATTTTACTTTCTTTTACAAAGTAAAAAAAAGGATAGTAATCCTACAAATTTTCGGCCTCGTGATTTTTGTAGATTTAACATTCGCTATACCGCCAAAGACTAAAAAGTGATTTTCGAGGTGGTATCTATCTGCCTGTCAATCTGTCAGTCTAGGCTTTCTCTACCGCCTAAACGGATGAAACTTCATGCTAAAGCATTTTCATAAATTAAGAGGTTACAGTGGCATTTGGCGGAATTCGGGTCATAGAAAGTGGCAGCTTCCATAGGAGCTTTTTTCTTTTTTGACGATTTTGCAAATATTTTAACAAGTATAGCAACTACGATAAAATATATTAAAAACAAACGAATTTTAAATTAAATTTGCAACAAAACTGGGGCGGGATCATGAAATCCGGACGGAAAAATCGATCGTTCATGAAACGTCACCGCTAGAAATACCGACCGGTAAAGAAACCGTATCATGAAATCCGGTCGGAAAAATATTGAGCAAGTTTCTAGTTCAGATTTTTTGTTTTTTTTTTGTAAATTTTTGTATGCTTACGAAAAACCAAGAAAATTCTAAATTAAACTGCTGGCAACAAAATTAGTTCATATCATTTTACTAAAATTGAATCGAAAAGTGTATGGGCTGAAACCTCACGAGGTAATCAGAACTTCAATCTGGAAATTGATAAACCAAACGATTGGGAAATAACGCAAATTTTCAGTATGAAAATTGGTAGCAAAATGGCTCAGAAAAACTTGCTTTTAATATACGAACATCATTGATTTTGAAAATTACACAAGTTTTAACAGTTTTTCATGTTACACAATCGAAAAAGTAAAACAGTTCTGATTTGCTTAAAATATGGTAAGAAATATAAATGTATATGAAGAAAAACTTTTCTAAGAACGTAATTACCATTGCACCAATCCGGAAAATTCACATTAAAATCGAAAATTTATTAAAAAAATTCACAAAACGACTCAGAAAAATTTATTCTTCATTGATTTTGTAAAAATTTTGTTTTTAAAAATATGATATTATAGTATTAACCGTTTGAGTCCCAGGAGGTATTGAAAAAACATTGTTGAAGAATACCACTCAGCGCAACCGCGTGTTCTCTAAATGAGTACGAAAACACCCAAGCAGCGCGATAGTGCTTTGTTTATTTTATATCGATGAATCCCAATCGGAGCAATTCGCTGTTTGAATAATATAGTAAACCCATGATTTTACGGACCCCAATTTAACGGACGCCCGATTTAACGGAAAATTTGTTTATTTTCCATTTTTCGGTTATCGATTATGATGGGATTGGGTACGTTGGATGAAAATGGGATTATTAAATGATTTTTGGAAGAAGTTCTGGAATATGGCTACCTGCGACGCGGAACTCGACCAATTCTTAACTGATTATGATTCTAAAACCGATTTTTGGCCACATACCAGAACTTCTTCCAAAAATCATTTAATAATTCCATTTCCATCCAACATACCCATTCCCATCATAATCAATCAAGAATTGGTCGAGTTCCGTCCCAGGTGGCCATTTTCCAGAACTTCTTCCAAAAATAATTTAAGAATCCTATGATCGAGTTCCGTCCAGGTGGCCATATTCCAGAAACTCATTCAATAATAATTTAAGAATCCTATTTTCATCCAACACACCCAATCCCAAACTAATCAGCTAAGAAATGCCTGAGTTCCTTCCCAGATGGCCATATTCCAGAACTTCATCCAAAAACAGTTTTTGATTCTCATTTTCATCCAACAAACAAGATCCCTTCATAATCGGTTAAGAGATAAATAAGTTCTGTCCTAGGTGGTCATCAAAGTCAAATTCGCTCGTAGACGTACGCTGTATAGACAAAAATTATTAATGACGTACATTGGTACGTCAAAACAGCGCAAGAGGTTAAAAGAAAAAAGGGTTAACACAATGGGTCTCGCCACACTTTAATTCTTTCAGCGTGATTCTCTGATTTCAAAAAATCAATCGAAGTCCATATTTGATTTCTTTGCGCATTTGTAGGGGGTACCAAAAAATTCGTTCGGATTGTTTTGTTTGCTTATACATATTAAAAATAAAAATAATTAATTTAAAACTGTAATATTTAATTAATATATTTTATTTTAATTATCTATTAAATTAAATATAAATAATATATTTAATTAATCATTTTTATTTCTATTTTTTATTATAAGCAAACAAAACAATCCGAACGATTTTTTTGGTACACCCTTTTTTTTACTATAGCCTTTCTTTTTTATGTATGTGCGTAAAATTATGTTTTTTGATTTATTCGTAAAGTAAAAAATATTTATTATTTGCTGCGAAAATTGCTTCCTTGGTTGAAAAAATATATTTTTTGCACTCGAAGCAAACATTAAACTAAAATTAATCCAAAAACGACAAATAAACAAGATGTCCTTAAAATATATATTACGTAATAGTGCGAAGAAATCAGTGAATCAAAAAAAAATATTGACGAAAAAAGAATCAACAATTTTCCCGCCAAAAAAATTAGTTTGTGGGTGAAGGGGAAAGAAACGAAGAAAGAATCGCGCTGAAAGAATTAAAGTGTGGAACCGCGGAATGCCTTCTAAACTACTGGCCACTTACACCAACTGAGACGACACGCTAAGTCGACAGTTCAACTACCCAGTATGCAATTATTCCACTGTGTGGAAAAAACTGCTCAAATGTCGTACAAAATTCCGTACTACAAAATATCAAATACACAAAAATATTGATTTTGGAGAAAAATAATTGTTTTTCTCTTTCTATTTCGCGGTAATATTATTTTCGTTTTATAAGTTTCGATTGTATCTTTTATTTTCAGTTTGTTCTGACAAGTCGACGTGCACGGTTGCACTAGTGTTGTGTTGTGTTTCATTATAAAGTGTTGTGTTTCATAACAATGTTTTCTATTTGTTAAAGTAAATAGTTTTAAATTTAAGTATAAAATAATAATTATTAAGTTATTTAGTGATCGCGATGTACAAATTTGGACTAAAAAGGTAATAGAAATCTGTCTCACAATGGCGTCGTCGCGAAATACATTTACGTTGTAAATTTTCAATGCATTTTTTCTTTTCAAGATCGGTTGTGCTTGTTAGGGATGTTCAATTGGATGCGCGTATGGTGAACAAACCAGACGTATGGTGAACGTGCTTAAAATTTAATTTATAAAATTTGTGTTATAAAATTTAATTGTGTATTTTTGTGCTAATGAAAAATTAATATTTATTTTATTATAAATGGAAAATTTTGTTTTATTTCAAATAAGAATTATTATTTATTCCAATAGGAAATTATATACAAACACGTGGTTTTTGTTTCTGTGGTTTTTTCTCTTTTTAGTTGGGATTCACACCGAAACCGGAATTTTTGTGACACTTTTCTTTGGCGGGGAGTACGAATTTCCGCGTGATACACATGGTTCTTTCCATAGAAGCAGTGTGGTTTTAGAACGCGAATGTAAATGGAATTCCGTCGGCATTGCATATTGGGTAGATGGCAGATAAATTTTATAAAGGAAAATTACATCACAAAATATATTTAGTTGCAATTAGTACATCGAAGTAGAAGGTTATTCATTTTTTATTTCCGTTTTCCAGTTTTTTCTAGTTTTTGGCTCCGCCTCGTTCTCATAAAACCAAAATAAATTTCGTCATACAAAATTACAAAACAATAAAAATATTATTTCTCTCTCCAGTTGTTTTGTAATTTTGTTAATCTGTTTTGTTTAGTTTCGAACAAACTGTTGAATCCGAAGGATATTCGTTTTTTAATTTTTCTAGTAATGTATGTACATTTTTATTTTAGATTTTGGCATTTTTTTGTTATTTTTATCCAACATAAGTCGATTTGTAATATCATCTAATTCAAAATTGTTGTAATTGGTACATAGATTCAATAAAAATAGGAAAAGAAGTACGGATATCATGTAAAATACAGAAAAAATGCATCGTACCGTACGGCTTCGACTAATTATGTGACACTAAATGAAAATGACAATAAAATACAAAATTGAAATGACAAAATAGAAACAAAATGATCACATAATATTCTCTGGTGCAAAACCAACAACAATTAAAAGCCCTGAACAAAGTCTGAAACGCAGATACCAATATACGATAAACTACAGAAGATTGTGTTTATTACACTAACAATCCCATGTTACTTTTTTTCTTTCGCACCACTACTTATTAAACTAGTGCGCACGTACGATGTACACATATATGCTAATACAACTATCTATAGTGTATTTTTTTCTGTATTTGTTGCATTAGCATGGCTTTATATTGTTGTTGGTTTTGTCTGGTGTCACGGTTTTATTTATATTTTTGTAGTGGAATACACTAGAACTTTGTATTACGTTATTTAAATAGGCACATTTCTTTAAATTCTCATTAACTTCTTGAATGTGGATCGAAAAAATTCAATTTATGAATTAAGAAAATCAATTACACTAAAATTGTTCATAATTTATTAATTTACTGTATAATAATTCAGATTTTTATTTGTTAAGTTTGTGAAATTTATTGCCGTCGTAATAAGGAGGCAAAGTGTATTATTTTTACTTAATTATGCTGACATCTGGTTGTCGATTTACGTTGTCGTCATCAGCAAAAAATTAATATTGTCACAGGCCAGTACTATAGAACGCACTGGTTAACAGCAACCTAAGAAATATTTATATAAAAAATGTACGTTTGTTTTTTTTTTCTCATTATGTATTATATAAAATTGTGTACAAGAAGTTAGAACAGAAAATATGTTAATTAATTTAAAAGAAAAGAAAAAATTAAAATTAGATTAATAATTTTAAATACCAGTTTGTTTTCACAATATAAATATCATATATGTACTACACAATCGTTGATATTAATGCAAAACAACAAAGTTAACATTCCTAAAAATTTGGTTTTCGTTTTGTTACATTTTCTCTTTTTTTGGGTTTTCTCGACATAAAATCTCAACAGCGCGATCGCGCTCACTCAAACGGTTAATTTATATTCTATACCAAAGGAATAATTGGCCACCAGCGCCAAAATGCTGATTTTGTGAAATAAATTACTTATAAAAAATTGATCTTCATCCTAAGATTTTGGAAAACGATATGCCACATAATCATATCGGAATGAGAAAAAAACGTTTCTCAATTCAGCGCTACAATAGTAATTTGAAATACTAATAATATGCTTCAACTAAATTTATGACATTATTCAAAACCTTTTCATTGACTTGGGACACTAGTATATTCTATAAATCAATAATTAGCTGCAAAGAACGAAACTATAAGAAGAACTTTCAAATGAAATGCTACATGAATATTTGGGAATGAGAAAAATTGTATACACTAAATTTTCTATACACTAAGTGTATATAGTTATATACTGTGTATAACGCTGTGTGTTATGTGGTAGTGACAAACTTTTTTTACATTTTTGGACCTTCAGGAACCTTCAAAAACGTCGAAACAAGTGGTTTTGGACCTATGCCATTTTTCATCAGTTTTATCATAAATTCAATAACTTGGTCTTACAGGAACGCAATGACGGCTTTTGAAATAAACTGTTTTTTACGAAAATTTGGTTAAGTTTTCGTTTTATTTTAATAATTAATAACAAGAATAATTAATAAGAACAATTTTCCGTTTTTATAGGTAATTAATTACGAAAATTGTTGCATTGATTCAGAGAATCCATTTATCCAACTTTTTCCGATCGGATTTTCGGATCAGGTTTGTAAATTGTTATCGATAACCGACGAGTTCGGGTCGGGTTTCTTATAACTAAAGCAATTGGGTGTATATGTTCTAGCCACAATCTCTTTTACATGCAACCTGCATTTATGGCGATTGCCGATTCTTTATTTGAAGCCATTTGGTTTTGCTTATGTAATTTAAGTTGGTTCATACGGGCAAATTATTGTATTTTGGAAAATAAGGACCAAAGTGTTATTAAATTTTCGGATGAAGGGTTCGCATGAAGTGTTCGGATGAAGTGTGATACTCATTTGGTTTTAAGTAACAACTTCTTTTTCAATTACAAAAAACGTTTCTTTTTATAATCATTTCAATCAGAACCGTTTGTGTTATGAAATTATACATGTGCTCGCGACCGAATCTATATAGTCAATCGTGCGCGGAGTGAAAATATCCCATACAACGAGTGCACCGTAGAGTTAAGCAAGCTTTTCCGCCTACTACTAAAATACTTCGCTAGTATATGAACGAAGATCGCGTTATGTGTAGCCACGTTGTATGTATATCAACGCCAAATTTGTCTTATTTATATGTATTTATGTGTTATGCTACTCGTGCTCAGTATCGGGAGCAGTTACGAATCGAATATCGGTTTTTTTGTTTAGAACGGAGTGCGTCAAAGAAGAACCGCATATATTAGTGTTAATGTTTTTTGGTATATAGTGTTAGCATTTAATTAATTTCATTAATAGTGTTCAATAGTTTTGATGAAAAATATAATTAAATTACTAAAATCTAAAATTAGTTTGAATAGTGTAAAGATTCTACCATGAGTATAGTTACAAAATACGAGTATATAGTGGAACACATTTACAAATATGAATATAGCATATTATAAAATCTGCGCATCGACATGGAACCGGTAACGAGACCTTCGTTTGGTTCTTTGTTTTATTAAATTCCCTACATTTAACTTTGATTTTGGTGAATTAAGTTGTGGTAGAACCGATATTTTATATTTATGATGTGAAGGTAACGTATACACCGGGATGCCGTTAAATTCATTTAGGCAAAATGGTGGGAATACAACGTTAGCACTGTTATGCCTTGTGAAATTGTTCAAGTTATCGCTGTAAATATATTGTATAAACATGTTGGTATTATGATTTCGGTTCATTTGAGCATTAGTCTTTCTTACATATGTTATAGTTTCATGGTTTTCTTTTGTTGCTATGTACTGTAAGAATCCAGTGCAGCATTTCAAGCTCGGAATAGTTTTTTTTTCTACAATGAAATTTCAAATTATATGAAAAGCTAATAAAAATATTTCGTTTTAAAATAAATAAATTAAACAAGACATTAAGTCTCTTGCTTAGGATTTTATGGGCAGTTGAACGCAACATCCTAATTTTTCTTTCTCAGTCAATGGCTTATTATAAACTTGAGACTTTTCATAAATCCGCCCCGCATTGTATTTCGGTACTTAATCTGATCGAACATAACTAAATGTAAAAGTTCTTCCCTTCGAAAAGGGGAAGACATATTAATTTTCACTGAATAAGTTATGATGCTAGATTTTACGGTGCATCAGACTTCCTATTGATGGGCTATTTCGAGGTCTTTGATTATTAAAAAATATAAATAAATTATAGTACGTTTACTGGTTTCGATGTATAAAACATTTTTTTAAACAAAACCGAATGAAATTTGTCTATGTAATTACAGACGTTTTCTACATTTCATTTCATTTAGGTGAATTAAGATGTGATGGGATACCGTTAAATTGGAGGGAGTGAGAATACAATGTTAGTTCACGATTCGTTGTGATGTTTTGAAAAACTGTTCAAGTTACCGCTGTAAACATAGTATAAACAAGTTGGTATTATAATCTCAGTTAATCTACGTGTTAATTTTTGTTGCTTATGTTATAGTTGCATGCTTTTATTTTGTTGCCATGTAATGTAATGTAAAAACCCAGTATACAGCATCTCAGCAAATCAATGTGATTGAGGTAAGGTTATTGACGCGGTGCTTTCGTACGTTCCAAAAGTAAATATTTGAACAAAACCTTACATTCTTTACGTAGCCGAAATAGTATACTTTATTATTTTTATTTTGATTTCATTCTTTAAACAATATTTGTTGGCGGTAATTTACCGGTAAACCGGTGTTTTTTTAAATTTCCCTTATTACCGGTATTGTCAAACACCGATAAATTTTCAATCCCTCAAGCCGTTTACAAACACATAACCTTCGCAAACAATTACTGTTTCTTTTTCATGAACCTCTAACTTGGATATACTAATAACGACTTCTTTAATTTGTATAAAGACAAAATCAAAACTTGTGAAAAAACTTTTTTTTCACAAGTTTTGAAACCAGACATTACAATTTTTAACAGGTTTTGACTGTAATTGTAATTTCTTCTTAAATGTCAAAAAAATATAAGAAGTAGTTTTGTTGCATATTTAATTTATATTTTTTTCTTGCTCTGGATTGCTTTTTCAAAAATCCTTCTTTCAGTGAACCCAAATTTGTGTTTATATAAAAATGTTAATCCGCCCGGAGTTCAGATGGGATTGGCACACATGTACACAGAAAATCTTTTTTTCGAACCACTTGCATATACATGCATCAATAGTTAATACCCAAGATTCTATAGATCGAAATTTTTTATTTTTATAAAAATGCATCTCATTTTGCTTAACATTTATATTTTTATGACCACTTCATAAAAAGAAGCCATTTAGATCGAATTGTGACCATTTTTTATATGATCAAAATTTGGTAAATGGTAATGGAGAATTTTATATAACTATATGACATAGTTAATGTTTGATTTAAAGTTACGTTATTTGATTTCTGATTTCTGGGCTGGCTATAACATCAACAATTTCTTCCTTCTAGCAAATAAAACAATATCTGCTCAAGAAGAATCATGTTTCTATGTTAGTATATCGAGGAGCCTCGCCATAAAGGTTACACATTGGAAGACATTTTCAATTTGTCTTAAATCTCATCAGAGAACGTAACTTTTGTTTACAAAATTAAAGCCACAATCGAGTTAACAATCGTCGTCCCACATATTCAATAATTCTGTTATGTTAATTCAAATGTACCTGCAGGCAATTACGGCTACTACGTTTATCTCCCGTTAAAATGGCGCAAAAGTAACATTTATATAATTTGACGGTGCACGTGTAGAAAAATTTGAGCACTCGTTGAATAAGCAATCATTAGTTAAGGCACTATCTATCTATAAACAACCATGCATACGAGTAGACATATCAATGTAGTATTGTAGTGTACAAAAGCAAATATAACAAAAGGCAATGTAATCTTTAACTATAATAATAAATTTTTAAAAATAAGTGATATATTCACACAAATAATTGTTTCAACAAACATACACAGACAACTTACGTAACACTACCTATGAATGCTCGAAGAAACTCACTTTCACACATAAAACTAAAGACGGGCTCACAAAACTGTTTATCGAATACAAAAATCCATAACTTACAATTATCGAGAATCATCAATACCGCATTCTCTTCTTTAAAATTGCTATATGCTTTATGGACATCATTTGCGCAAGAATAATCATTGATTCATAAGGCCTAGAAAGACGACATCCTTGACCATTACGAACAACAGAAAATCATAATAAAACAGAAAGAAAATCGTGTTAATCGACAAAAAAAATACTGTAAAGGAATAAAACGAAACCCAAAACAAGTAATAAGAATCCTAAAAAAATTAAAAAATTTAAAATTCCAGGGAAAATATAATGTTCATATTATTTTTATTATAGAAAACGCCGAAGCAAACGCACTGACTACATACACAATCCATCTCACAGCCGTTAAAAATAATTGTGAAATTTTTTTCTGTCCCAGACAACAAATATACAAATTTCACCTCCGCGCAAAGTTATAATAACAAATATATATATATATATATATATATATATATATATATATATATATATATATATATATATATATATATATATAAATATATATATATATATACATATATATAATTCTATTCTATATATGTATTCAGGGTACATGTATTACCTCCCCTATTTTACTATTTTATATGTTTTACCACCATTCCACTCCCTAGGTAGAGCTATGAGATCGTTAACCATCCTCGACGAAGAAGCTCAGAGAAACATTTTTATGGAGAAACAAGTTTTTGTAGTATTTTCGATTTTATTTGTTTCGGAAACAAAATTAAATTGGTTAGAATTTCATAATAATTTACCTGAAACGTGTAAAGAAATTAAGAAGTAATCCACAGGTCTTTTCCTCCTACATAACTAATTACGTATACGAATTTTCAATTGTAAATATTTACTTTTAATATACTCGTAATACTACATAATTTTTTGTACAGGCAAAATATAATATTAAAATCTATCTCGTATGTACATGTCGAGTATATAAATTACTATACGTACTCGAACAATATACGCAATACTCAGGGAGACCTTGAATTTTCAATTTAATATAATAAACTCAAATACTACAAAAGTAAATTTCTCATTTCTCCCTAAGTACACAAACGAGTCTCTACTGACAAAACTACGTTGGCACCACGTAAGTGTGACAGGATTGAAAAATTACACACAAATACCTATACACAGATTTTATTGAAGCGTTCTACGTCAATATGAAACTAAAAAACTTATTTGTTAAATAGGTTTTTTGCAAATTATATAAATTTAGTGTTAACCCACTCACTGACAATATTTTGGCCGGTACCACACACTATTTATTTGTATAAATACTATAGAGTAAGACCAGACAACCTTGCAACAATTTTCTTTCAGCCCAATGTTATTTTTTTTATTGTACTGTTTAATTAACGATTAATATTCTCAAAAACAAAATTTAAATATGTATTGATGTACATTGTACATAAGAGTACATATTTCACCGAAAATATTAATTTAATCAAATATCAATATTTAAATCTATTTAGCCACTTAATCCAATTCATTTTCGTTTCGATTTATATACATACAAAATAAATTAATTTATTAACTACAACAAATAAAAATATAAATAATATTAAATTAGAACAAATTTTGAATAAAATATTTACACACTTTATACACTTATTTCACTTCATATCAACACAAAAACTGAAATGAAACTGAAAAAGTTTCTCACAGAAAAACTTTTCAAGCTCCTTTTTTTCAGGTCGAATTTTTCGTTTTCGAAATACACACTTTCCTTTCGTTATGTTTTTTGCCAGCACACATTGTAAGATTTTCGTAAATTGTAAGATCGTATTTGTTGAATAGAACAAACCCAAGTAAATGTATTATATATATATATATATATATATATATATATATATATATATATATATATATATATATATATATATATATATATATATATATATAAATATATATATATATATATATATATATATATATATATATATATATATATATATATATATATATATATATTTATGTATATATATATATATATATATATATATATATATATATATATATATACGTGTGTGTGTGTTTATTTATCTAACCATACAACGTCGTTATAAAATAGCATATTTGACGAGGTGAGAAAATGAGAAACTTGCCGAAGAGAAAATTTCTCAAGAAAAACAAATTCGAGTATACGTACACAAATAAAATAACGGGTGCAACCTTTAAAGCGATACTCGGCCATATATAAAAATCAGAAAAATATGTTTAGTTTACTCGTATTTTTGTTATAAACACTCGTCTATACACCCACAAACACAATACGGAAAATTGTAAATAAACGTAATAAACGAAGCTACCTCAATACGCTTTTTATTTTTACCTTGACAAAGCTTTGATATACAAGCTAAAGCTAAATGTAATATGAACTCGCTATTGTTTATGACTTTTACTGAATTAACGGGTTATTTAGCAAGGAAAGTGTTGCTCTTCATATATCACTTTGAATAACTAGATAATAAAATGATTCATGTATATTTTATTTGAACATAATATTTATAAATAATATTAAATAAGTTGTCTGGAAAACTAAATAAGAAAAGTAAAAATTAAATAAGTTTTCTATTAAAACATAAAAAATAGGCAACAGTCTTTTGCCTCTATGTATATGTCATGGCAAAGTTTTTGTCGACTACAATACTTGGCAATTGAATTAGAACCCCCTTCTGATTTTGGTATTTTTTTCAAATTTATCAGGAACCAAATAAACAGATACATATTATTAATACAAAATGATTACAATTTATGTTTTATAGTAGACATTACATCAAAAGGGTTAACAAAATAACCCTCCTTTGGCTTTGATAACTGCACTAATTCTGGCTGGCATACTGGAAATACAAGTTTTTACTACTTCTTGCAGTATTGCATTCTCTTACCAATGTCTGTGAATATTATCTTTCAGTACAGCTATTGTTGGGTTCGAGGATGAGTACACAACTTTTTTCAACATGCTCCATACATTTTCGGTCGGATTTACATCGGGTGAGTTTCCGGGCCATGGCAAAACGGGTAAGCTATGCTCTTGAAACAGAGTTTATATCATTTTCGGTATGTATGCCACGATGCTCCATCTTAGGTATGATCATTTTTCTTCATTTAGTGAGTTTAGGAAAGGCAAAAATACAGTCTCAACAACATTTTTATATTGCACTTGATTCATGGTGCCCTTCGCAAAATTCGGAAGTCCAGTGCCATTCGCGGTTATGCATGACCAGATTATGACTGATGGTGGGTGTTTAATTTTTTGACGTAGAACTACGTCCAACAAGTGTGCAATCTAAGAAAACTCGAGCGCGATTTTGATGTCTACACGCATACATATTTATATTTTCAAAACTATTAATGGTAGAAACGTGGTTAATATCTCATTGGAAAGATCGAGGCTGACTCTAAAATAGTAAACAAAATTTATACAAATTTGACAATTATGTCAAAAGTTATGACAAGTTAAAATTACGATTTTTGTTGGCACATTTCTAATATGGGAGGAGCGCGTATAAGTAAATGAAAATAAAGAATGGTAAATAAAATTAATTAATTAATTAAAAAACTATTGATTATAGTTAACTTAAACGTTCAAAGTTTAGTTGCTTATCACTTAGATATTGAAACTGACGAGAGATTATCAAAGTCTGATTTTCTTGCTCTTAGTGAGAATTGGATGTACGAAGAGCAACCGATTAAAATTAGAGGATTTGAATGAAATCATACATGAACAGCACGCTAAGTTTGAAATTGATAAATAAACAGCGTAAAGCAAGTGGAGTAGTAATTTATAGAAATATCAATAATGTAGTAGATTGTCAGCCTATTGAGTTTGATATTAATATTAGAAGACACTTGATCGATTCAGTTGGTGGTATAAGTCTAGTCATCGAGCAATAAATATATAAGAGAAATCAAGTAGTGCAAATTTTATAAGCAGGTTTTTCCGAGGTTAATCTTATTTTATAGTTTTAATATTATATTTATATATACAAATTTAATTTTTTTCTATATTTAATCCATACATACGTATCTTATAAACATATCGGCATAGTTATTTTATAGTTTATTGTTCTTGTTAGGCTTATACAGGTTGTGTAAAGTAGGGTAGATTAACCTCGGAAACTCTACATGAGTCCTCTTATGTATATTTTACTTTATGGTCTAGTGGATGTTACTTTGAATGGTTCGTCAAAATTTATACTTGGTTCCATTTACATTCATCCGCATGCTAAAGAGGTCTACTTAAATATGTTCTTCCTTGCGGCAGTAATGGAATACACGAAAGTTCAAAATTAATTGATAAACGGTTTACAGTGGATAAAGAGGATCCAATAATTTTAATGGGTGATTTTAATGTAAATGTTAAACGGAATGAAGGAGCGTTTGAGTTTATGAAGCATCCTTTCAATCTAGATATGGTTCCGACCAATTATCCAAGTACATTAGGAAATACTTACATATAGATTTGTCATTCACTAGAAAAATAACTCCAGAACTTCTTTCATCGGTTTGTTACTTTTCGTATTATAGACCAATTCTTCATAAAATTGTGATGTAAAATAATAAAATGTTTCAAAAACTTTTTTTTATCGCCAAAAAAATACTTACCTTTATATGAGTAGAGTAGTTCTACGCCTAACAACCCCTGCGGCTATGTCACCGAACAGAGCCTAGCGTAATTTTTTTCAGTACGCTTCCTCACTACAACCTTCCTTTGGTCTTCATCTAACATTCTCCGTCATTGCTTCAAGGAGGGATTCACCGCTAAAGATCACCTGTTGCAAAGAGCATGTGAGTTGTAAAAATGAAGTTTATTATAAAAATTGATAATTTGAAGAAATGATTTATTAATGACAAGATTTGTACTCATTTACCTTTTCCCTTTTTTGACATTGCAAGCGTCCTTTCTTCATTTTTGTGGCAACCTGGGCTTCTTGGCTGATCTGCGACATTTGAGTATGAGATTAGATATGTTAATATTATGCACTTTTAATTTATTTAGCAAAACTTTTTCTATTTTGGAGTGCTGTTTTATAATCAGTCGGCCGTCTTTCTCGTGGATTTTACGGACACCACGCGGCAATGACTGCGACTGCTCGATGTTGACGGAATATTTTGTCGAGTTAATGTGGCTATTCGGTAGGCTGTATGGCGAGAAACTGTTTTGCTATTGTAATTTCACGGTTCGATTAGATACATGTTTTTAATAATGTCTCTATTTTAATTTTATCCACGCTACTTATGTCTTTCACTTTTCCCCTTCCGAATAAATAACAGAGGTTAAAAGTTTACCAAAAAAATTATAAAATTCACAATATTTTACTAAAACACTCTATTACACTTCTTAAGACGAGCACGTACACATTTCAACTAAATTTGGTTATTATTCGCACCCCTTTTACATATGTTATATCTGTGTTTAGACTCTAATAGCAGATACTAGACCCATAACCGATAATACTGAAATTACCCTATTAATATAAGGGTTGTTGTTTATATAAATAGATACTCTTTGTACAATTAAATCCATTTACAATCGAAAGTTTGAAATATATTTCAATACAAGCATTACAAAGGGCGGCTCTAATTCAATTGCAAGGTACTGTAAATAAAAGTGATAGAAGTGTCAGAAACTAAAAGTTTTCCTGTAAATTTCAGGGAGATACACTGGGTGCCTGTAAAATATGTTTGACAAACATAAATTTCAATGTTGTCATGTAAAATACATTTGAAAGTGTTTTAGCCTTTGATAAGTATCTGTAAAATATGTGTCCAATGTTAATTATAAGCACATCATTACCTTATTTTTTAGGTATTAGCTGCTTCGTGTCTATTAAAAATAAAACTAATGTTTTCAGAAAAAAGGAATATTAAGAGGTCACGGACGTAACTTGCTAGTGGCTCAACATGGCCGCTTACTAAATAAAGATTAAGACAAGACTTACTAAGTCAAGAATCACGGCATATTTTAAGGTTGAGTCTCATTATAAAAGTGCGATAATTTATGTTTGATTTCAATTTGGATTTCAACTCTACTATACATACACTCAAATGATAATTCTAAGAAGTTTCTAAGATATAACCTTTAGAGAATATTTAGTGGAAAATATTGGAAATTAAATATCTTCTAGATACAAATTACCCTATTAAATTAGATAAGTTTATGTGGTAGGTCTCCACTGAGCTGAAACTCAAATTCTCAAAACTTTAGTATAGTAAAAATAATAATCATGCCATACAATATGCAAAAAAAACAACTACTTTTGTAGCTATAATTTAGGTTTATTTCTAAAACAAATTTAACTTCCAAAAAATAGCACATCAGATGTTATAAAAATGTAACACTTTCAAGGATTATTCAATAGTAATGACAAAAGCTGTTCGATTTAGCTGGATATTCAGTAAAATAGTAGAAAGAAATCGAATAATTAAAAAACAGAATTTTGTAAAAAAGGTAAGCAATAAAATATCCATTGTCGTCATCCTTTAACCACGCCAACAATTCCCTTATATCGAGAATTGAAATTAATGCCTTCAAGCTATTTGTCTGTTTATAAAATATTAAAAATGTTTTTCGTTCTTCAGCTTCCATAGTCGGATTCATCAAGCGTACTCTTTATGAAATTCGAACAATTTTGCTGGTTGCAACATAAACCGCGGCAATGACAAGTTCAGAAGGTCACATTACGTTTAGGTGGGACCATATTGGTCTCATAAATTACCAATAGAATTGAAATTCAACTCAGTTGGGCGCAAACACTATTTTGAAAAAATTATTCGCCATTGGCTATTATTACTGTATTTGTATTTATTTATTTGTTCATTTATTTTTATATTATATTATATTTATATGAATAATCGTTTGTAGACTTATATAAATCAACCTTACATTGATGATTATTTTCTTCTTTACTTTTATCAATTACCACGGGTTTTATAAAAGCTCATAACTCACTTTAGCTTTAACTTTGTTTCAAAATGTTTTATGTTTTATATGAATATTTCTTTGTTAATGTAACGTGTTAAATATATAATAAATAAATATATGTACATAATTTGAATTATTATTTTTTTTGTTTTTTTATATTACGACTGAGTCTTGTACCCATTTAGTAATTTACATTGCATAATAAAGTACTATATTTTAATTAGTCGGCGTAATCAAGTGATTATACCCAGTTTCATATAATTCCCCCTCAGATTTTTCGCCACAGTAAGTCTACTGACCTCCTGGTTGCGATAAGTCCAGTGGTTTGGTTCTTTGGAATCTTCTTGTTGGTGTGGTAGTCAGCATACAGCGTATGTCCAAATTTTCATGCTGGTGCAGACGTTGTAGCTGTTTTGTTGCATGATGCTTAATTTCATCCGCGACAACCTCGATCTTTATATCCCGATGGAGGTTGTCGTTTTGAATGTACCACGGTGCATTAACAATACATCGCAGTATTTTATTTTGAACTGTTTGTATGATTTTGATATTTGCCTCCTTGGCACAACCCCAGAGCTGGCTACCATATGTCAATACAAGTTTCAGGATTTGTTTGTATAGCAGCAGTTTGTTATGGATCGCTAGTACAGATTATCTCCCTAAGAGCCAATGCATTTTACTAAATTTTTTTTTTTTTTTTTATCATTTATATTACAACTGATTTACAAATCATTTAGTAATTTATCTTTTTTAAATAAATATTCACATTTGACGGGCAGTAACCCAATGATTTGAATTTACATAATTTATTATATTTATCTGTCCTAATTAAATACAACTGCCCAGTTCTAAAGGTTTCTGCCTTTGAAGTCCTCTTACTGCATTGGTGGTGTCTAACAAACTTCGTATGTCTGCATATTATTGAACAAAAGTAGATTCTGCTCCCGCAGATTTACATAATTACCTTAGTTTTTAAGATTTGAAAACTTATTGTTATTTTCATGTTTTGAAGATTCAATAAATAAAGATAATTGTTAAAAAAAAAAAAAAATGTCTGCATATTGGTGCCGAGATATCCGCTGAATGTGTTTCTTTGCATGATTTTTTATTTCTTCACTGACTTATTCCATGTTTATGTCCCTATGTAGGTTATCATTTCTGATGTACCATGGTGCGTTGACAATGCCACGCAGCACTTTGTTATGAAAATTTTGTATCATTTGTGTATTTGTTTCTTGGTGCAATCCCAAAGTTGAATACCATAGGCCCATACTGGTTTAAGTATTTGCCGATATAATAGGAATTTATTGCGTATTGTAAGCTCAGAATATTAGCCAATATATGTACGATTTAAGAATTAGAAAAAGCTGTTTAGGTAGATCTCGATGCAATTTAAATTCAAGTCCTTGGTGCCAAACTTTGTCGAAAGCTTGTGCTATCTAAGAAGATACTGGAACATATTTTCTTTTTCTCAAGTGCGCCTTCTATTATGTCCGTTATCTGTAGAGTGATTTTCCCTAAATCCAAATTGGTGGGGTGGAATTAAATTTCGTTCTTCTATTATTTTCTTGAGCCTCTTGAGTAGTAATTTTTCAAATAATTTTAAAATTACAGGAAGTAGTGAAATCGGCCTGTACGAGTTTTTGTCGTTTGCTGGTTTGCCTGGTTTAGGAATCATAATTACTTTAGCAACCTTCCATTGCCGTGGGACATATTTTAGTCTGAAGGCAGCATTGATTATTTGAACCAGTTTTCGTAATCCATTCTCGGGAATGGCTTTTACGACTTGGCCAGTAATTAGATCATAGCGTACATTATGGTCATCAATTTTACTAATTGTTGTTGTGTTTTTATCTGCAGTTTGCCTGGGTAACGGTTGAAAGGTTTCTTCCAAAACATTGAGTAAAACAATTAAAAAGCTTTCTTTAAATGGGAAAGAGTTCTAGACGTTACACAGGTAGTGACATCAATCTTATGTCGCACAGAAAATTTTTAATCTCTGGAGTGGCAAAATTGGTTGGTGATTCTATGCATTTCGCGGAGCTGGTTGTCGGAATTTAATCACTTTAGGGTAGTTTGAGGCAATTTTAATAATTGATGGTGATAAATACCAAACAAAGATTCATGTGGTTCAAGATGAAGTTTTGCCTGTTGATTTCATTATAGGTACAGACATCATCAACCAAACAATTACTGTATTAACACCGGAATGCATCACAATGAGGAAGATTGTTCCAGAGACATGCTCACTAGTGATAGAAGGTGGAGATATTCCTATTGAGTTGGGACACGTGAACGATCCAGCAGCAGCAGATGCGATCCGAAAAGCAATAATCAACTATAATCCAGAGAAACGGACAGCACACACAAACATCAAATTGCACATACAGGGTTATCCAATTCGAGGTTGATAAAGTAGAAATCTGTATACCGACATCTGTCAAAGATAAACGTCAAGTACGCTGTCATTTATTTAGTTGACATTCTGCCATTTAAGAATATGGAGCATTTAACAATCGACCAACGCGTTAAAATTATTAAATCTGCTGATGCTGATTTTTCGAACAAGATTTTCTTCAGTGATGAAGCTCATTTTTCGCTTCGTGGATACGTTAATAAGCAAAACTGTAGAATTTGGGGCTCAGAAAATCCACAATTGATTGTAGAGAAGCCATTACACCCGGAAAAAGTCACTGTTTGGTGCGCATTGTGGTCTGGTGGTGTGATTGGGCCGTATTTTTTTGAGAACAACCATGGACGAACCGTTACCGTCAATTCTGAGCGCTATGGCCGCATGTTAACCGATTATTTTTTTACGAAAATCGAAGATTATGATCTTGACGATATGTGGTTCCAGCAGGATGGAGCAACCAGTCACGTAACACGAGCAAATCGAGATCTTTTGCAAGAGAAATTTCCTGGACGTTTGATTTCGCGATTGGCTGATGTCAATTGGCCTCCAAGATCCTGTGATTTAACGCCTTTGGATTTCTTTTTGTGGGGCTACGCGAAAGATCGTGTTTACGCAAACAATCCTCAAACTCTTGACGAATTGAAAACTAATATTCGTAAGGTAATGGCCGAGATACCGTCCGAAATGTGCCGAAAAGTCATTGAAAATTACCTCAAAAGAATCAAGGCCTGTAAGAAGTCCCGTGGAGGACATTTGAATGATATCTTGTTTAACTAAAAATGGCAAGGATCAATCTGTAAAATGAAATAAAAATTACAATACATTCCGAATATTTTGTGTGTTTTTTTTAAGTTTACTTTATCAAGCTTGAATTGGATAACCCTTTAGAAGTGGTAGATCCAAAACCAATCGCGTTCAGACCAAGACGTTTGTCGCCGTGACGTGGCTCGAGGAGAAAATTATTCGTCATAGTGCATCCGAGTACGCAAGTCCTATCGTGTTGGTCAATAAAAAAGACGGGTCTAAAAGGTTGTGCGTGGACTATCGTAAATTAATTAGTGTCATCGTTAAAGATCGGTATCCATTACACTTAATCGATGATCAAATCGATAAATTGGTTGATGCAAAATTGTTTTCCACACTAGATCTTCGAAATGGATTTTTCCATGTTCCGGTTGCTGAAAAATCTATTAAATATACCGCTTTCGTTACACCGTTTGGACAATATGAGTTTCCCAAAACTCAATTTGGCCTTTGCAACAGTCCGGCCGTTTTTATTGGTTTCATCAATAATGTTTTCGAAAATATGTGTCGTATGGGCATAATATGTGTTTAAATCAACGACGTGATTATCCCAGCTTCAAGATATTCCGACGGGATAGAGAAATTAAAGCAGGTACTTCAGTTGGCGGAAGAGAACGGGTTACATATCAAGTGGAGCAAATGTCAGTTTCTATGGCTTAAAATTGAGTACTTGGGGTATTTGATTGAGAAAGGGAAAATTCAACCATCATTAAAGAAAATTAGAGCCCGATAACACAATTGCTGCCCGATAACACAATTGTGCGGGTACGTCAAAAGCACCATGTCAAAAATTTATTTTTGTATGTGTTTTCAACCAACTTACACATTTGTGAATTCCTTTTTAACTTATTTTCGTCTGAAAAAAAACACTATATCAGTACACACAATTGTGTTGGTTTTACTACAAATCAAGCGAAATTTTTTATCAAAAACGCCATTACATACTATAATTTTTTGTACTGTAATATTGATATAAATCCATATTTTTTGTGTATCCGTGGCTAGTATCACACAATATATATTATAATTTGAAAAATAAATTACACACAATTTTTTTAAAAACACTATATGTTTAAAAAAACATGTATATTAAATTCAAAATTTATAAAAACATTAAATTAACTTAATCGTTATTGTGATAAAAGGTTTTTTAATAGTCAGACGACCTGGTTTCGGACGTTCGTCCTTTTTCAAATCTGGTTAATTACTGAATATTGAAAAATATACAATAATATAAAAAATATATGTCAAAATCAAGCCTATTGCGCTAAAATTATTATTTATGGTTGTGTTAGAATGGGCGCTTTCAGGTCCCCTATCATGATTAGTAAAATCATCGCCAATTTGATTTTAAAATTTCATAGTGCTAAACATTTTCAAAGCGTTGGCCGCGATTTTACTCAACATGTTCCCAACTGTTGGGTGCCCTGAAAGCGCCCAATGATGTTAAAGTTTTATCAACAAGTCATAAAGCTTGTTTGCCTTGGTGTTGATTTTGTCATTCAGTCATGCCACACGAGCATTTTTTGTATTTTGGCATTTTTTTTCTACCAATGTTTTGTTCTGCTCTCTCTTAAATAAAATTTTAACTAAAATGAGTCAAAAATGTCCTTGAAATATTTTTTATTTCATTTATGTTTGAGTTGTGTGGTAGAACAGAAAATTTGTTTAAGTCGCAATTAAAACTCGTATCATAGGTAAACGGGGAAAGATACGAAGAAAAATGCGGCATTTTTTTTTTACGTGTGGCATGGGCAATTTAATAGTGGCGGGTTATTCCGTTGTTTATATATTTCAAACTCTTCTACTCTATCCATGTAGCTACTCTTCTTTATGTGCTGTATTGCCCATGCCACACGTAAAAAAAAATGCCGCATTTTTCTTCGTTTCTTTCCCCGTTTACCTATGATACAAGTTTTAATTGCGACTTAAACAAATTTTCTGTTCTACCACACAACTCAAACATAAATGAAATAAAAAATATTTGAAGGACATTTTTGACTCATTTTAGTTAAAATTTTATTTAAGAGAGAGCAGAACAAAACATTGGTAGAAAAAAAATGCCAAAATACAAAAAATGCTCGTGTGGCATGACTGTATGACGTGTAAATTTTTATCAATGTTTGAGTATGGTTGTTTCTCATCGGCTAAGTGTTGAGCATAATTTGAATGATATGATGCTTTTCGTGTATTTTTAAGTTCGTCGGTATGTTCTTGAAATCTTTTCCCAAATGATCTGCCCGTTTGCCCAATATAGAACTTGCTGCATTCATTACACGTTAATTTATATACCCCACTTTCTATTGGTTCTCTGTTAGTGGTCGTTTTTAATTTGTGTCTAATGCTATGAGTTGTTTTGAACTTAAAAATACACGAAAAGCATCATATCATTCAAATTATGCTCAACACTTAGCCGATGAGAAACATACATGCTCAAACATTGATAAAAATTTACACGTCATACAGCACATAAAGAAGAGTAGCTACATGGATAGAGTAGAATAGTTTGAAATATATCAGTGCACCTAGAATACTACAGGCCACACTGCTTGCTATGTCATTAAATTTATGTCTACAGTTTATTCTTTGAACTGTAGACGGCAGTCATGTTCATAAAAATAAAAAACGAAAACAAACACAAAAAAAAAATTCTATACGAGTGCTAAAAGTAAGGTTATGTCTTCTCGTAAATTATACGAAATGAGAACACATTTTATACGTGTTTACATATTTTACACAATTTAGAATGCATAATTTTATAATAATATTATGAATTATTACTTTTACCAATAGCTTTTTATTGAATTTTATAACATATTATTAAAATATTTTTCTTTTTGTTTGTTTACATTTTTTTCTTATCAATATGACAGCAAACACAAAAACAAATCAAAACAATCTTTTTAATTTTAGTGCTGCCTATAATAGCCAAAGAGAGAACAGTCGACATAAATTGACGTCATATAGCAAAATTTTTAAAGCAGTGTGGCCTGTAGTATTCTAGGTGCACTGAATATATAAACAACGGAATAACCCGCTACTATTAAATGACAAAATCAACACCAAGACAAACAAGCTTTATGACTTGTTGATAAAACTTTAACATCATTCTAACACAACCATAAATAATAATTTTAGCGCAATAGGCTTGATTTTGACATATATTTTTTATATTATATTTTTCAATATTCAGTAATTAACCAGATTTGAAAAAGGACAAACGTCCGAAACCAGGTCGTCTGACTATTAAAAAACCTTTTATCACAATAACGATTAAGTTAATTTAATGTTTTTATAAATTTTGAATTTAATATATATGTTTTTTAAACATATAGTGTTTTTAAAAAAATTGTGTGTAATTTATTTTTCAAATTATAATATATAATTTTTTACACACACATTTGTATGGGTTGGACTTAAATTGAGCCAATTTTCTTTTTGTGGTTGAGAAAGGGATATATATATATATATATATATATATATATATATATATATATATATATATATATAGTGCTGTGAAAAAAAAATTGGGCAAACATATTTTATTGCAAATTGGAATGTTTTTTTGCTAAAATTACAAAACTTTGGAACGCAATTGGCTTATTGTTTCATTTTAAATACATGTATGACGTAATTTTTTGAAAAAAAAAATGTACCTGCAATTTAGCGGAAAAACCCCGAAAAATGCCAAAATATTCAAAATACGTTGATTGGGGTTAAAGTAATGGAATAAATTAAACACTTATTTTTTAATATTTTTTTTTTTGATTTTGATTGATTTATAGAAGTTCTATCTTTAATATTAATATTTTGGTGGACCGCCATTTGCTTTTATTACAGCGATACACCTCCGATTCATTGAATTTGATAAATTTGTCAAAGTCGTAGGAGGTATGGATTCCCAAATCGTCATCAACAAATTTTTTAAAGCTTGAATCGATTGTGGACGCTTTTTTGCTACTTCTAACTTCATTATAGACCAAATATTTTCAATGGGATTTAAGTCTGGACTATACGGGGGCCAGCTCAACACATCGATACTTCTTTCTTCGAAGTACTTTTTTACCTTTAAATGAAGAGATAAGAAAAATAATCAAGTTTTTAAAAAATTATTTATGTTTATCTGAAAGCCAATTTTTTTATCTACAATTCAAAATTAATAACTTACAACTTTGGCGGTATGGCACGGAGCGTGGTCCTGTTGAAAAATAAATTTGCAGGTCTCGCCAAAAACCTTTAACACAGAAGGCTCAAATTCGTTGTGTAGGACCTGCAGTTAAACAGCTGCTGTAATGCTGGAACTAATGAAGCACAACCGACCGGTTTCATTTCCAGAAAAGCATCCCCAGACCATAACTCCTTCATTTATCGGTGGAAGTCTCAAAAGACATTCATTGCTAAGCCTCTCGCCCGGTTTTCTTCTTACGAGAATTCTTCCATCTCCAACATGCAGCTTAAATTTTGATTCATCGGAGAAAATCACATCATTCCACATCTCTGGAGTCCAAGAAACATGCTCCTGGGCCCATAGCAAACGTTTTTTTTTTCACTAGCAATGTGAACTCAGGCTTCTGGACACGTTTAGGTGCTCTCAAACCAGCTTTAACAAGTCTTCTTCTCACTAAGCTGGCTGAAATTTGTTTTCTTGTTGCTCGCTCAACATCCCGTCTTATGTCCGATGAAGTTTTAAAACAGTTCCGACGACATTGTAATATTATGAAACGATCTTCCACTGGCGTTGTCTTTCTGGGCCTTCCAGAGCCTTTCTTTCTTTGTGCACTGCCCATCTCTCGCATTTTTTTAATATTCCACGCGACAGTACTTTTTGGAATGTTTAATCTTTCTGCTATTTCACGCGTGGTTAAATTTTCTCGCGCCAAAATCAACATATTGCTTTTACACTGCTCACTAACTTTTCCCATTTTTTTTACCTACAATTGCACTTTATTCTTTATTTGACTAGGATCACTTACAGAATAACTTAATTTTATAAAATATGCACTATTTATACTCAAAAAAATACATGCAATAAAACATCTGCACCAAAATGACGGCCAAGAACAGTAGGCGTAAAATAAAATAATTGCTTGACCAATTTTTTGGCCCATCTGTTGCGGGGTTGTACCGGTGTAATAAAAACAAAAGGCGGTCTACCAAAATATTAATATTAAAGATAGAACTTCTATAAATCAATAAAAAACAAAAAAAAAATTAAAAAAATAGATGTTTAATTTATTTCATTACTTTAACTCCAATCACCGTATTTTGAATATTTTGGCATTTTTCGGGGTTTTGCCCCTAAATTGCAGGTAAATTTTTATTTTCATAAAATTACGTCATACATGTCTTTAAAATGAAACAATAAGCCAATTGCGTTCAAAAGTTTTGTTCTTTTATCAAAAAAAGACTCCAATTTGCAATAAAATATGTTTGCCCAATTTTTTTTTCACAGCACTGTATATATCGTTTTAAGATATGTGTCGTACTAAATTATACCATACAAAAAAAAATTATTGAATAAATTGTTAAAAATTGAAAAAAAACATTGTATTCAGATTACTTGGAAAATATTTAAAAAAACTGACAATTTATAAACACACTTTCTCGAACAAAACCATCACTTAATTGGTTAAACAATACCTTTGTACATCTTTATTTACTCTAATTTTTATCGTTTTCTGTCGATAGTCATGAGTATGACAATATTCGATACAAATAAAATAAAAAATTGTTGTGTAAGTGTATTGTATAACCAATTTAAATTGTATAGCTCATGGATTTTGATGAAAATTTCTACTCTGTTTCGTTACTCTTTAAACCGTTCCATACTTTTTGGTTCAACTAAAATTGCGCAAAACGAATATTGGATTTGTATGAACCACGAGATAATGTAACTTCTCGGAAGCAGCGA
Organism: Nephrotoma appendiculata; assembly: GCA_947310385.1. Lineage (NCBI taxonomy): Eukaryota > Metazoa > Arthropoda > Insecta > Diptera > Tipulidae > Nephrotoma > Nephrotoma appendiculata. Next base: position 217,491,994 of record OX371224.1, on the reverse strand, counting down.
TATCATAGGATTCATGAAATCCAATCGAGTTAGATGGCTGGATCACTTTACAAAGTCCCCGCAGCAACGTATGAATAATAATGTGTTCGAACAACACTCAGCCGACGTTCGCCGTAGAGAAAGACCCTGACGCGCAGGCGTCGAACAACGTAAAACAAGACTTACATATAATAGGATATCGAAACTGAAGGGCAAGAGCGATGGATCGAAACGGATGGAGGATCACCGTACAGGCGGCAAAATCCCCTTATAAGATGTGGATGCTAGAGAGAGAGAGAGAGATAATCTGCCTGCCAATAAATCTTCTGATAGATTTATTAATAAAACATAAAATTATAAAGTACACGCCATTTTCTAAGGCTAATGTGTTTTAAAAGAACATAATAAAATTGAAATACATATAAACAATTTGTGCAGGAGTTTTTATTTTATATGTACTCCCCACATATACTGATAAAATACGTATAGCAGTGTGGGTTGCAATTATATACAAATTTTAATTTAAACAAAAATTACCTATGTCGAGTTTTTTGGCGAAAATTTTCGTTTGGTACCTAACTGGAAAGCTAATTTGATGAACAGTAAATTTACAACAAACCCAGCCAAACAAAAATGTACAAGTAACAAAAAAGAAGAAAAAGGCGACACCACATTTATAAGTTGTGTTATTCTATTGTGACTCAAGAATATTAGGAGCTATGCCATAAATGATGGCTGTAATTGTTTTTAAGGCTGTTTTCGAAACGAATACTTATTTGTGGAACCTAACTTATTCAAATAAGTAAGCTGGCGAGGTGACTTATTTTCTGTCTCTTTCTTGCGAAAAAATCTAATTTGGTTGTCATTTTGTGTTGATATTTACATGTCAATATTTAATTTTTTTAGATTTAGGATAATATTTCTATTAAACAAATGGATCTTTGTTGACTGCAAAATATATAACATGATTAAAATAAAAATGTACAGAGCCCTATAATATAATTCCGTATATTAAAACGTTCTTACACAATTGGTAGAGTTATGGAAAATGTAAACAGACGGTGCTATAAATCTATGTTATGGCGACAATAATCACTGATTACAGGTAAAATAAATATTTCTCTATTAATTAAGAACCCAAATTAACCCTTTCTTGATTGCCTTATTCATTTCAAATATGTTATAAAAAATCTAAGGTTGTCCAATTAACCAAAAATCTAATTACCAACATAAATACGGCATTCAAAGAATATTTCATTTTTATACTTCTAACTATCCGCTAAACATTTTAGTTAGTACAAATATTATGAATATTCTTTATTTTACTTAATTGTATACATTAAATTAATAAAAATAACGAATAAAATATGGATTGAAGAACTTTCAATTGAAAACACTCAATGTTTTCATGCTGCTGTCAAAATAAGTGTCAGTCATAATAATCTCAATTCGAACGATTTTGTTTACTTATTTAAGATAGCGGCAAATGAGTAAATAAGTTTGAAATAAATATCCGTTTCGAAAAAAGCCTTAATATCGAAAAATGTAATCTTGTACAACGCAAAACGATGATGTAGTGTAGTGTTTAGGGATACATTAACCGTTGTGGAACTTAATCGATTTTATCACATACGCAAACCATTAAAAAGTGCACAGCTCCATCTCACGAAAAATAAATAAAATTTAAAACAAAACTATTATTACCTCTCTATTGCATATGCTGTTGTTTTCTATGTTTGTCTCTCATTCAATAAGTAAACATCATAAATACTCATAATACGATGTTCTCGTTCTCACAAATTTGAAAGTACTCCATCTATTCTATTCTTGTTTCAGTCAACTGCTGTCAATATCAGTCATTCTCATAATCGCATAAAAGAGTTGAATTGTGTATAGTTTCTTGTTTGTATCAGCAACAGCAATGTGTTTTGTTTTGTCAGTAAATTAGTTTATTTATTTTATTTAAAGTTGCCTGTTTAATATACATTACACACAAAAATATAATTATGGGTCTTCTGAGTGGTTTTAAGCGGTTGATACATTGGGGACCTTTGATTGCGATTGGTAAGTGGTTGTGTGGAAACGGAGGTGTCAAAAACTATAGTTTCTTAGACCGAAATGTTGAGGTTATGTTTATTATTTAAATTAATCTTAAAATTATATATGTATTTATAAAGTTTTTAGATTCACATTCATCACATGTTAGATAAAGTTTGGTGTTATCGTTGACTATTTGGGATTTGCGGTTGTAGCTATATAAAATGGTTGATTAATTTTTGTTATGAGTGGGATTGCCTAGATTTTTATATTATTTTGTGAATATTGTTATCGAATAAATACGTCACGTTATGACGTTCTGCGGGTGTGATAAACTTTAAGTTTACAGTGATTTGTAATATCTGCGATAGTTAAATAGTTAGAAATTGTTTATTAACTTTAATTAACATTATAAACAGAAAACGCAATGTGCACAACCTACGGTTTGTGTATATCTATCACATACCAAAAAACACTAATCAAGTGCAAAAAAATATGAAATAATACAATAATATTAACAGACCCATCACCAGATAAAATACCGAAATATTTTTATAATTAAAACAGGAAAATCCAAGTAAAAATTGTAAAAACACTATCTTAAATCACATTGTGGACTTGTATGTTGTCATAAACGTATTTAAAACTACCGCTCCCCGTTTATGCCCAACTATGGCTCTGTCACTTGAAAAAGCCTTTTTGATGTCAAACATGCATAGGTAAACCAACATCACTAATAACGTGTGTTTTAATTGTACTTTTAAATTTTTGATTGCTGCCTAAAAGACTGAAAGCTATCTAGCGTCCGAGAATTTGGTAAATAAAATGTACCTAATTTCAATGATAGACACCATCTACGAGAGTTTAGAGCACTTCTTCCCTGGAGACATGGCCCGATTCTGGATGAAAAGATTCCATCTTTCATCCAAAGGCCCCATTTGTGTTTTAATTTTTATTTCAAAAATAAGCCATATCAAAAATTGTTGAGTAACGGTTGTGTTGACAAAAGTGAAACTTGTTGCCAGTATGAGTACTAACTTATAAAACAGAAAACTCTTAACATCGCTCATTTAGAATGATCAGCTACTACTAAAACTGATTTCTGATCGTTTTAATATAAATAAACTCTGCAATTAGCTTCTCGCTTTTTAAAATCCCACTTTTATCTTGCAAAATCTCGCTTTTGGTGTGAAGTAAAAAGTTCGTTATGCGACCAGGTTTTATACTTTTCAGAAGCATTACGCACATTAAAGTTTACATATTTGAATAACCCCTTAAACCACAGTAGAGCAGAACTTGAAACAAAAGTCGGATTCAGTCGTTAAATCCGTTACATGGAAGTATGTTCAAGTTGTATTACTTACGTTCTTGATTGTCCTCTTCTTGAACTGGTTTAAAGGTTTACTTTAGACACTCTCTACAAGTTTGGGTTATACATTTCTCGCAATTGTTAACATCGGCTCCGCACACAACAGCGAATATCCTCGTGATTGCCATTGCATTTTCTATAAATTTGCAATAATGGCTGTGGTCGAATAGTCGGGTAAATCGTTTAGTACAGTAAATTGAAATTTTAGAACATATTTATCTCAAGCAGTGTCCCAATTCTTTGGTAAATATGTGTCGCAAAAACGGCTCGAGGGGTAAAATATAGTATTTAAAGGGTTCATTTCGGTGGTATATTGATAACTGCCAAATAATTCTTGTTGTCAAAAGTTTAGAAATTATTCACACAAAACATGGAAAAATATTTAAAAAATATTAAAAACTATTTAATTTGAAAATAACAAGCCATTATGTTTAGTACACTTACTTTTTAAATCGGAAACATACGAAAAAAAGAAAACGTCAAACGCACAACAACAAAACCTCAATTACCCTGCTATTTAGTACAGTATTTCAATTTACCCTGTACACTGTTAAAAAAAGGTAAAAAGTGCAATTTACCCGACTATTCGACCGCAGCCAATGTGCATTAAATTGCATTCGAGATCGATGTATCTGACGTCGTAAGCACAATGTTGGTGGTGTCTTAGATGTTATTTGCAACATAATTATTTGAATTTGACATCTGATCTGGGACACTAGAATTGAAGAATACGTCGTTAAAAGCGAAACTTGTCGATTTCGTCTTTTTGTTATGTTTTGAAATTTTAGTGGCTATCATCAACTAACCTTCGCCTTATTTGAACCCATCATTACATTTTTCATCCATTATAATTATTTTTAGTAATAATAGTCACTTTCAGAGATAGCATAATCCACTACCGCATCGAGGAATAAATATATAAGAAAAATCAATTTTTAATCCATATATACGTATCTTATAAACATATCGGCATAGTTATTTTATAGTTTATTGTTCTTGTTAGGCTTACACAGGTTGCCAAAAGTAAAATAGATTAACCTCGGAAAGTCTACATGAACCATGCATATTTTGCTCTATGACTACCGGAGTGCACTTCAAACTCAGTATTGTCGTGTGAATGCAAAATATCAAAATCGGTAGTGAATTATCAACCAATCTTTATAATGCGGTATTTTGTACTTCACTGCAGTCGTGCATTGTACTGTAAAATGAATGATACATAATAGTCTCAAATTCACAACAATGACCCTATTCTGGCATTCCCGGGCAATTGAAAAAATATTTTGTTGTACTTACCAATTACATTAATTCTCAAATATTAATTTCCCTTTCTCAAATGTCACTCTAGTAGACGATGATTTTTTTACTTTTGATAAATTCAAACACATTTTGCGTCCTTATTACAAGTTTAATTTATTTTTAAATATGTATATATTCATAAATAAAATAATGTTTAGAAATTCAAAAATATACGAATCATAATTCCCTACAGAAATAATGAGGAAAAATTAACGTCAAAACCTGATTGATTGATTCTGAATGTATACGACCAAGTTTTTATACAGGATCTCCCGGATGACACCGCACCTTACATTCTTATTACACATAACAATACTGAAGGAATGATAGGTTAATTAGCCGGACAGAATCGGCTCGGTTACAGACACCTGGGTATAGCCGATAGTAGCACAATGACAACACAATTCTAATCTACGTAACGATTAATAATCGTTGCCATGATTGGAACCATAATTTAAGTAATAAAATTTTAAAACTAAATTTTATATAAAGCTACATATGTATTTCCTAAAATTTAATTTTTAATTACTCAGTAACTTATAATTAATAAATACTGTCTATGTAACAGATAGTTTCTTGATGTTGAATGAATTACTTCGACCTAAATCAAAGCTAAAGGTTATAAAAGTACAATAATTAATACATGATCTTAAAGTCCCGGTTGGACAGCTAAACAAATATTATATCATTACAGCCATTTCAAAATAAAACTTAATTTAGTTTTCGGCTTCTAAATAGCCAAACAATAAATAGTCACGTACAGCAAAACAGAATCCTATTAACATATTAATTTATCGCACTAATTTGTTCACTAAATTAATTAGATTAAACCTTTAGTTTTAATTATATTAATTTTATTAGTAATTAAATTATGTTAAATACACATTATAAAATACATTATATTGAACATTAAATGAAGCTAGATCGACTCGCCATAATTAAGATTTAAACTTAAATTATCTTCCTTAGCAAAACAACAAATTGTTGATAACCAAAACTATTTGCAAAATATTATGTAAGCCTCCAGCAAAATCAAAATATCTTGATCAGTTATGTAAATTAAGTTAAATCTTTATTAATTAGCCGAGGCCATGACAATTCGCCCGAAAATCTCAAAACGAAAACATGTAAATATTATCATTCCACTATAATATAGTGAAATTCGGCTCCACGTGTCGTGAAGCACGTGGAGCTTGGCCATGACTATATTCATCATCTGTCGTAAAAAAAATCGCGTTGGCATCATATTTGTACTTTATCTATAGTAGTACCATTATATTTCTATATTTTTTATAATAATATAATCCGGTGATCATGCATAATTACCGGTTACTACGTACCAGGAAAAATTAACGCCAAAACTGCTATAAAATGGAATTATTTTTTCCGAAAATAAAAAAAATTTCCAAATAACAGTATACACTTTAGGAAATAAATAATTCCCAACTGCTAGAAAAACATCACTAATTCCCTATTCCCGGGGCAGGGCAGAGCAGGGCCACAAAACTGGAAAGACGTGTTTTAAGAATTTAATAATAAATTCAATTAGGTATAGGTAGTGATTTTAAAATATTTTTTTATAAATTAGATTCATATTTTAGAGACTTTTAACTAAATGTTGTTCTTGTAAATAACCAAAATTTCAAAAACAACAATAGAGGTGATAGTATCTCACTTGTGTATAATTCGATGCGTGTGAAAAGACTAAGAGCGGATTAAGAGCGAATTACAATTCCACTTCGGTAGGAGACTGTCACGTGTGAAAACAACTAATAAAACATGTTTTATTTACGACAAATTATTAAATTTTACAAGCTTTCGACACTTGTATGTTTCTGCCACTGTGTGTTAGTTTATTCAATCTTCTATGTCAAAACTTAGTTTAAACGCGCTATTTTTGCATAAAATTAATTTATTAAACTCCAAAGTAATATTTTTTATTCAACTTTTTAGTTAAAAGTCGACATAAAAATATTTTGCTCTACCTATTTATCGGGAGCCGCTATCGGGAATGCTATCCATTTCAATGGGAAATTTGAAAAGGCCTTTATTTTGAACACCCCTGTAGTCCTTTATTTTGTAAACCCCTGAAATGTCAATTAGTAAATTTCATGTCGGTAAATGTTTGTTTTATGGATACATTTATTTTTGGTATAGCGTTTAATAAAATCTTGAAAAAATCACTAAATAACGAACAAATGGGTTTTGAGAGGAACATTGAGATGTTTTCTGCCAAAACAAAAACAGATTTTTTGAACTTTTCCGTATCACTTGGATTTAACAAAATTGAGCAGTTCAATGTTACATAAACGTACAGTTTACCGACCAAACGGCTCAGTGGTTAAAGCTTTGGCGTTTGGATTGGGAGATATCGGGTCCGAATTCCGATAGAGGCAGGATGCAAAAGGAATTTCTCATCATCAGATTACGATTTGTGACGAAAATGAACGACTCTCGAATGAATGAATGAATGAATGACTCTCTGTGGGTGTACATAATTTATGGGCCGGTCCATCTTCTATACAAATATTATAGGCTGTCATGGAACTATGCAATGTGCAAATGGTTCTTCGTAGATTGGACCTTAGCCGGCGGCAACTGCGTAAGGTCTTGAAAAGCGAAACGCGATAGAGTGCTTCGGCCTCAGAACAGATTGCAAAGAATAGAAATAAAATTTAAAAAAACGGACAGCTGATTTTGCAAACGAAATACTACAATATTACTAATTCTTTTTTAACCTATTTTAGTAAAAATTTTATTGATGATCTTGGGAATTAAGTTCTGGAATTTCCCCATGCTGAATGAAATTTGACTGATTTCGACTAAATTTGGATTGTGAAATAAGATTGGGTTTTAACTAGGGCTTACAAATTCGCTCGTTAATATGTATTATTCGCTCTTTACTGATTAAACAGTGTTATATTTGTAATACTTATCACTAAATAATGAAAAGTAACCAAAAATATTTTGTTTTACTATTCATTTATGAAGAATAGTGTAGAAAGAATAGTTACTTCTCTATTCGATCGTTCAATACATAGATTAATATATTTTATCTATTCACTACTGCAATAAATGTTCGCTTTGTTCGTCTAATAAATAGAAAAGTAAAACAAGAGTAGTAGATCCCGTTCGCTCACACAAACAAAAAATCATCAATCCTTTTAGTTTTTTTATTATTCTGTCACAATTCGTTTATTGCTGAATAATATTTTAGAAATTTCGTTTTACTATTCATGAGCGAAGAGAAATTGCGCAAACACAATTCATTTAAAAATGATCGGAAAATGAATAATAAGCAACTGAAGAGTAGTTTAGAACGCTGAACCAATTAGCTAAACCCTCAATTACACATAACAAAATTTACAGTTTAACAAATACTTATGTTTGTTTAAAGTTAGAAATGAATTTACTCTAAAACATTAAATAATTTAGAACATGTTTTTGAGGGAAATTACCGTTTGGCTATATTACTGTCCGAATATTTGAATAATTTAGATTCCGTTGCAACGGCATATCTATCTCCGAGTTCCCTTTATTAAATTGTCGTAAATAGATTACAAGTATTTATAACCTCACTTTATACGGGGTGTTTCCAATTAGTGGTACTATATTTAACATACGTGCAAAAAATTAAATTCTAAACGTGTTCTAAGAAATTTTTAAATTCGTTACCGTTATATTGTTTGAATGTAAAATTGAGAATTTTATTAAACATTAATCGGTGATTTAGTAGATTAGAATTGTGTTGTCATTGTGGCTATATCTATGGGTCTGTAAGTGGGCCGATTCTGTCCCACCTAATTAACCTATTCAATCCTTCGGTTTTGTTATGTGTAAAAAGGGTATGCGGTGGGCCTGGCGTCATCCGGGAGATCGTTTTCAGCATTAAAAATAATCTGATTGAGTCTTTTTTTTACATGAAATTTTAGCACGGCAGAATTATTGTGTCTATTTTGTATGTTGATTTTTATTTTCATAAAGTATTATGAAAATAAAAATCAACATACAAAATAGACACAATAAGTTTAATTTTTTTACCGTCAGATCTACAAACAGTTCTTTATAGACAACTATAAGTGGATCTGACGGCAAAAAAAATAAGCTTGTTCCGGATATTTTGTATGTTAATTTTTATTATTTTTACTGCGCTAGATGTCACATTCCCAACTTTAACAGTCGTCAATACAGGTGCCTCAAAATAACGCACTTACTTTTCAGATCCTAGCAGACGGGGTAATAATTATTATTTATTTGTTATAAGACATATGATAATTATGAAAGTTAACCTAGGTGTTTTGCATCTTATTTAAAGCTGAAAAGTAGTTTAACCAAAATTACTCAAACAATGTTGATTAACTTTAAATTAAATTATTTATAAATTTAATGATGAACCCAATCATAAACTAATGGTTTTCAAAAATTTGATATTCAACTGATTGTTGTAAAAAATTAATTTCCAATCAAAAAAAATCAGGTATTTCTGCTTAAGATGATGTTAATTGAATAAATCAGTAATTAGGGATGCCTTCTATAAAAAAATTAAATAAGCATTTTATATTTGCAACTACTACTAGAGAATAATTCTCCTAATTTACTTTCTAAATCAATCATTCTGTAGCCTATATAGCAAAGCAATAAATCAAACAAAATCTACATTATGATAATAAATGTATGTAAGTAATTTCATCCGGTTTTGCTAAACAAATAGGTAATCCTTTTAACAACGCTTAAATTATTTATATTGACATACTAAAATTTATTCTGATTTTAAATTTACACTAATCGATAATAAAATTATATCATGAATCATTCATTCACTAAACATTAAAAAAGACATTAAAATTTGTAATTGTATGTATATATGGTAACTACACCACACAAAAAATTGATTTATACAGGATGTCTCGCAACTAATTGACATGAATGGAATGGCTGGATTTCTTGATGAAAGCCAAGGTAACTTTATCTGAATCACATCGGACGTGTGAGCCTCTGTCAAGTTATAGTATAAGCATTTAAAAAACCTTACACCAAAGTACCCTCTGTTATATCTTTTAAATCAGTGATTAGAATTTTATAATATTGTATTCATAATATATTATAAGAATGCTTATAAAATTATCTATATTAGATTATAATTCATAAAATTAAGAAAGTTTATTATTTTCTGCTAGTGGTGTTTCTAAATAAAAATGAACTCCTATCTATGTTATTTTAGAAAAGCTATAATTAGTCATGGTTGTGATTAAAAGATTATCAACATTTAATAAAGGTGTGAAATTTGATTTTTTTACAAAACGTATGGTTTTTAAATTTAAAATTTAAATTTTAAATTTTACGCTCATACACTATTACTTATTTTATTTGATTCCCTTCCAATCCCACCAAAAGCTTAGCAAAATCTTGCTGCCCGTCAATCCTTCTTTGGCCACCGTTTGGACCGCTGTGACGCAGTTCTCGTCGCCAGTCACCGTTCGCTTCAGAAATGGCTCGATTTCGTTCCGTTTGGCCAAGGATTCGCAGATGGAAACACAGTCCATCAAGTTTTTTTGCGTCAACTCGTGCGACACCCAAATATTTGTTGTTTTTGAAGCCAAATGATATGCAAATGGTTTAAAACTGTTTTGTGGTCGACCTTCATCTGCTGGGCAATTCTGCGATAGCTTGCATGCCGGTCTACTTCGATAATTTCCAGGATTTTATCGACATTTTCGGCGATAGGCCTTCCAATGCCTTCTTTGACATCAAAATTACCGAAATGGAATCAACGATTGAAAATAGCGCATGATTTGCGATGACAGTATCGGGGCTATAGACACCATTCACAATTTCAGTCGGCTCCCTTGATTTTTAGCTAATAATTTTGAATGAAAACGCAACCAGAATTGATGATTATGAAAAAAAAATATTGGGGATATTTAAATTTAAATTACAACAAAAAAATCAAGAAAAACAAAATCAATTTTAATCTTAGTAATGCCTCCATTTCGTCTACAATGGTTCGCATGCGGTTCCCCATCGACCGTATTAAGATTTTGACAAAGACTTGGGGGATCGCACCCTACTCATCCAATGCAATCTTAAGGTCATTGATTGATGTTAGACGGTACCGGATTTCGGGCTCTGATACTCCGTTTTAGTTCGTCCTATAAATGCTCAATTGGTTTCATGTCTAAACTGAAGGCTGGCACTTCAACGTCTCGAGTTCAACCTCGTCAATGAACTGCCGAGTGGTTTCAGCAGTGGCACCGGGCATACTCTTGCATCAACATGAAATCTTCCCCTGTATATGCTACGTAGTACACTACATGATCGTAGAGAATGTCCTCGATATATTTTTCAGCGACCAGACCTTCTCTTCGGCCTCCACCAGGCACGTAAACAAAACCTGATTTTGCCTCAAACGATATGCCAGCTTATACCATGCACGAACCGCCGCCGTACGAGACTGTTTCAGCTAAGCATCACTCCGAAAATCGCTCTCCTGGACGCCGGTACTCGGCCTCTCCTATCACTACCATGGAGACATATTCTGCACTCGTCAGTGAATAGAACAGACTTCCTTGCTCGATGCTCTAATTAATGTGTTCCCGAGCAAATTCGAGTCGCTCTTTGCGGTGGCGTACTGTTAATTTTGGGCTTCCTTTAAGAGTCTTGTTACTGTCCATTGACCATCCCGAATTTGTCTTGGCTCGTGCTGCATATCAACACCCATGAGATGGCGATTTCACAATAAAGTTAAGACGATAAATTGAACGTGCCTCTCAGATGAACACCGATATCGGCTGGTATGTGGTCTCCGATTGGAGGTACCAGTTTCCTGGAACCTTCTGGATTCTTTTGAGACAGCAGATTTGAAAAGTACTGTATATATTCTAAGATTCTAAATACTAAGATGTCAAAAAAAAGTTGTTTTACGAAAATCGGTTAAGCCATTTTAAAAAATACGCCTTTTTACGCGCGGTCAATCCTCCGTCGATTTAGTTGCTCGCGAGTATATATATATATATATATATATATATATATATATATATATATATATATATATATATATATATATATATATATATATATATATACCAATCCATAAAAAAGTTTGAACCACCATTCGAAAGGTCCCACCTTTCTATTGATAAGAACACTTTGTAGATGTAATACTACAAATACTTTTTAGATGTACAAGACCTAGTTTAGTCAGTACTACGTTTTAAATAAAAATCTATTATGTACTTTTAACTTTGATTTTATTGTAAAGCTCTAGTAAAAAGCAAAAAAAATCTAAATTTGGGAGTATTGCTATAGATATTGACATATAATTCACGTTTCTTTAGAAGTAATAATCTTTTAGAATATAACATGTTTAATTCGAGCGTAAAATGACTTCAAACTTGAAATAATTTATTTTTTGATACTTTTACATAACATATTAGTCACAGATGTACCAGCAGATAAACATTGACATAAGAAATTTATTCCAAACATTATCAAGTGTTATTTTAACAAAAAAAAAATCAGACAAGTATGTTTTGGTTAAGTTTTGTGACCTTCAGTTTTCCGGTTATACGGTTAGGAATTTGGTCGGGTTTTCCCATTTTTAATAAATTTATTTAGAGGTTACATTAAACTGGTATACTTCCGGTTCTATTGAAGTTATCGTTAAAAGTAGCATCACTTGAGAAAGACCTTAGATAGTGTTAAATAATTCAATAAACAATTTCATGGAAGTGCGGTAATTTTAAAATAAAATATTAAGGACAAAGCCGTAACTACTATGGCTGTAAATCTGAAAATGGACGAACATATATAAATAACATATAACAGGTTAAAAACACCCAGTCGCAACTTTTTTACTGATTACCACCAGGAATCGAACCCGGGACCCCCGAGTCATAGAGCAACCACACTACTTACTAAGCTAACGAGGGCGACATTTTAAGAGTTTTAGTGAAGTGAATGTAGCCAAATGTTTTGACCTGTAGAGGGTGCTGCTACCAATCCATAAAGAAGTGTGCCTAGTTTGGCCGGTACAGCTGTTTTCTATATTGAAAGTGGTATGTACCGGTATAACGGGATAACTAAAGTTCACAAAACTTAACAAAATGATAAAACTGCATTTGGGCAGAAGAAAGTCCTAGATAATTGTTTGAAAAGACAAAGAAATCAAAAAAATACTGTATGGCGTGGCGTAATTGGTCCATATTTTTTTGAAAATCAAAATAGCAAAGCAAATACTGTGAATGGAGCCTTATATCGAAAGACGATTAGAAACTTTTTGTGGAGTCAATTGGAAGATATTGCTGTGCAGAATATACACAACACGACGATGCAACATGCCACACAGCAACAGAATCAATCGATCTTTTGAAAGAGAAGGTTTAACACGTTCACGACCACACAACTCATACAGTCGTGTGCAATATAATAGGTAATTCTATGAAATCTTTAAATAATATATTTTTTTAGCAAAATTATCAATATCAAAAATTGAAACATGTTATTGTTAATTGTCGGTCTCTTCTAGAAAACAAAACATTTATTACATTATCACTTCATTGTGATCATAGATCGATTTATCGTATTCATTTTTAATTCATATACGCCATATGTGCAATTAATAGGGAAATTTAAGCAATCTTGTTAAAAAATAGTTATTCGTTGGAATTAATTGATTTTTACATAAAAATTTAGTATTTGGTGATGTACCCGTTATTTTTAAGCACCAAATTACATCGCCTCCCCAAAGAATCTACCAGTGATAAACATCTTTCAACTCAAATACTCCATCAACCGATTTGAACGTTTTCTCAAAGCTCATTTATATTTTTTGGCTTCGGCCATTTACTTAAACCACGTTTTAACTTACCCCGCAGGTTTTCTATTGGGTTTAGATCGGGAGACTGAGCTGGCCATTTCATTACATTAATTTTATTTGCAGCAAACAAGACTTTTACCTCATTCACCATATGCTTTGGATCGTTGTCCTCCTAAAACATAGGGGCATGTAGAAATGTTTTATTTTCTAGAAGAGACTGACAATTACAAAAAACATGTTTCAATTTTTGATATTGATGATTTTGTTATAAAAATGTATTATTTAAAAATTTCATAGAATTATATATTATATTGCACACGACTGTATGTGCGTCATGTAAACCGCACGACGAAATTATGTTCTAAAAAACCGGCGACTCGTTTATGCGTCATACTATTAATAACGTTACAAACCTCAAAAAACACATAAATAAAACATTTATTCTACCATTAGGCTTCAGTTAGCTCATTTTGTGCAAATTTATCATCTGATTTGTGGCCACCCCAGGCTAGGGTAGCAGTCGGTCGTGAACGTGTTAATAATCGAATAATTTCTCGAAGGACAGACGTGAATTGGCCACCAAGAACATGCGATTTTTAACGCCATTGGATTTCTTCTTATGGGGTTTCTTGAAGAGTAAAGTTTATGCAGATAATCCTAAAACTGTTCAATATCATCGAGCAAATATTACTAATTAAACCATCATTATGCGAAAAAGTTATTCAAAATATTAGTAAAAGATTGACAGCCTGCCAAGCTAGCAGAGAAGGTCGCATGAACGACATTTTTTTTCATTGTTAACCAGAACCAATGTACCTTAATTTCCAATAAATAAAGATTTCACACATATTCGTTGTGGGGAAATACAGAATGTGTACGTCAATATTCACTAATTCCACGTAGTATACGATATGTTATCCTCATGTGTTCTTATTTATATTGGTACACCACCAGCCATATATTTTTATTATTTCTAGATTCAATTGCTAAAAAATAATATTTTGTGAATAAAAAATCTACACAGCCTTATTAACGTTTTGAATTTTTTCAAATCGTTATTTCTGAACCGTAATGTATTGTATATTTATTATTAATCCATTCCCGCAAATGACGGCTATAGCCGTCAAATTTTTGTTGATATATATGCAAATGACGGCCATAGCCGTCCTGCATATTTTAATTAATAAAAAAAGGAACATCGCATTCTTACGACGTGTACTAATGCATTATTTTGTTAATTATTCAGTAATACATCAAAGAAAACAAGATGTAACATTCCAGATAACATATCAATTGTTTTTTTGTGCGATTTTTCATGATTAGCAATTCGATATATTTTCGCCTACAGAAACAAGTGACGGATATAGCCGTCCTATTATGTTCGCGCAAATGACGGCTATAGCCGTCATTTGTCTATACATCAGCAAAAAATCGGACGGCTATTGGCGATTTTCATCGAATGTAGATAGCGTTGGTTTCTACGTCTACAAGGGGGACGAGAATTGTCAAATTCATTGTTATGACAGTTTTAATCCCCCTTGCTTCATAGCAAACTATGATTCAAATTTTGTTCACCAGATGTCAGCTACTTTGTTGCAAATCGCGTATAGCCGTCATTTGTTTCTGTAGGCGGAAATATATAGAAAAAATGATGTGATGAGCAAATGACGGCTTTAGCCGTCGAGAGTTTTCATGGAAAAACTGTGAGAAAATGTGATAATTTTCACTTCCAAACATATAAAGAATGCTCAATTTCATATGGCAGTCATAATCAATTGAAAAAAAAGTGTGTTTCTGAGCACGGTCATCGATATAAAAGTGTGCGGGAATGGGTTAAATAAACGTCTAGAATTACTATTTCGATACACCTTTTTTAAGTAACTACTAAACTCTATTTTGGCGTTCATTTCATATAAAATAAATTTGTATACTATTTATAAACACTAGGAGGAGTAAATTACTATATTCGATTGTCCAGTTTGCACACATTGCTTAAAATTTGAAACAACAAGTAAAAATTTATTAACATCTATAAATAAGAAACTCTTTATACTGATTGTATGTAAATTATATAAATAGAAGTTTACATGTATCCGTCGACGCGGCCTTCCTCCAAAACAAGAAGGAAGAAATTATAAATCAATGCATAATCGTTGTAATTGCGACTAATTTGTGCTAGCAACAAATCTTTAGACTGTTAATTTACATGTGAACTAACGTGTCCTTCGGTTTGTTGAAATATCAAAGAAATCAATCGTATCGCCTAATTTTATATATGAATGTTATGGCGATTCCTTGTCCGTCCATCGGCAGAAAGAACACAACCAAACAAACCGAAAATATCCAACGAAAAATTATTTATAGTACATATATGAAAATGTGTTGCGTGTAGAACGCTCATTTCAATGAAAATAAAATTAAACATTTGAAAATGTTGAAATTTTGCCTTAAGTAATATCTTAATTTAAAATCTTTATAATAATTATAACAGCTCGTGTGATGGATGTTTAAAGGTTGTGAAATAGAATTGACTAACGAAATTTTGAAAAGCCATCTAAAAATTAAACATAGATATTTGTTTTTGTTTAAATATAATTAGTAAATGAAGAAAAAATCGTCGCGATTTACATTAAAAAAAATTGCGATAAAAACGCAATGTAATTCTCATTAAAATTAATTTTCATTTTGATTGGGGTATAATATTATACTACTAGTACGGTAGCGAGCCCTTCAATACTATAGTATTTTATTACGCCTTTTGTCTTTGATAGAATAACATATACGGTGAGTTTTTTAATAATCGCCAGGCTTGTTTCTTGAATTCGGTGCGAGATAAGAGAAAACTGCTTGTAATGAAAATTGTTCAGTGTCGAGGACGATTTTTTTTTTAGCCCTTGTGTCAACATGACATACCCGGGTATGCATTTGATTTTTTAAACGGTAAAATTGATCTAGCAGAGAGTACCTTGCAGATTCAACTCTTCAGTAGGAGCCCAAATATAGAAAATGTGCACTTTCAAAAAAATAAAATAATTTTATATTGACAACTAGGACGTTTTGGGACTCAATATACATTATTACATATTTTACTTAACACGAACATACCCGGGTATTAAGAAGTTTTTTAAAATCGTCTGTGACATTAATATTATTTTTAATGGCATTTATACAATACAAAAAATCGTAAACATTGCATAAATGCCATTAAAAATAATATTTTGTACAAAAAGCCGAAAAAAATCTTAAATACACCCCCACCCCCCTCCTCTCATACGAGTATGTTCATGTTTATAAATTCGTTCGTACATAAAAATGTAATATTACTGAACTACTATAATTGTGAAATTTTGACGGTTTTTCCCTTTATGGGAAAACTCTCTAAAATTTCTTATTTTTTCAGGAAAAGTACCGGTAATTTCTTTTTTATTTTGTGTTTGTTATATATTTGATTTTATATGTTTGAAATAGATAGTCGCGAATATACTTTACTTTCCCTTTTTATCTACAAAATCCGTTTTAACTGCGACATAAACTTTTTCGGTGAAGCCGAATTAACACAAACAAAAATGATAAACATATTTCAAGGACATTTTTGACTTGTACATTTTACTTTAAATTTTATTTTCGAGAGAGCAGTAATAAAACAATACAAAGAAATTTTGTGTTTCTATAATTTCTGGCTTGTATTTTTTCAGTTTGTTTTTTCCACACATACATAGCATTATCTATTACGACTTAGTTTGAAGCCAGAAGCTGAAGCCGTGTGTGGAATGGGCCTATGTGCATATCCATACTAGAGTAACTTGAATCCAGTAACTTATTCATTTTTTCCCCCTTTACCTACAAAACCGGTTTTGTCGTGGATTCTTTTTTAAACTAAAATTGTTATAGGCTGGTGCTACACGAGATTTTAATTTCTGGTTTCATTTGTATTATTTTATTATATTATTTTATTCTGTTCTCTCGAAAATAAAATTTAAACAAAAATCTACATCTCAAAAATGCCCTTAAATTTTTTTATTTTCATTTCTATTTTTGTCATTTCGGATTCACGGACAAAAATAAAATTGTGCGACATAAAATTTTTGTCCGTGAATCCGAAATGACAAAAATAGAAATGAAAATAAAAAAATTTAAGGGCATTTTTGAGATGTAGATTTTTGTTTAAATTTTATTTTCGAGAGAACAGAATAAAATAATACAAAAAAATTAGGTGTTTTCATTTAATATAAAGGTTTAAATTAACAATAAAAAATCTATTACGACGTAGTTTGAAACCAGAAATTAAAATCTCGTGTAGCACCAGCCATAGATTCAAACATTTCAACACACCATTGTCATTTTTGTATTTTTTTTAGTTTGATTTTGTTTTTGAGCCGTGCGTATCACAAAATAAAAATTTTAATTGTATTAAAAATTCGAATTCGAATAATAAAAAAATAAAACTGAACTAAATGATTTTTAATTAAATGGTTATTAAAATGATAAATAATATTAAATAATTAATAAAATGATTTATTATTTTATTTTATTTTATTTCTTTACAATGCAATCTGTTTTGGGGCTCAAGGCGCACCCTGCTCTTTCATGGTTGTGCTTTTGACGTCCTTACTTTACGCCTACTCAGCCAACTCGAGGACGTACGGCTATAGGACCGAAAAAAAAAATGATTTGTTTTGTTAGCATTTTTACACAACCATAGAAAATTTAAAAGTTACCGGATTCAAATAGTGGACGTAAAGGGTGTAAGCCATAAAAGTTACCAGATTCAAGTTATCGTAGCATGGATATGCACTATGGCCCATGCCACACGTAAAAAAAAAATGCCGCATTTTTCTTCGTTTCTTTCCCCGTTTACCTATGATACAAGTTTTAATTGCGACTTAAACAAATTTTCTGTTCAACCACACAACTGAAACATAAACGAAATAAAAAATATTTCAAGGACATTTTTGACTCATTTTAGTTAAAATTTTATTTAAGAGAGAGCAGAACAAAACATTGGTAGAAAAAAAATGCCAAAATACAAAAAATGCTCGTGTGGCATGGGTATATGAGATTTATTTTATTTTTATTTTTATGCAATTTTTTCACTAGATTTAATTGTATTTGTTGTCTTATATGCTGCTGTGTAGTTATATTTTTTGAGAATGTTGTGTATTGTGTTGATGTGCGTGTGTTGTATTCCATTGTTATGTATTTATTGGTTTTTCCAGTATAACTTTTTAGTAAGGTGAGTGATCTTAATATTGCTTTTTGGTGCTACTTTCTATTTATTTGGTCACCAAAATACACAACAAATAAAATGGAAACCCGCCTAAATAATAAAAAGAAAAGCAACATAATGAATCCAGGCATATACAAACTAAAATGTAACGACTGCATCGGACAAACTGTTCGGAGTTTTATTACACGATTTAAAGAATACGTAAAAGAAAACCCGTAACACAGTCCAAATATGCAGAACACCAGACTAATCAACAGCACACTTACATGTTAGCAATTTATAAATCCTACACAGAATGAATAAGGCGAAAAACGAATAGAATAGAAGAGTATAAAATTTTTCAACATAGGAACAACCCACGACTATTGAACGATAGGATGCCGTACAACGAAATTTACGAATATATAAAGCAAAAATTTGTGAGCTAAAATTAGAATAGTAAAAATAGCGGACGAAGACAGTGTATTTTTTGTATGAGATTATTATATTGAATTTACCCATTACAGGCTGATCTACATACTAGTAAACTATCCAATGAGTCGCGAAAGGTTAATTAATCAAGGTGAAAAGGTTGTAACTCCGTTGGTCGTCCATATGGTTCAAATATAGAGACAGTTATCATACACTTACAATCGATAACTATTTTACTTCTTTACCACTGGCACAACGTCTCATGCGATGGAATTATGGGCTATTATGGGTACACCCAGGAAAAATAAACCATACATTCCAACCGAGTTCCAGGCCTCAAGACAACGTGATGTACTAACTACAGAATTTGGCTTCCATGAAAACGTGACAATATCCTCTTACGGTCCTAAAAAACGATTCTCTTACCCACGCTTTATTATGACAAAAATGTAAATGGTGTAAAAAATAAGCCTTATATTATAAATTATTATAATCAAACGAAAGGAGCAGTGGACACGATGGATAAAATGCTGGGCGAATATACCACCCAACGTCGTTCTAAGAAGAGATAGTCAGTCGGTTTTTTTTAAAACTTGTTGGATGTCGCGATGTGTTTTCGATTCTATTAACAACCCTGGGTTATCAAAATCAAGTTAAGCAAAGCGCTTGCAATGCCATCAATTGAAAAACGAGCAGCAACGCCATTTATATATCGAAACTAACTTGCGAAACGGATTGGAAGCAATGTTGATCCGGAAATAGGAGAGGTATCTGAATCATTTCAATCCCATCTTCTGGTTCTAGCCGTTACCTTCTGAAGATAGAAATAAATCAGGTCGCCTGAAACATAAAGGTAAATACTCTATATGCCGGAAAGACGAACCGCCAGAAAGGCATATCACTATTGTCTTAAAGTAGTATGTGCGGAACATTGTCAGGAGTTTATTAAATGCCAGAACTGCCCATAAATTACTTCATACTCTGTTTCTTTGTTAAAAATTATGGAGTAAGCATATATGTACATATTATAATATTAATAGGCTTCATAGATTTAAATATTAATTAAATTTTTCGTTGAGTTGTTTGTTTCGAATTAAAATAAAATAAACTGCATCATTTAGCAACTAAGTTTAGCTCAAAATTATCCTTAATTTGATACTTTCCGTACTAAACGTATAGCAAAATTAACGACATACCCGGGTGTGTTTATGAGAAATTGTTCGCTGCTCGTATTGAGACAAAGTTTAATTAAAACCTATAAGTTATTTTAAGCTTAAATTTTCGATGAAGTTTTGTAACAGAAGTAACATCCAGTTTCGATCTGATAAGACCATGAAAAAATTCAATCATCTCATCAGGCCATGGCGACTGAATATTACTACGTAATGATTACATTTTTGTGTTCTATATATGTAGAGCAACCGTGTAATCGTAACTCTAGTGAATTATACGACAACTCACTAAATTTATTCTTACAAACTTTCATCTCATTCACACTGGTTTCAATTTCAGTGCAAGTAATTTTTTAATAATTTACTGAATTGATTAGTTAGTTAATTAATTCATAGCGATATCGAATATATCGGCCTCAACTAAGGCCATTTTAATATGTTTCATTACGTAACACGAAATATATTAGAAACGCCTAACAATTATTATATATAATGTCTATACAAAGCAACTGTATTCCATTTTGAATTATTTATTTATTATTATTATAAAAAAAAGTCAAAATGTTTAAATAATTCAAAATAAAACCTATACTTTTGAGCACACCTTTTGATTAAGCAGTTAAAAATAAATAAATAAATACTATTTGTTCATACGACATTTTTTGTAGTGTATGGTTTCAGAAATATGATCAAAGTTCGAATACTATTTCGTTGTAACGACAAATAAAAATAAATAAAATCAATTCTTCTTTGACTTATTAACCTTATTAAATTAAAATAAAATATATTTTCTAATTTAATTGATTTAACTAGTCTTCAATTTACATTACAATCATCTCAGTAATTTCTAATTACCTATTAATCAATTTTAAAAAAAAAATTTAGGTGTTGTACACTAATGAAGAAGCGTTCGATATGAGGATGGTATAAGGCGAGTGTCGGTTTATAGATCACCGCTTCAAAAGAGTGACTGGTTTAGTTATTAGCTATTATTTCTAAAAAAAATTTTACTTTGTTTCATGTTTTCTGCTGTCGTAGAGCCATCAAAATATGCTAGGTCTTACATTTTTAAGTCTTACCTACAAGTAAGTTCTCGAGGAGCTCTTCCAAAGTGAGAAGGTGTACCATCCAACTGAAACCACATTTTTTATTTCTCGATTCTTCTCGCAATGGAATGTCTTCCAAAATTTTGAAATCTTCCAATAAAAATTCCAGATATTTTTCGGTCGAAAGTGTAAAAAATGGTTCAGTTAGACGAGAATCAAATATGCTAGCTCAACATTTGGCTCACCTATGTTGATTATCAACAAGTACACATCTAATGTGGATTTACGTCGCTCATGATTATATCATTGCGTATATGTATACGCCCAAGTACGAGGAGAAAAGCAAATAAAAAAATATGGTTTGTATGTATGCAGGCCCAAAAACATACACACGAAAAAAAACTCGTCAAATGCTATGGAAATTATTTTTTGTTAAGACTTTTTTGATTTTATTTATTTACATTTCTTGAATGTGGCAGCATCTTTATTAATATTGTTTTCATTTTTAAGTTGATTTTCGTTCAGAATTTTACCATTTTCCGTTATGTATCTTTAATTTAATTGTCGTCGAACAGTACATGGTACGGAACAAGATCGATTAAACAATTCATCACAAAACAGTGCATGGTACATTGTACAAGTAAATGCTACACTAAAGTGCATGGTACGGAATTGAAATGTTATAATTATTAATGTACAAAACAGGACATCACAAATCAGTACATAGTACATCAAAGTACATGACACTGAACAGACCGTCTGAAAAACTACATGACAAAACAGTACTTAGTTCAATAAAATATATGTTATGAAAGAGGATGTTTCAAAACGATATAAGTACATTCGTATAGCATAAATATTTCAAATCTATAGTTGTGTTCAAATATAGTGGAATAGTGCTAGGCTATTATTTAACGATTTAAGTTAACTCACTGTTCAACGGAGACTGGATTTTAAAATTATTATTTAGATTAACAGCCTGTAATATAACGAGCGGTTTTTCCGAAACGATTATGGGATTCTAATACATACTATGACTATTGGTTAAGTAATATCGTTGACAAAATTGGATATAGGATGCTTTTAAATAAAAATTTCATGAACCAATGTCTAAAATAAAAAATCATTAGTTGCTTTCCAATCGACCACCGCAAGTACTTGTAAGTGCGAAAAATGTGTATTGGCTAAAGTGTCGATTGGAAAGCACAAAAGCAAATCATAACCTACAAATGTGTAGTTTATTTGTGATAATGTTTTAATAAAAGAATATTTATACCAAAATATTATTAGCGCTTCACATACGACATTCAATTATATTTTTTACAGAAAAATACTACACTCAATCACCTAGCGGACAAATTTATCGTAACTGCTTTCAACTACTCATAGTAAAAAGGTAGAACAGTTGTGAGTAGTTAATTTAGCAAAGACAAAAACCATAAGTGCTTATAAGTACTTGCGGTGGTCGATTGGAAAGCAACTATTATATTGATATCTTTTACCGTTTTATATTTATTTCAAATTAAAAATATGGTTATGGCCTTATTTGATGACCCTTTACTTTGACTTCATTTATATTTTCATTACAAAAGAAAAGTTAGCAACGAATATTTCGGGTTCCATTTGAAACGCGATATTTCAAAACGCGATATGGAACAAAACGCGATATTTCAAAACGCGATAAAGTACAAACCGCGATAAGGTACAAAACGCGATATTTCAAAACGTGATGTTTCAAAATGCGATACGGTACAAAACACGTTATGGTACAAAACGCGATATTTCAAAACGCGATATTTCACTACTCGTTATGGTACAAAACGCGATATGGTACAAAACGGGAGTTTAGGATCAGGCGGGTGAAGGGGAAATTTAATTTCAGTTTATAGGAACTTAAAAATCGATAGGGGCGAGAGTATATAGGACCGGTATCAATCCAGTCGCGGCGCTCCCGTCGCTTCGCAATGCACATTCTGACCATAACGCGTTTTGAAATATCGTGTTTTGTACCATATCCCGTTTCGTACTATATTGCGTTTTGAAATATCGCATTTTGAAATATTACGTTTTGTACCATATCTCGTTTTGTCATATCTCGTTTTGAATTATCGAATTTCGAACGGATCCGGAATATTTCATATATATTACTTTATTTTATTTGTTTTTATTTTATGACTTATTTAAATTTATGACTGGCTGCGGGCCAATAGTCGAGTAAAAGTCAATTTTAAGTAAATTTTTCGGTAAATTCATTTATTTTTCAAAATCTCTATGGCAAACTGATCGAATAATCTGTTCTAAATCCGGTTTTTACCAAAGCAAATGATTTACCCGACTATTGGCCCGCAGTCTAAGTTGAAGTTCTAAATTCCCCAGAGAGTATAGAATAAAATCGAATAAACAATTTGTATCCTGTCATTTAATTCGATTACACGCATGAAACAAAATTGTAGTAAGTAGTAATTCCACTCCATTATTTAGTATTCTTGTTCGTTTTGCGAGCTACCTTTTCCAGAACTATTTAGATCTAAATTTAGACACATCGAAAATGAAATATTTTTCCAATATGTAGAATAATTGCTTCGTTAATAAATTTCTATTTGTATTAAAAAACGAATCAACATATTATAATTAAATTGAAAACAAGCACAATTAATTCCAATCAAACTAAAATAGTGTTTGAATTTTTGACTTATAGATCGCTAATGTGTAAGAATCACAACAATCTGTTTCGAACAGATGAGACTAATGATTTGAAAAAATCAGTCTTCTCATCAGGTCGCGACGACTGATGTTGTTTATTACATTGAAATATTGTCTATATATATAGAGCAATACCATGTAGTTGTACTACTAGCGAATTAGTGCTGAAACCGACCAATATACGGAACAATCACAATACACCATTACAATTGATAAAAACCAAAAGTTAAAATAGTGTTGCTTTCAACTGGGTTTCAATGTTACTGGTTTTCAAACTTTTAATTTCACGATATGTTCATATTATTAAAGATTAACTGTTAAGGACATGTGACAATTACAGTATAAAATTCGTCAATTAATTTCATGTATTTATTTTATTACCAAATTTTATCCCACTAAAAAATTCCAGTAAACCAGAATCCAAGTATTGGAAGCAAAACAAAATATTTGCTCAAAAGTTGTTTCCATACAAATGATACAAATATTATTGTTCCCTACTCATAATCAATTCATTTATTTTACTAATCAGAATGTATTTTGATTTATTTTTCAAAAACGCCGTTTTTACAAACAATTCTGAGTGATGTTTTCAAATCGCTCTACTGAAAAATTTAAAATTTTGGATTGTGTCACTCTTGCAGCAAATGAGCGATATCATTCGTAACTACTGCTGGTTTTATGACAAGATCTATAGGTTTTAATCCGTTTTACTATCATTCAGAACTAAATAATGAACTAAATGTGCAAAATATCACACGAATGTGATATAAATATTTTCCTAAAAATGTACGTAAAACTTAAAAACTAAATTCCATTATAGTTCCAAATATGAACAGTTCTCGCCGGGAAGATGAGCATGTGTATATTTCATTACAGAGACAATCCTAATCCATAATACGATTTTGTTTAATAATACGAAAAACATTTAATTCCATGAATAAAACATTTTTATAATATAATACATACAGAAGACCGACATATTTCTACGTTTGCAAAACAATTTTGTTGGTATCGTGACTTACAATTTCCTATTTTGATTTCCGAAATATTATTCCATGCTATATATACACATTTAAGTAGTAAAATAGTTCTTCAATTTTGCAACAAACTTTATTAACATCAATGAGGTAGAAAATGAGTGGTTGAAGGAGTGTTGGTTTAAAATAATTGCAAAATTTATTCAAAACTTGTTGAATCGGTTGCCCTGTGTAGCCCACCTGTTGGTCTCTTTACAAATAATAATCTTTGAATTACCTTTGTTTATATTTTTCATTTTGTTCTTCTATTTACAGGGATAATAAAATGTGTTACATTCGTTTCGCTGTACATGAACGCCATGTGGTGGCCACCAAATCGTAGTATAGGTGGATTTTTACATCAAACGCTATTTTTAATGTTGTCCGCTCTAACCGCATTTAATTTTGTGATGGGCAGCTTAAATGGACCTCGTTATTTACCACTTGGATGGAAACCAAAAAATAAAACTGATGAACAATATTTACAATTTTGTGTTGTATGTGAAGGATATAAAGCTCCAAGGTCACATCATTGCAAGAAATGTAATCGATGTGTTATAAAAATGGATCATCATTGTCCGTGGATCAATAATTGTGTTGGATGGGGAAATCATGCATATTTTACTTTTTTCCTTGGGTTTGCTGTACTAGGATGTCTACAAGCGACAGTTATTTTATCAATTACGCTTTATCGAGGAATTCATCGGCAATGGTACCTTTACTATGGTTTTCGTCATTTAGCCACCGTTCATTTAGGCATTTGGAGCTTAATTTTGTGTGTATTCAGTTTAGGTTTAGCGGTTGGTGTTGTAATTGCAGTTGGCATGTTATTATATTTTCAAATTCGGGCAATTATACGCAATCGTACAGGAATCGAAGAATGGATTTTAGAAAAAGCGAGATATCGTAGAAATGAGAAGGATGAATTTACATATCCTTATGATTTAGGTATAAAGCGCAATATTCAACAGGTGATAAACTGGAATTGCGAACCGATCGGAGATGGGATTTCTTGGGAGCTAGTGCCGGGTACAGATCAATACACATTTACACGAGAACAGCTTGCACAAAAAAGTGAGAAAAGAGCCCGCTCAAAACTTTATACAATTATTAAATCAGCCAGTGGTAGTTGGATACCTCTTTGGTCGCAAGGATTTAAAGTCACATGTAATCCACCCTGCACTGATGAATCACGCCTTAAATTGAACGAGGGTGATTTAGTCAGTGTAACACGATGGCGCAAACACTGGTTATTCGGAGAAAAGGTTGTCTCAGAAGAAACACCGAGCGAAACAAAAAGACTGCGCGGATGGTTTCCTCGACCATGCGCAACTGAACATTATGAAGGTAGTTTAGATGATAAACCGGACATTAGGAAGAAACAGAATTATAAGAATGAAAAACACAAAAAACTAAATTAAGTAATAATTATTGTGATGACAATTTCGGTATTTGGTTACCATTTAACCTGCTTTATATTAAGCAGGATTATTTTTACTTAATGTATTTAAGATTATTTTTATTTGTAAAAATAAAAAAAAATTAAGATAGAACTAACTATAATAAACCAAAAGTATTTAAAATTATTATTATATAATAAATTTATAGCGATACAGATTAAGTTGTTTTTATACTAATTTAGAGACCTCTATCCGCGACTTTTAGGTGACATTTGGTAAACAAATTACGCATACCAGTGCTGTATTCGAATATATTCGATAAAAACCGCGAATAAATTGATGCTATCAACGAGCGAAATCGCCTGTCATACGAGGGTGTATCAAAAAGTCTTGCAATATCATATGAAAAAAAGAGTGAGTGAGACAACAATATATTTTTCAAAACCATTTTTTGACGCGATGAAACTTCTAGAAGAACACGTCGATGTAAATTTTACAGTTCCTTTGTTTTTGTCAATTTAGTAGTAACACGTGTTTTGAATTTTTCTTAAAATGAATGAAATTGAATATCGCGCCGTTATTAAATTTTTCTGTAAAGATGGACGAAATGCAATTTATATATTCAACTATATATCAAAAGTTTACGGTGAATTTGCACCATCATATGCCACAGTAACAAGGTGGGTAAAATTATTCAAAAGTGGTCGGGAGTCATTAGAAGACGACAACCGCTCGGGTCGGCCAGCAGATGCTATTAGTCATGAAAACGTAATTTTGGCCGAATCTATTGTATTGGAGGACCGGCGAATTTCTGTTCCGCGGTTAGCGTGGAGACTTTCTACTTCATACGGTACCACATATACTATATTACATGATCACCTTCACATGTCGAAAGTAAGTGCGCGATGGGTTCCCCGTTTGTTGAATGCGGAACAAAAAAAAATGCGTGTTCAAACTTCAAAGGCGATTTTAGATATGTACAAAGAAGATCCAGAAAATTTCTTGGATAACATAATAACAGGCGATGAAACATGGCTTCATCACTGGGATCCGGAATCCAGACCAGAATCGATGCAATGGATTAAACGTAGTGAAGCACCACCAAAGAAATTCAAAACTCAACCGTCTGCTGGTAAGGTTTTGGCAACAATTTTTTGGGATGCTGAAGGAATTTTGATAATCGATTATATGCCACCGAAAACCACAATCACAGGCATATATTACGCAGAGGTTTTGCGGAAATTGAAAAAAGCGATCTGGGAAAAACGGCCAAGGAAAGTTAGGAAAAAATCTTGCTTCTTCACGACAATGCACCAGTGCACAAGGCTAATATTGCTCAAGCTGCATTAAAGGACTGCGGCTTCGTGGAAATTCCGCATCCACCGTACAGTCCAGACCTGGCACCCAGTGACTACTTTCTGTTTCCCAATTTGAAATAAACACTAAGGGGACGGAAATTTTTCAGTGACTATGAAGTACAGTCTGTTGTAAATGAATATTTTATGAAGCAAAAGAAATCTTTTTTTTTTGGAGGGTTTAGGCAAGTTAATTGATCAATGTGACAAATGTATAAACCTTAAAGGAGATTATGTCGAAAAATAAAAATATTGCTGTCTCACTCATTCTTTTTTTTCATATGTTATTGCAAGACTTTTTGATTTGTCCTCGTATTACAAAACGCCGAAAACTTGCAATACAAACACAACCATCGACGCAGGCGACGTTGAAATAAATTTAGAGTTTCTATTTTTATCGCCGGCGAAACTGTTGCCAACTGTTTTTTATATACAGGGTATCCTGAAATTGGACGATCGAATGAAACATAGTGATAGGGGAGCTCATTTCCAACAAAAAAAGCCAAGTAAAGTTTTCGAATTATTGATGCTGTAAAATTTATTCCACTTTTAGTGTTTTTTAGTGAAATACCAAGAGTTCTTTTGTTCAACGTTCTTTTTTAATACGAAATAGAAGTGTGCCTTTCCAATAAAACCATTTTTATAAAATTTTAAATAAAAACAATGGTTTTGTAAAGTCTTTTAGGTTTTTCTTTTTGTTGGTGTTTAAGTGATGCCAGTGAGGAAACAATGTACTACAGAAATTGGACCCACTATCCGAAAAATATGCGACACTAATGCAGATTATAAAATGGTATCACACAGCGGGCTATTCACAACAGACTGTTTTTTATCATTTTGTTTTTCACAATAAGTCGTGTTTATTAAAAAATTCACTTAACAAAATTCCGAGTTCTTAAATATGTAGATGCATAGTCAGAAATAAAAGCAAATGATGAACACAATGGTAAACTAAAGTATATTAATTGTTTAAGCAAGTCTGGTAGTTCAAATTAAGCAAAATTTCTGGTATAAAAATAAAAACATTGTTTAATTCATATTAATAGTTCCATACATACTCGAACGTTTATAATTAAAATGTCATTAACCATGTGGGTTATTCCCACCGCGAATATGCAGAAATGTCTTTCATTTATACTTTTAACACTATTTGCCGTTGGCACTTGGCGAAACACCATCTCTCTCTCTGGCATTATATCCCATCAAGGAATTTGGCCGCCTCAAATGAGGTTTCATTGATCCTACACCAGCCCTGAAATGTTTTCCTTATCACCACCGGGAATCGAACCCGGGACCTCCGGTCGCTGGAGCAAGCATGCTGACCACTTTGCCACCGGGGCGGCTTGGCGAAACACACTTAGGTCGTGTTTCAATTGGTTTAAATGCCGCATAAAAAGTTAAAAAAAAAATCGTAATTTTTTTTTAACTTTTTATCTGTTTCAATTGGTTAAAATTTTGACAATAATATGGTTGCTTATTTTATGTGTAATTATGAACGTATATAGCAAATTTAAATATTAAAATATTTAAAATAAATACTATTTAAATGTATATTAGTTAATTATGGTTAGTTTACATCTAAATCATTACGATTTTTCTCAAAATATGTACTTGACAAATTTCTGGTTACAAACAAATATTTTTGTTAGCCAAATGTTTTCTATATAAAAATTGTATCAGCTCTTGAAGCGGATAAAAAGTTTGACATTTTTATTCACCACAATTTTTAACTTTTTATGCGGTATTTAAACCAATTGAAACACGCTCTTACGCTTAATAAACACATTATTGTTTAACCCTAATCAGTATGGGCTGAGTCTCGGAGACTCATTTTAAGTTTGTTCTGTAAAAAAACTATCTTTAAAACTATTTTATAAATAATAAATATAAATACATAATAAATAACGTTCTATATTTCAAATGAATTATTATATGTTGAATTTTTAAAATAAATATTGAAATATTTAATAAATTTGATTTTAATGTGATAATGTAATATGAGTCTGAGAGACTCATCGCATACGTTTTTGTAAGTAAAATGACCCATACTGATGAGGGTTAATAAAAAAATATGTTTATTAATAGCGTGTTCATTCTGGATGTCAGGCAAAAAAAAACTTACCCGAATTCAGCTGTCAGGGTAAAAAACTTACACTGGTTGAGCTGTCAGGGTAACATAAAAAAATTTACCCGGACAAGTTACCCGGGTTAACTTTAAAAAATCGCGATTTTTTATCAGATTTTTACGCATACATATATACAAAAGTAAACGTCACAACATAAATATCAAAACAAAGACACCGCGCCATTTGTACAATTTAATTTCGAATTAATTTTAATATTTAATAGATATATTAAAATTGTGAGAACAATTTATAATTTTGTGCGACGTATTTTCAAAATATCTTGTGTACTAAAATGATGTGTAATTGCGGATTTATTACATTGAATAAAATTTGGAAATGGGACAGCCCATGCGATCACTTACCATTTCAAGCGATTCTGTGCCACATCGCTAATATTACAGTAAAACAGGATAATCATAAACGTAAATTAGATGTGCTTGAAAACTTAATTTCAAATAAGCGTTTGACGGCTGTGGTCATGTGAGTAGATCGTTTGTTTAAATCACTAAATTATCTCCATTTAACTTTTGAATGAATATTACAGCAATAATTTAAGCGATTTGGACGTACTACTAATGGATTCGAAAGGTGTAAATATAGGCGACAAATGAATTTAGCTAGCCACTGTAAAATGATCACACCGATGCACGGCGCCATCCCTTACCACAATAAGCTGAAGAGTGAAGGGTAGAGTAATAAATAATTGGATTGGCTAGATCGGACAAGACTGAATTACATCAAATTTTTTTCCACTTTTGTCTTTATTTTTTGAAAAATGAAATAAAGGGTTATCCAATTCGAGATTGATAAAGTAGAAATCTGTATACCGACATATGTCAAAGATAAACGTCAAGTACGCTGTCATTTATTTAGTTGACATTCTGCCATTTAAGAATATGGAGCATTTAACAATCGACCAACGCGTTAAAATTATTAAATCTGATTAAAGCTGATTTTTCGAACAAAATTTTCTTCAGTGATGAAGCTCATTTTTCGCTTGGTGGATACGTTAATAAGCAAAACTGTAGAATTTGGGGCTCAGAAAATCCACAATTGATTGTAGAGAAGCCATTACACCCGGAAAAAGTCACTGTTTGGTGCGCATTGTGGTCTGGTGGTGTGATTGGGCCGTATTTTTTTGAGAACAACCATGGACGAACCGTTACCGTCAATTCTGAGCGCTATGGCCGCATGTTAACCGATTATTTTTTTACGAAAATCGAAGATTATGATCTTGACGATATGTGGTTCCAGCAGGATGGAGCAACCAGTCACGTAACACGAGCAAATCGAGATCTTTTGCAAGAGAAATTTCCTGGACGTTTGATTTCGCGATTGGCTGATGTCAATTGGCCTCCAAGATCCTGTGATTTAACGCCTTTGGATTTCTTTTTGTGGGGCTACGCGAAAGATCGTGTTTACGCAAACAATCCTCAAACTCTTGACGAATTGAAAACTAATATTCGTAAGGTAATGGCCGAGATACCGCCCGAAATGTGCCGAAAAGTCATTGAAAATTACCTCAAAAGAATCAAGGCCTGTAAGAAGTCCCGTGGAGGACATTTGAATGATATCTTGTTTAACTAAAAATGGCAAGGATCAATCTGTAAAATGAAATAAAAATTACAATACATTCCGAATATTTTGTGTGTTTTTTTTAAGTTTACTTTATCAAGCTTGAATTGGATAACCCTTTACTTATTTTATTTTATATTTATACTATCGCATATTGTTCGTAAAATAATTTTACGCCCATTCAAACCGTTTTCTATTAAATCGCGAGCAAAAGTCTCAAGCGAGGACGATTCGTTAGAATAATGCTGTTGTAAGAATTTGAAGCTCATTGTACAAACAAATCACGTGCGTATCCACTTTCAATATCGGAGCTAACACGACCTTTGGGCTGGGAACTTTACTTAAATCCGCCAAATTGTGACACAACTGCAAATGCCGAAATTGAAACGGATTGTTACGGGCACCTTCAAAACTTTTCATCAATTTATCACTCATTCATTCGGTTTGTGATGCAAACACAACAACATTTCTTTTATGTGCGAAATTATATAATTTCTTATATGTATTATTAATTAAAAATTATTGGTATTGAGTTATAAATAAATTATTAAAATTGAAATACGGAAGACACTATTAAAAATTTTAATAGTATGTATTTTGCTTAATAATAATTATACCGAAGCTAACAAGTTGAAATGTCTGACAGTTTTAACAATAAATAATTTTTTGTCTTTCTTTTCACCAATACTACTACAAAAATCGGGTAACTTTTTTCGTGTTCATTTACATAAAATCCGGGTAACTTTTTGTTGTATTTCAGAATGAACACGCTATAAGTATTTCATTTATGGTTTACGTAATGGCAAAGTCCGAGTTGCGGTAAGAGAATACCAGAGACGAAGAAGAGATAAAACAGCCAGTAAATTTGATATAGACGAAGATAGGGTGATTGGAATGGTGGCAGACGACCCATCTGTAAGTGTTCGTTATTTATCAAGGCGTTCGGGAGAGCCACGGTCCACGTTGCATCGTATTTTAAAATGAAATTAGTTGCACCCTTACAATGTGAAACGTGTACAAGACCTTTTACCTGCTGACCATGAAAAAAGGGTGCAATTTTGTCAAGAAATGCTGTGTCGATGCCAAGAAAATTCGCAGTTTGTTAACAACATTTTATGGGTGACGAAACATGTTTTAAAAGGGAGCGGATATTCAATATCCATAATTTGCACTATTAGTCCCGCGTAAATCTAAAAGTAGTGCGGCGTAGTGGGCTTCAACATCAATTTCGGGAAGTAGTGGACGGAAAATTGATTGGCCCTTTCGAACTCCCACGTCGGATCAACGGGGAAGTCTATCTAAGTTTTCTACAAAATGATTTGGATGAATTACTTGATGACGTTTCTCTACAAACACGTGAAACTATGTGGCTGCAGCTTGATGGAGCGCCCCCTTACTATATCCGGACCAGACCGATCAGGAGATGCGGCAACATATAATGGAAGCGTCGAATATTATTATAAGTAACGAAACGCACTAAGCAACAATTAAGCAAAATTTTATACGGATATGCCGATTATGTATTTTAGCAAATGATCGACACTTCGAACACTTATTATAATATTTACAATTTAAAAAAAAAATATGTTTTTCATTTTGTTTTATTTCTGACAAAACATCGATTTTAGAAATCGAGATTTTGTTAAGTGCCTTTTTTAATAAATACGACTTATTTTCTGAAAAAAACATACTGTTGTGAAGAGCCCGGTGTGTGATGCCATTTTAAAATCTGCATTAGTGTCGTATATTTTTCCGATAGTGGGTCAAATTTCTGTAGTAAATGCACGTTTGCCCGTGGGCGTCACTTAAACATCATCAACAAATTTTGAAAAACACAAAGTCTACAAAACCAGTGTTTTTATTTGACAGAAGATAGTGCAGCTTATAAAAATGGTTTTATTGGAAAGGCACACCCTTCTAGATCTTATTAAAAAAGAAAGTTAAACAAAAGAACTCTTGTTTTTTTAATTTAATTTTTTTGGGGAGCATGCGATTTCCCAAAAAAACAAAAAAGGCGCCTTTATGGTCGGTGTTCGTTCGTTCTGGCAATTTTTTCAACCAATCATATTGCTCAAAAATTACGATTTTTTCACTTCTGAATTTTTCCACAAGAGATGATTGGTCGAAAAAATGACCGAACGAACGCAACCATAAAGGCGCCTTAAAAGTGGAATAACTTGCAGCATCAACAATTCGAAAAAACTTTACTGTTTTTGTTGGAAAACAACTCCCCTATCACCCTGCTTCGTTTGATCTTCCAATTCTGATAACTATGATAAACTTTATGATATAATATATATATATATATATATATATATATATATATATATATATATATATATATATATATATATATATATATATATATATTTATATATTATATGATAAATTTCGTAGAAGTATTCACTTTTATCGGTGATCCCCTTTGGTTAAAACGATAAATATGAAAATTTAAAACTATAATAATAATAATACTTCATTAAATCTATGAAATGAGAGTCCTATATTCTCGAAATGGTTCCCCCTTCACACCATAGAGTATTTTTTATCGTATGGTATTATGATACTGGCTTTTTTCCAACTTTTTCAGCTGCTGAAAAATCCAATTGAAGGGAGAAAAATAATAGGTATTATAACGTTGATATGTTGTGATGATGTTGAGGAAGTAAAAAAGCGAAGTGGAGCACTTTGTAAAATAATTAATAATAATAAATCAAAAACAAAATTTAATTTAAATTTAAGAATTAATAAAAAAAACTTTATTTAAGAAAAAATAATTTTGGATGAGTGCGGCTGCGTGTTGCTGCTCCTAAATTCCAAAACTGAATAAGAAAGAATTTCAGAATTTTGTATGATTTATATACAAAATTTTGTACTGCAAACTGGAGCATAAAAGTTTGATTGATCCAGTATTGTTGCGTTTACTTTGTACTAATTGCCACGCCATCATGTTAACTATGCATTAAATGATTGTGTCATTGGTTATCACAATCATTTAATGGTGATGGGGGCATCTATAATAAGATTTTAACAACTACCGAGCCATCGTTTAATTTAAATATTTTGTGTCTTGGTTATCACAAAATATGATGGTGGCATCTATGATGCAATTGCAATATTGTTCGTTTCAATGATTGGTAACGATCTTGATTGACATGCAAATAGGTGTGATAATAAAATTTGTTAATTTTGTAATTTGTACAAAATTGTTTTGTTGCATGTACCGATTTTGCATGGGAAGACTGTTGTTGCATATTCTTTTGGAATATGCTTATTTATACGGAGAATTGTCCGTTAATAAATAATTCAGTCTACGGAGAATTGTTCGTTTGTGATTATGTATATTGTGCGGTGTTTCTGTAGTTGAAGAAACAGGCCGCTACAGAATAAATAATTTTAATGAAAGTGGGTGTATAGCCATGAGAAAAAAATGAAATGTCAGAAAAAAGTTGTTGCTCAATATTTTCTAAAAAAAAGAATCAAAATTGAATTGTTTTTGCTCGATTAAAATAGAATTCAAATTTGATTGTTTTTTTTTTGACAAGAATTATTTTGTCATATTTTTTCAGTCAAAACGAATATTTTTATGCAAATTAAACAAAAACATTGTACATATTCTAAAACTATTTGAAGTGATTTGATAACCGTTTCAGATAATTTTTAATATTTTTATTGGTACACAAAATGTTTGTTTACCAACAAAATGAACATGACATTTGAAAAATTGTGTTGTCTCATTCGTTTTAGTTGTTTCTGTCCTAGTCACCGTTTACTTTTTTACTGAACTTTTTTCAAGCCAGTGTCATAATACCATTATAAGTGCAACAGTAATAAATATGACAGCTTTGTAAATATGAATATGTATAATTGCTAACAAATTATTTCGTTAAATTATAAAAACATTCCATTTAATAACAAACAACAAAAATATCATTAAGCTACTACTACTTTGTATTCTTAAGATTCATACATAAACCCTGCTTAGTTTTTAATGAAAAAAATTATGTTTAAATTTCATATCAACGAAATACTAATTAAAGAAAAAATTTCTGATAATTAATATTTTGTTTGACCGCCCCATGAACCTTGGGTTCCATTTATCTAAAGTAGTAGTAGCTTATAGTTTTTGTAGAGGTATTTTATAAATTAAACAAATTTACTATTTTGGGTTGAATGCAACAGTTAACAAATTAATCTGAACATTACAATTTTTCCAAAATGTTAAAAGAGTTTATAATATTTTGATTGATTATTTCTATCTCGCCTTTTTTATGAGTTTCTAGTTATATATGTACGTTAGTATGATTGACTTATAAATTACAAGATATTTTTTCGTTATATATTATCGAAATATGGAACACGGATAGTGCACAAAATTATACCTACAGGTTGAAATAGAATACAATTTTATTCATAAAATATAATTCACAAACTAAGACGAAAATAGTAATAGTACAATATCACGTGCCAAATGATTTACTGAGTAACATTTTTATTTTTGCGTGTTTTTGAAACACCTTAGAATATTGTAATAAAAACCTGGTCTTTGGCTGCAAATGTAAAACAAGCCGACTAAAAATTTTTGGGTTAACGTATGTATTTTATATTGTTGAAATTGAAAATTTAAAAGTGATAAAATCAAGGAAAAATCTGCGTTCTAACATTGTAATATTCGTTAATATTCAAAAAACGATTAGGACGATGTCTTTAGTTTCGGAACTGAAATTCATTTACAAAAGGGTACAACAATAACAATTTTTTAGACGTTGACGAACAAATTTACTACGGAAAAGTCGACCAATTTCCTTTATATTTAGTACATTATATAATATATACTACTAAAGATAAAGTTTCATTTATTATTTGGCTTTAACCTTTCGCACGGGAATTAAATTGAGTGAATGAAAAATTTTTTTTTCGTCAATTTTGGTTTATTAGTTATCAATACAACCTATTGGAGTTGAAATTTTCATAAAAAGTAGTTTGGAGCCGGAGATATGAAATGTACATTTTAATGTTCAAAACGTGTCGATTGTTGAAAATAAAAGATATTCAATATAAGAAATTTCGCTCTTTCGTAATACATAAATGCACATTGCATTTCCTACATGCGAAATGAGTTCTTCTAGCAGTTCATTGATAGTGAAGCTTTGCAGTTTATCTTGCATCTTGTGGCTTCTTTCAATCAGTCGTGATAAGTGGCCAAATTGAACGCATCTAACATCACGAATCGGCCGAACTTCCATAATTCTTTTTGTTGTTATCCGTGAACAAGACGAGCAATTTCTAGAAGTTGATGGGCGACCGGGTTTCGTTTATGGCCAGCACATAGTAATGCAATACCTACCCACTTCTAAGCGAAATGCAATAAATCTAGGATCTCTTTTTCTGGTTTTCTTGAATCTTTCAGTTCTCTCCTGTACTCACTCCAACTAGTAGCCAAAGCAAAATCCAGTGTGTAATGACTCAACGTCCATTTTCGAGATTTAGTAAATACTCTATAGGGTTTATGCCCATGCCACTGTTGTACAACCAAACTATTTCGGGTCGAGAAAGTTGCCGATATATTTTAAGAGTTTGTTCCACATCTTCGCACGATATCAACGTCGCCAGTTCCGACATAATTGGACCCTATGTAAATGGCTTTATTATCCTGCCACTTCCCGAGGATAACTTTTCCATCAGTGCTAGCTACTTGATCACATGAACCACATACTTTCTTGCTCAATTCCTTATCTGTGAAGAATGGTGGGGGAGAAAATCGAGACTTTATCTAAGAAATTGAATAAATTATTGTGTGAATTTTGAAACGAATTGTACATTTTAATGTACATTAAAGTTTAAACCAATGTACAACGGTAATTGATATAAAATTTCACCAAAACTAACCTAATATTGGTTTATTACACATATTTTAATAATACTAGATATAAAAATAATTATTTATTACCTTAATTAGTGTTACACACACACAAATTAAATCACTGTTGATCACAGATATTTTGACATGAGTAATGTCCACGTCGAAAACTAAAGCAAAACTAATTAAAATTAAATCTATTTGGAGAAAATATTGAATATGACTAAAAGAGAAAACCCGATTTAAAATAACGGTACCTTATTTACTTTGATTTTTTATATATATACTGCAAAAACGACGTTCAAATATGATGTACATTTAAATGTACGCCACGTGCGAAAGGGTTTATCTTTCATCGAAACATAAAATGTAAGATTTGCAAGACTTTATGTCAACACATAATTTCGTTTAACTAAAAATGCACCTACCTGATACGACAAAATTGATATCCTTCGGGGTTTTAAAAACTGTTTATTTAACGCTTTTAAAATGACATAATCACTTTAGTTTAGTCAACCAATTCACACTAGTTTAGTAATTATCTCAGAATACTATTACAATTAATTAACTCTTCATTTAGCTTAGGGCTACAACTATACAACCAAAAAGAATCCAAATACTAAACTTAATAAATAAAAACGACGAGATTATTTAGCGTGCTACTAATGCCCTCGCAGCTGAGCAATTTAACCGCAAAATGAAAACAAAAATCGCATTTCATAAAAGTACAGTACTACATAAGCGATTCACAGACAGCACTAATATCAAACTGTTTAATGACAGAACTAGTTGGCTCATTCAAAAACGCAATTACAACCATAATTTTTTGACGACTATTATTTTTATTCAAACTGATTTGGGTTGATGCTTTACAACTTCAGAAATATTCATATTATATTGTATTATAAATACCTCTCTGTATTAATGTCGCGGTTTTCTTGTATTATTGCTAAGAAACATTTAATGTGATTATACAAAATTTTTCTTTGTATTGATTTTTAGAATCAAATTGTGTGCGCACTTAATCTGCTTTTAAATTTTTAATCGTGTTAATTTGAAACGTGATTAAATCTGTTAACTAATCATAGATAAGCAATTTAAAGTTTTTTGAGGTTTTATATAATGTTTTGCGATTCATCGGTCACATACCTATACAGCCAAGATTACTCTAATCCCAAATTGAATAAATTTAGCCCATTTTCCCTCATTAAAATAAACATATTCTTGCCGTGATATAAATCAGCTTATTAAAGTAAATGACACCAAATAATTTGTACATTACTAAAATACAACTTTTAAATTAACTATGTATAGATAAAATATTGTTGATTAAACCAAAGGCTTAATAACGGTCTGGGCAACAGTACTGCATTTAATTCAACAGCTGTTGAATTAAAAAATAGACCCTTTAACCAAAGATAATAAATAAATAGGTCAATTATTGAGTAATAGTAGTGAAATTGTTATCAAATAGCCTCATAATTGCGACAATCGTATGTGGGCAAATTGCGTACTAAATCGAGTAACTCCCGACTTTAACTATTACTTTTATCTAAGATGTTGATATAAACTATGTATTTACATGACTCTTACTTCACATCAAATACGAAATGTTTGTCTGTTTTGTTAATTAAACGACAAATATTAAATACTATAAAACTGTGTTTTAATTAGAGTAACAGAAAGTATAGGGAAATTACCGAACATAAATATTAAAATTACAACAAATTGGCGACGAGGATGTTTTAAAATTACGAACCTACGAAAAATAATTGGTTTGTGTTAGCAACAAACCACGGTACAAACATCGTTTACAATAGATAAATTTAACCGAAATATTACAACATAGAATAGGTGGATCCACTAGACACTAGAATAAACACTGGCACGACATCGGCCTATACAAAAACGTATGATGAAATAGAAAAACTTTTGGGAGCATATTAATATTCCGACATCATTAGAAAAAATGGAAAGCTATATATGTATTTCATCTTCGAGTACAAAAAGAGGATGAAACTATACAGGAAATTTTATCTGGACTACACCGGTTGGCAATAAATTGCAAATTTGAAAACTGCTCTCCGAAATCAGTTTGTTTTTATATTAAGAAGTAAGCGCATACAATGTCGATTACTGGAATCAAAAACGTTAGGACATCGAAGGATGCGGCACAATTACACAGATATCCAAAACAGTAAATTTCGGAAATTCAAATGCGGTTAAAAACATCAAATATTAAAAAATGAAAATAATAAAAGGGATGGACAGACCACGTCAGGTAAAAATTCCAATACTACAAGCAAAAATCAAAATAAAATACTACTAGTTCTAAGCAATATACATTGAGCTGTTATAGATCTGGGTCAGAAACTCCTTTAGCTAATAATTGTGTTCAAGTTGCATGTTCCATTCGTCATTCTTCTTTTCATATATTTGCTGATGATGTCCAAATATATAGGAGTAGTCGCTTAGATAATGATTCCATTCACTCTAATATTTCTTTAATTAACGATGATTTGGAAAGTATTTATAGTTGGTCATTATCTAACCGACTCGCTCTTAATGCTAGTAAATCCCAGTCTATTATAATCTATAAAAAATCTTTAAATACTTCCTCTTTTCCTGGAATTTTTCTCGGTGATTGTTTAATTCCATTCTCTAATACAGTTAGAAATTTAGGGTTAATTTTTAATGAAACTCTTACTTGGGGTGATCATTTAGTTAAGGTTAGTAAAAGGATTTTTGGAATGCTTAGTTGTTTATATAAGGTTGTAGGGCTCGCTGATAGTAGTTTTAAAAAGCGTATGTTCCTTTCGCATTTTCTTCCACATTTTCGTTATGGTGACGTTGTTTTGTTTGGAATGCTTCAGGATAATATGAATGTTCTCCAAAGATGTTTCAATGCTTGTACTCGTTTCATTTTTAGTATTAGGAAATATGATCACATTTCTCCTTTCTTAAATTTGACTCTTGGCTGTAGTTTGGTTAACTTCTATGAACTTCGTGTGTGTCTTTTTATTTTTAAGCTTCTCAGATCGAAGCAACCTCCCTATTTATTTAACAAGTTATTGTTCAGTAGGTCCCATTCTTCATATTTACGTTTACTTCCCCCTATAAATCTGTGTAGGTCTTTAAATACATCCTTTTCTGTTAGGGGTATTTCTCTTTGGAATTCTATTCCACTAGAAATTAAGAGGTCAGCGTACCCTAAATCTTTTAAAGCAGATTATTTAGCGTGGCGCGCTTGAATGATAATACATGTAGTACTATTTTTGTAATAATTTTTTTCATTTGTATTATTTTTGTATGTAGTATGTAAGTATTCACTTCTTGCAGTGTTCTCTGTAACAAATGAGCTTGAGCTCAATACGGAGGGTACTAGCATGGAGTGGATTTGTTTTTTGAAAAAATCTGAGGTTTTTATGCCTAATGGAAGTATTTTTTTTTGTGGTTGTTGTTCCTCATTTATATTGCTTCCATATGTGCTTTTCCTTTACCAAAATTGTA
Organism: Nephrotoma appendiculata; assembly: GCA_947310385.1. NCBI lineage: Eukaryota > Metazoa > Arthropoda > Insecta > Diptera > Tipulidae > Nephrotoma > Nephrotoma appendiculata. The sequence continues at coordinate 217,451,094 of OX371224.1, read as the reverse complement.
ATGTCAATGAACAAATACATAAATAAATACATAAATAAGTAAAATCGAAACCAAGAAACAAATCATTCGAATTTAATAGAAATTGATTCTAATAGTGATAAATCGGAAGTTAAACTAAGTGTTAATGTAAGTGATTCAAAAATATGGCTGAATATAAAAGTAAACTGGTTGGAAATTACATTTGAGGTTGATATATACAGGAAGCCCTGTTTCGATTATGAGTTCGAAAGAAAAGAGGAAATATCTTCCTTGCTTGGAGATTCGGTCTACGTATGTCGAGTTATTGATGTACAGGAAATAGTCATAACATTTCAGGGGTTATAGTCGTTAGTGTAAAAATGGCGGAAATGATATACATTTACGATTATATATCGATTATCCACGCGAGTGGATGCGTAAACAAAGTTGCGATTGGAATAAAATATTGTATGTAGATACCGTTAGTATTGTTTCCATAAATATTATCATTTACAAATTTATTCAAAGTTTGATTTGGTTTTCTCAGATAACATAGGGAAAATTGAAAGTATAACTCAAGTTACAAAGCAAGGCCGATTCCTTTTGCAATTAAATCGGCCTTAGAATAAGAAATTAGTATAGTCTAGTTCAAAAAGGAGTTTTGGTAAAGTCGTCCACAGTGAGTGAGGAACTCCGTTGGTACTTGTTATGAAATCAAGGGATACAGTACGATCGTGTAGAGATTTCAAAATAAACGTCAATCCAAATTAACATAATAATTGTGACCACCTTCTTCCAACCATTGACGAGTTATTCGTATCAGTTTTGGGTGGAAGTAAATTTGCAAAGACAGATCTTAAGAATGCGTATCTTCAAATGGAAGTAAAACTGGAAGATCGATCTATCTTTACTGATAAGATAGATCAATCTTCCAGTTTTACTTCCATATTTCCTTGAGTATTTAACCATAAGGGCTTTCATAGGCCGACTCGATTGATGTATGGCATAGTCTAAGCACCCGCTATGTGACAACGTCAAATGGAAATAATTTTACATCATATATAGAAGGCGTGATCGAATTTCTTGATGATATCAAATTAACTGAGCCATATTAGCAAACTCATCTTAAAAGGCTTGAGTCTCGCGATTACAAAGCCACAATATGAGGATAAATTTAAGAAATGTGAATTTTGCGATTACATAGAATATTGTGGATTTTTTTGAAAATCTAAGTACGAAACTTTATCCGATAACAACCTCCTCAAAAAAAGACAAATTTTGTCTAGGATGATGAATGCGAAAATGTTTTTCGTGTAGTAAAGAAAAAATGCAAGAGACAAATTTTCTTGCACACTATGATCCGAAACGATCTCTGGTACTAGCAATGGATGCTTCAAGATATGACATAGGAGCTGTACTAAATCAAACTTATACAGATGGATCAGGAAGGGCAGACACTCCAATACGCCTCTCAAACATTGTCTGTGTTTCAGCAGTAACATACTCAAATTGACAAAGAGGCCTATACGCAATAATTTTCAGAGTACAAAAGTTCTCTCAATTCTTAGTTTGGCGAAAATTTATTCTTCTGGTTAATAACAAACCATTAATACAAATCCTTTCATCTCACAAAAAGACTGTCGACATTCTCCGTAATGCGTATGCAACCTCATGAGCTGTTTCGCAGAATATTACGTTTTGATATAAAATACCGGAACACAAAGCAGCATGGAAATACTAACGTCATGTCTAGATTGCCGGTCTAAAATATACAAGATTTTCAGTACGAAGGCGCTGATGTGGTGGAAAATGCACGCATTAAAACGACTCCAATTGGTAAACTGCAAACTGCGCACATTAAGGTGGCTGCCGTATTTTATGTAAATATGTAAACTTCAATGTGATCCGTTCTCGTATTTTCTTTAATTCTCACAACCAGATCTCAACAATAATTTAACACAAATTTGGTTTCACACATTTATTTAATTTAAATTTAGTTTTATTAATATTTATTTATTTATATAAAATAAAAGAATTTATGAAATTCCAAGCAACTTCGACTTACTAACAGAGCTCTCACAATAGAAAAACTTTTCGTTTTGCCTTACAAGTTTGTTTGAAAATAAAACTTGAGAAAAAAAAAATTCGTTTGTACCTTAAGGAAAAAGTTATCAAATACTAAACTTTTGCCTTAAGGAACGACTAATGAAGTTAGCTACATTTCAAAATCAGGGTTTTTGTTGTCATTTTCCAGATGAAACATGTTAAAAAGCAAATGTTAAAAAGAACTAATTTATCGGTTTGATATATTTTAAAATTATAATTAATAATATAAAATACAATTTTAAAAATATCATTAGTATCAAGATAAATAAAACGAAGTTGGTTTCAATTTAATTTTTTTGCCCATTGTGAAGGATACTCTTAAGACAAAAGGTAAAGGCAAATTTTTTTTTCTATTGTTAGAGCTCTGTAAGACAAACGTCGAGAAAAGAAGAATGAAAAAATTCACTTATATTTTTCAACAATTTGAAGATTCAGAGAGAGAAACCACCGAGCATAGAAAAACACATTTTACTTGTCACCACCACCACACTCCATAGTCCATAGACATGCTATTCTTGGGAAGGGTGTTTTGTCCTTCACGACGCGTATACATAACACATAACCTACAGAGACAATTCTACTCCGCCACAATACTCATCCCCCAATAACTACATTAACGAAAACGATTTGGTATTGTAACCGAACGACCTGTTTTTGTTTTAACCGGTTCTGACTTAAGATCAAGTTTAAGATCTAGTATTACATTCTTGGTTGTATGATTTTTCGTAATTTTGCCAGACCCAGATGTATAATCATCGTTCCTCAGCTCTCGGTCCTAACCCGCCGAAACTTTCTTATCTCCGTTGGAATTTGTAGGTACGTCGCTGACTTCAGTAAAACAAGGTTTAAGACGATTAATTGCGACAGTATTCTCTTTACCACGAATCACGAGAATGAAATATTTATCATTCCGTTTGACAACTTAATACAGACCTTCTTAAGGCTATTGTAAGGACCTTCATACAGCATCAGTTCTAACGAATACATGTGAACAAGTAGTGAACACAAAAATTCGTTCTTTGTTCTGACGTGCTGCAGGCACAGGGCGAATGATATTGAAATGCTTTCGTAAGTTTTAAACAAATTCGGATTGTAATTGCTTATTAGTTGAAGGAACAAAGAAATCATGTGGTAAATTCATGGGTTGGCCATAGACAAATTTAGCCGAAGAAGTTTTAAAATCTCGTAGTACTGTTCTTAACCCTAAAAGTACCGTAGGTAACGATTTTGTCCATTGCGTATTAGAAATCCACATTGGAGATTCTTTAAGCATACGATGAAAACGCTCAATGATTCCATTAAAAACTGGATTGTACGCTGTAGTTCTCTTGTGTTCAAAACCAATAAATTTTGCAAGTCCGAGAACAGTTGAGGCACAAATTGTGCGCCTCTACTTGTGGTAATAGCCGATGGAAGACCAAAACGACAAATTCATTTACTATAAATGACTCTAGCTACTGCACGGTTGAAAAAATGGGTATAATTTTTAATACGGAAATCGGTGTAAAGGCATTTTAATACAATTTTACATATAATTTTAATATTTTTCCATAATATAAAATCTGTTTAAACTGAAACTTATATATTTGTATCCGGAAAAAGTATAAATTTAATGTAACTCATATAATTCATATCTACCAGTATACATTTTATAAAAAGAAATATAGGTTTTTTTATGATGAAATTGTTTAATAAGGTTAAGTTATAGAGTTTCATACATATTAGTTATAGAAGTGGCATATTGAATATCGTAGCCTATATAATTCATATAAGGATATAATTCGCTAAATCGATAAGTTCTTATTTTGTACTAAAGGTAAAAGCAAGAGTTGATTTTTTTAGTTTAGTCGTTGCAGCCAAGCTGCCAAAAAGAGACCTTAGTTCTCATTTTTGTAAGGGTTTGTGTATCTTTGTGTACACAAGTACCCTGGGGTTAAAATGGGTAAGCGCATTTTTCTACTTTTGTGGTGGAAATATGGCGAGTAAATGGCCTCGTTGTTTTGTACGACTAGAAAAGTCGTAACATTGTATGGTATATATGGATCATGGATGGGTGCCATTAAAAGTAATAGTTTGTCCAAAAAGCCGAAAAAATCGACATTAGTGGAGTATACAACTTTTTTATACCCATTCTATTATAAAATTGTATACGATGACTTATATAATTGTGCTCCTAAACCCTTCAGTATAAAAAAAAATCATAAATTGATATACATTTTTATAAGTGATGCAAGTATAACATTTATACGTTTTATTTATGGATTTATATGAATAACAAAAAAGTATTAATTTTATACTGATATTTTCAACCGTGTGTGTCTGATTTAATATCAGGTATTGAACAAACTTCAGGGCAGCGTGTATAACGATAAATTATAGTTACACCAAATTTCGACCCTTCAGAATCAGCTAACGGACCAATAATGGTCAACATGGATTTGATCAAAACGATTTGCTGCCAGTTGGTAATTCCCTGTAGGAGATAAAAGCCAATGGCTCATTCCGCACTAGGGTAATTTTTATCCGGTAACTTCTTCGTTTGTTTCCCCCTTACCAATAAAATCAAAAAATTGCGGCGCAGATAAAACCCGTATCATAGGTAAACGGGGAAAGAACCGAAGAAAAATACGGTTTCTGTGAGACCTAATGTGGCATTAGCCAATAGAAGAAACGTAAAAATAAAACTTTACACAGTGATGGAAACAAATATATATAAGGGGATTATAAGTGGATTTTAGTAGTAAAACGAACCGAAGAAGGAAACCGGTTTTCACAATTTTTTAAAAATTAATTATTTGTTGTTAAAGAAAGTGTTTATACTTGTAAATTATAGTGTTGTTTTTTAAATAAATTGTAATATTGAATTATAATATTTATTTTATATATAATAATACACAAAAAAATTTTACAAAATAATGTTTGACTGATTTCGGTGGTAAATTGTGAAATAAGATCTAAATGCCGTCTTTGTCGAGGCGATGTCTTGTCTAAATTTTCTTGGAAGGCATAAGCGAGCGGTTTATGATCAGTGTAAATCACAAAAATATGACCCTCCAACAAATACCTGAAATGCTCCACTACTGAGTAAGCGGCAAGAAGTTCACGGTCGTAGGCACTGAACTTACGCTATGCGTCATTTATCTTGCTCGAGAAAACCCTAAAGCTTGTCAGCTGTCGGTAACAAACTGTTGTACAACAGCACCAATAGTAGTGTCTGAAGCATCCACCATTAAAGATACTTCGGCATTTTCTCACGGATGACAAAGTTGGACAGCTTCGCTGATTGAGAGTTTTGTTTTTTTCGAAAGCTCGCGACGCTTCTTCTGACCAGGTAATCTTGGTTTTTACACTTGCTACTGATAAAATAATTTTTCAAAATTCTCTGACATTCAGCAACATTAAGAATTACATATCGGTAAAAACTGACCATACCCATGAATATTCGAAAATATTTGACCGTGATAGGTTTAGGAAAATCGATAATGGCACCAACTTTCTCCCTTTCTTGACGTTAATAACAAAACCAGCGTCTTGAAGACCACTGCATAAAACTTGTAGGTGATTCAAATGCTGTTGGAAATTCTTGAATGCTATCAAAATATCGTCCAGATAAGGAAACGCGTACTATCAACCAAGACAAATTGAATCAATACAACGTTGAAACGTGTGAGCAGCGTTCTTAAAACCAAAAGTCATGCGCACGAACTCGAAAAGTCCAAATGAAATACAGATATTTGTGGTCTTTGGAATTTCCGATTCTTCAACCGGAATCTAGTGAAAACTCTTAATCAAATCAACTTTGGAAAAAATTGTACATCCATCTAGCTACACGGACGGTACTGACCGTCACTTTTCTTTACCAAGTGAAGTGAACTTGACCACTCCCTACACGATGGCCACATACACCTTGACGAATTAGAGACTCAAATTCAGCTTTTGCAATACGAATCTTGCCAGCTGCTAGTCTACGCGCTTTCGCTGCGCACGGATGACTTATAGTGACAATAGCATACCTGCTCTAAACTAGAAATTTACAACATTTACTGATGACACTGCAGTTCTCTCAGTAGGAGACACTATCGAGGAATCGACAACGAAACTTCAAGAAGCATGTAACAAAATCATGGACAAAAATGTGGCGTAAACCAACACCCAAATAATACAAACTCTTCAAAACAAAGTGCTACGTACTATAGTTAACGCTTCGTAGTACATTAGAAATGATTGCCTTCATAGGAACCTAAATATCTCGACGGTTCAAGAAGAAATAAAACAATTTGCAGTAATTCATGGACAACGTATTTATCAACATGTAAATGAAGAGCTGCGTGGAATGTTAGACACTTCACATGCAGAGAACGAAACCAATTGATTTAAAGGATTAAGGGCACCAGTGAAAAAACTATTTCAGTAAATAACCTATAAATGGAGCTGACCAATGGGTCTCTTCTCATTCACAAGTGATTAAATTAAGAAAGAAAAATTACTAGATGAATTGTATTCAGTTGTAATAATTTAAATAAATAAAAAAAAATTGATTTTATTTTTGGAGTGTGTAGTAATAAAAATATGAAACAAATTTTTGTGACATATTGACAAGATGAAATGATCGTATCACGAACTAATACGGTGCTCCTTGGCACTCAAAGTGTTAATTAAAAGCACTCGACAAATTTACAGTGACCAATTGTTATAATATCACAAAACACTCGATTTTTACAGTTTTCAAAATTTTCATTGAAGGAAGAAAATTTATTTTATACTCAGACCTACAAACATTTTTATTACACCAAAACTTGCACAAGGCCCCGCCAAGACAACACCGACATTTAGATTTTGTTGCTCTATTTACATCAAAATATATTCAACACATTTCGTGAAGCTTTAACATTGTAGCAGACTCATTTTCGCACTTTGATTGTTCAAAAATTCCTGTTCCTAAGTACTGAGATCATAACATTTCCCACCCCTGTTTTAATGTCAACCGGAAAACAAATATATTTAGCCATTAATGAACCATTAAATAAGCAAAGGATTCCATATCTTATCAAAAATTTAAAGTGATAAAACACATTAAGAGCAAAACTGGTACGTCAAAGTGACCAGCAAACGGTTTGACGAACTTCACATCGACATTATAGGGCCCTTACCGCCGTCAGGAGACAATATGCATTGTTTAACGATGATCGACCGCTGATGCTTTAATTAAAACGATTTCATAGTACCAAGTAAATAAATTAACCGAGACCATCCAAAAGTTCATAATGATGATGCAATATATGAACATGCTTATGCAAAAACTTACAGTTCTTTGGAATGCGAACGGGCTTCCGCAACATAAAGCTGAGGTACAAACCTTTCTTATCGAACAAAATATAGACGTGATGTTAATATCTGACACACTTCACAAAACAATTTTTTTTAATATTACCGGCTATTCCGTTTATGATACCAAACAACCGGATGGAAACCCACACGACAACACTATAAGCTCCAGAAATATGCTAAAGATCACATCCAAGCTACAACTATATCTGTTTGAAAGAATGAACTGAGAAATTTGTAATATTGGCTGTCTTGTCCACCGAAACACCCAATTAATGAGTTGGAAATTACTAGCAAGGGGTGATTACACCGCTAAACATGTCTAATGGGGTTCGAGGTTGGCGTCACCCAAGAGCAAGCAACTCTACTAAACAATAAACGAGAAAAACCTAGATTATTTATCATATGGACATCCCACATATTGGCCTACAGAGAGAAAGAAAATTCCTGATTTAATAGATTTCTATGTAAAACGAGGAATAGCACGCACCAATGCTCAACTCGTTGACTTTTATGATTTATCATTAGATCACTCACCAATAATAGTACACTAAGTACCCAAGCATTAAAAACCGAACGTTTAACAAACAAACAAACGATAATCGGTTCTTCTATAGAATCATAGTAGATGTAAATTGTCACTTCGCACACCAGAAGACATTGGTGCCACGATAGAAAGCTTAAGACAAATAATGGAAATTGCTTCAAAAAACTCTACTCCGGAGAACAAAAATTCAGAAAAAAACAATAAGCTTTCAAGTAACATCCAAAAGTTATTGGCAGAGAACCAGGCATTTCGGCGGCTATGGCAGCTTCACCAATCTTCTTTGTCTAAATGGAAATTAAATAGAGCTATTGAAGCTCTGAGAGAAGCAATACGGGAAGAACAAAATTTAGGAATACAGAATTACCTAATTGAGCTCACAGCAACAGAAAAAACAGATTACTCACTGTGGAAGGCAGCGAGAAATTTAAAAAGGCCACAGCTATCGGAGCCACCGATAAGGAAACCAGATGGGTTACTGGGTCAGAAGTGACTTAGAAAGGCTATCGCTTTCTCTAACCATCTACAAAAAGTAATCACTCCAAACGAACAAAATAACGACTGCATACTACCATAGTTTACGAAGGACGGTTCGAACTCAAATTTAGTAAAATTTAAATGGGAATGCGTCAAAACCGTTATCAAAAACAGTAGAAATCCTAAGAAAGTGCCAGGTCATGATCTAATAACTGGAAAAATGATCAAAGTATTACCAGATAGATGCATAAAATATATATGTATAACATATATTTCAAGCGCGATTATGCTATGTGGATACTTTCCCCAAAAATGGAAAATATCTCAAATTATCATCATTCCTAAGCCAGGTAAAGGCGAAACCCAAGTCTCGTCATACAGGCCAATAAGTCTACTTATTTTCAAAGCTTTTCGAAAAGATGCTACTACAAGACCTAATACCTCAAGGTCGCATTATAAAAGATCACCAATTTTGATTTATAAATCACAATAGAACAGGTGCACAGAATTTTATATACAATTAAGCTTTCCTTAGAAGAAAAGAAATTTGCTCGGCAGTTTTCTTGGATATTGCGCAAGCTTTCGACAAAGTATGGCATGAAGAATTAAATCACAAAATTAAAACTGTCCTGCCTAGACAAATTCATGCAATTCTTGAAAACTACTTAGCCCTAAGGAAGTTCCAGGTGAAACAAAATACGGCCACTACTAATTTAACCGGGATAAAAGCAGGAGTCCCACAAGGTAGTGTATTGGGACCTGTGCTATATACTTGTTATTCACAGCTGATTTACCAACAACTGAAAAAATAATCACTTCAACTTTTGCTGATGCTATATTGTTTTCACACAAAAATCCTCAAACAGCATCGAGAGAATTACAAGGACATCTGCACAAAATAGAAGATTGATTAAAAACTTGGCGGATAAGGACGAATGAATGTAAATCAACGCATGTAACATTCACACTGATTAAAACGTACAGTAAAATAAATCAATATCTCAATTCCTCAGCAAACACACGTCAAATATCTCGATCTTCATCTCGATGGACATGGAAAAAGCACATTGAAACAAACCGCAATCAATTAAAAATAAAATTGTCTAAAATGTACTGGATGATCGGAAGAAACTCAAAACTCTCTCTAGACTGCAAAGTTCTACTATACAAAGCGATCCTAATCCCCATATGAACATATGGTATCCAACTACGGGGCTCCTCAACTAGTGCATCAAGTATAGATATCGTACAAAGAACGCAAGCAAAGATACTTCGTAATGCCCCCTGGTATATTTGAAACAGCAACATCCATAGAGACCTAGGAACCAAAACTGTTAAAGAGACAATAAAATCATGCAGTCTAAAATACCAACTGAAATTTGAATCACACCCTAACGAATTAGCTAGAGAACTACTAAGGCAAACGAAATTCAAACGGCTTCGCAGAGCAGATCCTCTAGATTTACTAAACTAAGAAATATAATCTAATAATTACACGCATGTTGAGCTACACACACTAAAATTAAGTAATTAATAAAAATTTGAAAATAGTAATGCATACTGATGTTAAGTATTAACATTGGTTAAGGCTTAAATTAAAAAAAAAATTAGTTTTTAATAATTTCGCACTTCTTGTTAGTTTCGTATAAAGATTCAAGAATAAAGCCTTTGGCAATAGTTACAAAAAAAATAGTACCAAGTAAATAAGCATATTTGTCTATCTGGATTCGTTACATAATTAAAAAAAAGAGTGAGTCCATTAGTACTCTCAAAGAGATGTGTAAACATGGCTTGTGTAGTGCGTGTGTACAGTTTACTTTGAAGGAAGAAGGAATGCAATTTTACTAACCAGAGTTTTTCATTTGTTTATTATCGTTAGATTGGTCTATTACTCTTTCGGTATAATCGACACAATTGGATTATGGTAGCTAAAATAAGATACATATACTGTCGACTCTCGCTTTTCTAATTTTCATTGAAAAACTGCACAATGGTCGTCCTATATCTCGTAGTAGATATAGTTCGATCTGAACTCATGTGCAAATCGAATTCGTCTCGCAGGAAGTTTATCAGTGGTTTAGCTTGAGGAACATCAAAAATAATATTGAAATCCCCGCTCATAATCATCGGCAAAAGATGATAGTCTCCTTAGAGAATTTTTGAAAATTCTTTTAGAATATGGAGCAAGGAAGAAATGTATGAACTTCATTAAGTCTTCGACAGATTTATTCGGCGCGGTGAATACAAGTACAGAAAGCATCTTATTTCCATTAAGAAGTTGTAGTTCAGCCGTGCATATATCATCAATTGGTTGTGCTGTTACGCTCAATACAGTTGTTTGTCCAACGATGATTTCCTTATGCGATATGACTGTATAAGTTCTACTTGTATTTTTATATATTGCTACTCCGGCAGTCCACTGACCATCTCTCTTCAACTGAACGCAGAATTCAAAATTAATAATATTAACATGCTCGTCGTTACGTAGCCAGATCTCGGAAAGCAAGAAAATTGAGCATCCCCACGTGACTGTATCAGTTAGGTCGAGGTGATGTGCCCTGAGACTCTGGCAGTTTAATGTTAAAAACCAGACGTCGTTATTATCTCGCACAAAATTCGCCATTACAATCTGTGCTTTGCTTAGCGGATTTGTAGTGAAGAGCGATAGCTCATTTTGAAGAAGACGCATTGAGGACGCATTTTTACATCCATGGTAGAAGACATGATCATCGATAGCCGACGTGGTGAACGGACCTACGAGACTCGTTACTCGTGATAAAGCAATATACGCAAGTTGTTGACTGTGTCTTTTATCATAAGAGTATATATACTGACTATCTCGTTATAGGTACCCCCCCCTGTGATGCATGAATTGTGGTTGCACATGCAGGTACGACCAGGGATGCTTTCCTAAAATTTATCAACCGGTTCGCAGTGATATTTTCTTACAAATTTTTTTATTTTTTTAATATTAATATTTTCATCAAAATATTATGGTTTTTCAGAGTAGCAGACTAAGTCAAGAATATTTAACAATCGTTCATATTCTTGGCACAATAATGTAATAGGATAAAAGAGAATAAAAAAATAATTCAACGAGATGAAAATCACTTTTATTTTATTTATTCATTTCAAGAGATACAAAATTTACATAAAAAAAACTGAACATAACAAAAAAATTGTGAAATTGCATATATTAGTAAATATTACCCCGTAGTACAAACCCCGGTTGCTTGAAGTGTAAGCGGAACCCAGATCGCCCCGCATCGTCACACAAAGCTAGTCACGACGAATTATCGAATTATAAGTTAAAAACATTGTGATTTCAATTAAAAAGTACTAAGCAAATAAACGAGTGGAATAAGCATCTTTTGCTATTGAACGTAATAATTATTAAAAAAATTAATTTTAACTAACTTTGATAACAATAAATATGATTGATGATATTAACCAATAATTAAATTCTATATTTAATAATTTAAATGTTTTCCATTAAGTTCATATGTAAGAAATATTTAGTATGTAATAAAGAAGTTTATGAATAAGTCACAAATATAATTGAGCTTTTACGGCGTACTTCGCAATTAACAAACTCTTTCCTAGATGATAATTTTTGGGTTGCCAATAGTCTCGAATGTAATGACTCGGGTTTTGTCCGTAAAGCCCTTCGAAGAACCAAAAGAAATAGAGAATAATTCAACACAAAAATTATAAAAAAATAAAAATAAATTGATAGGTGAAATAGACCATAAATTTGAGCAAAAAACAAAACTAAAAAGCGGGATAGAGAAATCCGAGATTTTTATCCGTCGTATGAACTCGCAGTAACTGAAAGATTTCTATAAAGTAAAAAATTAGAATCGCAATGAAAACTAGATAAAATTTTCAAATTGTTTATATAAATTTTCACCAAATGGTAAATAAATTTTATTTAAATAATTTTTTTTTTCGCTTATTTTAATAGCCGGTTCGCACGAACCATAGAATTTACATCTACCGGATCGCACGAACCGGTGCGAACCGGTAGGAAAGCATCCCTGGGTACGACTGGAAAATGATTACGCTTAACATTAATTGTTCGATTGTTGTTTCGATTAAAAGTTGAGCTTTTTCTATAAATGAGCACCAAACATCGGCCGATATTCGTTTTCTGCACCCATCCAGCTTTCAGCCGCCTGATCTTCTTGCCAACTAATTGTGAATTTGTACCGAAATCCATCCAGAGTCGTTTAACATTTTTTACTGTTGACGTTTTCATCTTCTCGTTGTCCCGGTCAGGATTTCTGCATTCGATATACCTCAAACAGCCCATAGTTCCATTCGCCAGTTCATCTGTTTCGTCAATATTGGTTTTGAGAAAGTAAGGCCGACCTATGACCATTGTAAGTTCGTACGGTAAATTATTTGTATACACTATGCTCATTTTATGGATCTTTTGGCGGAATTGCGACTCCGGCAGCAGGCTGACCATCTCTCTTCAACTGAACGCAGCATTCAAACGTAGGAATATTAACATGCACGTCATTCAGCAGCCAGGTCTCGGAAAGCAAATGAATTGAGCACCCCTGCGTGACTGTGACCTGAGACACTGGCAGTTCAATGTTAAAAACGAGACGTCATTATAACCCCATTTAGTAGAAGACATGATTATTGATAGCCGACGTAATGGACAGCTCCTAGAAACTCGTGTAAAGCAACATACACAAGTTGTTGGCTGTGTTTATAATCGTAAGAGTATGTAATTTCGTAATCGTAATTCATATTTCGTATCGTAATTTTTTTTTTGATTTTTCTGATCGATGGAAATGTCGATAGTTTCTATTTAATTTTTTAAATTAATTGTTTTGTTTTCCCTACTATTATACATATACAGACAAGCATGCCATGTATAGTACAAAATTGTTTTTATTGGTTTGTTGCTTTTTTTCAAACGAAGTAGGTACGGTACGTCATTTCCGTTCGTTTCATTTACAAGTTTACTCTAATACAAAAATTTTTGGTAGGCGCGAGTAAAGATGTTTACACATCAAAAACCAGTACAATGATCTTCAGCCCCCAACAGCTACTCGAACTATCAATGAACAAGTATTTGTAATTAAAGATTTACCAACCTACGAATTGGTTTTCGTTAGAACAGATGATATTCGACTTTCGCTTAGCCTCCGTGCAAGGGACCTTTTCTGGTCATTAGACGAAACGAAAAATATTTCACTCTCATTGAGTCTCATATCGATAAATCGACTCAAACTATGTTTCATCGAAGTACAGCCTGACTGTTCCACAGCGGACGGAGATAGAAACCAAATTAAATGTGACTCCGTTATCAGAATCATCACAACCCAACATTATTCCTATTGATCGATTAATTAAAGTACCTCACAAACGAGTAACATTTTCATCGAGCGTCTATGAACAACTTATATCGAAAACGGGTCGATTGATCAACAATCTGTTCGAATTTGGCCAATCGGATTTCAATTAACGAGTAGTCTGAGAGTTCGATCGTGTTTCGTTTGTTTCGATAATTTTCCGGGTGATGGCTAAGACATTGACCATTTCCTAAACCTGATTGTTAATTTCTATTTCGAAGTGGAGACAGGTAATCATGTTTTGTACATGTAGACAAATGATTTTGGAACACCCGATATTTTATCACATTTTATCAGTCGTGATAAAAATTCGGTTGTTCCAAAATCATTTGCCGACATGCATAAAAACTCGAAATCGTATGTTGTTAATATTAATTCTGGCCGTTGAAGTCGATTTGCGGCTAACACGGGGATCCCGTTTTTCTACCCGAAAATGCTGGAAAGAGGTTTGTGGTCGGTTACCGATGGAAATCTTCTCCCGTAGATGTACCGATGGAACTTTTTGTCCACATACAGAAGAGCAAAACCTTCTTTCTCCACTAGGCCGTAATTTTTCTCAGATATTGTTAGAGTTCGCGAAGTATGAGAAATCATAGACGCGTAGACTTTGACAGGAAGTGAAGGGTCGTAATGAGTGGGAAGCTGGGAAGTATTTCGGATGTGAGAATGCATTTCAATTTGTCAAATGAATGTAGACATTCGCATGACCATTCCCATTTGATATTTGTATTCAAGAGTCGGTCCAATTGAGATCGCAACTCATGCGTTTGTCGGACAAACTTTCCATAATAGTTTATTGCAGCTATAAACGATTGAAGCTTTTTGACGTTTTCAGGGGCCGGCGTCGAAGTGACTACAGGAATTTTCGATGGACCTGTGGCATAGAGAAAAGTAATATAAACAGAGGTAAAGCTGCTTACAAAATGTTGAAACAACTTTTTTTTATTGTAACCCCTAAATACAAACTCGTTTTACGACTTATATAATAAACTTATACCTGTGACAAACTAGGGATTAACAACACGAGATTAGTTAAAGTCGATTAGCTAATCGATCATATCTATTCTTGCGTTGACATACTACTATAAGCAAAAAATAGTAAGACTTTGCTCATAATTTTAAAATTCTTTATTTATTTCTCCAAATCTATTTTGTCCCCCTCAAAGTAATCCCCCCCCCCCCCCCTCCCGGCCTCAATACACTTGTGCCAACGGTTTTTCCTCGAAATAGTTGTTAAAGTTATCAATCCTCGAAACAGTTGTTAAAGTCAATTTCCGGAATATCCTCCAATGCGCGTAGCGATTCACGTTTATACCCCTATTATGGTTCTCACATTTAAGTCACTCAGTGACTTCAAGTCGCCAAATTCAAATTTTAGTATTATAATTCTCGCCGTGAGAGCGCGGTGAGTGAGAGTAATGTCAAAACTACTCACATAAAATTTTCAAGTGACTTCATAGTAAATTTTTTTATTTGTTATTATAATTAAAAATTGCTTATTCCAAAACTATTACGAAATAATTATTATTCTTTTATAGCATAGTCAAATAGTCAACAGTTCACCGAATTGGTAGAAATTCCATAATTTCTACCAATTCGGTGAACTGTTGACTATTTGACTATACTATATATGGGCAAATGCGGAGGCATTATGGATGCAATTCCGATAGAAAATTACAAATTATTTACATCATGGAAATTTTGCCTTCATCATAAATTATTGATTGGTTTCTGGAAATTAATTTTCAATAAAATTTACAAATATGAAACCATTTTGTACCATAGAAACAGCGTAACCATAAACTACTTATACAAGACAAACACACTCAATTGTATCTCACTGTATATGAATAATATTACTTACAATTTTCGATCACTGTACACGAGTATTATTTGAGAATGAGAGGCTTATATATCATATTTTCCCTTTTTAATTTCATATATTTCGTGTATATACTCGTGCCGAAACTATCGCATATGTATTTTCTACATGTAGAATACATTTGTGTTTGTTTCGTGTGGTTGTATAGTTTGTAATCATAAAATAACAACTCAATTAACAACGGCTCGCCAAAATAAAAGGGAGAATCATAATAGCAGATTAGAACTCGGGTGACTTTGATAGTCACGGTGTGTGGTGTGGCGAGGCGGAGTCATAATAGACCTGTTAATGTCTTCAATTGACTCAAAACAGTTTGTTTCCCCGGAGCGGTCGTTTAAGTTTGTTGAACGGCCAGAAGTCACACGGAGCTAAGTCAGGCGAATACGGTGATTGTGGAACAATATGGGTGGAATTTTTGGATAAAAAATCACGTAAAACCAATGCAGTATGAGAAGGTGCATTATCGTGGTGCAAAAACCAAGAGTTGTCGACCCATAATTCCGGCCTCTTTTTACGAATAGCTTTGCGCAAACGACGCATAACACTCAAATAGTATTCCTTGTTGACAGTTTGGCCGGTCGGAAGGAATTCGGAGTGCACCACACCTCGATAATCGAAGAAAACTATCAACATCACCTTGATTTTTGACTTGCTTTGACGTGGCTTGGTACCAATCAAAAACACTTGCTCGCGACATACAATTATCACCGAAGGCCTTTTGCAACATTCTGAACGTTTCGGCATCACAAAATTGATTCCGCATACAAAATTTAATGGAACTTCTTTGTTGAATAATTTCACTCATTGTAAAAATCGCCGAATGCACTTTTTGTACTTCAGAAAGACAAGCGTACACTAAACACTAATGATTATTTTGATGTGACATGTAGTACAGATGTCACTGACAGTCATACCAACATAGAAAAAAAAATATTTCGACGAATGGTTTTCCGCGCGAAATTTAAATTAAAAAGTCTTACTACTTTTTGCCCCCAGTAGTACTACAGTTTAGCTAATCGCGGTGCAAATGTAAAATACTATAGTGGCACCACGATTGCACGGTATCAATATTATAACAAAAGACATATCATTTGAATTTATTAGTTTTTTATTTCATTAATTAAATATTTCAATTAATTATTTAATAATTAACATCGTAAATATCCATTTACAATTAATTGTTATGTAATAAATAAATAACGAATGAACTTTCATTTTCAATTTTAGAATAAACAGGGTTTATTGCAATTTACAAGTATATTTTTTGTTTGTTTAATTTTACTACTATTTGAATCAAATGCACACAAACAATGAAATGTCTCATAAGAGTTAAAATGTCCGACGTGTAATGGCGCTACTTGTCCCTCCCACTAATCTCAAGAAAATTTTAAAGATTAGTTGACTAAACCAGTTTAGTCACTAACCTCAAACTAAGTCGAGATTAGCTAATCTTCTACTTGACAAACTAGCGCTTAAATCGAAAAAATCACTAATCGCGTTTTATTAATCCATAGTCTGTCACAAGTATTAGAATGTCCAACGCTTCGAATATTAGTGTTTCTTTGACTTTTCATAATGTTTTTGTTTCAATTTCTCATTCAGATTATTACGGTCATTTTAAATTTGGTCAACATAAAACAGGATCGTGACCCCATATTTTACTGTGAAAATATGCGTAAAAATTTTGTATGCAGCTTTATGGCTGAACCAGCGAATCAGTAATACAACTTTTTTTAGTATACTGCGTTTACATAGTAAGTTGAATTGCGATTCGCTGTCCAGCTACTTGCCTTTCTAGTTTCTACACACAGCATTTTCCAACAACACATAAGCAGCACTTGCCTCTCCACGTAAAACTTAAGTGCGGCACGTGTCTTCCTATGTGTAGAATTATTTTATCGAAGTACTTTTTATACAGCTAAAATATAATATCGACAATGCAGGGATGAACATCATGCTAACAAGTGTTGCTACTTTTCACCATGTACTTACTACACATATGGTCCAAATAAAAGTAACTTAAGTTACTACACTTTATAGAAAGCAGACTCGGCTTTTCTCGTTATTAACTAAAAGTTGCCCAAAGAAATCCGGTCTCAAATAGTGCTTATTTTAAATTATCACACAAAATGCTAATATATAATCTCTTTTTTTTCAAATATATAATTTGTTTTATTAATTAGTATTTGTTAAATTTTACAATGCTTATTAATTTTAACTGAATCATAATCTGAAAATAGAATATTTGTGACATATTGGATTCTTGAAAATATTTCTGTGTTAACAAGTCAAAAGCTTTAATACCAAATTTCCGTATTTTTAATCTGGTTATTTTTAGATAACCTGTTATCACAGATTTATTTTTAACATTATGTACAATTTAAATTTTTATTTTCATAAATTTTGTTAATTTAAGTTTAATTAGGGAATTAACTTGTCCTATTTACTTTTTCTGTTTAAGTGATTATACATAATACTTTTTAACCAAACTTTAATAAAAATTACATAAATGACACGTAATAAAATTTTTAAAATATTCCATAATACAAAATAATAATAATAATAATACATAAAATATAAATTTCACTAAACAGTAAAATAATCACACAATTTTTATTTAATATATATAATATTGTAATACATAATAAAAATAATTTTAAACAAAATTGAAATTTATTTAAAAATCAGTATAAAAAAATAAATAAACGTTTTTTAATAGTTTAAAAATGTATTTAACTATATACAGGTTTAACTTTCTTATTTATTTAATTAATCATTATTTTTGTTGTTAATAATGCAATGAACTTTATTTAATGTTTCTTTCTTATCCTTCTTAACTTTGATCTACATATTTCTTTTTATAACAGTATAATAGTTAAATAATTACCTCGTTATGTACAATGATTTAATAATAATTGATTATTTTAACAATATTCAACAATGTTCCGCAAAAACAAAAACTATTTAAATATTTTTTATAAAAAATATATTTATAAATATTTAAAAAGTTTATTTTTAAAAATCGAATAATTTAGAAAAAAAAGTACTCTCTGAATATTCTATACTCAACTGATTTATATCGAAAAACCAAAAAATCAATTCCCAATCAATATATTTTACATTAAATATAAATATATATTTTTCTCGATTTAACTCGTTTATAATTTAGAAAAATCTTTATAACATATTTATTTTTTATATGTTCAAATCTGTGAAAGAAACAAAAAAATAATAATAATAAAAAGAAGAATTTTTCTTAAAATTAAAATTCAATTAATTAATAGAATTAATAATGTATCCGTAATGTAATTCATAATAATATATAACATAAGTTTTAATAATTATTTTATTATCGCAACGCAATTTAAGATAGGTATATCTGGAAGATTTGGTTAATTTATGTAAATTTCGATTAACGATAAAACGATAAAAATGAACAACCACAGCAGTGCGATTAATTTTTATTATTATTGAGCAGACTAGTTATAGTATGCCATAAACTGAAATGGGATAGGATCGCATAGCATTAGTTAAGCTAGTGAAATTGTGTTATGTTTGCTAACGCATCGTTACGAGTACTAAGTAGGATGAGACAATGAAATCCAACTGGAAACATTAGGTAATTGTTTGTCAAGATATGTATTTGAATATATGAAAACACAAATAAAAGAAATTGTATCGGAAAAATTGTATTCGACGGTAAAAATTAATATTCCAAACTGAACACCCGAAATGCTCTGTTTTAATTAATTTCTTGATTACACACTAATGTGGAAACTGCTATATCTGGTCACCGGCTCCTCGACCTTTTAATTTTTTTGATTCGTTTATGGTAGTCTTCATTTAAAGAAATTATTTGCTTTAATTTTAGAAATTAATTTTCAACTTTCATAAATAAAAACTAGTTAGATTTAGAGTGTACGGATACAAGCTATGAATTGTCTGTCATTCATTCTAAAGGATAATTGAATAAAGAGAATTTATTGAAACGGCACAAAACATTCTATACGTTGAACGTTTCTCTTAAAATTAGTTATCCTGACTTCATGTAAATATACGAGTAGTCACTAAATTGTCTATACTGAATGTCCAACCTATATTGACTTATTTTTCATGTCTATATAGCTCCTGGTAAATGCAAAGTTACTCAAGGATTGGACGAAGTTGGAATAATGATAAAGGGACTTCAACTTAATTTAACTTAATTTAATCTGTAAAATAATTTTTCTCAACTCTCATACTCCTGATGATGACTTAACAAGTCGAAATCGATCGGGTGATTTTTTAAACTTTTTGAAAATATTCAAAAAATAATAATTTTGCGAAATTAAAAACTAGTGTTTAATAAGTGTAATCTGTAAAAGATGAATTTTCATACCACATACGGTATTACAATGGCTTCAAGACATATTATATACATAGCATGGATTAAAAATTAGGCACTTATTGGATAATTGTGTCGGTTAAAATTGAGAAAGCGCTGGCGGTAGAACATCATACTCGGATCAATTCAAAAATTTCGACAAATTTAGAGATGGTTTGAAAATTTCATTGCAATGTTTCAATTTATTTACAATAAATATCATCGATTCTATATGTCATTTTTATTTATTAAAAATTGGAATATCCGAAATATTATATCTATTGTATAGCACCACTTTGATAACAATATTGTCCTCATCTATAATATATCCATTATAGTTTTACATTCTCTAAAAATAATTTGTTCGCTATTTACGAATTACTCTAAACTTCTTTCGTTTTTAACTTGTGCCAATTTCATTTCATTAGCCAAAAAGGCTTTCGTACTTTAAATTCATACACAGCCGTTAATAATAAATAACAAACAATAAATAAAAAATAAACCAAAACTTACAAAATATATCCAAAACTGTATAAAAATCTAAAAATCACATAAAACCACCATGCGTGATATTTTAGGTGAAAAATCAATGCATTTTTATGTATCTATTGGTGCATAAAATAAATTTTAAGTTTGATAAAGTATAAAATAAATTAATATGTAACAAATCAAGAAACTAACACTGGTGCTACCTCAAAATCTTTTTAATATTGACAAAGTATAAATCTAAATAAATTCTAATTGACTTTAGTTTACATTAAAAATAAATATTGTTAAAAACTAACTATCATGCTTTATGTAAACCAAAAACAGTAAATGAAATAGTTTTCTAAATTTTCTGACGTTTAGCATAAATTATAATACATGCAAATAAAATGAATATTTGGAAAAAAATAATAACCCAACCATAATGTCTACGAAATCTATGCCTTAGAATATTTATCATAGATTTGAGACTTACTTCTGTATGATCATCACTATGAACGGATGGCGTTCCACCACTTATTGTATCAGATGGTCGTAAAGCGGCCCTTTTTGCAACAATATCTAGCATTTCATTTAATATAGCACCCTCGGCTGCAATATCAGATGAACTTTTGTCTAGTTCTAGGATGAAATTATAGTATTAATATTAACATAGAAAAAATAGATAACTATAAATAATAAAAAACTGCGCTTAAATCATTGGAGAAAGAGACGAATTATTTCAAGGCAACAGTTTGGCTACTCGAACTACAAAATATGTTCAAACTTTTTTTTGAGACAAAAAATTGAATTTATACAAATATAAACGGTCGCTGAGAAATTAATATTTATGTAACATCTGAGAAAATTCTGGCAAGATTCACCGCAACTTTTAAAATAATTCGTCTCTTTCATGAATAGTTTGCGAGTAAAAGAAATTAAAGATGCAAATGAAGGTAAATATTTTCCCAACTTACTACTGCACGATAAACGGACATTTAATTCTTCTTTAAGTTGTGCGTGCCGGTGTTCTAATTGTAATTCCTTTTGACGGATTCCTAGTTCTTCGTCATGTTTTCTGAAATAAACAAACTTTTATTTAGTTTTATTTTGAATAACAAAAATGTTGTACTGTTGTATACTATTAATTTAAATGTTTTATTTAGTTTATGGTTTAGCTTAAGTGCAATTCTAAATTATTGGATCGCTGGACTTAGCTAAAAATATCGCTGCTACTATACTATCGCCAACTGTCTGAATTACACATTACTTTAGCCCCAGCTGCGAAATTTGGATAAATATGAAATATTTCTTAAACGCATAATTAAATATTAAAACATGTAAAACCATAATCCGTTACTTATTTTTTAAGTATGTTATCACGACGCGGTATTTATTTTTGCTGAATAATGGCTGTTTTTTATACAGCATACAACTAAGTAGTTAAAAACAAAATAGAGAAATAGTAGGAACAAAAATGAACTACTCTACCAGGGCTACGGATTTTGTACGATTTTCTCACAAAATTCGCATGAAATAATTGTGTACGTACACAGGGTACAATATTCACTTTTAACATGTGTACTGTCATTTTCTATCATTGTGTATGCGTAAAATTCTCATGAACTTTCGCCGAAATGTTTACCCGAATTGCAGTATCGGTTGAAAAAAATGCATGTGGATGTATCATGAGAATTTTTCTCCTGCTTGCGAGCAGTGGTATAAATGACGTAAACATTTGATAAATGTTATTCATATTTCATTTACCTATGGTTGGTTATAATATTCACTTTTAATATGTGTATTGTCACTTTCTATCATTGTGTTTAGGTGTCAAATTCTCATGAACTTTCGCCAAAATGTTGACTCGATTTTTATAAATGTGCACTAATCGGTTGAAAAAAAATAGTTCATGAGAATTGTTGCACTGCTCGCGAGCCAATGGAATAAATCTTGCAAAAACACGACTTTTCGTGGTACCATTGCATAAAAACTAACCAACCGATCGCCAACATTTATATCTTAAAATTTTAATTGAAGTTTTTTAGGAAAATTGACGGTGGCTTTTTCCATTTGGTACCAAGTTTTGGTACCATTGCGACGATATTAGTCAACAAAACTTAGATTATGATATATCAAAAAACGTAGAAAAAGATCTGAGATGATTGACGGTGGCGTTTTGCTAAATTTTAAGTATTAACCGATAAATTTGCAAAAAATCAAATTCCTTTGGTAAAAAAAAAGAAAAGTAAAGACGCAAT
The DNA here is from genome assembly GCA_947310385.1 of Nephrotoma appendiculata. Classification (NCBI taxonomy): domain Eukaryota; kingdom Metazoa; phylum Arthropoda; class Insecta; order Diptera; family Tipulidae; genus Nephrotoma; species Nephrotoma appendiculata. The sequence continues at coordinate 217,428,344 of OX371224.1, read as the reverse complement.
CGTAAAATTTATTCATTTTATTCCTAATTAGTTTTACCAGAATACAACAGATGTAGCTAGTTTCCAGTCACAGCAGTAAAACTCAGTATTGCGCCGCAGACCAAATATAATAATAATTTTTGCAATTAATTGTGTACCAATATTTTTGTTTTCATACTGTGTCGATGTATATCTATGTACATATGTATGCATATGGAAGATAAAAGCAGGACGTTATCGATGTACAGCTGTGAAACTAACAATATTTTGTAGTGGTGTGTATGAAATTGAGATGATTTTCTTTCAATCTTTAAAAAATACAATAATAAATTATATTTGTATTTTATTTACTAGAGAATGAAAGGATAAGTATTTTACTGAAATATGAATGCATAACTATTTGTCGTAGCAATTCTGTGTAGATGTGTGTAAATTTAGAGTAGTTGAATGTCCTATATTGGTGATAAACACAAAAAGAATGAGATTGAAAAATAAACTATGTGTTGTTGTTGTGGATTTAGTATAATAAATCCATTTATAAAAATTTCACGCAGAATTGTTTTTATTTTGTTTACCTTGATTACATCTCGTAAATACATAATTTTATACAAGCAGATCTGATCGTTTGTTGTTTAAAATTACATCTCAAGCTCATTTTTTTTCTATATATTCATGATGTATAGTAGGGGGTTAATTATGTAAGCAGAATGAAGCCTGCCGAATGAAAATTGTCTACGAACTAGGTGCAAAATAACAAAGTTAAAAGTGTGTGATCTCAAAACGGTGGTACAACAACAATTACATTATATATCACACATTTTTAACTTTGTTATATTGCACCTAGCTCGGAGAAAATTTTCATACGGCACTGCTGCATAAAAGTTCTCGACGAGCTAGTAGATGCAACTATATTTGGTGCAACATAACAAAGTTAAAAATTGTGTTTGAATCCGCAGCGGCAGGCTTCAGTACGATTTACGATTATCGACTCAAAGTAATTTTGATAACTTTTTAATGAAAACAAAAAGATCGATCATTACGATTTGTGTCTCGCATTTATACCCGACAACCCAAAATGCTTTAAATAATGTAATGACGTAATGTTTGCGTAATCTACCCGATTCCAAATTTCAGAAACCTATTGAATTTGACGGCGGGGATGCCAGATCCAAAAAATCTAGCAAACTATCAAAAAAATCAAATAAATTAGGGTTTGTAATTCTTGATTAAGTTACCGGTCATTTTGCCGTTCACAAGACGATCAAATTTTATATCCAGAATCTCTATATATGTATATAAAAATGACGTGTGTGTTTATAACATTAAGAACTGCTGTACCAGTTTTGTTAAAATTAGTGTATAGTTGTATGAGTCATTATAATGGTTCGTGAGCCACTGGAAGTGGCAGCTTCTATGGAAGCTTTTTCGATTTTTTTTACATTGATAAGATCGCAAATCAACATAGAATTAGCAATTGCTTCTTCAAGAATAGCAGGAACATTATTAGATGGCGGACCCCATTAAATATGAAAACAATTTAAACACCAACATGTAACATACCAAAAACATCAGGAAAGGTATTGCAATAATGCACAATGGCACATCATAAATTATTAGAAACATTAGGTAAAACAATACAAGATTTATGCAATAACCAACAGATATCTGATGGTACAACAATATAATTATCAGGTAATTTTAGACAGACACTACCTGTTATAACCCGATCAACTCCAGCTGGTGAATTAAACGCGTGTTTAAAACCATATAATTTCTGGAGAAACATTTAAAAATTTAAATTTAACAACAAATATGCGTTTTCAATTGCAAAACGATGAATCTGCTGTAACATTTCCAAAACAATTATTACACATTGGAAATGGAAAAATTCAAATTGATAGTGCAACTGATTCAATTACATTTCCACAAAACTTTTGTATTTTAAAACACTCAAAAGAAGAATTAATTGAAAGCATATACCCAAATATTGTGCAAAAATTCAAATCATAATTGGTTAAGTGATCGAACAATATTGACAGCATAAAACAAGGACGTTAATGATATAAATACTGCCATTCTAAGTAAAATTTTTGGTGAAACATTTGCATACAAACCAATTGATTGTGTTATAGATCAAGACGAAGTGGTAAATTATCCTACAGAATTTTTAAATTCATTAGATTTGCCTGGAGTACCACTTCAATTAAAACTTGGTGTACCAATCATTTTAATACGAAATATTAACCAAGCAAAACTTTGTAATCCCGACTTGCTGTTAAAAAATTACTGACAAATTTAATCAGCGCAACCATATTAACTGGCAAATACAAAGGAGAAGAAGAGTTAATCCCAAGCATTCCTACTATAATTCCGTCAGATATTTAATTTTAAAATAATATAATGCCCAATTCGTCTAGCTTTTGATATCATCATTAACAACTCACAAGATCAGTCACTTGAAGTTTGTGGTTTAAATTTGAAATATCCATGCTTCTAACACTGTCTGAAGGAACAACAAGAAATGTTGTATACCAAAGAGCATTGGAGCAAATTAATCAATTTTTATATAGTTAAAATATTTTTGATTTCATTTTTCATTTTAATTTAATATTATCAAAAATAAAAATAATCTTTCATTTAAAACCATACGACCGGCAAATCGGGCAGCGTACAGCTAGTTTTATACAACTATAACAAATTTTCTAACCACTTCTGACTACTAAACATTTGAAACCGGGTCAATTCTATAATTATTACAATCATGTCCTGTCCCTATATCTGGTTATTTGTAATACCGTTAGTTTTGGTACACTCTAAATATGGTGAATTAATAATAATGATATTGGCTTCTTAATTTGCAACTTCAATTTTCCGGAACTTAGCAATAAACCTTCAATCCTGGTGTGCCATCGATGCAAGTCCCATTTATAGAGAAAATCAAATTATCATCCATCAAATTCATATTGGAATAATTTGGAACCTAACACAAGCTGAAGTCTCATAAATGATGCAATGGGAAACAGTTCTGAAATATTACGGCCACATTATCGACGTGTTTCAATATACAATCAACATATGCCATTGCTTCTCATTGATTTTGGCGACGTTGGCGTGTATATGATCGATCCGATAAAGGCGCAATTCCCCGCTAAATGTTCACATGAATGACGAATTCCATATCTCTAATTTTTTGCTGGTCTTCAACTATCCATAAAATGAATAGACCAACCATCAGAAGTCGGCAATCAACTTGGAATGAGGTCGAGTACAAACACTAAGTGGGGTCATTATTGAGAACCTCATCGACGGTTCGATTCTAAGTAATCGAACTTTCTCATCGCTGACAACGTTGATGTGGAGCTTATTTGTTGGACGGTTTAACGGAAACGAACTAACTTGATTTATAATACAAAGAGTTGCGCTGCTGTATGTTCTGTCGGTAATGACACGATGAAAAAAATTTTAGCTATTTGGTTTCATTGCCGAACATTGTTTTTGTGCCCGTATGTTTTTTTTTTTTTTTTTTTTTAATAAAAGGAGGTATTAATTGTCCAGTGGATTTAATGTCTTTTGAAGGTCAATTAATACCCCCCTTTCATTCACGCACAGACTCACACAATTACAGTGTACCACCTGCACATGGCAAGCTCCATGTCAACCTATAAACTGACATGGACGGTGGGTCGGCGCTGAATTCTGCACTCCAACAGAGGATCTTAGTTGTGTTTATTAACATCATCGATCGTAATCGATGAGGAAAATTCGCTTTTGCATCCAGCCTCTGGTGGGATTCGAACCCAGTACCTCCCGGTCCAAGTGCCGAAGCTTTAACCACTGCACCACTTGTCCGGTTAATGTTATTTAAGAAGCCTCCAAAAATTTGCCTTATCGACTATTACATTATGCCGTTTGAATTGGATGAATAATTATAATCACATACCCCTTAAAAAAGTATATCAGAAAATTATATTGGAATAAAAGAAGTCAAAGAGATGATCAATGGAGATAGTTTGAAAGAATTGGAATTTCGCTCCTTACGAATGGTCATCTTCATTTAAAATGGGGTGTGGGATTCACTAAACGTTTATTCATGAATAAATATTGTCGGGTTTCGTTCAGCCTAACCAGTCTAATCCATTTAAGTATATGTTTTTATGATTCCACCATAAAACTGAATTTGGTCAAAACTGGTTCAGGCATTTTCAAAATCCATTCGACATTTTGAGCTTGTTGCATTCCAATTTGTTTATTAAAAAGATCGATTAAATTGTAATATCTATCGTGGAATAGCTTTGTTTGACACAGGTTGGCTTTAAAACCGTAGTGGCAGCAAAGTTATTTATAGCGAGCGCATCTTAGCCACGAGTACCAATGTATGTGGAATTCATTCATACGTATACACACCCAACCAAATCCTTAAATTTATAGTTTATTTAAAATTTTCAATAGGTGTGCGACAGCATTTGATGTGTATGTGCAAATTACTAAGAACTCTTAATTCAAGGTATACAGCAAAGGTAAAGTTTCGGCAACCTTTAAAATTGCATGACGACTATCGACCAAATACTTTTTAATTCTTATAATACGTCATACGTGAGCTCAATATAGGCCAGTGCAGCTGATACTAGAATATGTTAATGGCATCTGGGTTTTAATTCGCAACGCTGTTCTCCTGAAACAAATCAACTTGCCATTATAATTCTCATCAGATCGACCTACAAATGAACCAAAAGCCATTTGCAAACTGGTAAATGATCCGGTGCGTTTTGTTGACTCGTAATATTGCAAACAATTTCCGCAAGTATTCCCCATGAGTAAAGTTATTTTTATTATAACGCGTCATTCACTTGATGCGTAACGCACGATTTTTAATAATCGGGTATGTTGTTACACATTTATGAAGGCATTCTAAAATTAACATATGGACATTGCGCTGGTTACATCGGTGGTCGCTATTAATTGCTAACCATAAACGTTAAGAGACACCCAGAGGCTTGTTGTACTTGAGCGGATGGAAAATTACGATTCATTCGTAATTCGGAATTATGTATGAATTACGAGATACGAAACCATCTCGAAAAAGTAGATATGTTGAATTGGAGTCACTGAAAATTCACTAAATTCTGGAGCCAAGTTAAAAATCATTCAATTGAAAGTAGAACTGATGAAAGAACTGATACACGATAGTTGTATCACGTTGAGCGGGATCTAGACTCACTCGATTTTCTCCTTATTATAAACAGTAAAATTTGAAATAACATCGTCGAGGATGCCAAATCCCTTCATGGAATGTACCACCAACAGTCAAACAATATAAATTTTTGGAAAGACATTTAGACTCTTGATATATATTTCAATTGCTTTTAAAATTTGCTACTTCCGGACTAAATAATTTATGAAATTTACCAGACTTCCAGTCTACACCAAAAGTGTAAAACCAGCAATAAAAGGGATGTTTGGGTTAAAAATTTAACGCGGCCAGTAGATATTATGTATTACATATACACAAATAATTGAATTATTCGCGGAATCATCAAATGAGCAATACATTTTATTATCACCCTAGGAGATACGAGCACTCTCTTTAGATCTGTCTGTAAATATTTGTGTGACTAAAATTATGTGCATTTTCATCTGAAATATTAATAATTTATATCATTACCAAAGATAATATGATTCATTACGTGAAATCCAGCTCAATGAGGTCAGTTCCTGAGTTAAGGTGACCATCTGCATCTACTTTGCTACTCACACTACGAGATTTCTTTATAAAAAATTGATATAATTTCATTATGATTGTAATATTGTAAAATCAAACAACAAATACCCGAACGCTTCATACATAATATAATATATCCAAGAACCAAAAATTAACAAAAATCAAAATATAAATTTGTAACCAAACCATTAGGTATTTGGAAAAAAAAACATTTTTCATTCTTTCGTTTTATGTTTATTTTGGGTCCCATTTGAAACGCGATATTTTAAAACGCGATATTTTAAAACGCGATATTTCAAAACGCGATATTTCAAAACGCGATATGGTACAAAACGCGATATGGTACAAAACGTGATATTTCAAAATGCGATATTTCAAAACGTGATATGGTACAAAACGCGATATTTCAAAACGAGATATTTCAAAACGTGATATGGTACAAAACGCGATATGGTACAAAACGCGATATTTCAAAACGAGATATTTCCAAACGCGATATAGTACAAAACGCGATATGGTATTCACAATGTACATTCTGGAAAAGGGGAAGTTGAATTTAAAAACCTATATTAGCGGGAGTATAGGATCGGGTTATATCAGGTAAGCACTTCGCTCCTTAGTTAAGAAAAAAAAATCTTCAGTTTATACGAATTTAAAAATCAATAGAAACGGGAGGACAGCCCGTTGTTATATCAGGCGGGTCGCTGCGCTCCAGTCGCTCCGCTCCTTAGAAAAAATTTCAGTTTATAGGAATCTAAATGTTATATCAGGCGGGTCGCTCCGCTCCTTAGAAAAAATTTCAGTTTATAGGAATTTAAAAATCGATAAAAGCAGGAGTATAGGGCCGGGTGATATCAGGGGGGTCGCTGCGCTCCTGTAACTTCGCAATGCACATTCTTCTGTACCATATCGCGTTTTGTACCATATCGCATTTTGAAGTATCGCGTTTTAAAATATCGTGTTTTGTACCGCGTCGCGTTTCGTACCATATCGAGTTTTGAAATATTGCATTTTGAAATATCGCGTTTTGTACCATATCGCGTTTTGAAATATCGTGTTTTGAAATATCGCGTTTTGTACCATATCGCGTTTTAAAATATCGCGTTTTGTACCATATCGCGTTTTGTACCAGATCGCGTTTTGAAATATCGCGTTTTGAAGTATCGTGTTTTGTACCATATCGCGTTTTGTACCATATCGCGTTTTGAAATATCGCATTTTGAAATGTCGCGTTTTGTACCATTTCTCGTTTTGTCATATCTCGTTTCGAAATATCACGTTTAGAAATATCGCATTTCGAGCGGCTCCGGTTTATTTTCGATGCACATGTCTCCAACCAAAAAAAACAACAATATAAAGCCATGCTATTGCAACAAATACAGAAAAAACTACACTATAGATAGTTCTACATTCTAATGTATTTGTACATCGTATGTGCGCACTAGTTTAATAAGTAGTGGTGCGAACGAAAAAAATTAACATGGGATTGTTAGTGTAATAAACACAATCTTCTGTAGTTTATCGTATATTGGTATCTGCGTTTCAGACTTTGTTCAGGGCTTTTAATTGTTGTTGGTTTTGCTCCAACAGATAAAAAAAAGAAAATACATATTTTGAATATTACAATTTTGATGAAGAGTTCAAAATGATACTGTACGCTACATCTACTAGATAAAAAAAACATATTTTTTTTGTGTCTTAGCTTTGAAAATCGACCACGTGTTTTCTTGAATCGGGGCCTTAATTATACATTTATGTATATTTATTTTTATGTGTCATTTATGGAAATAATATTGTGAAGAAAATGTTTAATAAATTATAAAATGGATTAACACTTTAATGGACGCAACTGAAAATCAGAAAATAATTAAATAATTTCTTCAACTATACTTATCAAATTATCAAACTTAAATAAGCTTTTTTGATTAAAAAAATATATTTATTATCCATTTATTTAAAAAAATAATAAAAAAAACCGAAATCACAGGTTTGTTGGCTACACTGACGTCACATGAACATGCAAAATATTACACCTTATTGTCTTTCCATCGTGTGTTAGACCGGTTTTGAGCAGTTGTCAATCAATTGTGTGAACGTGGCAAAGAAATTTAAATTTTTATTACCATATTTATTTTTATTTATCGTATTTTGTTGGTTTTTGTGTTAGTTCTGTCGTTTAGCGATGGGGCATTTTTGCGTTGAATGGCCCGTTTCACACTTGTATTCCTAAGGACATATATCGACAAGACTTCGCGGTTAAACTAATAATCATCAACTGTTGATACTTTTCTTTGCATAAATAGTAAAAAAAAAAAAAACTAAATACAAAATATTCTTAATAATTTTTATTACAATACAAGATCGATTTTGGCGATTTATTTTAGAAGAATCACAACTGAAAGAATTTGATGGTCTCATTGAACCATACAAATTTGGTGGTCTTATTGGTCACACATTACGCGCAGAATACGAAAAGTTTCATAATTAAAAGTAAACTCAAAACAAAGATTAACCTTTTAACTGTTTATGTCGGGTATACTCGTCAAAGCAAAACGAAAATTTTTCGGATAATGCCGAGTATACTCGTCATGAAGATAAAAAAAAGTTTAAAGGTAAAAAGTATTACATTCCGCGGTTTCACACTTTAATTATTTCAGCGTGATTCTTTCTTCGTTTCTTTCCCCTTCACTCACAAACTAATTTTTTGGCGGGGAAATTGTTGATTCTTTTTTCGTCAATATTTTTTTTTGATTCACTGATTTCTTCGCACTATTACGTAATAAATATTTCAAGGACATCTTGTTTATTTGTCGATTTTAGGTTAATTTTAGTTTAATGTTTGCTTCGAGTGCAAAAAATATGTTTTTTCAACCAAGGAAGCAATTTTCGCAGCAAATAATAAATATTTTTTACTATACGAATAAATCAAATAATACATGCACATACATAAAAAAAGAAAGGGTATAGTAAAAAAGGGTGTACCAAAAAAATCGTTCGGATTGTTTTGTTTGCTTATAATAAAAAATAGAAATAAAAATGATTAATTTAAAATATAATTTATATTTAATTTAATATATAATTTAAAATAAAATATATTAATTAAATATTACGGTTTTAAATTAATTATTTTTATTTTTAATATGTATAAGCAAACAAAACAATCCGAACGAATTTTTTGGTACCCCCTACAAATGTGCAAAGAAATCAAATGTGGTCGTCGATTAATTTTTTGAAATCAGAGAATCATGCTGAAAGAATTAAAGTGTGGCGAGGCCCATTCGTGTTATTATTCAACGAATGAATTTTATTTTTTTCCTGAAGAAGGTCAAAAAATATACATTTTAAAATTTTCGTTACTCTGGAAACTTCATTTATTTTAATTCGTAACAGCTTGTTTGTCTTCGCTGAAAAATAATTAAGCAGGGAGAAAACGTTTTTGGAAACAAAATTAAACAGTTAAAGGGTTAAAAGGTCGTACCTAAGATCATTTTTCAGTCAGTGACTGTGCTTCAGAATCGGGGTGTAAATATTTTTTTAGTGTCGCAATAAAATGTTCGGGGAGAATTAAATATGAAAGAAAGCATGGTTGTTCCGCTAATAGAAAATTTACTTTTCTTTATTGTTTTCTTCATGCATTTATATCCCATTGTTTGATATATCTCTACTTGAATCCGGTAACTTCTTCGTTTCTTTCCTCTTTACCTATAAAATAAATTAATTTTATAAAGAGGAAAGAAACGAAGAAGTTACCGGATAGAAGTTACTCTAGTGTGGATATGCACATTCATATTTTTTTTTACATACAAAACCGAGTCAAGTAAAAAATATACGATCGAGTTTTTTGCTTTTATATAATGCTGATCATGCGAAACAAGTAAAGGCAGATAATTAAAAATATGTCGTGATCTCTCTTTGCCCGGGTCATACAAAATTTATTATTTTGGTGAATCGAATGCTATTTACATGTTTGAAAGTTACTATTCTTATATACTTTTTTATGGTTTTATGTTATATACTCAATTATTCTTAATATTTCTTCTATCCCTTTTTTGCCGCCGGCTTGAAAAATATTATATCTCGATGGATTATTTTCGCATGTCAAATTCTTTGGAAGAAATAAAATGTGATCAATTATTCTGCGGCCCAAAGAATACGAAAATAAAAAATGGTTTGTTTACATTTGTTTAAAGGGAAATCAAAACAAACAACAAAAAACGTAATAAAAAAAACACTTTTAATTACACCAAATTCACTTTAAATTACACAAAAATTAATATTATTTGTAATTAAAATTAAATAATAATAATTTAAATAAACATTATTACTTATGTAGTAACGCAAGTGAAAATAAAAACACCAAATTATAATGCCGATAATGAAAATGGCGCGCCTTTTGTTTGTTTGTTTTTGACATTGTCATATTGTTTTGATCTTAAAACAAATCTTCTAAAAATTTCGGATTTTGAAATTTGATCACAAATCAAAAAAATAATCAATTATTTTCTTCTAAAGAACATGAAAAGGTATTTCAATTTTTTTTTATTATAATCAAATTTTTTTGATCTTTTTTCTTTCATAGAATTCGATATCAAATATTTCGACAAATGTGTGAGTATAAAACTATAGTATGTAATGGAGTTTTTTAAAAAAAATTCGCTTGATTTAAACTACAACCAACACAATTGTGTGTATAGTTATAGTGTTTTTTTTCGGACGAAAATAAGTTTGAATTGAAAGCACAAATGTGTAAGTTGGTTCAAAAAACAATAAAACTAATTTTTTGACATAGTACTTTTGCCGTACCCACACAATTGTGTGACCGAGCAGCAAAAGGGTTATAATATTTTACGCTATTTATAGTTAGTGTCCACTTATAAATTACTGACGAAGTATACGACACGCTTCCTTTACGAGATATAATTATGCGAAATTCAGTGATAATTAATTTTAAAATATATTTCAGGAATAAATTAGATCTTTAAAAAATGGGTTTGTTCCTATTTAGATGACCAAAATACCTAATTTAAAATGTATTTTTAATTTTTATGAATTACATAAATATATAAATAAAATACAAAGGTAAATAAAAAATATAAAAACGCGTTAAATATTGTTTTAATTGTGAAGATGAAAATAATTGAAGATTTTGCTATTTCACTAAATATTTTCGTAGAGTAGGTTATGTATTGAAAATTGTGTGACGTCGAGAAAACAATATGTTTCTGTCAAATTTTATAATGCAAGTTGTAACGCCGATCTCGGAGAACGTCTTATAATTAAACACAATTAATTTACAAACAAATTTTATGCACTTACTTTAAATCTGTAATATTGCGCCAAATTTCTAGTAATTCTTGTACTAAACGTTCGTCATTTGCTCCAATTGACTTCGTTGGATCACTGCTATTGAAATCCTGACTTTCACCTCGTAATGCCTTTTCTAGGGCAACACCTCGCGCTTCAAATTCTTTGACTTTAACCTCAATTTCCTCTTGTTCCCGTTGAATTTCTTGTGCAATGCGTAGTCTGTAAGTTATAAATAGTATAAGTTCTGTTATCGTTTAATATGTATAATACAGAATACTACTTATATATTCAGAATTTATTCTGAGATATTATGTTAACGAAAAATCTTTTCAGTATACAAAAACTATATAAGCATTTCACCAAAAACGTTGTATATTAATATTAGATCAAAACCAACAACAATTACAAGCCATTAAAAAAGTCTGAATCTGAAACGCAGAAGACGTCAATACACAACAAATTACATATAGATTTTATAAGTACAGTAAGAATGCTATGTACATTTTTTTAGTTCCCATCACTATACTTATTGAACTAGTTGCCAACTATGAAACCAAATGTTCACAAATACTATTCAGGGTGTTTGGCGCGTGGAACAAATTTTTTTTTGCAGATTGGGGGGGGGGGGGAAGGTGGTCATTTGGAAGCTTACATCCCATAGAACTGATGTCCTAAGTGTCACGGTAACTGAAATATGATAATTTACAGTTTTTTTAAATTACCCAAAATATCACTTTTAAATGGTCATAACTTTTTTGTTTGTAGTCGTTAAGGCACCAAGTAACTTTTATTGTATTCTACAATGTGATTTTATATTAAATAAATCATTATTTAGTCCTTTGAATGCCAAGCAGCGCGTTCGTGTTCCACAATACACTAGCGGAAAACACCAAGAGCTATTTCATACTTGTCGATATATCAAACAAACATTTTGTTTCATATTTTTATTACTACACACTCGAAAAATAAATCAAAATTGTTTTTGAAATAAATTTCGTAAATAAACCGCTTCGAAAAATGAGATATATGGCTTCCTCTATAGCAGCGAGGCACTTTTAGTTAATTCTCTAAAAATCTTGTGACACTCAAAGGGTTAATACAATTGGTTTAAGAAAAATGATTTATGGGCTTCCAAATCCTCAAAAATGCGTAAACGTATGAAAAATGTCACCTTCTAAATTCATTTAAAAAAACTAAAGGCTATTTTGAAGTTAACTTTGTTTTAAATTTTTTTCTAGTTTATGCCCTTTCCAATGGTATACTATATGACATAGAAATCATTAATTTTGTCATGTGTGTATCTTCAAATTATTGATCAACTTCATTTATTAGATTTTGTTCAAAATGACCTCCATCACTCCACTCCGTATGCATGGACGGCATCTTTTTCATATCACCGTTTTTTAAATAAAACTAATTTCAAAATAATCTTTAGTTTTTTTCAAATGAATTTATAAAACAACCTTTTTCATACGTTTACACATTTTTTAGGATTTTTTTGGGCATCCACATAAATCATTTTTCTTAAACCAATTGTATTAAATAATGATTTATATAGAACAAAATCATATTGCAAAATGCAATAAAACTTATTTCGTGCCTTAACGACTATAAACAAAAAAGTTATGGCCATTCATTCTGCAAGATTGTGGGTAATTTAAAAAAAAAAACTTATCATATAAACTTAAAGTATCATATCGCAGTTACCCGTGACACTTAGGACATCAATCTATGGGATGAAAGTTTCCAAATGATGGGGGGCGGGTTATCTGCCAAAAAAGCTTGTTGGTTCACGCGCCAAACACTGTATGTAAGCAGCCTGTTTTTTGTATGTGTATTGCTTTATCATAGCTTTTATTGTTGTTGATTTAGATAAAAATCATAAACATATGATTTATAATCATTGTTTTAGATGCGTACATGCTGTAAAACCTTAAGACCGCTACAGACGATCCAACATGTGTGGGATGAAAATACCGTTAAACCGATCCCTCAACCAACCAAATAGGATGGTGTGTAGCGATGCTGGACGGACTAATTGTTGGTCCAACCAAATTGGATGTTGTCTACACACTATTCAATTAGCAACCACATCTTTCTCTGGTTATTATTCAAATTTGTGTTTGTTTTCTATTAAATTTTTCACATGAATGGCAAATGGCCCAACACCGTTACACACCACCGATCACGCGCTATTAGTTGGATGGAATGTTCATCCAACTTAATTTTGTTTTTAACTTGGTTACGCATCGTCTGATTTGACATCCATCCAATCGACCAAATTGGATCGTCGATAGTGCTCTTTAGCTTATTCTATACATATAACCATGTATGTACTATAAAAAATATTTTTTATTTTGGTTTTCTATTTCCATTTCACGCGAGCAGAAGACAACGCGTGAAAAAATATTTTGAAATTCCGTTTCTTCCTATGAAAAAATTAAAACGTATTATAGCTTTGCAATTACGAAAAAATTAAAAATTTATATACATATTCAAAAAAAAAAAAAAAAAAAAAATATACATATTCAATACACAAATTGTTTCGCCTAAATTCCAGTTTCGGAGACATCTGAAAATCAGGTAAGTAACATGAATTTCAAAAAAAATTATTTAATGTTAAATTTACAGATTTTAGGAGGTGCAAGCACAAATCCCACAGTTTCCTAGAAAATTTAATATTTTCCAATTTTTTAATTTATTTTATATAAAATATGTAAAAGTGATTAATTTTTAACCAGATTTTGATGTTAGGTTTGTGAAACGGTATTTTTTCGGCTAAAATCAGTTCCTCCCATTTTCTATCTCTCTTTTGCATCAAACAACGAATTGAGATATATAAATAAAATTTAAAACATTTGTTAGAAGAACATCAGTAGAAGCGATACAATCTCTTTCATCTGTGACTGTAAAGTTGACGATGCGATTAATAATGGGAGCAGCCCAAAATCCCGTAAATCATAAATCCGTATTTAAGAAAAAGCGATTTTCAGCACAACCTATTAATAATGACATAATAAGTTAATACAATAATAATTGGCCTTTATTTTGTTAGAATTAAAAAAAATTAATTGGTATTCCTCAAACGTATTATAAATTACAAATTATTATTATTAGTATTACAAATTATTTTTGTATTAAAAATTGTAATAAAATATATTTTCTTTTTTAATTTATATTAATTCACAATCGATGAGGCAGAATCTACTAAATATAAGTCCTGCTAACTCCACACATTTGAAATAAACAATAACTAAGTAAAAATGTATTGGAAATTTTTTTTTCATAGTAATTTTTTTTTGAAAAACTAAGTATAAGCAAAGATTATAGAGCTTTATAAAGATTGCCGAAACAGAAGAAAAAATTTCATCAAAAAATGCATGGGTTATACAATTCAAATGGGTTATACACTCACACCAGTTTATTTATTGTATTTTATATAATTGTGTTTACGGGTTATGCACTTACACATCTTTGCGACTTTGCGTATATTTTTCTACTTCTAATTTGTTTTTTGTATAGCCGAATAAACATCGCACGAATTCGTACACGAGGTTTTTTTATTTATATTTTGGTTGGTTTACATATTTTATATTTGTGTAGTTTTCGTTTTTTGATTTTCGATTCATTCCTTTTTCGTATTGTATAAAGACAGCTTGTGTACAAACACAAATTTCAAGTTTGTGTACAAACGAGTTTAAGTTATGAATATACGCATATTATATAGATACATATTTTTGTTTTCGAGATATAAATTGGTTAGCTCGATTATTATATGTACGTATGCAACTAAATAGATTTCATGTAGTTTAAGAAATATTGAATGATTCTCGGTTACAAATAATTGGGAAACGATTATAAATTAGGTACAAATATAATTATTAATGTTTGATCAACATAGATTAAAATAAGTAACGATTATTCTAAATGACAAAACTTCAATTTGATTAGGTTTTTGGAATGACAGGAGAATTTTTGGATTATGAAACGATTTTTATGGAACGATATTACCACAATGACAATAACTATGAATGTTTTAACAGATTTCTCATTTATGAATAATTGGCTGCATATTTTTCAATTATATTAATCAGCTATAATGTAAAATATCACACATTTGCATCCAAAATAATAAATTTTCAATTATTAATCAATTTAATAAAAGGACAATATTTTGTTGGTGTTGCCGTTTCTAGAAATGGTAAAATTGCAAAATTGTGATTTATATGTTAAAATTATTAAATAAATATAATTGTTTTATTTTTTCAATGCTGATTTGAGATGTTTTACACTGTATCTGATTAATTGGGGAGTCCGTTAAATCCGAATGTCCGTTAAATTCGAATGTTTTTAAATTTAATCGACTATAGATTTTGCACATGTTCTTTAATATGGCTATCTAGGATAGAACTCGTTTATTTATTAACTGATTATGAAGGGATTGTGTTTGTTGGATGGAAATGAGATTCATTTTTTGGAAGAAATTCTGGAATATGTCCATCTGGAAAGGAACTCAGGCATTTTTTAGCTGATTATGATGAGATTGAGTGTGTTAGATGGAAATGGGATTTTGAAATTATTATTGAATGAATTTCTGGAATATGGTCAAATGGGACGGAACTCGATAATGGGATTCTTAAATGATTGTTGAAAGAAGTTCTGGAATTAGGCCATCTGGAACGGAACTCGTTCAATTCATAACTGATTATGATGGGATTTGGTATGTTGGATTGAAATGGGATTCTTAAATGATTTTTGGAAGGAGTTCTGGAATATGGCCATCTGGGACGGAACTCGTTCAATTCATAACTGATTATGATGGGATCGGGTATGTTGGATGGAAATGGAATTCTTAAATGATTTTTGGAAGGAGTTCTGGAATATGGCCATCTGGGACGGAACTCGTTCAATTATTAACTGATTATGATGGGATTGGGTATGTTGGATGGAAATGGAATTCTTAAATGATTTTTGGAAGGAGTTCTGGAATATGGCCATCTGGGACGGAACTCGTTCAATTATTAACCGATTATGATGGAATTGGGTATGATGGATGGAAATGGGATTCTTAAACGATTTTTGGAAGAAATTCTGGAATATGGCCATCTGGAACGGAACTCGTTCTATTCTTAACCGATTATGATGGGATTGATTATGTTTGATGGAAATGGGATTATTAATGTTTTTTGGAAGGAGTTCTGGAATATGGCCACCTGGGACGGAACTCGATCAATTCTTAACCGATTATGATGGGATTGGGTATGTTGGATTGAAATGGGATTTTTAAATTATTTTTGGATGGAGTTCTGGAATATGGCCACTTGGGACGGAACTCGTTTAATTCTTAACTGATTATGATGGGATTGAGTTTGTTTGATTGAAATGGGATTCGTAAATGATTTTTGGAAGAAGTTCTGGAATATGACCTCCTAGGACCGAAATTGGGCATTGTGGACTAAATGAGATAATAAAATAATTTTTGGAAATAGTTCTGGAATACTGCCATATGGGTTATGCGCTCTTGTATTGCAAGTACCTCAAAAGTGTAAATTTTTGCTTAGTTCTAAAGGTTCTGATTATCTCATTATCTTAGAAGTCATTATATTCCATGTTCCTGTGAACAGTTTTCGCGGTCGTTGTTGATAAAAATAATATAAATGTATCCGACTCTGTTGTGTAGGCCGTAGAGTTCATAACGTGATTTTTTCTGAGAGTAAGTAATTAACCTGCCTCTTAAACCACTAACCTCATGATTGGGTTACGTACTGGTGATAGATGTTAAAGCATCCAGCCTTACCAGAAACATGTTAGCATTACGAGCCGCTTACTTTAAGAAAAACACTTGCTTGTTATCGAGTTCCGTCCTAGTTTAAATTACCGAGTTTCGTAGCGATATTCCAGACTTTTACAAATCAATTAAGTGTTCTTTTTCTATTCGACATACCCAATCCCATCATATTCGGTTAAGAAATGAATGAATCCTATCCTAGGTGGCCAAATTCCAGAACATCTTCCAAAAATCATTTAAGAATTCCATTTCCATTCATCATACCCAATCCCATCATAATCGGTTAAGAATTGAACGAGTTTCGTTCCAGGTGGCCGTATCCAAGAACTTCTTCCAAATATCATTTAAAAATCCCATTTCAATCCAACATACCCAATCCCGTCATAATCGGTTAATAATTGAACGAGTTCCGTCAAAGGTGGCCATATTCCAAACTCTTTTCAAAAATCATTTAAGAATCCCATTTTAACCCAATATACCCAATCCCATCATAATCGGTTAAGAATTGATCGAGTTCCGTCCCAGGTGGCCATATTCCAGAACTTCTTCCAAATATCATTTGAGAATCCCATCATAATCGGTTAATAATTGAACGAGTTCCGTCGCAGGTGGCCATATTCCAGAACTCTTTTCAAAAATCATTTAAGAATCCCATTTCCATCCAACATACCCAATCCCATCATAATCGGTTAAGAATTGAACTAGTTCCGTCCCAGGTGGCCATATTCCAGAACTCCCTCCAAAAGTCGTTTAGGAATTCCATTTCCATCCAACATACCCAATCCCATCATAATCGGTTCATAATTAAACGAGTTACGTGTCAGGTGGCCATTTTCCAGAATTTCTCCCAAAAATCGTTTAAGAATTCCATTTCCATCCAACATACCCAATCCCATCATAATCAGTTATGAATTGAACGAGTTCCGTCCCAGATGGCCATATTCCAGAACTCCTCCCAAAAATCATTTAAGAATCCCATTTCAATCCAACATACCCGATCCCATCATAATCAGTTATGAATTGAACGAGTTCCGTTCCAGATGGCCTAATTCCAGAACTTCTTTCAACAATAATTTAAGAATCCCATTTCAATCCAACATACCCAATCCCATCATAATCAGTTATGAATTGAACGAGTTCCGTTCCAGATGGCCTAATTCCAGAACTTCTTTCAACAATCATTTAAGAATCCCATTATCGAGTTCCGTCCCATTTTTTTTTTTTTTTTTTTTTTATTTATTTAAATAGTACAATCTTATCAAATGATAATTTATTACTAAAGATAATAACGCACTTATTTGAAACTAATAAGTGGAGCGAGTGTGGGTTTACAGAAATCAATATTCTGCTCCCAATAATGAAACTTTATTTATTAGATGACTAGCTCATGCGGTTTAATTCTTTTAAGGCGTCTCAGTTCTTGTGTTATGTCAAGAAGTTGTATTGCTTCACTGTTGGTATGTTGCAGTAACCTTCTTTCATGTTTGATTGCAAATTCCTGGATCACTTCATCAATCCATTTGACATTTAGGTCTTTGTGTAATTCCTCGTTGGTTACGTAGCGGTAAGCATTCGTTATTGTACGTAGAAATTTGTTTTGATAACGTTGAATAATTAAACGATTTGATTGTTTAGTACAGCCCCAGAGCTGGATACCATACGTCCAAATTGGTTTAATTATTGTTTCGTAGATCAGGCATTTACAGTACAGGCTAAGCTTAGAATGTCTTCCTATTAGCCAGTACATCTCACGTTGTTTCATTTTCATTTGCTCTGCTTTTTGTCTAACATGATGTTTCCAGTTCAATCTTGAATCGAGATGCATTCCGAGATATTTTGCAGATTCAGCTTGGGGAATTTGTACCCCATTGAAAAATGTATGGATGTTGCTATTTTTGTGCCGCAACGTGTATGTTACATGGACTGATTTCAGCTCGTTAAGCTTTATTTTCCAATCCCTGGTCCATTGGCTGATTTTATCGAGTGCGTGCTGTAAGCATTCTACTACTTGGTTCTGCGATTCGCTTGATGCCAATACTGCGGTATCATCAGCAAAAGTTCCAATGAAGGTTGTTTCCGTTGTCGGTATATCAGAAGTGTAAAGTAGATATAGGATGGGTCCTAATACGCTACCCTGGGGCACCCCTGCTACGGCTGGGTAAAAGTTGGAGTATGTTACTTCATGTGATACTCTAAATATTCGTTTGGAGAGATACGACTCGAGCAATTGGCAGTAATTTTTTGGCACTAATTTACTTATCTTGTAGATAAGACCCTCATGCCACACTCTATCGAAAGCCTGTGATACATCTAGAAATACGGCAGGGCAATATTTCTTCTCTTCAAGTGCTTGTTCTATCTTTGCAGTCACGCGATGAACTTGATCAATTGTCGAATGTTTATTCCTGAATCCAAACTGGAAGTCAGGTATAATGATCATTGGTCTTAGTCGTTTCAATAACAACTTCTCAAACAATTTTGAAATAGTAGGTAACAAAGAGATCGGCCTGTATGAGCCCATTTGCTCGGCTGGTTTGTCTGGTTTTTTTATCATGATTATTTGTGCAACCTTAAAACACTCAGGCACATATGTAAGTCGAAAGCAAGCATTATATATATATGTTAACATAGTCACTGCTCTCTTTGATAACTCCTTAAACATCCTTGGCGAAATGTCATCAATTGGTGACTTTTTGGGATTCAGATTCATGTCAATTTCTTGTGCAATTTCAAGTGGGGTGACACTTCTGATATTTGATGGAGATCTACAGACTGGTTTAGGATCAATCCTAGATTGTATGTCGTGAGGTTGAAATACTGATGCCAAATGTTGTGCAAATAGTTCTGCTTTTTCTTCGTTACGTCGCACCCATTCTCCATTTATGTTCCTTATAGGTGGCACTTGGATTATTGGCCTCTTGAATCTTTTAGTAGCTTTCCAAAGAGAATAATTTTTGTCAGCTTCAGGACCCAGTCCTTTCAAATAATATTCAGCACAAGCTTCTTTATGTTCTTTAATTAATCGGTTAACTTTATTACTTACCCGATTAAATTCTCTTTTGTCATTAATGTTTCTGGTTCTATGCCATACGCGCCTTTTCCTGCGCCTTTCTTTTATCAGTTCCCGAATCGCCAGGGGGTAGTTGATCTCTTGTACGACTTTCTCACCTAATACGGGTGTAGCCTCTTTAGCTGCATCACGCATGGAGTTAATAAAATGTTTAGTTTGTAATTCAAGTTCTTGTTTAGTTTTAAGACTAACTTTTAAGAGAGGCTCAATTAGAGTATCCAGTTTCTCTCTAAATAATTCCCAATCAGTAAATTTATTAGTAAGGTTAAGTTTGGTTTTCTTTCTTATGACTAATGTACTCAGAGTCATTAAGACCGGTGTATGATCGGAAGTAAGGTCGTCAATGCCTTCAACTTCAATGTAATTTGAGGCTATTCCTTTCGAGATATAAAAGTCAATCAAATCAGGAATTTTGTTTATGTCTGTAGGCCAATAGGTAGGTTTACGCGATGAGTATTATTCACAACCTGACATTTCTATTGCACTTAGGAGTTCTTTTCCTTTTCCTGGTGTTATGAGTCGAGATCCCCACGCAGTATGTTTCACGTTGTAGTCACCTCCTATAATAAACCTTGGTCCAAGTTTATTAAAAATGTTGACATATTGATTTCTTACGATATTATGTCTTGGTGGGCAGTAGATCGCCCCTAAACTTAGTTCAGCACCACCATGGTTAATCGTTATTACAGTTGCTTGCATAAATGGTTCCTTAATTTCTTCTTGTTGGAAATGTAGGATATTTTGTTTGATTAAGATTGCTGTCCCTCTTCGAGCACGACCACTAGGATGCAATGTCCAATAGGCTCTATATCCTGTAATTTTGATAAAGTTTTTCTCCGTAAAGTGCGTCTCTGATATTAAAGCTACATCTATGTTGTTGGTTCTTAGAAATACTTCTAGTTCTTGAGCTCTTGCATTAAGCCCGTTAGCATTCCAGGTAATTATACGTAGGAATGTTACAGTCATTTACTTTTTATGTTTTAGCGGTTTGTTTGGTGGTTTGGAATTATCTTCCAGTTTATCCACCCTGTTAGTAAGCTGGCTGAAATTTTGTCTCATTTCTGCCTGAAATTCGGTGAGCATTTTCATTATATTACTAATGGTTGGCTCGTTTGGCACAGGCTTCTGCCTGCTTACTTGATTTGAATTGTTATTTGAGGTTTTGGTCACCTGGGCGTAGGAAACCCCCTCTCTAATTGTATCATATTGTTGGTTTGGCTTTTGCTGTAGGCGCTCTGCTACTGTAATTTTTCTCGGTAGCTGAGCATTTAGTTTTTTCTGATACACCAGGCATCCTTTATAGCTAGCCGGATGACCTTTTTCTCCGCACAGTGCACAAGTTGGTATAACATTTCGCGGCCGTCCCATTTGACCATATTCCAGAAATTCATTCAATAATACTTTCAGAATCCCATTTCCATCTAACACTCAATCTCATCATAATCAGCTAAAAAATGCCTGAGTTCCTTCCCAGATGGACATATTCCAGAACTTCTTCCAAACACCGTTTATGAATCTCATTTCCATCCAACAAACACAATCCCTTCATAATCAGTTAATAAATAAACGAGTTCTATCCTAGATAGCCATATTAAAGAACATGTGCAAAATCTATAGTCGATTAAATTTAAAAACATTCGAATTTAACGGACATTCGGATTTAACGGACTCCCCAATTAATTAGATACAATGTAAAACATCTCAAATCAGCATTAAAAAAATAAAACAATTATATTTATTTAATAATTTTAACATATAAATCACAATTTTGCAATTTTACCATTTCTAGAAACGGCAACACCAACAAAATATTGTCCTTTTATTAAATTGATTAATAATTGAAAATTTATTATTTTGGATGCAAATGTGTGATATTTTACATTATAGCTGATTAATATAATTGAAAAATATGCAGCCAATTATTCATAAATGAGAAATCTGTTAAAACATTCATAGTTATTGTCATTGTGGTAATATCGTTCCATAAAAATCGTTTCATAATCCAAAAATTCTCCTGTCATTCCAAAAACCTAATCAAATTGAAGTTTTGTCATTTAGAATAATCGTTACTTATTTTAATCTATGTTGATCAAACATTAATAATTATATTTGTACCTAATTTATAATCGTTTCCCAATTATTTGTAACCGAGAATCATTCAATATTTCTTAAACTACATGAAATCTATTTAGTTGCATACGTACATATAATAATCGAGCTAACCAATTTATATCTCGAAAACAAAAATATGTATCTATATAATATGCGTATATTCATAACTTAAACTCGTTTGTACACAAACTTGAAATTTGTGTTTGTACACAAGCTGTCTTTATACAATACGAAAAAGGAATGAATCGAAAATCAAAAAACGAAAACTACACAAATATAAAATATGTAAACCAACCAAAATATAAATAAAAAAAACTCGTGTACGAATTCGTGCGATGTTTATTCGGCTATACAAAAAACAAATTAGAAGTAGAAAAATATACGCAAAGTCGCAAAGATGTGTAAGTGCATAACCCGTAAATACAATTATATAAAATAAATAAACTGGTGTGAGTGTATAACTCATTTGAATTGTATAACATATACATATGCGTGTTTTGATGAAATTTTTTCTTCTGTTTCGGCAATCTTTATAATGCCTCTATTACACCAAGAAAAATGTACTGTCAGTAAAAAATACTGGAAAACCAAAAAAAGAAAACATGATATAAAATTGCATTGGAGTGAAGAAGACAAATCTTTTTTTTTTGTTATAGCAAGATTTTATAGCTAAATTTTGACCGATACAAAACAAAAAACATAACCAAACAAATTTATTTTTTTATGTGGCTTGTTGTGTGTGTTGACAATTATAAAATTAGTGGTTTTTATTCGCGATTTTAAAAAATGTACTATATACCCAAAACAGTTAATTAATAAGATATGTCCACTGTTTTTGCTCACTTTGAAAAATAATACATATAATCAAAAATGACAGAAAAGAGCATTATACCATAATTAACTATAAAAAATTTGATGATACATGTGTGAGAAAAATATTTTCAATCGCTACACAATATTTCTTTATATGTATTGAAATGTTGCCATAAAAAGTACTCTCGATACATATTTTCTAAAATTATTATGGCAACATCACAAACACATACACAAATATTTTGTCAGTAAATTTTACTGATTTTGTTTTTTGTTTCATTCTAGTATAAAGAAAATCTATATTCTTATCTCGTTTTGTTTTTACTGGCAGTAAAACTTTTTTGGTGTAATAGAGGCATAAAGCTCTATAATCTTTGGTATAAGTGTATTAGTGCAGAAACAAAAAAAAATGAAGAAAAAAAATTCAAATTTACGTTGCATTTTAGTGTAACCAACACACTCTTTGTTAGTTTTTTTATGAATAGGTATATGACAATGAGAAGAGTAAGCAGGACTTATATTTAAGTAGATTCTGGATGAGGTCATCTTCGTGGTAAGAAATTGTTGCGGTACTGAAAAGCTAGGTTGTCTTATTTTTTTTTTTGAAAATTCAAACATTTTTCCGGAAAATTTAGAAATTTTTCGACAATGTTTTGCTTGTGCATCGGGAAAAAAATTGAAAATCATGATGCTTATCTGATTTTTCCGATGTCACTTCAATTTGAAATACGTAACATTGATATTGCTTTTAATTGTACGTAATGTTTCATATTTATTCATATAACTTATAAAGTTAGCCAAACGCAAGAATTTCGTCGATTTTATCTAATATAAAAATAAAAAAAACATTTAACAGAACAAAATTTATAATAAGAAAGTAATTTTAATTCTAAAACTAGAAATTTATGTAATTAAAACACGTATATTCACCAACGTATAATAAATATTTCAAATATCACACAATACCTTTTTAACTCTCCCTGTCGTGAAGCTTTAGATATCGATCGAAATTTTTTGGTTATTTCCTTATCGGTTACCGAAAAATTTTCGTCATCTGATCGTTGATAATTTAATGGCAACGGTGGAATTGGGGGTGCGACATCATCATTCTTTTCCAGACTGGTCGACTGTGGCGAGTAGTTCCCGTATTTCAACCAATTTTCAGATTTGCTGTGGTCATGAGTAATAGGCGTATACTTTTCCTATATCACAAATTTAGGAAAGCTTATTAATAAATATTAAATGTGAATATGTAGGACATTGGTTTTATGCAATACATGAAATATGGTATTTTCATTTTCGTTTTGGTATGGCAAACGAAATTTCAACAAAACTTAAGCAAGATTGTTAAAGGAAAGGCGTGTTATAAAATATTATAGTAAAATATATGGTAAAAAACAATAATATGAATTTATTAATATGTATTTAATTAATTATAAATGTGGATGAATTTTCTACTAGCCATAAATTATTATTTTAACAATGACATGCTCGCTAAAAACTAAAAAAATTGCAATACAGTGACATAGATGCAGTAAATAAACGGCTAAATCAAATAATATTTTATTTTATTTCTTACACCATCACCAAGATTCCTTAAGTCATAACATGACTAGAAATAAATTTATAAGCCAAATATAAAAAAATGAATAAATCAAATAATTCAAAATTCTCAATGTTGACTAAGTTATTATCTATAGGCTTACCTTTGATCTATTTTTGGGGGCTAATTTAAATATTCCGCCAAAACGTAGTTCGCTCTTTAAACCATCTTTCGTCGTTACTGAATCTTTTTTTTTATAGAAAAAGTCGGATACAGTTTGGATTATACCTCTTCGGGATTCTTTGCCAGCAATGACTACCTTATTGGGCGGCCCGCCGCCCATTTGATTCGTGTTATTCGTAGAAGATGACGACGATGACATTGAAATTATATTGTTATCAATAAAATTAAAATTCTTACTATATTTTGGTGTTTGCGGTTGAGATTTTGGCGTTGGATCAATATAACTGTTACGTAAATCCGATGCTAGTTTATGTGCCGTTGTTATATCGTTAACACTTTTCGATGACATTAAACGTTTCTCGTGATATTTCATATCATCTGATTTATTTGTGGCTAGCTTTATTACATCTAAATTGTATCGTTTTCGCAATAAATTAATTTTTTCTTCGGGGCTTAAACCTAAATCTTCATTTGATTTTAAACGAGCACGGGCTCTTGCTTCTTGGCGATATTTTTCTGTTGACGCAATATATTCTTCGTATTTTACGGTATTTTTTACAGGAATACGAGATAGTGGTGGTCTATAATGATGACTAATGGATTGCTGTTGTGACTGAATGATTGGTGTACGAAAGTCTGGTTTTTGTGTTGTGGAAGTTATACAGAATGATTGTGTTTTAGATAGCTTGGGAGGTGTATTAGTACTGATTGCATTTTCAAGATAATCACTCAAGGGTCGGATACCTAAAGATTAAATAACAACATTTGGTATAAATTAGTTTATAATCGGAACGAGAACACTTACCTGTTTCAAACGAGTCCCCATTCTTCATCGGTGACGTCAAGTTTAAACTATGTCGTCTTTCTGTATCTTTTCTCATTTTAGGAGGAGTAACTCGGTCAATAGGAATTACTTTTTCGTTAGGGACACCATTTGGATTGTGTGACACTACGTTGGATGGACTGCAGAACATATTACGATTACGGCTACGATTCAATCGTTTTTCGGCATTTAATTGTTTTTTACTTTGAAGTTTATCCATAACTAAATCATGTATTAAATCTTTTTGTTTAGTACGCTCTTTTGTGATCTCTTCGAGTTTTTTCGTGACCGTTGGCGGCGATAAATCCTGATTTACAGTATTAAATATTGTTAATGTTTTCGTCGGGGTATTAATTTGATTTGATGGATTAGTAATCGATTGGTCGTCACCTTTTGAAGACTTCCTTCGTGATTTTCTCATGTCTAATGAATCACGAGCAGAGCTAATTTCACGAATTTTTGTTTGTAACTCTCGCACATATTCTTCGTAGCTCATTTCATCAGGCGTCTTATTATCATCTTTTAAAACCGGTACAGTACCACTATTAATGGTCTTCTCCAAAAGCTTTTCTATTTCGGATGTGCTTTTATCGACAGTCTTACTTTCCTCGATAGAATTCAATTGCCGATCTAAATCTGATAAATTATCAAGCTTTAAGGGATACGAATCAAGCGGACTTGTGACAACCGTTAATGCGTCACTATCTTCTGTCGTGGTGGTCGTTTGTGATCCAAACATAATGAGACTATCTTCTTCAATATCATTCGGTATCGAATCTTGGTTAATATCGCTTTGGGATTTAATCTCACTCAACAGTGTTTTGGTAGGCTCGTTTATCGGTGTCTTTAAATCATAATCATTATTCAATATACAAGCTCCCTGCTCAATAAAATCAATTTTTGGCATATCTTTGTTAATCGCCTCGGTAATGGGCATTTTATTTGATATACATTTTCCCAGACTTGATTTATTATTGGTTGCAGAGGGCTTTGAATCTATCTTATAATCTATTTCAACGAATTCCACATATCCCCGATTTTTCAACATTGTTTTATTTGTTGTAGAATATGTTTCTATGCAACTTTCCTCGGATCCCGTATCCATAAATTCAATATTATCAAAATCTAAATGTTTTCCTAGTGATTCCCCCATCTGTGAAATTACTGTATTATGTATTTTAGTGGATGATTGCAATAATAAGGTTTCATTTGCGATAGTAGAACGCTTTTTTTTTTTATTTCGTTTAATCGTCCCCTTGTTCGAATTCAATGCGAATTCGATGTCAACAAAATTTTCCGAAACAGCATCGTCAGCCGTCCAGTCTGATAGTTCAGTCTCCGTTAATGCTTGCCCAGTTGCTTCCGTTTCCGAATCTGAATTCTGTTCATTCACAATCGGTTGAACTTTCATAATTCCAGGATTAGGATTCGCAATAGTCGGAGTTTTATCGTAGTCATGATTCTTATAATCTACTTCACCAGGCTCCTGAAATTTTAAATTTTTGGGCTTATCAAATTTAGTCGCTTCTGTTGAGGAATTATTTAGAATTGTTGGTGTGGGAATACTGCGTAATGTATCAATTTTATTTTCATTTCTAGTATCAAATTTTAAATCTGGTTTTTTATATTCAAATTTCAATAATTTATCTAGCCTAGATTTATCATTAGTATCACATTTTTCAATTTGATGATCACTTGACGGTGAGACTTGTTGCGGGATGATAGTACCTTCAGGTAACTTTTCTAATAATTTTATGTCTTCAGGATCACCCACATATTTACCGTTAATTATCATGAGACTATCGATTTGCATTAGTTCACCAGTTGTATCGCGTATTTCGACACGGGGCGGTATGATTTTTTCATTTGTACCACACTGCGTATCTGGGCTAGTCGCTGAATCCAGAATATAATGTGGTATCTCATCAATACTGGATGTACTTGAGGATTTCGAAGATGAAGAACTGGAAGATAAACTATCGGTTTCAATGCCATTATTTTTTGGAAAAACTTTCTCCCAAGATAATATGGTAGGGACATGGATTGTCGTTTCGTGCACTGGACTACGAGGTCTCGACTCGTCATTATCATTACTTGCATCCACAATATTATCGTTCTGCTTATCGAACATTAAATCGATAGTATTTTTAGTTCGCTCGGATAAATTATAAGATTTTATCAAATCCGGAATTGTTGTATTAAAATTTTCATTTTGTTCTTCGAGTGATCGATCAAGAACCGGAGTATCACCTGTTAAATCAATCACATCCGATTTTATATCCAAACTCTCAATAAACTCTTGATTTTTTATAATTATAGTTGACGGAATTTCAATATTATAAACATCAATAATTTTACTATTCTTTTCCGACTTAGGTGATATAAGAGTTAGATCTATGGTTTCAATTGGTTGCCATTTCTCCAAAACTTTGATTTTATTTTCAAGTAGCGTAGTGTTTATAGTTTCATTGACTATTTTCTTATCATTATTCTGATTGTTATCGATTTTTATATTTTCTTTTTCATCATTAATATTGTTATTTAAATTATTAGAATTTTTGTTTTCACCAATTCTAGTGTTCCGCAAAAACATTTGCATGCTTGGTGAAATTTCAGCAGCAGGATTCAATAATTTTTGACACTCAGAAATATTTGAATGGAAATTTTTAAGTTTTGAATCTAGTATTGAAGTAGATCCTGATTTTTGGATTCCTCCGGAAAGATTTGGCTCACCTAACAGATATCGTTTTTTAAGCTCTAGGGATTTTTTCGAAGCAATTCCTTCCGTTGATGGAGTTTTATTGAGTAAATAGTCACCGGGGTGAGGATTTTTAAATGGTTGAATATTCGTATTAAGAACATCGGGATCAACTTGAACTAGAGGTTTGAATTTCAAATGTATATCTTTGTCAAACTTATCTTTTGAGGCAATGTTATGCGTTGTATAATGGCGGTTACTAAAACCATTTTCAATAACACCTTGTTTAATCTGAAACGAAATAAGAAACAATAACTGATAAGCATAAATTTCTTTTTAATTTGAATGAAATCCGTTACTAATAACTAATCACAGCTATTAAGAGTACCCATGTAATTTTAAATCGAAATCGATCGAGTGATTTTTTAAACTTTCTAGACAAATTTTTTAATTAAAACATGCAAAAATTTAATTTTTGCGAAATAAAAAACAAGTCTTTAGAAAAGTGTGTTTCGGGAAAGGAATCCAACGGTACCATTCGTGTCAGTTACTTTAGGGTCACCCTGTATAGATAAAATTTCGTATATAGGAGTTCACAATTGATGTCGTTCTCTCATGACATTTCTAAACTTCAAATAAACAATAAAATGCTGTTTAATATCTCCAATACATACTTACATAAAACACATAAATTTTGTTTTTTGTTCTATTTGAACCATAAAATTCACATTGAGTTGAAAAAGTAAATAGGTAGATGAGGACATTCGAAATGAACTTCAGACATAGTATTATATTATATAACTTCAGACATAGTTGATTGAATACATATAGATATTACTACTGGGAATTCTGCCGCTACGTTTGGTTAATGTCTCTACTAGTCACATATACATAGATAGAGGCATAGTTGTGCGAGAGAGGTTTTTTCTTTCTAGCAACATAAAAAACCGAAAAATTTAATTGTTGTTGATTTTCCAATAAAAAAATTGCATTTGTATTGTATATCAACTTTTTATTACATAACAAAATATTATTTTGAAATGTTATGACTGCTATTTCACTTACTCTTACATACAATTGTACCATCAGTATATAACAAAATAAATATGGTTGAATGGAGTTATCATTGAATGAAGTAACCTTTGTTTTAATTTGTTTCGAAAAATATCAACAAAAAAATTGTGTTGCAGTGCAAATGAAAATATATTCCCATCGCAATATCTGTAAAATCTGTGAAAACGTCATATACAACCTCCACTCACATAGTTGGAATACGACCGAAAAAATGAAAACAGAATGTAGAACATAAATACAATTTCATTATTATTGTCTATTTAGTTTTGTCATATATATTGCATAGATTCAGTTGAGAGAGAGGAAAACACATTTCATTCGATTTTATTTTTTTTTGGTAAAATTTCTAGTGGTGTGGGTAAAAAATAAATCAAAAATATGTTTTACTCCGTTCTAGCAGCTTTGAATTAATTGAGTCTA
The DNA here is from genome assembly GCA_947310385.1 of Nephrotoma appendiculata. Taxonomy (NCBI): domain Eukaryota; kingdom Metazoa; phylum Arthropoda; class Insecta; order Diptera; family Tipulidae; genus Nephrotoma; species Nephrotoma appendiculata. The sequence goes on along the minus strand of OX371224.1, from coordinate 217,398,815 downwards.
TCTTTGTTCTTCTTAAACCTACATGAAGTGAGTTGTGATCTTTTACAATGTGTAGGAAGCAAGAAAAAATCAAAATTGTTGTAATTCGCAGTGGTATTATCTATAATGTATTCAATCAACGGTATTATTGAGTATTTCGTAAATAAGAATTGATACAGCAGGTTTTTTACGAGACTATCGTAGAAAAAATATCATTTTTAACATTTGTGAAAGTTCCCTATTGCAAATCTCATGTGAATGTAACTCTCGCTTCGCTCTATGTTATGAATTTTGTACGTTTTTCTCAAGCAATTCTAGTGTAAATTATACGTATACACTTATACAGTGTATAATATACACTTTTAATATGTGTAATGTAATATTCAATCGAATTAAATTCTCGTATTATATTTTTCTCAACCGATATTACACATGCATGCGCAAAGGTAAACATTTTTGCAACCACAATGATGTTTGTCTCAAATACTCATAAAACTTCGCAAAAATGTTTACCTTTGCTGTTTACATGTGCTTTATCGGTTGAGAAAAATACATCATGAGAATTTTTTCAAACCTCGCAACGTCGTGAATATATGACTTTTAAATAAAATAGATTTTATTAATGTTTTATAATAAATATTAATACTCCCCAGTTTAATTATTACATTTTTTTTATAAATAATGGAAACAATTTTTTTTTTATTTATTTAAATTATTACAACTGAATACAATTCATTTAATAATTTTTCTTTCTTAATTTAGTCACTTGTGAATGAGAAGAGGCCAGCTCCATTTATAGTTATTTACTGAAGAATAGTCTTTGCTCTGGTGGTCTTAATCCTTTAAATCAATTGGTTTCGTTCTCTGCAATCGTCTTACTGCGTGAAGTGTCTAACATACCACGAAGCTCTTCATTTACGTGTTGATAGATACGTTGTCCATAAATTACTGCAAATTGTTTCATTTCTTCTTGAACCGTCGGGATATTTAGGTCCCTATGAAGGTGAACATTCTTAATGTACCACGGAGCGTTAACAATACCACGCAGCATTTTGTTTGAAAAGTTTGTATTATTTTGGTGTTGGTAAGTCCATACAGGCTTTAGCACCTGTTGATACAATAGCAATTTATTTTCGGTTGACAATTCCGAATTTTTCCCGAGCAGCCAATACATTTTTCGATATTTGATATTAAGCTCATCTTTTTTCTTTTTAACGTGCTCTTTCCATCTTGAGCCTGGTATCTAAGGTCATCCCTAGATATTTAGCATTATTTGCATACGGGGAATCTGCTGACCGTTAATGATTACAGGTTTGGAAACAAAATTGAGAAGGAAAAACTGAGTAAATTATTAAGTGGATTAACTGAAGAAATATGAATGATAGTGAAATTACTTTTAGGTTTATTTACTAGGGATTTGATTAAACTAGTTAGGAAATTAACACAACACATTATTAATTTAAATGGTATTATGAATTTTATTTTCCATTATTTCTGTGCACTTTATCACTAGATTTAATTTTAAATTTAAATAAAAAATTAATATATATTATGTATCTTTTTCTTTATGTGATAATTTTATTTCTATTTCTAGTTTCGAGAGTTCTCTCTTCGTCAGCTATTTTTACTATTTTAATTTTTGCTAAATTTGGTTCACAAATTTTTCCTTTATAAATTCGTAAATTTCGTTGTACGGCATCCTATCGTTCACTAGTTGTGGGTTGTTCCTCTGTTGATATATTTTATACTCCTCTTTCTAATGGTATTATGAAATTTAATAAATTCACAAATTGTTAGGCACTTATTATTTTTTAATACTTGCGTCGTTCGAAAAATGTTTTCGATGAATAGAACCGCTCGTTTATGATCTCCATTTTTGTTGTGTTAATAATTTTAGTAAATATTTACTTATTTGTTTTAATAAAAAGTTTTGAAAAGGAGTTACATATTCCTTTTTTAGTTTTCGAAAAAATATTTATCCACAACAAAATTAATCTAAAATGGTAATAAATCCCAAGTAGAACGAACAAAAATCGAAATAAAATGTGTTCGCCGCATTCACTTATTTTAACTGTTCGTTAACTCTACGCTAACTCGCGGATTTTTCCAAGATAATTATTGCCACTAACACATGTAATTTCCTTTATAGTACCTATATTATAAATTATTTACTGCACACATACAATTCTTATTTTTTTTATTTGCCTTCGACTTGGCTGTGTATATACGCAATGATATTTTGCTACGAATTTGTTAACCTCGATTTTTTTTTGTATTTAACATTTTCATATAGAAATCGTGTGTATATATTAACACATTACAGTCCATTTTTTATGAACTTCAGCTGTGTTTAAATTAAAACCATTTTTTGACAATAAATAAAATATTTTTCTTATTTTAAGTTATTAAATAGTATTTTTAATATATAAGTAAAACCACCGTTTGATGTAACCAAAACAAATTTTAGCTCCTTTATATTGGATTTGTACCTTCAAAATCCATAACACGAAACACGCGAATGGACCGTAATGTGTTAGGTACAGGTTACGAAGTGTTAACAAATACATAGCGAAATATAATAATTCGCTAAGGCGTTGGAATTATATTTTGAATATAAGTTCATAGTATTTCCCACACGTTTGTAGTTTTGCCAAGTGGGAACTATAGATAGAATAAAAAAATAACGTAATAGAGCGAGAAATAGGATTAATTTTTATAAGTTGTAGCTGCAATTTTCAATGTAAATACATATTTTAGTTTGCTTTTTACATTTATATTTTAAGGCACTAGACTATATTCTACCAAAATTTTTAAATCAATCCCAAATAAACAAGACAAAATTTTTTAATACAAAAAATGAGGTGTGTCCTATATAATACTATTTAATATTTATCTAGATTCAGCACCCTTAGATTTATTTAACACCATAAAAAGTAATTTGCCGCGACAATTTGGCACTATTTCAATATTTTTAGCACTAATTCTAGCACTTTCAAAAATTCTACTCCAACTTTTTCGCTATTTGTCTAGTTTCTACTAGACTAGATTAGATTCTTTCTAATGGGTGTTTTCACTCCGTCAACAGAATGAATGGTAAACTAGTGACTTGACCTCACAATATTTTGTATGAAATGTAATAAAAAAAATATTATTTATAAGCGGAATACTTTTTGCAACCTTGATATGGTATGATATCAAATGGCCGAATGTCGAAGGGCCGAATGTCGAAGGACCGAATTTCAAAGGGCCGAATGTGTCGAAGGGCCGAATGTCGAAGGACCGAATGTTGAATTGCCGAATGTGTCGAAGGGCCAAATGTGTCGAAGGGCCGAATGTCGAAGTGCCGAATGTCGAAGGGCCGAATGTGTCGAAGGCGAATGGGTCGAACGGCCGATTTTTTTTTTGATTTTTTTTTCGTTTTTAGAAATATATTTTTTTTTATTTTTTTATTTAATTTAATTATTTAATTTAATTATTTTTTGTACCATATACCTATTATCAGAAGGCTGACAAATAGGGCTGAATGTCTCTGGTGGCGCATGACAAAATTTTCCTTCACCAAAATGTATCGCTGACCGGATACGTGGAATTTCATAAATATTCAAAGATGAAAAATATTAAAATACATGAATTCATAAGAAATTCATTTATGTTTAATAAAATTATTAGAATATTACAAAATATTCTATAAAAAAAATATGAAAAATAAAAAAAAATAAAAATATTCTAATATTCTTAAAATATTTTATTTTGTTATAAAACAACAAATATAAAAATTATATTTCTAAAACAAAAAAAAAAAAATCGGCCCTTCGACCCATCGACACATTCGGCCCTTCGACATTCGGCCCTTCGACATTCGGCCCTTCGACATTCGGCCCTTTGTACCTATTCCCTTTATATACCACAAAGCTCCCTTATTGAGCGATAGATCTCCATCATTTTCATTAACGGGATCACCGGACTATCGTAGTTCTAATTCTAAGGTCCTAACGCTTGCAGATGAGCTTAGCATTTTTAAAACCGTGGAGGCAGCAACGATATCCACAAACGACTTGATCCCAATCTTCCAAATAATATAGCACTACTTTCATAATCGACACATAATTTTTTATAAATTTCTGGACCCAAATTTATGAAATGTGCATACATTATGAATATTATTTTAATTCTACCTTTTATTGAGAATTCAAAAGAAAATATTCTGAATATTCCGAATAAACAAAAACATACATAGAATAGAAACTGAATTTATAAGAAAAAGCTAATTTTGGAATATGTTGATAATATTTTGTGACGGTGCATTTTTCTGGATGTAATGGGGTCTGTAGGGTCTCTTGTGGATTGGTCTCACTTCATATGCGGCAATTTTGTTTATTAACAAACCCGTAAGGCCAAAAATAAGCCTCATCGTTGAACACAATTTGACGATAAAACAACGGGTCATTTGCCAACTGCTCTAGAGCCCATTCGGTAAAAGAACGACGCTCATAATGGTCTCGTGACTTCAATTCCTGCACTAGCTGGATCTTGACGGGTGTAGGAAAATATCTTTGCGCAAAATTTTCCATGTAGTGGACGGATAGTACCCCAATTCCTGCGAACGACGACGAATCGATAAATTTGGATCTTCTTCCACACTTACCTTTACAGCGGCTATATTCTGGTCGATTATGTGCGCCATAAAAATCACGAATTAAGTTGCGCGAATCGACGACTGATTTTCAAAGTAAATTTTAATAATTTTGCGGCGTTGTTTAAAGTGAGTCTATTCATGATGATTTGTCAGAGTGTATTTTTCATAAAAATTTAATTTTTTGTTTTATTTTTTACAATTTCAAGTTCTATCAGGCTTAAAAAACATCCTTTATATAGACAATGCACAATGTAACACAAAACACAGTAAAACGCCTAAGTAGTCGCGATTTATTTTTGATACCACCAGCAATCAAACTCGGGACCCCCAAATTACAGAGCAAGTGCTCTACCTACTCTTCTATCGAGGGTGACTAAACAGCGACTTGAAATAGACGATTAACTAAAATATGATGTACGGGCTTATTTGCATTTATATTTTTTCAACTGTTTCCTTATATAACATGCAAAAAAACAACCAATCAGATGTCGGAAAGGAATTGAGGGAATGTAAAATGTTCTAACAACGCCTATGTTTCAATTAGTCTTTTGTTATTTTTTGCTTTTAAAATATAAGGGCAAATTAAAAATTTCTTGTTACATTTTTGTTATTAAAGGTCTGTGAGCTAAAAATTATTTTTGTAATTATGTATATTTAAAATTTCGTGACATTTTTTTAGCTCTATTTACTGTCAATTTGGCACTATTTTGAGTACTTTAATTGAATGAATTTTTTTTAGGAAAAATCACCAAAAAATGACCAAACGGTTACTACTGCAGTCTGATGGGACAACAGAATTTTTCAATTTACAGAATTCAATGTTTCATTACAGCTACTAGCTGTAATTTCTTGAGAAATAAAATACTAGAGGGCAGTTTTGGTATTAATGGCGTTTGTGCAACCATGATGAAGAATTTTATTTTACTATGGCGAATTCAGAAACCAAAATTACTAATTCTACTGCCATTTAACATTGTATTTCTCTACAAAATACAGTCAGGGTCGAAACCAAATTGCCACTGAACATTTGGTAACTTTGTCCCGATGTACAAATAATAAATGTCTATCACCCAGAAAAACCCAAAATTAAAAAATATTTATCATATTTTTAAAACAACCATAAATATTTATACTCATCAAAATACTACTATGTGAAACTAATGGGATATTTGAATAGCAGTTTATTTACCGTGCCTCAAACAGATATACAAATATAAATAAATTGGAAAAATAAAATGTCCACACCGTTATGCGAGATTTATTCTTATTTTTCCTATCGACTTGTATTAGGTAGTTGTTAAAGTTTTGATTTGATATGCACTTGAATTAAAATGTAGAAAATTTAAAACTGTTACCTGTACTTTGGTTGGTTTTTTAACATAACTGTCATCTATATAAATTTGTGGTGGATTTTTTGTGACAGGATCCAAATCAAATTCAGAATCAGTTGATATTTCTGTTGCTGAATTTAGCTCAACATCAGGTGATGAAGTATCCGAGTCGGATTGTGCCTGAAATATAATAAAAACTTTAATAAACAAAAACAAAAGTATAATTTTGTTCTTAATTTAATAAATCCGTGCAAAATGAATAAAAATGAATCACGGGACTTCTTAGATTTTAGTTAAGGTACTTATTAAAATTTAAAATTATCCTTGAACAACAACATAAACTACAACACAAATTTTACGTCAAGATAATGATCGGGTACGACCTGTTAATGAATGATGGTATGAGTTTTTTTGTTATTAAAATCAAATAAATAAATCAAAAATAAACAAAAATTTGTCACTTTAAGCCAACGAGCCGCCAAATGAATGACTCGCGCGTCATAACCTTCGATCGACATTCTCATAGTTTTTAATTGCATTTTTCGTAAGATTTTGCATATTAAATTTTTGGGTATTCTGGGTGACAGCCGGATACCAACTTTACATCAGGGTGATATAGGTATTAAGAAAGTAATTTTCCAAAGGCTCACCATAAATATAAGACAAACAAATAATGAAAATATCTTGAAAACTTTTATGACAATTAATCTAATTAGCTAAACCAAATACAACGGAAATAATTGGCGTTATTTTCTTGACAACATTACAACTACAATTACATCGGATAAAGCCTCGCTTGGTAAAAATAAATCAAAAAAACATTTATTGTTTGCTTTATGATTGTCAAGAAAATACGCCAAATGTATGGGGTAGATTACTAATAAGCGGTCCGACATTAAAAAATATATAATATAATGCTTGTAACGCAGTCGTATATTCTGGTGATCGTCCCTGCTGCGTTTTTACAGTATGTTAACAATTCAGCCATTTATTTAGTATGGAACGCTTAAAAGTTAATTCACAAAATATTGTTATTTATCGCTCAATTCACATCATCGGGCTTAAGCATCATAAAACTCAAACAAATCAAAAACACATCAACCCCAATTACCTTATTTGTGTTCTAGATCGTACCCTTGGTTGCTTTATAAAATATTCAAGGTAAATAACATATAGGAAGAAGCAGGCTCGTACATTGCATTTCATTTAATTCAATTTTTTATATATATATTATTAGTAGGTAATTTTATTACGTATACAAAATTTTATTTTAATTTTTAACACTTATGAAATTACACACGACTCTTTCGGTTTGGACGATGTATTATGCTTTTTTGTGGAGGATTTACGCTGAAGCATTGGTGAATTACGGAAATAGTCGAACACAGATTTAGAACTATTTTTTTCATTTTTATAAGAATCTGAACTGGAGGAGTATACATCATTTATCGGTAAAGTTCTTTGACGTTCCTCTTCACGCTTAATCATTCGTTTCAGGTAAGGATTATTACCAACAATTCGTTCTTTCATAAATTCTTCCTTCTTCTGGTGAAGTTCATGACTACGTTCAAGCAAAGTGTTTGTTTCTTCGAAGGGTTGTTCTGGTGTTTGAAATTTTCGACGTGGTGGTCGGTCTGGTGATAATGACGGCGTTGAAATTGAGATAACAGTGGTGTCATTAGTTGTTTGCTCGGTTGAGGTTTCTTTATCATGTCTATGTTTATGACGCACCGCTGGCACAGGTGAACTTGTAACGGAAGTATATTTTATCTTTTTGCGATCGGGTTTCATTAGTAATGCAGCTTCTTGCGGTATCTGATTATCCAATATCTCAGTTTTATGTTCAACTGGAATATATTCTTTAGTCTGTTGAATACTTTCCCTGAACCTAGCTTTGTTGCTTTTTAAATTTTGGTTAAGCTCAGTTACGAAATTATTGTTTACATACTCCTCTTTCACTTTTAATTCATTTAGCAGCTTCTCGGGACTTTCTTGATAATCTTTGAACAACAAACTATTCTCAATACCACGTGTTCCATTTTCGAGAATATTTTTAGCATGCGATTCGATAGTTTGTATTACTTGCAATTCATCCTCTTTAAAACGTTGTATAGCAGTTTCTCTGCTCCCTGCTACAGTTGCAACTAGATTTTCTTGCAATCTAACTATGGGTTTAACTTCAATTTCTTCAAATTCCTTTTGTATATCTTCCATTTTTTTAATTGAATCAATTGAACTCTGTTTTATTAAATTTTCAACAATAGTCCCAACATGAACGTTACGAATACTTTTCTCTTGTTGAACTACTGCTTCATCCATCAAATTATCTATATTGACGTTTTCGGGAACTTCAGTTAAACTTTCGAAATATTTAGAGAAGTAATCGTCCCTAGGCGACATATTTGTTGTAGATAAGATTTTACCTGAATTACTTTCGTGAAGGGCATCTGCATCTAAATGTTCAGAAATCACCGAATATTTTGAGAAATTAGTCTCGAAATCGTTTTCAGGATTTTTGCGGTCTAAAGTATAATTCTTATTCTGTTTAAAACTTTCAGCTCTTTTTGGGGGGGATTCTTGTACCTTTTGCTTATTTTTTCTTTTTGATTCAGCAGTTATACCTGTGATATCCCTTGTTGTTTCATCAGATAGGATTTCCTTATCTGAAGTATCTATAGAACTTAGAATTTTCTTCATAGCTGTAGTACGCGCTTCATCTTCATCTTTCTGTTTAATTATTTTAGGTGGGCTATTCTTCTCAAAATACCCATTCATAATTTGCAACCGAGAATTACTTCCAATCAAAATTTTCGTAGTACTTTTTTCTAAGTTTACATCCACATTTTCATATGTGACCGCTTTTCTATTCGGAGATGGTTTCAAATTAGCTTCATTCGATGAAGTGATAGCTTGATCATCAACTTCAGTAATTACGTTGGCATACATCTCTGGTGGTTTCACGGTTATTTCAGTTACCTCTTCTAAAGTGCGGTTTAAATTATTGATATTTTCATACATGACAACAGAAAACGTTTGTGGTTGAGATTGTTCGCTGTTTCGTTGCGATTTATCACTTTGACTATTTTCATTTTGCAGAGAAAAGTCAAGTATTTCATCGTAAAATTTATCGAAATCAATTCCTTCGTGGTTGGCGTCACCGAAGGCTGATTTTCCAATATGGTCAAATCCACTATCGTCATTGATTGTAATCATTGCATCTTGAACAATTTCCTCTACAATACCGTTAACCATTGCCTGATTTTGGTTTATTGTAACTATCGAGTCCTCCAACAAATTATCGACTAGTCTATGTACCATTTTCTCGTCATCTTGAGATAAATCCTCTTTAGAGTTTTGTAAAATTTTTAAAAGTCTAGACGAATCCTTCTGATCGGCATCATCATTTTTATTATCAAAAACTTTTTGAAAAGTTTTTTTTCGATTCTCGTCCTCAACACGCTTTTCTAAAATCTCATAAATATTTTCGAAAAATAAACCAAATTCACGATACTCTGGGTCAATTTTAACAGTGTTTGGTTGAAGTGACTTTGATTTAATATCTTTTGGTGGGGATTTCGTCGTTGCCGTAGCCACTTTTTTCTTCCGAATAATTTTTTTAATCTTTTTCACTATTTTATTATTCGGAATAATTAAATTTTCACCTGATTTGAGTAATTTTTCAGATTTGGTTTGTTTCTCGCGGGTTACTGACTGCGCATGGTGATTGTCAATTGCAACATCTTTAGCAAGTTTCTCGAATAATTGTGTGTAGTCGCAACTTGGCGAATGAAAAATTTGGCTTGTTATTTTATCAAACATATCGACACTGTAACCCTCGGGCTCACTAACCTCTTTATGGTTTGGTGGAGAGTTTTGAAGTTGAATGTCAATAGCGCCGTCTAGAAGCTGATCAAACATGTCGATATCATCATCCAACATTTTTGACGTTGATGGATCTGGAGAAGATTGCTGTTTACGAAGAACTGGGCGGTCTAGTAAATTACGTTTTGGCAAAGGAGGTTTGGCAGCCTCTTTATTTAAATTCTCTTTAGAGTCAACCGTTGCATTTGATGCGCGTCGTTGAGACGCTGGACTTGACGCAAAATATTTTGTCAAGTCTACATTTTTCAATTCTTTTTGATTTTTATTAACTTCGCTATAATTGATTTTGGGTTGCTTTTGAGAGGGGAAAAATTTAGAAAGATCAAGATCTTTGTCGGTGATTGCTATTTTACTACCTCCTACTTTTGTTTTTATACAGTCCATCGTCTCAGAAAATGATTTTTGATCTATATCTTTGAGTTTTTTCGCTAATTTACTATTTGTGTACTTTTTCTTTAGATCATCAATCGCAAGAGAATCGAGTGTGATTTTTTCAATATCTGGATTATTTGGGGCATATAGTTGCTCATCAGTTATTGCGTCTAGGAATAATAATTCATCGTCGTTGTTGGACGTCGTTGTCTCAACTGAACTGCTTTTACTCAGTCTTATTAAATTACTATTCGAACTAAATTTGATATTAGTCAAACTTTCACATTTTTTATTAATTTTTAAATCGGCCAATATATTGCGATCAGTATTAAATGTATCCTGGCTACCGAGACTATTCAATTGTGTTAAAGATTTGTGCATCAAACTCTCATTCGGTTTGCCCACATTCGCCTGAAAACAACTGGGTGTTAGAGAATTAACCGAATTAGATTTCAACCATTTTTCTTTCATTGATAACTTTCTCATTATATCCGATTTCACCAAATTTTCTTTTTTTAAGGCGATTATATCTTTACTAACATTAAGATAACGATTCATTGCATAAATTTTCTCATTAACAGCATTCAAATTCTCGTTCAAAGGGCTGTTCACATTTTCACGAGACAAATTTATTTTATTCATTACGTTGTTATCAATATTATTACTTTTAGAACAAGGGCGAATGTTGACATTATTCGATACATATTCCACGTTGTTTACGTTACTATCATTTGTTTTGATTTTATTATGATTATTAATATTACCGGAAATTTCTAAATTATTGTTATTAGGTTCTGTTTCATTATTTGCCATTCCAACGGACACAATCTTTCATTAAAATATTTATTAAAAATTCAACATTTTGTTCGATGCGAAGTGAAAATAAAAATAAAACACAAATAAAATTAAGGCTATAAATTGAATTTGTACCAAAAAAAATAAAAATAAAATAACGTGTTCTATCTAACCATATAAGCGTGATATAGTTAGACTGATTGTCCTCTAAACTTACTTCAGTTTCAGTGTCCGTGGTTGTGGCACATAAAGGTGGACGAAGTTTTACCTCCTGCATACGAAGTTCTCGAGCTTTAGCAAGTTCTTCACCTTCGGTTTGTGTTTCGGCCTCTTCGTCTGTAACATAGAAAAAATTATATTTATAACATTTATAAAATTTAAATTTTAATTTTAAATATCTATAATGCTTAATATCTATAAGTCTTTTGTCCTAAATAACTTTGAAAAGCCTTACTTCACAAAAAGTTATAAATTCATTGTTCTTATAATAAATTTGGAAGAGAGGTTTATACTATTTTCATGAAATATTTTTCATATAAAAAAGATAGATCCCGAATAAAATTGCAAACTTTCACCATTAAGCGAAATTTCCATTTTGTGGTAATCAAGACGTGAACTACTAGTGTCAGCTATCACATTTTTCTCAAGATTATAACCAGCCGACTAGTAGGTTTCAAATCGAAAACCAAGTTCAGAGTGAGAGCTGTTAGCGTAAAATTAACGATGTTAATATGAGATTATTGAAACTTTCGGGCATCCATAAATCTGTTAAACTGAAACGTTTTAAATTTGTTATGCCCTCGAATCCAACAATGTTCCAAGCCACATAGTCAAGCTAGGAACAACCCAGTTGGAAATTTGCTAACATCCATGTGTATTATTTTTTCACGAAAAACATCCCGTTGGAAATTTATCAACAGGCATTTGACCATTATCTTACGAAAGACCTACTTTTCTATTTCTTACCTTTTTCACTAAATGTGTAAGAAAAAGCAAAAAATAAATGTTTCTCTATTTTTAATGGTATGTTGACTAAATGACTAATTAATGACACATCACAATTATTTCTTAAATAACTTGTCATTGACTGTCGACGACAATTGTGAGAGATGTCATACATATTTGCTCTATCATGACAATGTCTTAAGCGATAAGCGAAACATGAGTGACAAGTCCTCGATATTTCTCATATTAAATCACTTGTAGACGTAAGTGAACATAATCGAGAGATATGAAATAATTTGTATTTCATTTCATGTACACTATTATTTGTCATCGCTAAGTAAACATTTTGTATTTGTTTTATTCTGAAAATTTTAACAAAACAGGTTTTCAAATTTTCTTATATCCTTTTAGTGATTTACTAACACAATTGTGTGGGTAGGGCAAAAGTACCATGTCAAAAATTTAGTTTTGTATGTTTTTTGAACCAATTTACACATTTGTGAATTCTTTTTTAACTTATTTTCGTCCGAAAAAAAACACTATATATATACACACAATTGTGTTGGTTTTACTTCAAATCAAGCGAAATTTTTTATCAACAACGCCAATACATACTATGGTTTTTTAATCACACATTTGTGTGGGTTGGACTAAAACTGAGCCAATTTTTTTGTTTTCTTGGTTGATAAAGGGATATTCAACTAAAATGCAAACTGCAGCCATTTGGAAACCAACACATGTACCGAAGATGATTGTTAGGGGATAGCACAATGTATATTATTTTGTGATAAAAAAATTTGGAATTTTAGTCCGCATTTAAATTAAATATTTTTATTATATTTGTCCGTAGATATACAAATTTATTTCAGATTTATCACATATGATTCATCTTAGATATATCACATACAATTCATCTCAGGTATGTCACATAAGATTATAGTCTACGAGTTCTAATATACGATTCACCTCAGTCATGTCATAATCGATTCATCCCAGATATGTCACAAACGAAAATTAGTCCCGTTTGCTGATAAATTTCTATATACGTGTCACTGATGAGTCACTAGTGTCACTGATGGTGACTGTCACTATGATGAGTCACTAGTGTGACGTTAATACTTTCTTGCTGGGATACGTTTGTATTGTTTGCTCATTTTCTAAATGTATATCAAAAAGAAAAATGCCGGTACGCGGCAACTCGGCGACGGTCAACTCGGCGACGGACAACTCGGCGACGGTAATCTCGGCGACCACCAACTCGGCGATGGTCAACTCGGCGACCACCAACTCGGCGACGGTAAACACGGCGACGGTCAACTCTGCGACGGTCAACTCGGCGACGGGAAACATTTAAAAAAACTCAACAATGCGGAAATGCTGATTTTTGTCGCCACAAAGTGTAAATAAAATATGATGCAGATACATCTTCGAGGTGTACATATTTGGTTTATCTGTGTTTAATTAAAAATATTGCTTTGTGGAATAGATATAATATTAGAATACAATAAATTCTAGTTACATCATCAAATTGTAAATATTAATATTTTTAATAAATTACACTGTGCTAGTTGAAAAATGTGACAAGCTGGGCACCCAGAGGGTAAACCTAATTCGAGTACGCTGAGTTCAATGGTGCTAGTCCCATTTTAAAGTTAGTCCCCATTTTTAAGATATCGCATTCGACATGTTTTGGGTTCAGAGTCAAAATATAACCTCATTTTCACGTTGATAGCTCTTGAACCATTCAGATTTTCGTTATGCTTTCTTCAGCAAAGTTGTTGCGCAAGTCAAGACCAACAATTTTGCCGAACATATCAAGACCGAAAAACCACATCTATTTTTTTTTTTTCGACGAAAAACACTGTTTTTATCATTTTTTTATCATTTTGTTGAATTTAAATCGAGTAGAATTGATCGAATAAACATCGCATCGACAAATATAGATACAATAGAAACTATTTAAAAGAAAGTTAAATCGATTCAGTTGATTTTATGGTGATTTTTCTTAAAAAAAAATTCCTGAAAAATTAACATTTTTCTTCTCTTTGACAAAACAATGAATGGCGTGCCGTTGCGATAGTGGATAAAAATCCTGGATTTTTCCATCCCATCGTTTTAACCAATTACATCACGTAAATTATACAACAGGCAACGCCGCCACTTTACATACAAAAAAGTTGAAAAAAATTTAAAAATAATCTGGGATAGAAGAAATTTTTATCCGTCGTATGATTCTGTGATTGAATGGCGCAGTGACATTTGATGGTTGATATATTGATGCAGATGTTTCTTAATTTACGTGTATAATTTACGTGATGTAATTGGTTAAAACGATGGGATGGAAAAATCTAGGATTTTTATCCACTATCGCAACGGCACGCCATTGTTTTGTCAAAGAGAAGAAAAATGTTAATTTTTTAGGAATTTTTTTTTAGGAAAAATCACCATAAAATCAACTGAATCGATTTCACTTTCTTTTAAATAGTTTTTATTGTATCTATATTTGTCAATGCGATGTTCATTCGATCGATTCTACTCGATTTAAATTCAACAAAATGATAAAAACAGTGTTTTTCGTCGAAATACAAAGCAAAAAAAAAATTAGATGTGGTTTTTCGGTCTTGATATGTTCGGCAAAGTTGTTGGTCTTGACTTGTGCAACAACTTTGCTGAAGAAAGCATAACGAAAATCTGAATGGTTCAAGAGCTATCAACGTGAAAATGAGGGTATATTTTGACTCAGAGCCAAAACATGTCGAATGCGATATCTCAAAAATGGGGACTAACTTTGTAATGGACTAGCACCGTTGAATTCAGCATACTCGAATTAGGTTTACCCTCTGGGTGCCCAGCTTGTCACGAAAAAAAGTTTGCAATTCAAGCACAGTGTTATTAATAAGCGTAATTGCCAATTTTTGTAGGTGGATTTTGACCAAGTATCAGTTTGTAAATTTTAGCGAATAAATTTTTATTCGATAAAAGCTTTATTTTGTCATATAAAATTCAATTTTATTATTGATGCTTAAAAAATAAATATGCAATTTAAATTAATAACAAAATATTAGAGTTTTATTTAAAATAAATCTTTTGGGACATAAAGACCTATAATTAAGAACTACTACTTCTAAGTACTTTTTTCAAACTGATGAACCGTTTACCACTGACTTATCTTTTTCATAAATAATGAAGTTCATTTGTTCATTACTTTTGCACCATTTCTGTAAGTACTTCTACGTTTGCTTAGTGTCTTTGGAAGTAAAAAAATAGGATTCACTAAATTAGAATATATTAATGCTAAAATTATTGCTCCGCCTCCCCTTCTCGTAGGTGGGGCGGGGGTACTGAAATTAAAAAATGAACCACTATTTTTTGTTGCAGATTCAGATTCTACGGCTTAAAGTACGTAGGCTTTCTTTGTTTCATATTCAAAATCTATCAGCCAGTGAATAAAACTAAACCGATTATTGTGTTTTCTTTAGTAACAAATGCGGAAGGCAAAGGTAAATCAAGCTTGAGCAAAACAGAGCAGGGCCTTTGAGAATTATACATACTAATAAATGGGTTTCAGCAAATAAAAGAAACTATTGATAAAATGTAAATGTAAAAATAATAAAATAATTAATGAAATAATAAAATTAATTAGGTAATTATAATTTATAAGATATGCTAGATAGTTGCTGCGTTTTTTATTTTATCTTTGATTATCCAATAAAAATATTTTTCAATGGTTCTCAGGTTCACGTTTTAAGAGCTTAACTATTTGAATCAAAATCACCTACTTGGTTCTCTCTAATTGGATAGTCAATTTTGATAAACGCTTGAAGTGGTCGTCCTGCACCTTACTGGTTGGATTCCGATTGCCAAAATTATATAATTTTTTATGCATAATAATGATATTTAAAATTGATAGGTCGTTTTTGGAAGGGCATCAAAAAATTGGTAAACGACTTTTTTGACCTGTAACTAGAAATCTTAACAGTTGTGCAAAATCTCATATTCCAAATTTTAGTTAGATTTAAATGAATTTTCTGTATGTTCTCCGAAATAAACACCATAATTTGAACCACATTTATACACAGCTAGCCGGGTTTTATGATTATGCAATGACACTAATTGCATTGTCAAATATACATAGTGGAAGAGACGAATTGGAAACGATCTATTTTATTATATTTGGGAAGTAGTGGCATTTACGATAGCGGAAAATCACAAAGCACGGGCACTGTATTTTTTTTAATTATCCATCTCGATGAATATTACTACCACATATCAGAATCTACTTAAATATAAGTCGTGCCAACTCCACACATATAAAATAAACAATAACTAAGTAAAGATGTATTGCAAATTTTTTTTCCATAGTATTTTTTTTGAAATAACTAAGTATAAATCTGTTGGTGCAGAAACTAAAAAATGAGCAAAAAAAAAAAATTCAAATTTACGTTTCATTGTTAGTGTAACCAACACATTCTTTGTTAGTTTTTTTTAAATAGGTATGAGAGGAGTAAGCAGAACTTATATATCGCAATTTTCTGTGAAGTAATATTACAAGAACGCCAAACCCAAATAATAACAAACTATAAGGAAAATATCAAAAATTAATAATAATAAATTGCAAAAAACCTATCTTCTCAACTTTTTTTAATCTTCTCTTAACAGTTGCTAATTTGCTCTAGTACAAGAATTTCGTGATGCCTTTTGCAAAATGCTCATTTTTTCAAGGCATTTTTATTTAAAATTAGTGCATAAATGGTAAAATGATAGTGCAAATCAGATTTCAATTTGAATCAAATTTTTTACATTATATTATACAATTATTGGTTGTTTGACCCAAAAATTATAAATCTTAAACAAGCGACGCTTGAGAATTTCTTGCCAAAATTTAGCATTCATACTGATATTAATAAATCAGCATATTTATCGGATCTGTCGCTGGTCTAAAATTTGGGATAATTCATATAATAATATTTTGGTGAATTAGTCTTATATTAATTAAATAGCATTGAACTTACCATCACTTGAATCATACGAATCATCATCATCAGTATCTTCAATGTATCTTTGTTTCCCTATCCAATCTGACGCAATTTGCAATGTTTGACCAAGTGGCGATCCAATCGCTTCTTCAAACATATCCGAATCATTGTCATCACTATCCGAATCTGAACTTGTAATATCAGACTCAGATGCATCGGTACCAGTTCCAAAATTGCGATCTGTCCATTCATTCTCATCGATAACGTTATCGAGTGACGGTTCACCATCTGACAAATCTGCATTTTCAAACTCGATACGCTCAGGAGTTTGACCACGATTTATAAGATCTATTTTCGTTAAATCATTCTTGACTGAATCACTGTTTATATCGGTTATCTCTGGCAACTTCGCTTTACCATCGTGTTCAGTAGGGCGACCTGTAGAAGGTCGAGCTTGAGGGCGTCTAGGCGGCTGTTTAGCTTTAGCAGGAAGACGATAATGCTGTGTACAATAAAATAATCCTTGTGGGTTTTCACGATCGAATGCGTAACCGCCGAGCCTCAAATTAGTATGACAATGGTTACACTTCAAACAAGAACGATGCAGCACCAATCCTTCAGCAGTTATTTTTTCCATTAAATATACGCGTTGTTTACAGAAATGACAAACCTCGGAAATATTTTGACTCGTGAAAACTATTCCAACTTTGCTCGATTGTTTCATTTGATTCAGTTTCTCATCTGTGTTTTGTAGTAATGATTGCGATTTTTCTTGGTCATCTTTCTTAACAAATTGCCCGGCAATTGAGGCTACTTTATTACGACCACGTTCGTAAAGCACAGGATCTTTTAATTGTTTATCTAGTGCTTTAATTGTCGTATCGATTTCTTTGTATTTTTCATCCGTTGTATCAAGCGGCTTAGACATTTTATTTTGCCTTGCCAAAAATTGTTCTCGGCTCCATTTAGGGACTTTTTCTCGATTTTTTCCCACCTCCGTTTTTTTTGATTGTTCAATTTTCTTTTCAATCTCCTTAACGTTCCAGTCACTACTCTCAATTTTACCGATTGCGCGCAATAAATCTTTGGGTTTTTTCTCCATGTTACCACAATGTTTACCAGTGATACGTTGTTCCATTGATTTTATACGATCGCTAAATTGATCTTCCAATCCACTACGTGGCATTGCTGAAGGTATTCCACGTTCGCGATCCTAAAAATATTCCCATAATCAATAAAACATATAAAAGAATTTGTTTAACTGTAGACAGAAATTGATAAATTAGGAAATAATAAAAATGCAAGCAGTAGGAATATATAATTATATACAATTATGTTAGTACGCAGGTAGCTTTCAAATTTCATATTGAATTACTTAAGCCATTTGTTTTTTTTTAACTAGAAGGAAGGAAACTGGTATGTAGTTCATCTAAACTAAAGCAATTTTATTTTCCGGTTAGTGGTGGCATATAAAATTTACATTAATTGTATTTAATGCGGTTTTTGGTTTCACTCTTGAATTAGATAACAAAACACTCCTCACAACGTTACGATTTAATTTTTGTTTTCTTACAGGATATAATAATTTTCGCTCGAGTTCTTTCACCCGATCATTAAATAAGGGGGCTGACTGTCGATACACGTAAAGCGAATAATCATCAAAGGCACTGGAACTATCACTATCGCGTAAGAACTGATTTGCTTGTAACATGTGAAGACTTGTTAAAAAGTTTTCAGTTTGTCGACGACGTTGTTCGCGTCGTTTGGTGTGTCGCTCATTTCGATTTGACTCTATTTCTGCTAGACGTTTAGCACGTTCCTCCTTTGAAAAAATTTGGACATTTGTATAATGAATGGCAATAATAATATTGTAGAATACAACAAAATGGTTGATAATTTTGTGAATTAGTAAATAAATAGTAAATCTCACTCATTAATAATTTTAAAATGTTACTATTATAAATACTATTAAGAATTACTTTAATAATTCATAAATAAATATAAACTTAAACTATAAAAGAGCTCCAGCAGGCCATAAAGTACTGCAAGATAAATCAAAAATGTAAACAATATGGATCTCCAGTTCATCACAGCACCTGTACCATTTTCCTAGTTTTTGTGTGGCAAAAATCTTACTCTACTCATCAATTTTACATGCAAACACATAAATGAAATACTTACAATATTTTGACTTTTATCATACGTCCGTCTTTTCTTGGCACGGCGAGGAATATCTTGAGGGACCGTTGCTATAATTTAAAATATAAATAGATAGATAAAAAGAAATAGCATTGTAACGGAGATTTATTTTATTAAAAAGAATGTTAGTTAAGTATTTAAATTATTTTTATTGGCACACATAGGTTGTGAAGAGAGATCTAACTACAGAAATTATGATATTAATAAAACAAGGACAATTTTCCAGAGATCTAAAATTTCATTCTGTTTGTTATTTTTCGGCGCATAAACATATCATTTTCTTATCAAGTACAATTTTTTCCGTTTGGCAGTTTTATTCTCAAAAAGAAAGGTTTTTTTTGTTTTGAAGTTTTGTTCTTCTGAAGATGATATCTTCTGATGATATCGACATTTCAATAATACATTTTGTTCGTATTGAAAAATAAAAATATTTTTGTTCTTTTCTGGTCACCCTTAGCCAAAATACTATTACTACAATGGATTTATCGTTTATTTTCTATTAATGTACGAGTGTATATGCAATTAATAATTAGAAAATAATTTAACGAAATATTATATAACTTTTGATGAAAGGATGGTGTAAAAACAAGATGAGTTTTGTAACGGTTTCTATCTAGGTTAATTTTAGTTAAAAGCACAGATTTCAAATACCAAATATTAAACGTTATTTCACTATAACACCAGCTAAATTTATATTTTTTTGACTCATCATCTAAATTATTGTCTTATTAATTTAAATATGAAAGAGTTTTTGCGACAATTTTAATAGAAAAACTTCGAGCTCGAGTCAATGTTAACTGAAACTATTAAATTCTAGAACACAGGGCTCCATAACTGTGTAAAAATGATTATTATTGCATTCTCTCTGCGTCTATAATAATCGATCTCTTTTTATAATAAATAATTTAACACCTCGCCAAATATACTAATTCTTGCATATTATTATATCATTATTTTCTGTTCTCTAACCTCAAACAATAATTAAAAAACTAAGAAATTAGTGAACCAATAAAATATCGCAATCAAAATATCCTTATTTTCTCTTTTAACCAACCCATAAAGTTTTTTTTTACCTTGAATATTATGTTCTGCTGTCGATCGCCTAGTACGCTGTTGATGCCGCTCTTCCGCACCATGGTGCTGTTGTGGAATTTGCTGCTGTTGGTTATAATGAAAATGCCGCCGTTGAATTTGATGTGATTGTGATGCTTGTCCGTTATCCAATGTAGGTAGCTTTTTGGACTGTAATTTTAATAGATTTGAAAAATCTACGGCGTTCACTTTCTTATTTTTCTCTCTCAATTCTTCGAAATCTAATTTGGGATGCTTTACATGCGGTATCTCTCCACGGAACACTTCACATACATGTTCCAAATAATTTAGCCAGACTTTTGTGTCAACTGTTTCGAGCGTGAGCGTCTCCGCTGCTGTTAGAGCGCGAGGAATGCCCAGATCATGTTCAAGTATATTGAAAGCCTTTTCATTACATTCTTCAGCCGATAATTTATTTATATCGCTAAAAGCGATTAAATCAGGTCGATATCTATTTATAAGAGCACATAGGACATTGCCTTGTGTGAAGCATTGCGCTACTTCATTTAAATCCTGTGCAAATGCGTGATCAATTAATTGGGATTTTATCCATCGCAAAAGAACTGTACCTAATGGTATAGTATCACCGGTCCGCCGTTTTCGCCGAATAGGTGTTTCAATGACGGTTGACAGTGCGTTTGTGTCGACGAAAGTTTGTTCTAATAAACTAGGATCGTCAGAATCTAACAAGTTTCTAACTTGGTAAACACTAACAGCAGTGCGATTTAAATTGGGATACCGTGAAGCTGGATCCAACGTGTACGCTCCAATATCCCGCTGTAAATTTTCCGGAGTAGTTTGAGCTAATAAACGATAAATACTTTCGCGTTGTGCTAATACAGCTAGTAAACTATTACTATGGTTCGCGAATAGTTTTATCGCATATGCAGCATCCATACTTGATAAAAATCCACGAGCACAACCTGAACCCGTCGGCCAAAAAGGTTCCAATAGACTATCACCTACTAAACATTGCAGTAAACGGTAATTTTTGCGTACCGTTATTCGACTAGAATTTTCTGCAGCAAACATTGAGGTAAAATCAAACATAGCTACGTCCGGTTTGCCGTAATGATTTACAGCAAATTCTAAATTAGGCATTTGATACTTCGTGGAAAATCCGGCCGCCTCCTGGGCGTAATCCGAAAGTCGTTCTGTATTTACATTTGATGGTTTTAGTAATTCAGCCGGGTCCGCATAATCTTGAATTATAACACCTTTATCCAATAAACTATGCTTTTTCGCTGTCATCACAAAGTAATGCGTCTCATCTTTGTAATACACAATATTTTCAAGATCAATTCCTGTTGTGTGGTACAGTTCTTTAAAAAATGATTGATTGAATATAAACGCAACGCCACTAATTTCTTCAACACGAGCCTCAGCTTCAGTTTTTTTATTTATAAAATTTGCAGTAATAGCAATAGCTAGCTTTCCTCGAAACTCTTTTCGTCTAAATCCATCAAGAGTATTCCGTTTACCATCTGCTCCGAGTAGTACATCAAACTCGTAGTGTGATACTGCATGATCTTCTGGAGTTACTTGGGCCCGCCAACCACATCCATCGTTTGGTTCAATGGTTCTAACAAATGAAATACCTTCGTGAATTTCGACACCTAGCAAAAGCGCAACTTTTAATAGAATACATTGCAATTGCCTAATCGATATGTGATCGATAGCGCCTGCACAAAATTTCCCGTAAAATTTTTTTGCTCCTAAATTCCTTAAATCCGTAATTAAAAAAGGCCATAAATGTAACACATTATTACGTGATATTCGATCACGTTTTTCAACAACGACCTGAAAACGTAAAAATATTTAATGTCTTTATCGTATAGTAGCAAATGAAATTAGAGAGACAAGCCTTTAATTTATATACTTACTACTTTTGCTCCTAGTAGTTGCGCTTCGATTGCGGCACGCAAACCGCAAGGTCCTGCGCCAATTACAAATACTCGTACACCTTGCGCCGCTGTTCCTTTATTGTATACTCGATGAGATGCCCGTGCATCAAATTTTTTCCATAAAGCTTGAGCTTTCCAATTTTTAACTTTTGATTTAAGTTTGGGATAAAATTCGTTTAATGGTCCCGGTCGCAAGTTTATTGTATCGCACATGTTTCGATGTAGTCCTAGAATTTGCCGCATGGTCGTTGCCGAACAAAAATGGTCAAACATTTCGGCAGCTAAGGCTGCTGTATCATTCTCCATTATTTGCTGTTGAGTTTGTTGTGTTGTGCGGTTCATTCTGGAATAGACAAAAGAAAAGTAAATAAACCAAGTTCAATAAATTTTAATCTTCTAATTTTATATTATAAATCCCGGAGCAACGAGATCCTGAGGGTTAAATCAAATGATATAATATGATTGATATGAATATGATATATGATTAGCGATAAATTGAGCAGCAACACACATATCTACTTTACCCTATTTATTTATCTCTTGGAACGGTATCAATATACTAGACATGAATATATATTTTTTAATAGGGGATACAAAACCACAACGTGATAAACCCGAAATTAAAGCTAATCAATTCTGTTGCACAATATATAGTTTTGCTTATCTCAGAGACAAACGAACTAAATTTAGTTATAAAAAATTTTTAATAGCAAAATAAATAACAATTAATATGCCAATTTATTTGCTAGTCCAAACTAAGTTTATGTCTCAATTTTTTAAAGAAAAATTATATTATGCTCTTTCAAGTGATGTAGGTTTACTAGGTTTCCGTGGTTTGACACTTAGGCCATTTTTGGCCCATTGTGATACCACGCATTCACGCCACATCATTAACCCATTCACCTATTCACCTACTCACACAACTACAGTATACCACCTGCACATTGCAAGCTCCATGTCAACCTGTACATTGACATGGACGGTGGGTCGGCGCTGAATTCTGCACTCCATCAGAGGGTCTTAGGTTTATTAACATCACCGATTGTAGTCGATGATGAAAATTCGATTTGCATCTAGCCTCTGATGGGATTCGAACCCAGTACCTCCCGGTCCAAGTGCCGAAGCTTTAACCACTGCACCACTTGTCCGGTTTCAAGTGATGTATATAATTTAACATTTATTTACGTAATCGAAGATTACGATATTTGGTAAAAAGGAACACAACTACGATCCCCTATCTGCGTGAACATCTAATGGGCCGACAAATCCTCCATGTCCAGTACTATAGGCTGGCATGGAGCTATGTAATGCGCAGATGTCAACGTAAATCGGACCTATAGCCGTACGTCTTTTAGTTGGCATACCTGCGTAAGGTAGGACGGGGAAAACAAACCGCGAAAGAGCTGGGAGTGCTTCGGCCGCAGAACAGATTGTAGGGATTAAAAAAGAATAAATAAAAAATATATAAAAAAGCCAACAATTACACAAAAAATATTGCGATTTCAACCATTCAGTATAAATATGTTCTCAGATTCTTGAAATCGGTGGAAATTGCCCCAATCGGAATACAGTTTGCTTTGTATTGACAGAGAATCTATATTATTCGAATTTTCCGCCGGCTACTTTATTCATTTTTTCAAATTTGTTTTCAATATTTGTCTCCCTAATAAGGTAATAATTTCGAATCGATTTACCCTGACGGAATCATTCCCGTAGTAGGACGACAAATTATGTTTCTTAATTTAAAAAAAGAAAAGAGCCGACGAAAAATTCAAATAATATAGAGAATTTCAAATCAAATCGTATTTCAATTGGGGAAATTTCCACCGATTTCAAGAACACGGCCCCTGTTCTTTTACCACACTTCGACAAACGTATCACCAACAAAAAATTCAAGTGATGTATATAAATAAACAAATCGAGTAACAGTGGACATCATAAAATATATACCATGTTTCCATGACAGAGTTAACCTAGGTTAACTCGGGTTTACATGCATGGAAACGCAGATTAAGGTTGAGTTTCGTTAAACCTGTTTTAACTCAACGAAACTAGTACGGTTGGGTTAGGTTCTATCTGTCAACGTTTTTCAAGTGTATTTTAAAATGACGCTCATTGTAAACTATTAAAATAAAGATATTGAATAAAAATATTTTAAAATTAACCTTGAAAATGAGTAAACTATCGAAATAAATATTTACATAGCTGTCAACTTAACTCGGTTTTATGGAAACGGTACGAGTTAACACCAACAAATTTTCAACTCAACGAAACCTAAACCTGTTTTAACTCGGTTCATGGAAACATGGTAATAAATAGTATGATGTTTTATTCGAGCATGCGGAGACCAAAGACGTTAATAATATTATATAGACCGGTAATGACTAAATGTCAAATGAGTAAATTTCAAAGAAAAAAAGAGATAGTCAAAAAATAATCAGTACTGTATTAAGAATTTTTATTAACGAACATGAATGAAGTCAGTTACTTGTACAATTAGTATTTTGTCTATATTAATTATCAGCATTCAAGAATTTTATAATATTTTTTTAAACTACAATTGATTCATGAATATTACACAAAATATTTAATCGAATTTATACAAAAAAATATTTCGCAAAAGCTATTCAACTTTTCCATATATTTCATAAAACCGAACTATTCACTGTTTAGCAATCATCAATATAATTAATTAACCCTAGAATCAAATTTAACTATAATTATACATATTGTATTATTAAAATAATTAAAATACTGAAAAAAAAAAAAATAAAATGCGCCATTTCCGTTTGTTTCCACATACATAGCTGAAAACGTTTTCGGTACGGCACTGGCGGAATATATTGTGCATAATTCATATCATCCACAACAAATAATTTTTTTTTTCGATACATTTTATTTTAATAACGCACAAATTAGAAACACAAATTTGATCACAAATTGTATTCAACACACAAATTTCATCACAAATTATATAAAATTTTCAAATAATTCTATTTTGAAAGGCAAACAACCAGAAACAAAAGGTTTATGTTGTGGATGATATAGAAATCAAAGATAGAGATATAAATATAATTTTATATACGCATCCCGTCCTAACTGTCCACGCATGAAATAGACGGTTTTATATGGAGAAAAAGCATATTACCGGTCTCTGTATATAGTATTATGTCTATGGCTGAGACTGCAAGAGAAAAATAATAATTGGAAAGATGAAACAGTATAATATCATTTAACTCCTAAAACGTGAGACATAAAATAAGTCGAAAATTATGATGGTATACAACATGCCACCCCTGTGTAAGCCCCAAAGCATACTCGGTTCTTTAAATTGTACTCTGAAAAGAATGTCAGTGTACGAGGAGTGTGCTAAGTAACAGCAATATATTACCATAGAAAAATAAGTTTACCATAGATTTCTCATTTTGATAAATCGAAAGATAAAAATGAATTGAGTAAAAAAGTTCTGACATGATTATATTTGTGACTTTCCATTGCGCGCAATGTAAAGTCACACATACAAACAAGACATTGGAGTTATCAGAACTTTTTACTGAACTCATTTTTGTTTCTCGATTTATAAAAATGAGAAATCTATGGTAAACTGATTTTTCTACGATATTACTATATAACACACAAGGCCAAATTTCGCCTTGCGAGCCGCATACGGCTGTTTGAAAGAATGAATGCGGCTCTCGAAACGAAATGAAAAAATTAACATTTAATAATTCATTAATATTATTTTGTGCTTTTAATCGAAAATATCAAGCTCGATTATATTGGCTATCGTAACGAGAGGTTATTGGAATTCGGCTCCACGGGTAAGTAGTAGCACGAGCACAATTATTACTTTTCAATTTTGGTTTTAAATTTATCGATTTTCGAGACATATATTTCAAATTTCGGATTACACTATTCTAATTTTAGTTCATATTTCTCAATTAAAAGATTTATATTTTTTAATTATATATTTCAATTTGCACTTTATATATGTCTAATCTCAGTTTAGAATTCACAATAATAAATTAAAAACTCAATAATGTAAACTCGTTAGCTTGTTTTACCTAATAATACCGTTTTCTAGACCAGATCTTTATTCGACTAAAAAGCCCAAAGACTAAATTTGCGGAAAGAATATGCTACCAACTTTATGATCAACGAGTCTCAGGATGACAGAAATAATATTTTTGTAGACGAATCTGGATTCAATTTACACATGCGGCGTAGTTACCTAAAATTGAAGAGTGGTTCTAGGGTTAACGTGATTGTTCCGGCTATTTATAGAGGTAGAAATGTGATACTTATCTTAGCGGTAAATAATTTCAACGTCATACATCACGCTGAATTCACAAGAGATTGTAACTCTGACAGAATGATTACATTCTTTAAAGAGTTAGATGAAAAATTAACAGGGCAACACGGAATTTCAAACGGATGGATTATCATGGGCAACGCAACGCCACGCCGCTCATAGTTACTTGTACAGTTCTTGTCACCTTTTACTTACATGCTCAGCCCAGTTGAGTTTGCCTTGTCCAAAATAAAAACTGCCGTTAGATCCATGTTACCTGAGGAACTAGAACGTCATCTACCAGAAATAATCGACTCGGCTGTTCAATCCATTACTTCTGAAGTAAATCTTCAGCAATTTTAATTGCCATTAGGGATAAATCGGCACCAATTTCAATAAAATCCTTGTTTCTTAAGTATTTTATATTGTACATATTTTATTTAATATAAAAAGTTAGGTTATTAAATAATTTTAAAAATTTTAAAATGAAATTTGAAATTTATAAAATGTAAATTGAAATATATAATTATATAAATTGAAAAATATATGTATACATATTTTTAAATTGATAAATATGAACTAAAATTAGAATGGTATAATCCGAAAATTGAAATATAAGTTTCGAAAATAGAAAAAATTATAACCAAAATTGAAAAGTAATAATTGTAATTTGAAAAATATAATTCTCAACTAGAAATGTATAATTTCAAAGTAGAAACATATGAAATGGATCGGGAATGCTATATTTTAAGATTTTATTTTTCGACGTTTCGAAAACAATTTGTGTTTATTCATCAACAGGGAAATAAATTATACTAAAAATACATAGAGAAATAATTAGAAAATACATAAATATATATTTTATTTATTTTCTAGTAATTTTTCTATGCATTTTTAGTATAATTTATTTCCGTGTTGATTGATTGATTGATTGAAGTGTATAACCAAGCCTAAGCCTGAGTTCCGGATGACGCCGGTCCCGTTATACACCCTCTTTACACATAACACATAATTTATTTCCCTGTTGATGAACACAAATTGTGTTGAAACGTCGAAAAATAAAAATATAAAAACTTAAAATAAAAGGTCTATACATCCGGAAATAGTTTTATTTAACAATTAATAAAGCCCGATAAAATAATTTATATTACTCTAAGTACATCGGTTTATTTGACCCTGGACAACCTTTGCTCGATGTACAATATCCAGGGTAACTCTCCTTGCTCGGGTTAAATTATAAAACAGGTCCAAATTGTCACTCATCCCGCCCCCGGTAGTAAAATATTAAAAATGGCAATAGATAAGCTAAGAAAAATAAATTTATTTTTACATTTACAATGTTACTAATTAATACTTTAAAACATAATAACGTAGCAATTATTATGTTTTAATAGCTAGTATACTAAAATACTTTATTAAACACTATCAACTTAAGTTTTTCAGCGTAGTAGAATAGCCGCTTTACTTTGGTAATTGTACAACAACAATTCCATATAATTTCAATCCGGAATGAAAATTTCACTCCACCTATAAGTAGGTTTAGGAATAATTCTGTTCTTCATGTAGTTCAAATGTTCACCGCCAGACTAAATATATAACTAAAAAAATAATTTATGATTTTCTTACTTTAACTACAAAAATTCACTCATACTTGAAGGATTGAATTGTACCAAAGTGAATAATAAATACTATTATACTTATGTGTCCCAAAACACCAAATGAAATAAGTACCAAAATTATTACCAAGGCAAAAAGCTATACACGATGTGAATTTGTTAAGGCTAATATGAGATACGACTGTTCAAAGGTAATTGAAAAAATTTAGTTCTATATTTATTATAACTAACCATTATTAATTAACCATTATAAATCAATAGGTGATTTTTCCGATGAAAATCTGGATGGGAGAGATGGTATTCAGTACTAATAGAGGGATCTTAGAAAGGAACCAATGTACTTCTCAAAGCAAAATTTTGGTGGCTTTAATCTAATGGTATGAGGGGCTTTCTCTCCGGGTATGCTCACTTTATCCTTTCCATGGACTAGAATGAATAGTGCGGAGTACATTGGCGTCTTAGATGACCACTTCTTACCTTTTCTGTACATTTATCAAAAGGAAAACTGTATTTCCAGCAAGATAACTCTCCCATCCATAAGAGTCAAAATATCAAATCTTGGTTTGTGGAGCATTACATACCAATTTTAGATTCGCCCGCTTGTCCTGCAGACCTAAATCCCATATAAAATATTTGTGGATTATTAGCTAGACAGGTTTACGGGTGTAACAGACAGTTCCAGACCACCAATGAGGTGAAATTGGCACCAGAAAATACCTGGAACGAATTATCGCCCGAAATCATTTATTCATTGATTGGAAGTATGCCTAACAGGATTCTGGCGTTGACAGGATTCTGGGGGCCGCTGGCATTATATTTTTTTTTAATTTTTATTTTTTTTATTGAAGTTTGAACGTCTAATGAAAAGTGGTTATTTAGTTATGGCATATAATCAATTTTTAAAGTATGTATGAATTTTTTGTACGAGGACAAATTTAAGTGTATTTCGCTTCGACCCCAGAACAGATTGCAAAGTTAATAAACAACAAACAGTGTATTTTACTTACGTGCCTGGCTTGTAATATAGAAATGTGTTAACATTTATACACATCAGTAGCGCTGAACACAGAAGTGCATTGTAAAAAACACAACGCACTAATATAATGAATAGAAAAGTGCTCTAAAATCTCACATTTTTCTTGCCGTACATACTCCAGTTTTTTTCTGATGTAAGGTTGTTGCCACTTTTCACAATTATGTGATTTTGTGAAGTGAAGAGTAACAATAGTATAAGTAATCTCTTCTCTTGATTAATTTAGTTACGTGAAGAGTAGCCAATTATAGTAAGTGTAGACTTGTGCTCTTCGCTTGAATTAAATGCGCTTTTATTTATCAAACATTTGATTATTTCATATAATATCAAAAATAGTTATTTATACTATAAAGGAATTTCTGTGCCACAAATAAATATTGCGTAGAACTTTTACAATCCTTAAAATCCATAACAGCTACTAAAAATACATTCTACTGTTTGGTAATCAAAATCCCCAATTACAATCATAGTGAAACAATTAACCACCATAACGATTTCAATAACGGCAAACAAAACATTTTAACGCCTTCTGATACTTTAATTTATTTGGAAAAATTATTACTTTCACTCAAATCAAATACTTGCAACATATTAAAAAGCGAATGGCTCTAAATCGTACGTGGCTAAAATCGAACTCATACAACCTTTACTTTTAAAGATATAGGTAAAAGAATGCTTTTCTTATATCAGTTTCTAACGTCATAACTAATTTCAAAAATTCGTAGTATCTACTCGTATATGAAATTTTAGGTTATTCTGGGTAATAGCCAGATATGTATTGTGTTACTTCAACGTGAGCTTATTTATATTTGTGATGATATTTTGAATTTAAGTTCAACATATTTTCCATATTTTTGTAGTTTGGCCACTGCAGTCTGATGAGACGACTAAATCTTTTAATTTAAAGAATTCAATGATTCATTAGTTCGATGCCAAACTGACAAACGTCTTGGTAACCACACCTCGGTGTAATTCGTAGTATTCACTCTCTTTTTTTAATATAAAAACATCAGTCGCGTAAGAGTATCTAAAGTTATAAAGAGTAACGAAATACAGAAAACAATTTCAACAAAAAATGCATGGGTTATGCAATTTAAATGGGTTAAATAAGTGTATTATTCACACAGCTTTATTTATCGTTTTATATCCATAGTCACGAGTATGATGATATTCGATAGAAATAAAAAAAAAATGTTGTGTAAATGTATTATATAATATTGTATAACCCATTTAAATTGCATAACCCACCCAATTTTTGATGAAAATGTTTCCTCTGTTTCGTTACTCTTTGATATAAGTAACCAAGCAATAAACGAAATATCCAATTTGCCACATTATTTGGACAATAATTATCGATATTACAGAGACTTAAGTCACATTTATGATTTATATACATATACATATATGCAATCGATATACTTTTCAAACTATTTACAAAAAATTAAAAGTCTCTTATGGAAGCTGTTACCTCCGAAGGAACGATTTAGAGCAAATAATAGTGGGATCTCACAATTTATGCTAAATGCTTAAGTATGACGATTCGTCGTGACCAGCCAAATCGCACGGGCCGTACAAAACAAATTTTTGTTGAAAAACTGTTTTTTGGTAAAAATCGTAATTTCCGAACAAATTTTGAAAACTGAAGTGGATCGGCATTAGTTCATAGTCGTTTTTATCGATAAGTATAACTTAGAACCTTTTAGTTCATAGTCGTTTTTATCATAAATAATCTAATGACCGAGTTGCTACCTTATATAACCGAGAAGAATACATCATTTTCCTCTAAATTAAATTTCTTCGAGATTTACTTATACTCGTATGAGCGTCCTGGGACTTTTGAGCACTCGGTATACTGTAAACACTTTGCATGATAATAAAAAGTAAATTTTCTATTTGTAATTTTTTATATTTACATATTTATATTTCCATTGACCTCAATAAAATAGTTGTGTTGTTAAAGAAAAATATCCATATAAAACTAAGAATTACTACCATTTGTCTAAAAAATAAATTGTACTGTCGTAGAGCCGGTGCAGACAAAACATTGAATAATATTGTTATGTAATTTGTTACTCCTATTATTTAGGTTTACTGACTTTGGACAAATGTACTTTGGAGCATATCGACAGACGGCGAATAATAAAACAAAAACTTGCTCGCTATTGAAATCATATGTAATCAATAATTTTTATGTCTACTATAAGTATAACAGATAACTAAGCAGAATAATTGAAAAATCTATCGATGGATGCTTATAACATTATATAGTTATCATTAAAGAGACATTAACACAAATTTATGTTAAACAGAAAGTTTCTTATCTCTTGTTAGATTTATAAAAACCTTAAGACAAAATGGAAAAGTGAATGTTACTTGAATTTCATTAAAATGACCTAATAAGTATGAGTTCTTTAAATGCTATAAAAATACAATGAAAGTGAAAATTTTAATATTCATTCTTATATTACCTTATAGAACCTTAAGAGCGTTCTTTACTAAAGTAAGAATAAGTTGGGCAGGTTCTATAAGCATCTGTGGGAATTTTCTTCTAAAGTTTTTTGATGTTCCATTGCTATTATAGAAAACTCGTGCTTAGCTTTTTTCTTTTCCCAAAATTATCTTTTAATATTCTGTTATTAGCTCCTTAAACTTGGGGAAATTGTGTAATCTCGATCGGATTATCCAAAAAAAATAGACTCAATTTTTTTTTCGCAACAATAAAGCTAAATCCATAATCTTATGTTTAGTTTTGTTTGTTTTTAAATATTTTAATTTTATATTATAGAAAAAGTTTAAATAAAATTAGATTACCCATAACTCCCAAAAAAATTGTGAAAATTAGCTCAGAAAATTGCCGATAGTGTTCCGGGGATTGTTTGGTATGAAAATAAATACAGTTTTTCTATTAGGTAGGTTCAATCGAATGGTTAAGAAAAAATGTATAAATAGACACATTGAAATTTAATTTTTAGGTTAGATTCAACAACAAATTTAATTTGGTAAGGAACGCTCTTAACTCAGGATGTCATTTAAATACAGTGGGTAAAAAAATAATAGCTGTGGGTTATCTTAAACAAGATAATTCTTTATATCCTTATCCTACTGAGTTATTATATTTTCTAAATTGGTAAAATAGTTGTTGTTATGGGTATTTCAATTTCGCTGTAGATGCTGAAACTGCCTTATTTGACCAGTCAACCCAACTAAAATCAGTGTGTGCACTACAAATAAAGAAAGGTATTGATAACTCTTCTTTTCCGTCAAACTCTACTTCTGCTCCTTTTAATACTATAACCTCAAAGTGATTGGTGATTTGGTGCTATAAAGAAAAAACTACGTGACCATGACCTGATAGCGTGTAAAGCGGATAAAGACAATACAATTACTGTGCTCGCAAAAGTTGATCACTGCGTAATAAAATTTCTGATTTTATTACAGAAATCAAGCAATAGAGCTTGGCAGAGATTCTACTAAGTATTTCAATACTTCGGTTGGTAAGTGTGTCAACCAATGCCAGAAGTTGTTTGGTGGAACTGGTTGAAAGTACTCTTTATGGTTTACCAAAAATCCATAAAGAGGGCATTCCGATTAGACCAATAGTCGCGTATTGCAATGCTCCTGCCTCAAGCTATGTAAGGGTTTCATAAATTTTTTCAATTGTCATACTATTTTATTTTCGCCTTACTCAAGGTTTCGTCATTCCATTACATTCAAAATTAGTTTCGTTTGACGTTGCTAGCCTTTTTACTTCTTTTCCACCGTCGTATCTCCTTCTTTTATTTTTTTGTTTTGCCTTTTTCTACTATATATAACTAAATTTTTACTTTTACAAATCAGTAGATACTCCTGATGATGACCTAACAAGTCGAAATCGATCGAGTGATTTCTTAAACTTTTTGCACAAATTTTTTAATTAAAATATTCAAAAATCTAATTTTTTGCGAAATAGTGTTTCCATGCAAATGTTTCATCTATTTTTGGGGAAATTCCAAGAAACGAAATATAGAATAAAACAAAAGAGTAAAAAAGTAATAGGTGTGAATTAAAACATTAGTGAAATCTACTGCAAATTATTATTTTCTCATACAGTAACGTAATAGGTTTTATAAATATAAATAATGTTATTTTAAATAAATAAAAAATTACCAGTTTCTTCGTAATTATTTCGAAAATCTTGTTATAGCTGTAAAATGGGACGTGGCAAGCACTGCACGCCAGAAGAAAGAGGAATCATCATCAAGTTTCGGAAGAAGGGCATAACCATACAAAGAAATATCCAACATATAAGTACTAAATTGTTCTCAAAATATGATCACAAATGTCTTAAAGAGAGAGACCAAGGAAAACTGCTCTGAATGACGACAGACTGATGATAAGAATGGCTAAAATGAACCCGTTTGGAATATCAACAGAAATTAAAAAAACTTTAAAATTGGACGTGACGAAGCAAACTATATCTGCTACATATGGAAGAATGTTAAGTGATGATTAAACTATAAAACACGATTATCCAATTTTCTTTAATTTTTCTTATCATCCGAAATTGAGATGTTTGTGTATTTTTCATACACACCTATTATTTTTTTACCCACTGTATATGATTTTTTCTTCTTCATCATCAACGTTTTCTTTACGACATAATATAATTAAATTTATTTGCTTTTGTTTAATTTTACCTAATTTACAAGCCAAGCGAAGAGTGCGCATACATATATGTATATGCGTAATTAAAACGGCTAGATCATTTTTGAAATAATTAATAAAAAATTAGTTAAATAGAATATACTTAATAAACACATTTTTATTAATCACTTGTTCTTTGTTTCGCAGAATTATTTTGAATAGTTTTCAAAAAGTTTAAAACGTCATCCTGATGATGACCTAACAAGTCGAAATCGATCGAGTGATTTTTTAAACTTTTTGAAAATTATTCAAAATAATTCTGCGAAACAAAAAACAAGTGATTAATAAAAATGTGTTTATTAAGTATAAGTGTGTTTCGCCAAGTGCCTACGGCAAATAGCGTAAAAAGTATTAAATAGAATAGGTAAACATAAAATATAAAAAGTACAAAAAATAACAAATAAATTGGTCAAAGGACCGCCTGCCTAATCGTTTAAAATTATGTATTTATTTGTATGAAGATTATTAATCAATTAAAAGATTTAAGTATATAGCAAAATTTTAAATCGGAATTTTACTATGGCCTCTTTAACCTCTAGAAATTCATATTGGTCATACCAATTCTTAAGAGAGATTCAAACCGAAATTAATCCGGTACTCCGGTTTGCGGTTACGGTTCAACTTTTCAATTTTGATACAGTTCAGATCCGGTTTAAATTTATATTTTTTCACCAGTTTGGGATCGGGTTCAACCCCGGTTTAGAACTGGGTTTTTGATTGATCTTACATTTATTGGTACTTATTCACAACACCATGCGTTTAATAATCAAATTTTATGCAGTAACCTAATAACATTATTTATTAACGTGACATATAACGTTAACACGATTAAAAATCGGTGCTCATGAGAGGCAACTTAGACTATCATTCTGCTTAGCTATGATACTACGTATCATAAAAATAGCCCATCGGGTGAACCATTTCGGGAATATAGGACTGCCATTTATTAGGTTCCAAGTAACAGTTCTTCTAATTTTAATCACACATTTACCAATTTCGTGCTTTAGCCGTAACTCACATATTTCTAATTCATAATTAAGTTTGGAATAATATTACATTTGATTTGAAATATTTTAAAACATAAGTGTTGGGCGATTCCCGAGCAGGATTCAATGCTTTAAGATTAAACTCAAAATTTAAATGTTATAACCGGGAACTGAATCCAAAATTGAAAAACAATATCTTTATTGAATTGAAAATCTAATACCACGTTTACAGCAGTAGAATAAAAGTAGGTAGCAAAAAACTGATCTGCTCGAAACGCGATATTTCAAAACGCGATAGTTCGAAACGAGATATGACAAAACGAGATATGGTACAAAACGCAATATTTCAAAATGCGATATGGTACAAAACGCGATATTTCAAAATGCGATATTTCAAAACGCGATATTTCAAAACGCGATATTTCAAAATGCGATATGGTACAAAACGCGATATGGTACAAAACATGATATTTCAAAACGCGATATTTCAAAATGCGTTATGGTACAGAATGTGCATTGCGAACTGACAGGAGCGCAGCGACCCGATTGATACCGATCCTATATACT
Organism: Nephrotoma appendiculata; assembly: GCA_947310385.1. Taxonomy (NCBI): domain Eukaryota; kingdom Metazoa; phylum Arthropoda; class Insecta; order Diptera; family Tipulidae; genus Nephrotoma; species Nephrotoma appendiculata. The sequence goes on along the minus strand of OX371224.1, from coordinate 217,363,528 downwards.
CTAGCTCCTATCGATTTATAAATTCCTATAAACTGATTTTAAATTTCCCCTTCACCCGCCTGATATAACCCGATCATAAATTCCCGTTTTGTCCCATATCACGTTTTGTACCATATCGTGTTTTGAAATATCGCGTTTTGAAATATCGCGTTTTGTACCGTATCGCATTTTGAAATATCAAGTTTTGAAATATCGCATTTTGTACCATATCGCGTTTTGTACTCTATCGCGTTTTGAAATATTGCATTTTGAAATATCGCGTTTTGTACCATATCGCGTTTTGTACTCTATCGCGTGTTGAAATATCGCGTTTTGATAATTCGCGTTTTAAAATATCGCGGTTCAAATGGGACCCAGCAAAAAAATATGTTGGTGTAAACCCGAAGTATACATACTTCATTATTTTATCAACTACTTATTTGATATTAAAGTATAATAGCTATTAAAATGATATGGTATTATAGTCGTGGTGTAAACGCTATTTTAATACTGTAATACTTTAATTTTGTTTCATTTTTCAGTGTCAGGAATTCTCGAGGAAAAGGCCTTATTCGTCAAGAAAAAGCATTTCGTGTATCTGTATATTTCCATTTGTAATATTTTTCAATAAAGTATTATAGTATGGGTTTACACCGCTTGCAAAGCAAACTGAAGTTTATTAGTAAAAACGTATTATACCACTAAAGTGCTTGTGGTGTAAACCGAGTATAAATCTGTGGCAATTGAACATAATCACTTAACTGAAATTCTATGAATATTCAGTGTTTTTTCCAATATAATAAAGTAATATATAGCAATTCAGTGCAGTTAAGTGGTTTTGTTTTATAGCCACAACACGGTCAATAATCAAACAAATTCGTCCAAAATTGGATTGGTTATAAATGATGCGAAAAGGAACAAATTGAAATAAAATTTGACAAAACCACTTAACTGATATTAAGTGGTTATGTTGAATTGCCACAGAAATATACTTAGCCTTAACCGTAACCAGAACTAAATTTTTTATAGGTTTAATCCGTCCTTTTTGTTATATTTTGTTTAACCTTCCTATTTTTCTCAAATCGTTTATACCATAGACAAAGGAGAAATACGACCCCTAAACCAATGGACAATTTATGTTTAAATCAAATTCTCGATGTCGTTACAAATGGAAAATTTTTTCTAGTGGCTGTTAGCAGAAATGCTTAGCTAAAACTCAAACCCTATGTGCTCAATATACATACATATTTCTCGCTCAATATATTTTTTCAATACGCGCGCGAATAAATAAAAATTTTTATATTGTGTGCACAGTATAAATTATATAAGAAACAAACGGAAAAATAACAAATTCAACTTATTTTTTATTTTCGTTTGAAAGTATCATTTCTCTTATTGTATGATTTATATTTTAATAAAACAGAATGAAATGAAACTAAAACGCACGTATTATGTATATACATACTCGTATATACATATGTAAATTATCTTCCTGTTAATTGGTCACCGAGATCGTTTGATCTAACTCCATTAGATTATATTCTTTGGGGATATGTTAAGTCACTTGTCGACGCTGGTAAACCAGAGATGATTGTACACTTGGAACACAACATCCGGCGAGTTATTAGCGAGCTACGGCCACAATTGCTGCGAAAAGTGTGTGAAAATTGGATATCCAGATTGCACCATTTACGCGCCAGACGCTGTGGCCACATGGCCGAAATCATATTCAAGCATTAATGGCATAAAATTATCTATCCAATAAAGCTAGTTTCACTGATATTCAAAATATTTTTCTTTGTTCTATTTTAATTCAAAATTGTGAACCTCTAAAAAAAAACACCATTTATGTTAGCACGAAATGTTTTTTATTTTATTAAATTTAGATTGTGTGTTCCCCGTTTATAATTAATTTTATTTGAATTGGGTTCGAATATTTTCTGGGACTTCCCTGCGGCGTTCGTGATCCTGTCCTTGATTTATGTCATCAGGCAGAAGTTTTTATTGATTTTATATACAAAAAATATTTATACTACCGACTCTTTAAACATGTCGAACAAGTTCAGCCCACTGAAGTCTTACCGAAAACAAAGATATGTTTCATATAAGGTTTAATGAGGCCTCACTAAAATCTGTGTCAACTCATTGGACTATATACGATTAAAGTATGTATGACTAATCATGATGGATTACCACACATGAATTAAATACATTTACATAACCAGTTTTAGAAAATTCACTTGGTACTGGACATATTAATGCAATAAATTAATATTTCGTGCAAGAGAAGATAATTACTGAAAAATAACTGTCCAGAAAATATTTTACTTTATTTAGTTAATTTTTATATCCTTCAAGTCCATAGTACATATTTCTTACAATTCATTTAAATTTTCAGAAGTTTAGAGGAGAATTTAAACTATCAAATGTTTATGATTTTTAGGAACACTTAGGTGAATCCAATTATTACGCATTATTTTATTTAGGTATTAGGTTTTTTCTGAGTTATGTCTGTTGCTGTTGTAGATTGCAGGTTAGCTCGCACATCTTCAAACTTTCGAGGCTGTCGCTAAGATCGAAATCACCACTTCTAAAATATTTGTACCAATAATTACAAATTTCATAAAACACAAGGTCGGCACCAAGAACACTACAAATTGATTCCCGTGGTTTAGAAGCTTTTTTTCCTTATTGGAATTCGTATAGAATGCAGTGCCGAATGTGCTGTTTATCAATTTTCATTGTAAACTCTGCTATTCTGAGAGGTTATGTAACTCACGATCCTGTAAAAATCACAAAATACCGTGAAAATATTTCTATTTTAAATATAATTTTAAGCTCGAAGAAAAAATCTGTAGAAATTAAGTTATACACCTAATAAATAAAGTGGGTGGCTAAATAAATTTGTGTCCATGATTTAAAGTTACAACTTAACAATCGAATTGCATTTCTGATGTGGATTATAAAGCGATACCCATTATCCGATATTGAATAGTCTATTTTTGAAATATTCAAAGAAGTGGTCATTTATTCTAGAGAAATTTGGGGTAGTTTCCATGATAAGGGGTGGTTGGTATCTGAAAAATTGCAGTGTACTTTTAATGCGAGCTTGTAAATCAATTGACAACAACGAACAACGAAATATTTATATATTGTCATTTTAAAACCTTAGGATGATTTTAATTTGGGGTTAGCAGATTAAAAATGGAATTGGACGGATATTGTGTATACCTACTCATAATTCTATATATGTATAAACCGCCATCGAAATATTAATGTTTTTGCAAATTTAGTTAAAATCAAAAACTAGCTTTTATTTTCGACGTCTTAAACTGTTTGCAAAAGCTAGTTGAAACAAATCAAGTCCTACCATGCTTCAGATAATATGGAATAAGGGGAAAACGTTAACAAAAATTTGTATGCTTGACCAATTTTTTAGAGGCAAATCCAAATACATAGTACATTTTCCCAAAGACATCTTTCCGGTGTAAGCTGATTTTATTCATTTTCTCAAAAATAAAATCATTTATAAAATTATTAGGTATTTTAAAATTATTGAATTTAACTCATGCATCATTCTTAATAGTACACTTAGGGAAAATTAAGACATGAATGTATTTAATTTGGACAAACAAGTATAAAAATATACATAATGTAACCAAACACAAATATGTAATATGTATATGTAATTGTTTTCTGCGATCATTAAAAAACAATTTAATTATAATATTTTTCCCTTTCGTTCATAAATTTTTGATGTTTCTTATCATTTCCTCCAAATATTTGTTTTTTAAATTATACTTCATGCAGCACACCAAAACAATCATCGTAGCTACATACTTACATCTAAAATAGATCCTCTTCCTTTTCATGGTCACCACGTGTTTAAATTCTATATATCTAAACAAGAAATTATCGATGCACAAACGTTATTTTAAATAGTACATATGTATATACGAGCGAAGCCGCTCACTATGGCACATTTCAAAACAGGATGTAATAAAACAGGACATCACAAAACAGTACATGGTACGGAACAGGACCGATTAAAACAGTACATCACAAAACAGTACATGGTACACAAAAGTACATGGTACGAAACAGGACCGATAAAAACAGTACAACACAAAACAGTACATGGTACACTAAAGTACATGTTACTGAACGTTAAGCTAGAGGATTTTTTCAGCTTGATTTGTTAAATATTTTTTTTATTGAATACGTTTAGTAATTATGATATTATCAAGTGGATATTTGCCTTAGACAGTATACTATATAGAATTATAATTTCTTTAAATTATAATAAAATATCCCTTCACCTAACAATATATAACATTATTTTAATTTAAATCGCTAATACTCGATCGTTGCAAAATAGATCAAAAATTTAAATAAATATATAAATAATATATTTATTGTATTTATACATTTAATTAAATTTTTGATCTATTTTGCAATAATAAGTAAAACTTAAACACTTTTTTGGAATTAAAACCTGCAAAATTGACTATTAACTATTTTGTGGTGTTCTCTTTTAATACGTACTGTTTTGCGATGTACTCTTCCGTACCATGTACTTTAGTGTACCATGTACTGTTTTGTGATGTACTGTTTTAATCGGTCCTGTTCCGTACCATGTACTTTAGTGTACCATGTACTGTTTTGTGTTGTACTGTTTTAATCGGTCCTGTTCCGTACCATGTACTTTAGTGTACCATGTACTGTTTTGTGTTGTACTGTTTTAATCGGTCCTGTTTCGTACCATGTACTGTAGCGTACCATGTACTGTTTTGTGATATCCTGTTTTGCGACATTCTGTTTTAGCACATCCTGTTGTGAAATGTGTCGTTTCGTATGAGACCCATATACGAGTATGTATATACATAATACGTGCGATTTAGTTTCATTTCATTCTGTTTTATTAAAATATATGTAAATCATACAATAAGAGAAAGAATACTTTCAAACGAAAATAAAAAATAAGTTGAATTTGTTATTTTTCCGTTTGTTTCTTTTATAATTTATCTGTGCACACAATATAAAAATTTTTATTTGTTCGCGCGCGTATTGAAAAAATATATTGAGTGAGAAATATGTATATTGAGCACATATGGTTTGAGTTTTAGCTAAGCATTTCTGCTAACAGCCACTAGAAAAAAATTTCCTTTTGTAACGGAATCGAGAATTTTATTTAAACATAAATTTTCCATTGGTTTATAAGTCTGATTGATTTCTTTTGTCTGTGATCGTACTCAATTCAAAAAAAGCATTTTGTAAACATTTAAAATGTGCTTCGGGTCATATAGACGCAAAAGGCAATAGGAAGGTTAAAAACTATACTGTGATTATTATTATTTTTTACTATTTATTATTCACAATTTTACAAATTAAATATTTGATAGTTACACTTCTTAACGTGATAATTTTAATTATTTTATTAAACAAAAATACTATATTCGGACTTGGTCCATCCATCAACTAATAGTTGATGAAAAGAAATTGAGGATGGACGAAGTTCGAAAGTAGTATGATTATAAATAGAATTAGAAAAATGTAGTAAAAAATAATAAAAAAAAATTAAAAACAAAATCACAGTATAGTTTTAAACAAAATATAATAAATATAGTGATAAAGCCACGGCACATAAGTATAATAATGGATTTATACCATAATTACAATACGTCCTTTTTCATTTTGGTACCGTTATTAACCGATAGTTTTATTGAATTGAAAACGAAAAATGTAACGAAATTTATAAATATAAATGGACCTTAACTGTAACTGGAACGCAATTTTTAATAGGATTATTAAATTAAAGCATTTGATCATGCTCGAGAATAGACGATTCTTATGTTTTAAAATATTTAAAATCAAAATGTAATATTCAAACATTTGCGGAGCTTGATTATGAATTGGAAATGATTTATTGAAAAAAAAACTAAAAGAACTGTTTAACTGGCACGTAATTTAATTAAAGTTCTATATTCCCCAAATGGTTCTCTTGACGGACTATTTTTATGGTTCATAGCATCGTAACTAAGGGGCATGATAGTCGTAAATAACTTCCCACTGGGACTGGAAATATAACTGCGCGTCTCATTTCGCCTAGCCGCCTGATAATCAATGAGATCACAGGAATGTGGGATAGAGAAAAAATGGTTGTGTTCGGAAAAATGGGACCTCTTTACAAACAATTTTTAATTGTGTAAACGTAACATATACATAAATATTATTAGTTCTCTGTTTATAATATGTACTGTAGTATTATTAAACGTATGGTGTTGTGTACAAGTATCAAACAATTTTTGTTGTTTGATCGAAAAATCGGTTTTGAAATCAAACCTTAACCGGAGCAAATATAAAACGGAACTGAATTGAAAAGTTTGAAACGTAACCGCAAACCGGAACATTATTTTGAAACGTAACCGTAAACCGGAACGGAAAAAGGAACCAAAACGAAAAAGAACGAATTGAACTGATTGGAATTTGCATTTCTCTTAAAAAATCGATTAATATTGGTTTACAGTTCAGTTCCGGTTTAAATCTCTGGTTCTTAAAAGAGCGTGTGCCAATTATAAATTATATTAAATGAGAAATTGATATAGAAAACTTTAAAGGTTTATTAACCATTCTTTATTTTTTGTTGTTGATATAATATGATTATAAATTACCACAATAATTTTCCATATATGGAGGTGTGCACTTACCATTTGTAGCTGGTTGAGTGCGAAAAAATTGGTGTTTGTCGACATCCTATTATATCTCCTCTGCAATCCAAACGAATTAATTAAGCTGAATGAAACTGAATAATTAACCTTTCTATAAAGAATGTCCCAATGAAATATTTTAAAAACATATTATAAAAAAATGTTAATTAACATATCCATTATTTAATATTGTTTAAGACAGCGGAAAATAAGAGATTACGGTCTTCGCCACAACTGGCAGCACTTCACAAAAAAGAATTTCTGCTGTTATTTTATAAACAGCGGACATTTTTTATTCATTTAGTATCTCTTTTTTTTACAAAAATCAACGTGCCAGTGGAATGAAATCTTAAAAGTGTTCCTTAAAATGACAAATTGATTGGTCTCCGAAGAAACTAGATATATGAAAGTTTGCACTGTTTCATCTGTTTCCGCCAAGTCTTAACGAATTATGATAAGATTTGGTTAATAGTATTTGTTAGGGATTATACATGGTTTTGGAGAAAATTCTAGGAACTGTTCATGCTGAAATAAACTTAGAAGTTCATAACCAATCGTTATGAAATTTGGTTTCTAGATTGATTTTGGATTGAAACATACATTTTAGATGGTATAGACAGATACTATACGACTAACATGAATTTTGACTCTCTGAAGAGAACTCGGCTAATCCTTATTTAATAATTGTGAAATTTGTATCGGGTCGGTATTGCAATTTTAATATAGTAATTCTAATCTGCATTGTAATTCTATATTGGTCTATATTGTAATTTTATTATGTATTTTCAACAAGGTTCTGAAATGAGTCATTGATGGGCGCTTCTCATCCACTTCTTTACAAGTAAATGTAAAAAAAGTTGAACAGGACTGCATTTGGATTTTGGATTGGAAACTGCGAATTTATTAAGAAAATTATGGGAGATTATCGTTTAGAATTCATTAAGTAATATTTAGACTTTTTGCTGCCAAATAATTAAGTTTAGGGTTATGCCTAATATCTCAAAAACTTCCACAATGAATCAATATTTTCGGTTGTTTCTTTAATAGCTAAGTTAATACTGAGAATTTGGGGAAAATTTATCGGTTAGAATTTTCACTATAATTTTTTGATATTCTGTGGATATATACGTTCTTTTCAGTTGCAGGTCCTATATCTGAGGACATACTGAGACTAGATGGGATATTTGGGGAAAATTTATTAACTAAATTTTCACTATTAATTTTTGATTTTCTGCGACCATATAAATCGTTCTGAGTTTATGGCCAATACCTCAAAAACTCCCATAAGAAGGTTCTTTGCAGTTTCTGGATATTAAATTTTTGGTTATTCTGGATTGATAGCCAGATAGTATTTTTACATCAAGGATGAGGTTATCAAGAAGATGGAAGTTTGGTTTCGAACTAATGAAACATTGAATTTTTTTGTATATAAAAATTTGATCGTCTCATCAGACTGCAGTGACCAAACTACAAAAATATTGAAAATACTTTGAACTAATCAAAGTATAATCACAATGTTCGAATTTTATTGTATTTAACGCATACAACCATTTCTATATGAAAATATTCTATATTTCATATAGAAATCGCATGTATGCGTTAAATACAATAAAATTCGAGGTTACCAAGGGGTTGGCAATTGCGTAGCGAATCATTATAATTCGCTAAGGCATTGTGATTATACTTTGATTAGTTCAAAGTATTTTCAATATTTTTGTAGTTTGGACACTGCAGTCTGATGAGACGACCGAATTTTTTAATATAAAAAATTCATTGTTTCATTAGTTCGAAACCAAACTTCCATCTTCTTGATAACCTCACCTTGATTTCTGGATATTATTTCAAAAACTTATACCAGTAACGAACACATTCGGTTGTTGTTCTAATTAGCTAAGATCATACTTAGACTACATGAGAAGATAGAGGAAAACTTATTGGTTAAAATTTTCACTATAATTTTTTGATTTTCTGAGGCCATATAATTTTTTTTCAGTTTCTGGCTAATATCTCAAAAATAGCTAAGGCTATACTGAGACTACATGGGACATTTAATTATTATTTAAGAATTAATTAGATTACTACCTAATTGTTTGAATTTCTACGGCCATTTAAGTTCTTTTCAGTTTCTGGTTATTGTCTCAATAACTCACACAACTAACCAATACTGTCAATTGTTTTTCTAATAGCTTAGGTCCTGTGAGTATATGGGGAATTTAAGGATTATCTAACGGTTGAATTTTCATTTTAATTTTTTGATTTTCTGTGACCATATAATTTCTTTTCAATTTCTGGCCAATGTCTGAAAAAATGCCACAATTAACCAATACTTTCTGTTGTTGGCAGAAAATCAAAAAAATAAAGAAACTGAAAAGAATTTATATGGCCGCATAAAATGAAAAAAAATTACTAAAAATTCTGACCGACAAATTTTCCATAAATTTCTTACGTGGTCTCAGTATGACCATAGCTATAAGAAAAACATCCGAAAGTATTAGTTACTTGAAGGAGTTTTTAAGATATTGGTACGAAACTGAAAACAAACTTATATGGCCACCATAAAATAAAAGAACCATTGCGAAAATTCTAACCTATTCTCCCCAAATCTACATGTAGTCTCAGTTTGAAATTAGCTTTTACAAAAACAGTCGAAAGTATTGGTTACTTGCGGGAGGTTTGAGGTATTGTCCAAACATTAAAAACAAATTATACGGCCTCAGAAACTCAAAAATTTATGGTGAAAATCTAACCGATAAAATTTTTTCAAATTTGCAATTTAGTCACAGGTGACCCAAGGTATTATAAAAACAATCGGAAATACTGGTTAGTTGTTGAAGTTTTCGAGATATTAGCCAGAAACTGGAAAAAACGTATATGGTGAGTAGAAAATCACAAAATTATAGTGAAAATTCTAACCGATAATTTTTTCCAAAATTCCTTACGTAGTCTCAGTATATGACCTCTTTGATATCAGAAAAATAACCGAAAGTATTGGTTACTTGTAGATTTTGAGATATAGGCCAGAAACTGAAAAAAACTAATATGGCAGCAGAAAATCAAAAAATTTTAGTGAAAATTGTAAGCGATAAATTTTTCCAAAATTTCCCATGTAGTTTCAGTAAGATCTTAGCTATAAGAACAACCAGATTTCTACATAGGCCAAACCGATAGATCCGTTAGAAAGAGATTCTTAGAACATGTAAAAAATGTAACAAAAACAAACCTGGAATCGCATATAGCTTTCCCTTTAAAAATCAAAAAAGAACAGGTCATCGATTTTGAAAATAGTCTACAGAAATTACTTAAGTCAAGTAAAGGCGACGTCACAATATATACGTCATAACATATAGGGGTACGGAAATATTTATACACCTATTGAAAAATAAAATCAACCCGAACACCTATAAAATTTAGAATATGATTATGAAAGATAATTGTTGGTTTTGGTGCGGCCAAAATCTTCATAAATAGAAGTTATGCACAAACTTTAAATGACAGATATTTGTATAAAAGCCCTAATAACGATCATATTGGTTACACTAGCAATGCAACATAATTTTTTTTTTCTTTATTTTTGGTTCTTTCTAAACTAACGCACATTTGCGTAGTGTCAAAACCAACAACAATATAAAGCCATGCTAATGCAACGAATACAGAAAAAATTACGCTTTAGATAGTTGTATTAGAATATAGGTTTTGCACTCCAAATTCAACCTTTTACAAATCATGTTCATCAATTTTCAAATAAAATTCACCTATGTCCAAAACATTTTCAACCTTTTCCAAATTAAATCCAACTCTATTCAAATCAAATTCACCTTTATTCAAAATATATTCATCCTTTTCCAAATCAACTTCACCTCTGTTCAAATAAAATTCACCTTTATCCAAATCATATTCATTCTTTTCCATTTCAAATTCAACAGGAGTCGTTTGGTTTTATAACGACTCCGGTTGAATTTGAAATGGAAAAGAATGAATATGATTTGGATAAAGGTGAATTTGATTTGAACAAAGGTGAATTTGATTTGGAAAAGGATGAATGTTTTGAATTTAGGCGAATTTGATTTGAATAGAATTGGATTTGATTTGGAAAAGGTTGAAAATGTTTTGGACATAGGTGAATTTTATTTGGAAATTGATGAACATGATTTGTAAAAGGTTGAATTTGGAGTGCAAAACATATGCGTATGCCGTATGTGCGCACTAGTTTAATAAGTAGTGGTGCGAAAGAAAAAAATTAACATGGGATTGTAGTGTAACCAATACAATCTTCTGTAGTTTGTTGCGTATTGGTATCTGCGTTTCAGATTTTGTTCAGGACTTTTAATTGTTGTTGGTTTTGGTAGTGTAGTTAACTAACATGTACACTACTACAACTTTCAGTATATTATATTCAATACCTGGCAATTAAATTAGAGCCACCCTATCAAGAAATTTGTAATACAAGCAGTTTGTATTGTAATATATTTCAAATTTTCGGTCGTAAACGGATTTAGTTGTTCAAAGAGTATCTATTTATATAAACAAAAACTCTTATATTATTAGGAAAATTCCAATATTACCGGCTTTGTGTCAGGTACTTGCTATTAAAGTCTAAACGCAGATAATGAAATATGGAAAAGGAGTGCCCAAATTTAGTTGAAATGTGTACTTGCTCATGTTAAGAAATGTAATAAAGTACATACATATTAATATATTGTGAACGTTATAAATTTATTGATGAATTTTTAAGCTCTCTAATTTATGCGGAATGGGAAATATGAAAGACATTAGTAACGTGGTTAAAATTAAAATAGAGACTTTATTAGAAACATGTATAGATTTGAACCGTCTAATTGCAATAATGCTAAAATTTCTCGGCATAAAATCGACCGAATAGCCGCATTAATCTGAAAAAAAAAATCAGTCAACATCGGGCGGTCGCTGTCATTACCGTGGTGTCCGTAAAACCACCGAGAAAGACGACCGGCTAATTATAAAAACAGCATTCCAAAATAGACAAAGTTCTACAGAGCTGCTAAATAAATTAAAAGTGCAGAATATTAACATACCTACGGCGATGAAGAATTTCCTAAAACCTTCCTAAATTTAAAATCGTTTGATAGTACAAATTAGTGAATCTTTCAATTATTGCTTATAATAAAGCATTCAACAAAATAATTGAATATAACAATTATAAAACTACTACAAACAACATTATCATTTTTATTCTAAAATTATTTTTCAAACTAAAACGTCACCGACGAACTGAAATACATATAGCTCAATTGAATCGTTTTGCATTCATAATTTTGCTTTCCTACCTTAAAATTCGAAGACATCAATAAGCGAACATTAAGATAGATATTGGTCGGTTTAACCTATGCAAAAAATTTCAAAAAACTTATTAATTCCGTAAGTCATCTTTTTTTTCATAATATTTCCCGAAGCAGTGTGTATTGCAGGGAGTGTATTGAGCGAATTCGACTGCGAGGTGCAGTGGTGTTTTTGATTGAACTCGCTTTTTTGTTTTTTTTTTGGAGTATTTTGTGGTATAACCTTTATGGTATAACCTCGCTTGTGTCGCCCTGCTCACATCTGAACATAGCTTAGCTCAGTTTTTTACTGGCGCAGAATCACTATTTGAATAAAGGTTAGTTGAAGCTTACGTTTACCCCAATAACTATACAGCACGTTACAATATTTACAAATATTCGCTTTTTGATGCCTTCAAACTCCAAGGTAGTTTAGGAAAGCAAAATTACGAATGTAAAACGATTCAATTGACCTACAAATCAATTATTGGAATATTACTTATTAAAACACATTTTATTAAACACTTGTTTTTTATTTCGCAAAATTATATTTTTTGAATATTTTCAAAAGGTTTAAAAAATCACTCGATCGATTTCGACTTGTTAGGTCATCATCAGCAGTATCTACTGATTTGTAAAAATAAAAATTTTGTTATATATAATAGAAAAAAGCAAAAAATAAATAAAAGAAGGAGAGACAAAAAATAAGCAATAAAAATTAAGCTATGGATCACGCAGGTACGCGATTAGTCATCGGCTGAGTAACAAAATTTAAGGTATGTATATTGAAGTACATTTAATTATCCGACGTATTCGTCAAATTATTGCGTACGTGAGAATAGAAAAGAGCGGGGTCTGAAATTGGTGAGAAACGGATTTCTCTCTGTTCGTTAAGGATATTTTAGTTAAGAAATATTGATTTTCGAATTTCGTAAGATTCTAAGGTATCTAAACGTCTGCCTTTGCCAGATAAATGTTCTTTAGCTGTAACTCCAAAATTGCGCCCAGTCTGACCAGTATAGGAGAAACGACAATCATCAACTACAGATAATAAATTTAACCATACTACTTTAACTATATTATATGTTATACATAGATAATAAATTTTTTTTTTTGTTCCGGTTTATTAAAATCATTGTGTTGATCAGATTTGTTGAATAACCTATGGATCATCATTAAATTAATCGTTCATCGTGTAGTTGATCTATTTTTGTGTAATATATTCACTAATACTTAGATGTATTTTTAGTTTTAGAAAAAACTCACATTTCTATATAGGCCTATGAAGTTTTTGCTAAACTATTCCTAATTTTTGTTTTTTATTTTCTAGGAATGGTTTAGGAAAAAATTCACGCGCATAACATATCTGAGCGCGCGATGCGATCACGATTGTACTCTCCCGAACTCAAATGTCGCAGACCAGTCAAGAAGCCCAGGTTAGCCCCAAAGATGAAGAAAGCACGCCTGCAATGGGCAAAAATGCACAGAAATTTTACGATGGAAGATTGGAAAAAGGTCAATGAGTGTCAAATGTTGTCATTTCATTTTTACCACTCACAACCTCTTTGCAACAAGTGATCTTTAGCGATGAATCCTGACTTGAAGCAATGACGGAGTGTTAATTTCATTAGGCGAAGACCCAAGGAACATTATAGTGATGGATGTGGTATTTTTACCTTTCCTAAACTCACTAAATGAAGAAGAAGGGTCTTACACCTTCATGCAGTATGGAGCACCGTGTCATACTGCGAAAAACATAAAAACTCACGGAAACTCACCCGATCTAAATCCGATCGAAAATATATGGAGCATGTTGAAAAAGGTTATGTACTCATCCCCGAAACCAACAATAGCTGTTCTGAAAGATAATTAGACATTAGCAAGACAACGCAAAACTGCCAGAATTGGTAAACACTTGTATTTCCAGTATGCCTGCTAGAATTAGTGTAGTGATTAAAGCTACAGGAGGATTAACAAAATATTGATGTAATATCTACTATAAAATATGAATAAACATTTTGTGTTAGTAATATGTGTCTATTTCTATTTTGTTCCTGTTAAATTTGAAAAAAAAAATATCAAAATTAGAAGGTGGCTCTAATTCAATTTCCAATTACTGTATATGCCGTTACCATGGCTTTTATTAATGAAAATTTTTGTGCGGCTCGTGTATACTCACCAATACAAACGAAAAATTTAATTGCCAGCTTGTTATTCGATTAGTCTCAAATTGACTTTGAACAAAAATAACGTTTAACCCTTTTCCTGCCTGCCGCTCTGCAAATTAAAATATTAACTTATTCGCGAAGCATTTGGTCGCATTCAGATGCCTGAAGTCATCTTCAGGATAATGATTGAGATGTTGTTACCGAGGAAATCGTTGGAAAGGTCAACGACATGATTCTCGCTGATCGCTGAACTAGAGGACGCGATTTAGGAGAGGCGGCAGGCATGTCGTACGGAACGGCAATTCATATTTTAAATGATAAGTGTGAGAAAAGTGTCGGCCGATGGGTTCCGCGATTAATCATAGTAGACAATAAGCGGATACAAATTGTCGACCTGGCTCCTTGCGATTTCTTTCTGTTCCCGAACATGAAAACATAGCTGGAGGAAAAAATTCAGGTCAAAGGAGGAGGTTATCGCCGAGACAGAAGCGTATTTTGAAGTTTGAGAAATCGTATTTTTTAGAGGGGTTAAAGAAATGGCAGAAACTTTGGGAAAAGTGTATCGACCTAAAAGGAGATTACGTTGAAAAATAAAAAAATAAAAATTTAAAAAACTTGCGTCGTCATTCCTAACACGGGTACTTATTGATCAACCCTCGTATATATAACCTTTTATAAAGTAAGTATGTAATAAATAATAAAATTATGTAATAAATTATTATTTTTCATCTGTTTTTAATTTTATAATTAGATATTTTATTTAATTAAGAATTTATTATTGAGTTTTGTTATGATGAAAAGTTGTTATGATGAATGAACTCGAAACGTATTGGAGCATGCAAATAAATAAATAATCGTATAAAACTAAAAAATATGCTTTACGCTACTTTTGAACATTTTATCAGCAAAAAAAATGTGGATTTTATTGTATTGTTTTATATGAATAAATGATAAATTATTTATTTTAATTAGGTATTAAAATTGATAAATACACCTACAATTTGCATTGATTGTTGACCAACAATATATTCATAAAATTCCACAAATTGCAAAGGAACATATATATCACGCTCTAGCAACGTTTAAAGATGGTTGCGGTTATACCAACCTCATTATTAAGACTTCAAAAGTTTGGTAATTCCTCTGTGCCTGTGGAACCACGATACATATCATAAAGTCTAAGGTTAATTTGGATAACATCACGAACACACTAAGATCAGTATTTCGAATGATTCGTCGAATACTGCAGTCAGAGCTGTTGTACAATCATAAAATAACCTTTCTCAGAGCTTTTAAGATTTCTCTCGAAGAAACTATCGAATACCCGAATGAAATATTCGGCTTTCGACCGACATGTAATCTATAAAAACAATGTCGTTGCGGATAAGTTTCTCATACGACAGTGAAACGGCAACAGCGGTTAGAAAAAGAAGAATTTATTTATTTCTTATTTTGCATAAATTAGAGTTTGTTCTTTTCTTTTTGTGATAATTATATTACATAAATTTTACATGAAGTACTAGTTTCGAGCATTTGCTCGTTGTCAACTTTAACTATTCTATACTTAACTATACACAACTTGTTTTCTCGTTCCGGATGTCGCGCTAGTTTGAATTATATAGGGTACAAAATAGCCAAACTATGTGTTTATGACTTGTGGTTCAAAATTTATTCCATTGTTAGTATTATTTGATGAAATCGATTGCGTAGGTAGAGGCCAAACAATTAATTTAAAAACAAACACATTAAAAAAGAAGGATACGATTGCATTAAAAAGAGAGATAAGAGTTCTTATCTTTCCTTTTTAATGCGATCTTAAACAGTGTACTTGTCCAATAAAATAATTTTTATAAGCTCTATTTTCTTCTCTCAATAAAAATAATGATTATGTGGAGGTCGTTGTTTCCCAAAAATTTTAGCGAACGGTGACGGGAAAACAATGTACTAAAGAAAGTTGATCATTTGACAAACTATAAGAAAAATGTTAGACACTAATACAGATTTTAAAATGATATCATATCAAGCATCGGTTCAAGTAAGTCGTACACTAATATGATGTTCTTTTGATTTAAAACAAAAATGTCAACTTTATTTTGTCAATAGAACATAGAAAAGAAATTTGATGTGTTTTCCTAGTGATAGTAATTTGGTTTTGTTTTGTTCAATCAGTGTGATGCCAAAAATGACTTACGTCTATTTCTACAAAGAAACAAACATAAACGCCATTTTTCAGTTGTCAGTATTAGTACGGGGAGTAAAATTTACGAAAAAATTCCGATTTCCAAAACTTGATGTACATCAAAAAACCATTGAATTTTCGCGTTAAAAGAATATCACATAGTAAGTAAGTCGTGTTAAGAAATCCACTTAACAAAGTTTCGAATGCTGAAAAAGCTGCTCTGCCAGAAATAAACTAAAATGATAAAAATATCAATTTTTTACGCCTTACAAAAATTATTTTAATCTGGCGGAGCACGTTCGTTATTTGTAATAATATTTGTCACTTCGATTATTCGTTAGCGCATCTGCTTTTCAGTTTGATTTTCTCTTTTATAAACCAGCACTTTAAAATACGCCACAGAAAAAAGTCTAAAGGATTTAGAACAGAAGAGGCAATGACCTTGTAATAGTCCCTTCTCTTGCAATCCAGCGACTAGGATAATTTACGGGTCTCATACGAAACGACACATTTCACAACAGGATGTGCTAAAATGGGATGTCACAAAACAGGATATCACAAACCAGTACATGGTACGAAACAGGACCGATTAAAACAGTACATCACAAAACAGTACATGGTACAGTAGAGTACATGGTACGGAACAGGCCCGATTAAAACAGTACATCACAAAACAGTACATGGTACACTAAAGTACATGGTACGGAACAGGACCGATTAAAACAGTACATCACAAAACAGTACATGGTACGGAAGAGTACATCGCAAAACAGTACATATTAAAAGAGAACACCACCAGTTAATAGTCAATTTTACGGTTTTAATAACTAGTTGTGTGGGTACGGAAAAGTACCATGTCAAAAATTTATTTTTGTATGTTTTTTGAACCAACATACAATTTTTGGTGCATTCCTTTCAAACTTATTTTCGCCCGAAAAAACACTATAACTATACACACAATTGTATTGGTTGTACTTCAAAGCAAGCGTAATTTTTTATCAAAAACGCCATTACATACTATGGTTTTTTACCCACACATTTGTGTGGTTTGGACTTAAATTGAGCCATTTTTTTTGGTTAAAAAAGGGATTTATTTATTTATATATTTATTTAAATTTTTGATCTATTTTGCAACAATCAAGTATTAGCGATTTAAATAAAAATAATGTTATGTATTGTTAGGTGAAGGGATATTTTATTATAACTTAAAGCAATTATAATTCTATATGTATAGTATACTGTCTAATTACTCTAGGTGAAGGCAAATATCCACTTGATAATATCCTAACTTCTAAACGCATTCAATAAAAAATATTTAACAAATCAAGCTGAGAAAATCCTCCAGCTTAACGTTCAGTAAAATGTACTTTAGTGTACCATGTACTGTTTTGTGATGTACTGTTTTTATCGGTCCTGTTTCGTACCATATACTGTAGCGTACCATGTACTGTTTTGTGATGTACTGTTTTCATCGGTCCAGTTTTGTACCATGTACTGTTTTGTGATGTACTGTTTTTATCGGTCCTGTTTCGTACCATGTACTTTAATGTACCATGTACTGTTTTGTGATGTACTGTTTTTATCGGTCCTGTTCCGTACCATGCACTGTTTTGTGATGTCCTGTTTTATTACATCCTGTTTTGAAATGTGCCATAGTGAATGGCTTCGATAATTTACATAGTGGTGTTGTCTCACTAGAACGACTAGTGAGAAGAAGCTTTATCAAATTGGATCGAAATAAAATACGACACTTGTTTGATTTAATAGACGGAAAGTCAGAACTAAATTTCCGACCATTCTCCGAAACCCATGACGATTAATGAGTAAACCAAACCAAACAAAAATACCCAACTCTAATAAATAAGCATAACAATTGGGAATATTTTAGCCAGTCCTTAGAAGAGACAGTTAACTTAGTTGTGTACGTTCCAAAATGCTGAGCATTTAGAATGCGAGCTTTAAAAATTAGTATAGGTGATATACGGCAACCATCAGAAAGAACTTAGAGAACTTCTAGCAGAAAAAAGCAGAGCGAGGATATGGCAGCAAACAAGAGGTTTCACAACCCTTCAGGTTAAAATCTCAATAGCACTACACTAGCCAATTTGTACCACTGAGATGAGAAATGATAGAATTGAAAATTGAATCAATCAGCAACTATTCTCAAAATTTAACTAATGACCAGTTATGCCGATTCCTCTCATAAAAAAAACGAGCGCAAAGCTCAAATGTTTGCGGAATACCTCGAAAAATGTTCCAACTACACGGTGAAGAACATCGGAAACCGAAATACTAAGTGAAGAAGTTCATACTGGAAAATGAAAAAATACGCCTTACTATATCAAATAAAGTATGTAATACATGGGAGAAAAGCTATGAAACCAAGAAAATATTTTGATTACGTTAAGCAAAGGCTGAAGGAACAGCCTGGGAAAGTGATCGTGTCTATTTTCTAGGACAGTCATGGATCTTAATCGATTATCTTTAAAAAAAATAAAACCATTATCGGAGCATACTGCGCATCATTACTTGACAAGCTGAAGGGAGAATTGCGGAAAAACGGCCACATTTGCAGAAAAAAAAATCTGGCTCCACCGAGACAATGCGCCGTCTCACACCTCAGCGATTGCCGCGGCGAGAACCACGAATTACAGATTGAACTGCCTCCTTACGCACCTGATCTAACCTCAAGTAACTTTTTTTGTTCCCTAAGATATAAGTTGCTCAGAGAACAGAGATTTTTGTTGAATGGGGTGACCATCACCATCGTAAACAATTATTGCAGAGAAAGAAGCCGAATACTAGTTGGACGGGTTCAAGAGATGAGAACACCCCTTGGGAGAAGTGCATGTATGACTTACAGGGAGACTATGTAGAGAAATAATAATAAATTTGAAGAAAAAATGTCTTGTAATTTTGTTAGGTCGGAAACTTTTCAGACAACCCTCGTATATTTATCATAAAAAATATGTTAAGAAATATATCTTGGTTTTATGACCCTCTATAAAAAATATACCTATATTTTCTGGGTGCGAAGCCTTGTTTTGAAAATTAATTTTAAAAACTATTGTTTTATTTTACTTAAAAAATACTAAGTTCTAAGCAGTTGATTTACTCCAGAGTAGTAAAGGGTTGACGCTTGAATAATATAAAAAACCAAAAAAAAATCAATAAAAATTAAAAAATTATTTATCACAAAATTTAATTTTTCGACTTTGTCATAAATAATAATTTTTTGCTAAAACTTTCTGGCAATAAAAACCTTGCAAATTAAGTTATTAAAATGGTAAAATTGACCATGTATTATTTTGTGGTGTTCTCTTTTTATCTGTCCTGTTCCGTACTATGTACTGTTTTGCGATGTACTGTTTTAATCGGTCCTGCTCCGTACCATGTATAGTGTACCATCTACTCTTTTGTGATGTACTGTTTTAGTCCGGCTTGTTCCGTACCACGTACTTTAGTGTACTATGCCTGTTTTGCGATATCCTGTTTTATGACATTCCGTTTTAGAACATTCTGTTGTGAATGTGCCGTTCCGTAAAGGACCCATCTGAAACGGGGTCAAGTCTATAATAATTAACATACTTGTTCTATCCCTTCATCTTGTTTCTTAAATGTAATGGGATGGGCCCGGTATCAACCGATAATCTTATTTAGGGTTGGCCGGACTCTCCATCAATCAAAAATAATAGTTTGAGTGGAATTAAAAATGTTGTCCCTCTATACTTATTATAATAAAACATAAATTTTAGCATGTGCAAATTAAACTTCTAATGTGATTAGCTTGATTACCGCAGTCTCGATAAAATTCAGTTAGCTCACGCTCCATATATTATTATTAATTAAATATCTACATTTGGTTTTTGTTTATTACGACAATAGAGAAAAACATATAATTTAATATTAACTTATTAAACTTAATATTTAATACGTAAGAACATCCTAAATGAGAAAACATATTACTATCATAAAAATAAAATAAATTTAATGTAATGCTGTTAACATATCGATTTATTTAAAAATTCTGTTTTACAGAACTCAAAAGTGCTTTAACCTACGTGAATTTGTTTTTGAATTGTTAAAGTTAACCTTAGCGAATAATTAAGACTACTTCAAGTTTTAAATTTATAGATTCTTTATAAAACCATTTTGAATGTATTTCTGGTAGCCGTATTTGGCAGACAAAATATTTAGTCACTTTTGGGATTACAATTATATTATACTACTTATTTAATTATTTTTACCTAAAATGAATTTCCTAATTATTCGCATTTAAGCTTTTATTATACAGTGAGTAAAATGACAAGTTGACAATTTTTATTGAATTTACGTATCAATTGCCATAATTTCGAATTGGAAGATATTAGAAATCGACTTATGTTAAATAAAAATGACCAAAAAAATGCTAATAAATCTAAAATCAAAATGTACATGCATTACTAAAAAAATTAAAAAACGCATATTTCTTTTCTTGCTACAGAGATATTACATCTATATCTGCTATACCTAAGTTATTGGAACTAGTAATATGCAACTCATTCAAAGTAGTGCTTCCGCGGTATATCACAATGCTAACATAGTTTTATGCCCAAAAGATCAGTATCTACAAATCTCATAAAATTTACTAGCTATTCTATTAAAGAAATTGAGAAGCACAAACAAGTTGATGTAATATACACCGATTTTGTAGAAGCTCCATTCATTTGACTCCATCAGCCACTGAAAACTTTGGAACACATTTTCAAGTTTGGATTTTCCAGCCAGTTCGTAGACTAGTTTAAATCTTATTTGAGTAATCGCATGCAATATATTGAAATAGGAGATAAAAGGTCGGATAAAATACATGCAACCTCTGGTCTACCACAAGGCTCTCACGTTGGCCCATGGATTTTCACAATCTTCATTAATGGTATTACTGAAGTGATAAAGCATTCCAATATCCTGATGTTCGCAGACGACCTCAAAATCTACAAAACCATCGAGTTTGTCGACAATGACAATAAACTACAGGATGATATTGGCAACCTAGGGTTATGGTGCGATTTTAATTCTTAGTCTCAACATTAAAAAGTACAAATCTCTATCATTTCACCGAAAAGCAAACCCTGTTACACAAGGCTATAATATAAATGATGAACTTCTTCAGGCAGTACGTGAAACTAAAGACCTAGGGGTTACTTTCGTTTAAAACATGAGCTTTGCTAATGCTAAGCACATTGAGCTATGCATCGCTAGAGCGAACTCCATGCTCGGTTTTGTCAAGATCCTGTATTGTGAGATTAAGATCCTGTATTGTGCTTACGTTCGATCAGAGTGTCCGTTCTACGAAGATCATATTCAAACTATTGCGAAAATTCAAATGAAGTTTATGTTACTTGACCTGGAAAGACGGATAGGTTTGTGACCATGATCTACCATACCACGTAAACATACAGCGAAAGACAACCACCAAATTTAACCGGATGTAAGATATTCAACTTGACGACACTAGAAAACAGACGCAAATTGCTAAACAGTTCATTTATTGGTAATCTTCTACTAGGCATAATCGACACACCGGATGTATTAAAGTCAATTAAAATGAAGGTTATTGGTAGACAACTAAGAGATCATGACTTCATCCACTTGGATAGACACAGCAACTATGGCGATAATGAACCAGTGAAGATGATGTGCAAGAGTTTCAATAAAATTAACTATTTATTTAATTTTTGTTTAACTAAAGATAATTTAAAAAATAGATTAAGGATATTTTATGCCCCTCAGTGATTTTTACTTACTTGTAACTTTACTTTTATATTTTAAATTTTCAAATCCAGAGCGGATTTATTATATTTTGTATTTTTTACATTAATATTTTTCAAGTCAAATTTGTAGACTTATTTCAATATAAATAAATAAATAAATATCCTTCGGCTTCAACAGTTTGTACCACACTAACAAAATTTCACAAAAACTGGAGAAAGAAATAATATGTTTATTGTTTTGTAATTTTCTATGACGAAATTTATTTTCATGTATGCGATCAAAAAAAAATAAAAAAAAAATAACAAATTATGAGTAATAATGCGAAATAATTACGCTCAAAGATTGGCTTGATTCGCGAGAAAAAACTGGAAAACGAAAATAAAAAACTAATAGCCTTCTACTTCGATGTAATAATTACAACTAAATATGTGTTTTAATGTAATTTTCTTTTTTAAAATGTATCTGCCACCTGGATAATATATGCTGAACTGTCGACATAGCGTTTCGACAGCATTTGGCGTAAGCGGCCTGTAGTTTAGGGGGCATTGGTTCAAAGCAGATAAGGAGTTTTCCTGATTACATTAAATTATGTTTGCCGTGTTCGACTGAAGCAAATGAAAATTCATCGATTTGTACAACTTGTTATCTGGTGAGTTCGAAACGTCGGAAAGTTGAAAAATGTCACCGGTTACTCATTCTTCAAATTCACGGAGACATCATCAACACTTATTAACGAGTATTCGAGTAGGACTCAGGAAATGGCTAATGAAAATATATGAAGTTAAAATCATTCGCATACACCCGCAGTTTTTAATTTTTTCTCTGATATTTTTAGAATAAAAAAAATGATCGTCATCATTCTCTATCGCTCTCATTTATTAACTATTTATGTTTAAAGAAAACAAAAATAGATTGAACTTAATTTTAACTTAGTAATGGATGATGTTAGGCTATGCATAGTTTTGCCAAATGTTATGCAAGTGGGGAATCAGTATCTCGAGTGATAATGATTAAATTAGATGTTTACACTACCATCGTGTTGCTGTATATAGTTCCAATTAATGTATCTGCCAAATGTTACGCAAGTTTTCGATTCTAATGTAATATTTACGATTACACAAGATGAAAATATTTTATTTTGTAATTTAACACTTAATATCCGAAATTGTAGCAGATAAGTAAAAATGTAAAACTATTATTGGATTTATAAAACTAAAAACTACTTCTTAGCGCGAAGAGTTTGTAATAAATGTTTAAGCGAAATGTACGAAGTTACTATTCAGTTCACAATAGTATAGCTTAAATTGTTTAAATTTAATGTGGGTCATTGACCGCTGATATATTTTGGCCTTTTGTCTAGTAAACTTCGTTGTCGTATGTTATTAATAAAAAATAAAAGAACAACT
Organism: Nephrotoma appendiculata; assembly: GCA_947310385.1. Lineage (NCBI taxonomy): Eukaryota > Metazoa > Arthropoda > Insecta > Diptera > Tipulidae > Nephrotoma > Nephrotoma appendiculata. Next base: position 217,340,044 of record OX371224.1, on the reverse strand, counting down.
TGTTTGTTACTAGTAATGTCTTTAAAAATTACTTATTGCCTTAATAATCTAAGATATATAGCTTGTCACAGAGAAGTTAGGTTCCATATTTTTAAAAGATGAAATTTTGGGTAAAGGCCACTGAAAAAATTTAGAATAAGAAACACATTTTATATGTAATTAACAAGATTTTTATATTTGCACCCCGATTACGCTAGTCGTGTCGTTTCAAGTGACTCTTTTAATATGAAACCTTAGCCGCCTACCTTGCCAACATATCTAATATGTTTATTATCGTAGTCACTTCAAACGACAATCGGCGTATTTTATGTTTTTTCTAGTCTCTTCAAAATTTCACACGACTCGAAATGACAGTTTTTAATTGTTTTTTTCGTCTCAAGCCACTTATTGTCATAGCAACTGGCTAATTTTTCATACAAATAGCAAATTTTTAATGTCACTTGAAACGACAATCGACTCGACTAGGGTAATCGGGGTGTTGATTTTTTTACTACTTTTGTGTTTGCACAGCAGCCTTAATATTTGTTTTTGTTACTAGAGGAATTGTCTTATAGTAATCTTCTACAGCTATGCTAGCTCTATAACCACAAATAGTGAAATTTAAAGAAGCATGATAGGTACTATTTTAAAAATTAGCTGAAACTGACGAGTTTTATATTTTTTGAAAGAAACAGTCGGAAAACTAAATTTCTACTACGAGAACACTTTTTTATCGTTTCATTGAATTTAGCATACCCAAGAATACTTAAACAAATATTAAACCGTCATTACTTTACCGAGCTGAAGTGAAAGAAATTACTAAGGGTCATTTTAGTGTTTTTTGCAAAAAAAAAAAAAAATTGAGCGACCCCTAAACGTGGTCCCGATCACTGATCTATATACATGGATACGACTTGACAAAAACTATATGGTAGTGAAAAAATAGTTCTACGTTTGTGACAGAGACAGAAAAATTTTCTTTTTTTTTCTTAAATTCCGAATTTTCGAAAATCAAATAATGTAAACAGAAAACTGGTTCCTATGCGTTTTTGACGTTTGACGTTTTGACGACACGAACTCTTTTTTTTATTCGAAATATTTGCAGGTGTGCATTTGAAATATCAAGGGAAATCGCAAAAAGAAATTTGCATACAAAAACGATACCACATGAATTTAATGAATAAAATGTGATTTATAATTTAAATCATTTGAATATTATTATTTGTTCGTTGACTATAATAATAAAAAATCAATTTCAGAAATTTTCGAAATTAAATCTATCCTCGATACGATCCTATCTTTCGGAAATATTTTTTTAAAGCAAGAGGTGTATATAAACGAGCGATATGACTATAAAAAAGTGCTCCCATTTTTTGCAGTTGTTTTATATGGTTTCTGACATTCATGTCGTATCCATGTAATATAGATCAGTGGTCCCGATCGACTATCATTTGGTAATCAAAATTAAATTATTATAATTAAAATGAAGTACCTTGTGAAAAGCTGCCAATACACGCATCAAAAATTACAGAAAGGAGTTTCTTACGATCGGTAAGTTTGCCAAGTGTTTATATAAAATAAAATGTAAATTATGTTAAGAAGAAATTGATTTGTGGTAAAATTATCCTTAATTTAAGTTATAAATCGGAAAAAACTAAGAATAAAATTTTGGTTGTTGCTGTGGGGTTGTTACTTTGTTGTTGTAAGGTTTTATTACCAGTGCTGCATTTTTCTAATTACTATGGTCCGAAAAGATAGGGTTGATTGTTTCATGTTATACGTGCTTTTCTTTCCATAATTACTTTTATTTTTGAATACCTTAATTATTAGTTTTTACAGAAATTATATGAAAAACATATTTTTTTGTTTTTTTAGGATAAGCTAATGTGAAGAATTAAAAAACTTTTGGTTGAAGATAAATAAAACAATGAGATTTAAATAAACGACAAGACAATTAAAGAAATCACATTTTCTATTAGTGCCCAATCATGCACTCATTCATATTTAATTCTCTGCGAACATTTGATTGCGAGACTAAGACTGAGTATATGACATCGTAGAGTATATGACAAAGTAAAAAATATTTCAACTCGAGTGTGGAACTAGTAGGCGGTGCATAAAGCATTTCACGAAAATTTATTGGTTTTGAGTTCGGGAGCGAGTATGATGCTTTTATTTCCGATGCCGTGTCCGCAGCATAAAAAAATATTTATCTCTGTTTATGTTTTATGTCCCTTCTTTGCATCTTCATGACATTGACATTTTATTTTTTTTTCTAGCACACTCACACTCACACATTTAATATTAGCTCGAACAAAATCAACAACAATTAAAAACCCTGAACAAGGCTGAAACGCAGATACCGATTTGCAACAAACTACAGAAGATTGTGTTGGTTACACTAGAATCGCATGTTAATTTTTTCTTTCGCACCAATATTTATTAAACTGGTGCGCACATACAATGTACCAAAACCAAACATCATATGATTGTAAATTAGAATATGAATAGAATATGATTGTTTGGTTTTGGATGTACACATATATTCTCATACAACTATCTATAGAGAAGTTTTTTCTGTATTTGTTACATTAGCATGGCTTTATATTGTTTTTGGTTTTGGCTCGAATGATCACATAGATATCACGAACCAAGCCATATTGTTGGAACATATACACAGTTTTCGGTCGACTGTATCATTGTATTGGGTGTGTATTGGGTGTATAACTTAGTTTTTTGGATTTTCTAAGAGATGGCATAACTTTAGTACTAAACATTCTTTTTCAATGACACCTACGGCGTTTTAGTGTTGACATTCAACATTAAAATTTAGTTTCTCTATATTCGTGCAAGCGTAAACAACATATTTTTTAATCCCGTTTAAACATGTCGAATTTCGTACCAACAAAACAGCATTTGCGGGAAGTATTACTTTTTTGCTTTAATCAAAAGCAAAAAGCTGCTGAAAGTTTGCGTTTGCTTCAAGAAACTTATGGTGAACAGGCACCAACTCAACAAACTTGCGAAAACTGGTTGAAACTAATCAAAAGTGGTGATTTTGATGTCAGCGACAAAGAACGTTCTGGTCAACCAAAAAAATTCGAAGATGAAGAATTGGAAGCATTATTGAAGGAAAAGTCAACTCAAACAGAAAAAGAACTTGCAAAACAATTAAATGTCACTCAAGCAGCCATAAACAAACGTTTACATGCCATAAAAATGATTCAAAAAGGAGGAAAATGGGTATTTATGAACTGCTAAAACCGAACGAAACTTACTGATGAACGTTACCAACAACAATTGATAGATTTGAACCGTGCATTGAACGAAAATCGTCCGATTCCAACCAACAAACAGCGTAAAGTGATTTTGCTGTACGTCAATGCTCGACCACATGTCGCAAAACAAGTAAAAAATACGCTGGAAGTACTTAAATGGGAAATTCTACTGCATGCTCCCTATTCACCAAATTGTCCCCCATTAGATTACTATTTGTTCTGAACAATGCAAAGCGATCTTCAAGACCAGCACTTCAGAACCCACAAAGAAATCAAAAAATCGCTCGACAAATGGATCGCATCAAAAGACAAACATTTTTTTCGATGGAATCCATAAATTGTCAGAAAGATGGTCAAAAGTCATAAATAACGATAGAGAATATTTTGATTAAAATAAAATTTACCATTTCTTAGAAATAAACGTTTTTTTCTGCAAAAAATCCAAAAAACTAAGTTATACTCCCAATATAAATAAAGAAAAAATTTCGTAAATAAAAACGAAACAATGTGTAAACGAAAAATAAAATAAAAATTTGTAAAGCTTTACATTAACAAGTCTGTAATTATACAGTCTTATACAGTCGTTTCTTCGTTTATTAGAAATTTAGAACTAAAATTGTTATTTAAAAGGAACATAGTCATTCATAATTTTATTTCATTAATAAATGCACCACATTTATTTCAAGATTTCTGTGAAAAATGGAGCATTTAAACACATGGGCTTATTCCTTCATTTTAAAAAATTACAGCACCAAACAGACATTTCATAACCTTCCTCCTTCACATCAATATTTTTTCTTCTAATTGTAATTGTTTTTATTACTTCTATTTAATTTGTACGTGTATCATGTTTTCGTATATATATTACAAAATTTTGTGAACTTTTCCTGTATTTTTATACTAATACAAATGAATAGATGACTGAAATACTTGATAGGCTCGGTGTATACTCGAGTACAGTTCGGCTTGTAGAATACATTTTCGTTGGTTTCGCACGAACATATCCGATTATTTTATTTATTTCCTAATTACAAAAAAATTCATTAATGCGAGATTGTATGTGTTTAGAATTTTGATATTTATTGTTTTTTTCTTTGATTTTTACTAGAGATATATAAAATAATCTCTAATTTTTATTCTACACACATTATTTAAATTAATCTCGATCATCAATAGACACATTTTACCGATAATTTGCATTTTTGTTTTTCGTAATCACAAAAATAAAATTCTAGTTTCTTCCATGCCTTCGTACGTTGCAATTTCAAATCAATTTTCACTGGATTTATGCTTCACCAATATTTATACTTACAGTAATTGCCTGATATTTTGATGCGACTTACCTAAAACGAAAAAAAAAAATAATAATAATTAATGAGATTGTTACTATTTTTTAACTAAGTCAAATGCTAAAAGGGACTGCTGAAAGTTCAATTATTCCTAATTAAAAAAACGAAAAATAAAACAAACCAGATTTTTGACAAAATTTCAGAAAGATTTCAGAAAACCATAATAATTTAAATAAATCATAATAAATATAAAAAACAACAAAATTGTACACTTAGTTGTTAAGCGGCAAGGTGACGAAAAACCAACGATAATGACTCAGTTTTAAAATCCGAAATCACCATAATATGTAAATCTTCCGAAATGCCATGCTTTACACATACATATCTCGAAGCCCCAAGATGACGATGATTACACCGATATGATCTTAATGTTCCACGATAGTACCCGATGCCAAATGGTACGTTTGATTATTCCGTGTGATAAGTAACTTATCCAATAGTTATTTTTCTTTAGATTTCTAAAGCAATACATATTTATGTAATAAATATTTATGATTCGTAACAAATATTTATTATGACGCGGAAGAGCTGCAGTGCCGATAGATTTTGGACGATTCACTTATTAATTATTGTACATGAAGGAAATTGCATAATATACATGTACTTGCAGTTCTACACAAATGAAATAAAATAAAATAAAACCGAAAAGACTAATTTAAGTATTATAGTTTATCTCTTCGACGTTTAATCCTCGCCCACAGTGTATGTGTACGCTATAATTTATAGCGTGCGTTTATTTTAATGTAAAAGCACTAGTTTATTTAACTTGCCACCACCATTAAAATTAGATTATAGGTTCAAGGTTCACGTCCAAAACAAAAGTGATTTGCATTCAATTTTTTCGTATTAATTTTGCTGGTCAGCTTAAAAATGAATAGCGGGAGAAGCAAATAAAACAACGGAACACGAGTCATCATTACTATACGATAAGCAGTACAGTCCTGTTTTAACACTGATTATATTTATGTATGTAGGTACTAGATACAATAACAATAAAATTTGTTAATGGTAGATTAGAGTAGCAACAATTAATTTTAAAACCCATTAAGATGCGGGGCTAGTAAATTGTTCCCTTTAAATTAACTATTCGATAAGTATAAATATTATAGCGTTTTCTTTTTATAAAAAACTGGCAAAAAAGTTTGATGTACATAAAATTTTTTTGATGTAAATCACATTGTCGCGTTCTTTTAGCGGAAAAAATAGCAAAAAAGAAATTGATGTACATCAAAAAATGGAACTGTAGATTTTTTCTTCCATTTTAACTACCACTTACTATTTATACACATAAATGTCAATCGTAAATCGGCGTGTTCAGTCCGACCAAAATGATAAAAATTATTATGATATTTTTGTGACCCTAACTTCACTCCGTATAATTTTATGTCAAACCCAAGTGAACAACCAAATCAAAAAAATAATTATAAATTGATTCAGTACGTCAAAACATGCTGCTGTCATAACAAAAATTTACTACTTATACTAATGCCTAAGTGTCTTTCACAATAGTTTAATGCTTCACATCTTTTCTTAGCTAATAAAACAAACCCTTACAGTACGTATAGTAATTCATTCGTTTAAACATTCATTCAATTATAATTCACGTAGCGGAGATTTGCAGATATTTGATTGCGCTAAAAACTTTCACAAATCGTTATTAGGTTACATTTATAAGTGTAAAGGAAATCACATTCTCGCCCAATTCGTGAATACATGAATATCTTTAACCACACAACGTCACCTAATCAATCACTCAGAGGAAATAAAATGGACATTGGTCAAGAACACAGAAAAGAAACTACACACACAAAACATACACAAACAACATTTGTTGTTGATTTTATTCCAGAACTGATTTGATCCATTCATTGTTTTTAATGTATTATTGTTTAATAAGTAAATATTTATAACATTAAAGTTGAAGAAAATGTTGTTCCTGTCCATATAAAATCATAAAGCAAAAAATATTAGAAATAAAATGTACACAAACTTTGACAGCCAGAATGGAAAATATTCTTTGTTTTTTTGTGATAAATGAGTGCGTTTAATGACAAAAGCTGATAAAAAATATCACACTACGATAAAAACACATCAAATTTTGTTCGTATTCTATTTAACTGACAGAAATTTGATTTACATCAAAAACGTTAAAGAATTCACTATTAGTATGAAATGGTCGATGCATTAAAATTCCATATGAGATTGTCAAATCGTAATACAGTCACTGGGATCTAACAATTTTTGAAAAAGCTTAAGTATGAGGTTTCATCCCGATCAATCAATTCCTTTGGGAAGTATACAGGGCCGAAATGATGTTGGCAAAATCGACATCTCAGCTTAAATCTTAGAAAATTGATCTGGATAGGTATTGTTGCAAATTTAATTTAGAATCTTTTAGTTCATGATCGTTTTTCTTATAAATAACATACAGGCAATCCTCCAAGAACACGGCATTCGAAGAACACGGTTTCGAAGAACATGGATACTTATTTCCTCGAATTACACGGTTTCAAACAACACGATTTTCGTTATTCTCTTTTATTTTGTTTTTTGTGTGTCATAACAAAAAATAAAAAATAAAACGTAACGATTTTTTCTTTTCTTTTTCAGTCTCGAACAACACGGTTTTAAAGAACATGGAACGCATTAATCGTGTTATTTGAGAGTTTCCTGTATTTTTTAAAATATTTGCAAAAAAGTATGAAGTTTTATCACGATCAGTCAATTCCTCTTGGCTGTAGAGAACCAACAGACATTTAGTCTGCACGGAACCACATACATACACACAGACTTTTTAAAACCCACTTTTGTGGCTTTGGCCATATAGCAAATGGTAAACCTGCAAAAATCTCGATGTCAAAATTTTTCATGAGTACTATACTATATACTTTATTTTACTACGTAATTCAAACCAGGAAATTTCCTAAATGTTTGTTGTCTTGTTTATTTACCTTGGGAAGGGAGGAAGTCAGCACAGAAGCTTCCCGCATACTTGTGACAGTAATGGCGGCCGTTAGGCAATACAACTATTTTTGTCTATCTAGGTAGTTAAATTAAACAAACTAGTTCAATTCATAATTCTGGAGCAGAAACCAGACATCAAAACTATGTACTCATTAAGAATAACCATATGGAATGCAAACGCGATTAACACAAGACCTAGAAGAACTATTTTTAAATTACGAGAAAATTGATATATGCTTAATATCAGAAAAAAAAATTCCAGCAGCTCATATGTATCAATCCGGAGATATACTTGTTACCATACCATCAGCTATATTTATTAGGGATAATATCAATCATCATGAAGAATTAAAAATAGAAAAAAAAAATCCATGCAAGTAACCACCGTGGCGGTTAAATTTGGTCATCACAACACCTGTAATATATCTACAATATATTGCCCCCACGGTATAACCTAAAGAAAGAAGACAACATTAACTTGTTCCAGAAATTAGGAAGTACCTCCATTATTGGAGGTGACTTTAATGCAAAAAAAATACATTCTGGGGTTCAAGATTAACCTCTCCAAAAGGCAAGAATTACTTGCAGCTGGCCAATACTCAAACTGTGAATTTACTCAGGAGGGAAACCAACATACTGACCAACTGAACCTAACAAAATCCCAGACCCTATAGATTTCTACATCACTAAAAGCATATCGGAACGCTACATGTTCTTAGAAAATGATGAAATTCTAATATCTGATCATCTCCTGTTATTATGACGATTAGTGAAAATGTAATAGAAAAAACAAATTCACCACAGCTCACAAACAACAAAACAAATTGGGAATTGCTTAAGCAGTTAGTAGAGGAAAAAATAGAATTTCAAATGCCAATCAAAAGTGAACATGAAATAGAAGAGGAACCAGACAGGTTCCTTGATGTCATAGAACGGTCAGCTTGGGACTGCACCCCCAAATTATCATCCAGGGAAGAAAAATTCGTTATTTACCCAATAAAAGCAAGAGAACTAGTGCGGGAAAAACGAAAAGAATTGACAGAATACGCGTGCGCCGCAAGATAAAACCACCTTAAACAACTTATGCATCAAATTTAAGGCACTCATAAAAGCAGTGAAATGAAACAATTGGAAAATAAGTTTGTTCTCTAGCTCCAACTAAAGATACCGACATCATCCGATATTCCCTCTGGAAAGCAACAACAGGTTTGTTGCAAAACGCAGATCCCCACAATCAAAACAAACGATGGGAAATGGACTAGAAGTGCGAAGGATAAATCTGACCTGTTGCAGTTGCTTTACCTCATTTTGTGATGGAATATACTGACATTTTAAAGTAATTAATTTTGCCTGGTAGATGGTATTATTATTAAAATACATATTTACGTTATCGTTAATTCTCGAAAATAATCGATCGCTGTATAAACCAATTAAAGAGAGAGAAAAACGTCAAAATGGTGTGTGATGGATATAACCGAAGCTTGTGATCGTGGAGATTAAAAAAACTGTTAGTGGAAAAAAAGTACGATTTTTGCGAGAAAAATAACCAAGAGTCAATTGTGATTTGGTTTTTGTCAAGTTGGGCCACAAATAAAGTAAAAAAAAAAAACTACACACGATCAATTGGTTTCGGTTGTTAAAATTACGGACCAATAATTCTCGATACAAATTTTAATTTATGTGTGCCTTAGTTTTAATAATAAAGCTTTCACACTGTATATAATAAATAATTAAAAACTAACTCATAATAAACCTTAAAAGGTGTATAATGGACCAAAAGTCTTAAAAAGTGATAATGGTCGGGAAAATGGTTTATGTATGAACAGTATTAAGAAAAAAGGTCGACCATTATTGAATTACAATAATAATTCAAACCAAAACAAAGAAATTCACGAACAATAATATAATAATAATTTATCGTGGCTTATAATAAATAAACCACCAATTATAATTAATTAAGTATAAAACTATAAATAATAATAACAATTAATAACATTAATAAAACGTAAAGCGACCGAGAGAGGGAAAAAACAGAGTCGTCCCGTTTACAATTTGTGGATTTGGACATCAGCTTAATGTTACAATTACAACTCGTACCGTACATGATGGTATTGATAAATGGATGAACTACGTCATTAAATAATATACAGGATATCAAATTCGTAAGCGCTACTAATTACTTTACTAACTTTATGTTAAATTAAGATTATTAATTCTTTTCATTTTTATTTTTATTATATAAATATTAAATTTTCTTATTTAGTTTAAGGTGCATAGTTAAATAGTAAAGTACATAGTACATAGTTTGATGGTGTCAATTGAATTAAAATTTATACGGGGTTATTCCAAACTGATGATAAGTTAATAAATGTTCTATTAGAAATTCTGTTTATAAATGCTTAATTGATTTTGTGTCTTTTTTTGATTTTTTTTAAATGAGATAAATAGATTCTAAACAGTGAAGGTGGGGTTGAATAGTGGTTACCTATACGCATGTTTTTTTTGTGGAAAGATGATCAATGTTTTAAGTGAACGATTTTTAGTGTTACACTTGCTTCTATTAATATAGTGTTAATTTATAGTCTGATACAGATCGTCACATACCCTTGAGCAACCACATCTAATCTCCTGAGCTTAAGCCGCAGCACCAGACCATTTCAAGGGTCACTGTGACGATATTATTTTCTGGCAACGTGTGTCTAACGCTACAGTGTTGATTGTTAATTTCTGTTAACGAAATAGCCTTTGGCATACGTTACAGACCTGTTTTCTGAACATCATGAAGAAACATTTCAACCTCTGTCGGCAGACCAGTTATGAAAACACTGCGGATACGCCCAGAATATCTGATTTCGAAGATATCAAGCCTGTAACATTGAAAGAACTAAAAGCTGAAATTAAGAACATAAAAGCAAAGAAGTTCCTGGTTACAGTCTGATAACAAGGCAAATAATAAAGGAGCTGCCTGAAAAAGGCACCCGTAAATTACTGCACACAATCAATGTGATCCTCAGGAAAAAACATGTGCCAATTCAGTGGAAAGTAGCAGAAGTAATTATGATTCCAAAACCGGGCAAGCCACCGAATGAGAAAATCTCACCGGCCAATTTCACTTCTACCAACACTAGCGTAATTTTTTGAGAGGGTGTTGCTTAAAAGATTGAAAAACCATAGAACAACTACTTTATTGTCAAATAAAAAACCAATAATATTTTCATCTTGTATTTAATTAAATAAAATCTATCTTAATTAATAATATAATAATAAAATTAATTTCATAAGGACTTTTAATTCTGCCGCATAAGTAATTCTACTTAATTTTAATTCACAAATATTTTATCACATATTAAAAAACTCGCATATTATTAAATCCTATGTTCTAAATAGCAACTCTTTATCGTACATTTAGTCTAGCTGTATTACCCCAAATAACTATTCATACCTGAAATGCCTGAAACACGAAAACAGCTAATTACAAATTTAAACCATGAAGCTACACAGTTTTCCTTACCTAATAGGAATGCTATTACTGGGGCATCACAAATGAACGCCCTTATTTTTAAGGCAAAAGTTCGACCAACAATATATTATGATCAATCACGAATAAATTTATTGCACGCAAAAACTTAAACTACGACTCTTTAAAATATAAAATATACAAAGAAAGCAAAATATACTGTAATATGTGATAATAAAAATTAAGTGTAGGTGCAGTAGTGTGGTAATAAAACTAACGTGCGTAAGCTGTTCGTAAACCACCCATTTTTAGTGTATACATTTTTGCGCCTGTGGCACTATTCTGGTTTTCCTAGGGAATAGGGAATTGGGAAAAATATTTTCATAGCATTTTTGTCTAAACTATATTTTTCTGGCCTACTGTTGGAATTAGTTGGGTGTAAATATTTTTGAAACAAAGACATATGGGGAATTATTTTCCCCTATAAAAATTTTGTGGAACAAAAGTTTCCCAATCAACTTTGTTTCAAAAATATTTACACCAAACTAATTCCAACAGTAGGTCAGAAAAATATAATTTAGACAAAAATGCTATGAAAATATTTTTCCCAATTCTCTATTGCCAGGGAAAACCAGAATAGTGCCACTGGAGGGAATATTCACTTTTGATATGTGTGCTGTCATTTTCTATATTTGTGTGTGTGTGTCAAATTCTCATGAAGTTTCGCCAAAATGTTGAGAAAAATAAATCATGAGAATTTTTCCACTGCTCCCGAGTATACATATATACTTTTTATCTTTTTCCGAGATTATTATTTTTATTGCATCTGGCATTGTTTGTGTATTGCAATTGTAAATCACTTTCATGTAGTTGTGTGAATATTCACGTCATCAATTCCTCTATCTTGATGATTAACGCCAGTTGTTAATTCCAGTATTACGCCACCGTTTATAATTGCTTTCGTTATCTCCATATTCCCCTCCACTTGGAATGCCATTGTAAAATGCAATTCCCTATCAGTATTGGAGGAATACTTGATCCGACATCCGACAACATCGATGATGTTTAGAATAATAACACTGTGCTAGTTGAAAAATGTGACAAGCTGGGCACCCAGGGGATAAACCTAATTCGAGTACGCTGAGTTCAATGGTGCTGGTCTCATTTTAAAGTTAGTCCTCATTTTTGAGATATCGCATTCGACATGTTTTGGCCCTGAGTCAAAATATACCCTCATTTTCACGTTGATAGCTCTTGAACCATTAAGATTTTTGTTATGCTTTCTTCAGCAAAGTTGTTGCGCAGACCAACAACTTTGCCGAACATATCAAGACCGAAAAACCACATCTAATTTTTTTTGCTTTTCATTTCGACGAAAAACACTGTTGTTTTTATCATTTTGTTAAATTTAAATCGAGTAGAATCGATCGAATAAACATCGCATCGATAAATATCGATACAATAGAAACTATTTAAAAGAAAGTTAATTCGATTCAGTTGATTTTATGGTGATTATTCCTAAAAAAAATTTCTAAAAAATTAACATTTTGTGCTTGAATTGCAAACTTTTTTTACGTGACAAGCTGGGCACCCTGGGGGTAAACCTAATTCGAGTATGCTGAATTCAACGGTGCTAGTCCCATTTTAAAGTTAGTCCCCATTTTTGAGATATCGTATTCGACATGTTGTGGCTCTGAGTCAAAATATACTCTCATTCTCACGTTGATAGCTCTTGAACCATTAAGATTTTCGTTATGCTCTCTTGAGCAAAGTTGTTGCAGGTCAAGACCAACAACTTTGCAGAACATATCAAGACCGAAAAACCTCATCTAATTTTATGTTGGACATTTTGTTGAATTTAAATCGAGTAGAATCGATCAAATAAACATCGCATCGACAAATATAGATACAATAGAAACTATTTAAAAGAAAGTTAAATCAATTCAGTTAATTTTATGGTTATTTTCTTTAAAAAAAATTCCTAAAAAATTAACATTTTTCTTCTCTTTGACGAAACAATGGCGTGCCGTTGCGATAGTGGATAAAAATCCTGGATTTTTCCATCCCATCGTTTTAACCAATTACATTACGTAAATTATCACTTTGGACGGCAGTCCAAACGAGTGACGAAAGCACCTACTGTGCTGGAAGTCGAACTCATATATATACAGCTAGTTTCGAACTTTTTCCCTTTGAGGCCGCCAGGATCATGTTATATACCATTGGAAAGGTCTTGAAAAGTATACCCAAATAATGTATAAAAGCTGAAATTTCTACCAACATTGAGTGGAGATATGACTTTCCGAAAATTGCCCCAAAAAATTAGTTTTTCAGGTATAACTGCCCCAAAAAGTGCCCCAATTATTTTTTAACTGGCAAATTATGATTGTAGACGTCAATACCAATTCAACGACATCTTAAACGTCCAAAACGGATGATTTTGACCAAAGTTATGACATTTGGAAATGTTGCTATAACGTCACCATATAATCTTGCTTTGGTCTGTGGCAATAATACATAAGGGCATAACTCTTTTTCCAAAAATTTTTAGAAGATCATTTTGAAGTTGAAAATGATTATGTAAAAACGGTTTCAGCATCTTGGAAAAGTATGTAAGTGTTACGTGACGCCTAATTATTTACTCTACCACATCGAATAGTCAGATGTACCATACGATTTTCGCAGTTTTTCCCTATATAAAATAATATTATGTATAATGGCATAACTCGAGTTATGCCCTTTTGAATTATTGCCACAGATATGTATGTTTGTTTGGCCGTAATTCTTTCTTTTGATCTCATATTTTCAGGGTTTGTAGTACTTGAAAAACTAAACAACTTTTGTTCTACAACTTTTTGATTTGGCCGCCAATGTTGGCCGCGGCCAGCCTCTGAAAGGTCATTTTTGGTCATTTTAGCCACGCCCACAGCGCTGAACTTATTTGACATACCCCAGACATATGCATATCGTTAGAAGGTATTGACAGCTTGAGCTATCAAAAAGCACATAAAAAAATTTCAAAAAATTAGGGTTGAGGGTCATTTTGCCCAAAAAACTGAAAAATGCCAAATCAGCCGGCCACATTCGGCCAAATTGCTAAAAAATTAGCCCGAAACTTTTAGTTCATATTTTCAGAATTATTAGCCACAAACTTCATCTACAATATAAACTTAAAAGCCACCCTAATTTTTTGCAAAATTTCATTTTTTGGCTCAAATGCACCCTAATATCGGTCCGTTCCGGTTCATAATGATAGTGAATCAACGTATCGCAATGAAATAAATATAAATACATCAGATTATTATCATTGCTAAGAGAATTTTTACCAGTGACCCTTTTTTCATGACAAAAAAAAAATGAAAAAACTGACAAATTGATGTGATCGAAAAAATCACCAAAAACATTGAACACTTGACAGTCTCCTTGAATAAAATCGATATTTTTTTAATCTTTATGATGATTTCTTTATACAGTAGATGTTATCTTCCCTCCTATCGCATGAAGATGGAATATCAGCGAGAGGGCAGCTACCATTAATCTTTGTTTCCAACTAACACACTAAAATATGTATATTTTGTTGTATTGATTTTGTTGTATCAAATAAAAAACCTCTTAATGAGGTAAATGGTCGAGTGACGAAAGTCGAATTCAACTCACAAAATTTCTGTTACCAAATTTGTGCCGAAAAAAACAATTGCATTCGATTTGTCAACGTTTTTTCGGAATGTTAGTGCATTCTGCGTGTTTGTTTGCATTTTTCTTTCTATAGCTGTCAAAAACAACAATTTGTCAACGATTTTTCGGAATGTTCAACAACAACGCGCTGAATGCACTAACATTCCGAAAAATCGTTGACAAATCGAATGCAATTGTTTTCTCGGCACAAATTTGATATCAGAAATTTTGTAAATTGAATTCGGCTTTCATCACTCGAACATTAACCTCGTACAACAGACACGCTACTTTGCATACAAAAAAATTTAAAAAAATTGAAAAATAATCTGGGATAGAAAAGTCCGAGATTTTTATCCGTCGTATGTTTCTGTGATTGAACGGCGCAGTGACATTTGATGGTTGATATATTGATGCATGTTTCTTAATTTACGTGTATAATTTACGTGATGTAATTGGTTAAAATGATAGGATGGAAAAATCCAGGATTTTTATCCACTATCGCAACGGCACGCCATTGTTTTGTCAAAGAGAAGAAAAATTTTAATTTTTTAGGAATTATTTTTTTTTAGGAAAAATCACCATACAATCAATTGAATCGATTTAACTTTCTTTTAAATAGTTTCTATTGTATCTATATTTGTCGATGCGATGTTTATTCGATCGATTCTACTCGATTTAAATTCAACAAAATGATTAAAAATGATAAAAACAACAGTTTTTCGTTGAAATGAAAAGCAAAACAAAATTAGATGTGATTTTTCGGTCTTGATATGTTCGGCAAAGTTGTTGGTCTTGACCTGCGCAACAACTTTGCTGAAGAAAGCATAACAAAAATCTTAATAGTTCAAGAGCTATCAACGTGAAAATGAGGGTATATTTTGACTCAGGGCCAAAACATGTCGAATGCGATATCTCAAGAATGGGGACTAACTTTAAAATGGGACTAGCATCATTGAATTCAGCATACTCGAATTAGGTTTACCCCCCAGGTGCCCAGCTTGTCACGAAAAAAAAGTTTGCAATTCAAGCACAGTGTAATCGCTTAATAAAATTATAGTCTCCAACTGGATAAAACTCGTGATCTTTGGGTTCCAAGTGAATTGACTGAGTAGAATTGAATTTGTAACAAATAACAATATATACAAATACAATATAATTATTGTATAATATGAATACACCAATATAATTTTATAAAATTATTCAATAGCATTTTAATTTTTTGTAGCGTTGCAATTTTTGTACCGTTTAATTTATGCACGAAGTACCAACATACAAAAAAAATATTAATCATTGGTGGGTCATTTTCTTATTAAAAATATAAAGCAAAGCAAAATTTAAATTAATTTTTCTAAACAAAATACGCTTATTGTGTTAAATACCCTGGTTAGTCTAATATTAATAGGTTAGGACCTATTAATAGGTTAGGATAGGTTTTAATATTTTTAATAAAAACACTCGGTTTCTCAAGAAATTAAATTTCGACTAATTTAATAATGGGTTGAGCGAAAATGTGAATACACAAGCAATTTTAAACCAATAAGATTTGCATTCGGCAGATGTCTGCCACTGCCAATGTAAAAGGAGTCATGAACTCGAAAATAAAAACGAAAAAAAAGAAGGCCAAATTTTAATCAATATTTATTTTACAAATTATCATGTACTTATAATTTTGTTATCAAACAAAAAAATGAACTGCAGATACCGAAAAAACGAATGCTCAGATCAGGCTTTGTGTTGTAGTGATTTTTATTCCTTCAGTAAAAAATCGTTATCTAGATTTTGATTTGATGTGCGTCACATATCGAGTTCTATAATACGTACGATGAAATCGATTTAAAAGCTATATTATTTAAAACCCTGACAAAAAAACGACTGTAACAAGTTTCGAACGAGAAGCTTAAATTTAGTTTCGATTTTTCCGTACTTTTGATTTCGGCTTATTAAAAGAACCTCTATGAAAATTGTTGTGATAATTCAAAACGGGAACAAACTCAATATTTCGCGCGTCCACGGCAGTAAAATAAGATTGGGTGTGTGTGTGTAAAATGTTAAAATGGATTGGACAGAGTGTAAATTTAATAATAAACAAAAATTAAGCACGATATGTACACATTTCACTATTATTTATCACGATAAATTTGATTAGTTTTCAATATTTTGTTTTATAATCCATGCCACAAGAATCATAATACAGAAGTATTATGATTAGTCAGAAGTTAATATCGCCAAATAAAAGTTTAACTATTCTGAAATTTGATAAAAGTTATTAAAATAATTAATTTTCAGTTAATTAAATATGTAATATTTGCAATTATAAGCATATGTTCAGCACTGTTGCTGTTCCCATCGCCTTAATTCTTAGTTTGAAATAATAAAGTCTCTGTCGTTTTTATCTCATAATTCGAAGTAAAAGCGATAGCTCATTATAGACTTTCGTTGTTATACTTGGAGTTCTGTTAAATTGGGACCTAGGAAAACTTGAGCAACAATTTTGTACTTCGTCTGCATCAAATTTTTGTTTAATGTTGCCCAACAAAGAAAATTTGGATTTATAGCAGCTAAATGATTCAAAAATGCAAGCTTATATCAATTAAAATACTTTATTAATTACTATATTTAATGGAAACAAATTTACGGAGAGTACAAAATTTAAACCCTATTTATCGATTAAAAGAACAGAGGAATGACAAATCATAAACAACCAAGCCTTATAAAAAGTTTTCTTATGCCGCACAGAAAAATGACTAACGGCAGGTTAGTTGTGCGCCAGTTAAATGTTTTATATGAAATATATTTTCGCAGTCAGAAAAGATCATCGCAAACTTGATTAAATATATTTTATTCCGTGGGAATATTTAGCTTGTGTATAAATATTTAAATGGCCAATTTTGATTGAATAACTTTTTAACTAATCGTTAAATATTTCCATGGAATAAAATATATTTAATCAAGTTTGCGATGATTTTTTTCTGACTAGAGAAACATATTTCATATAAAACATTTAACTGGCGTTAGTCATTTAACCTGCCGTTAGTCATTTTTCTGTGCAACCGGGCGTTAGTATACTTGTATCACTCAATAATTAGTTTATTGTTACGCTACTTTTCCCAAAAAATTCTTAATAATTTAAATAATTGCAACGATAGAGTATTTTCACATTCCACTAGCCTTAAATAGCAATACCTGTTTTATTATTATGAGTGCAACAGCAGATACTTACGGCATGATACAAATTTAATATTGCCTTGAGCATATTTATATATACTATATATTATAGAAGTTTTAATTTTACTTTCCTTATTCTGTAAGTTATTTTTGTCATTAAACGGAAGTTGGCACAAGCTCAATATGCAATTATGTGATTAAAATCGAAATTCAGTATGTACTTGGGCAATGTACAATATAAATATTCCTGGTGAATGAAGTACATATTTCCAATATGGAACAGACAAATGTGGAATTACAAAATCAAAATGTATACAATAAGTACAGAACCTTACAACAACAAGTGGAGAATGAAACAGTGTAGAACTTAGAGAAAATGTTGCTATGAAAACCGCTATACTTTACAAAAAAATTTGTATGAACCAAAATTATTTATTTATTTTTAACTACTTAATCAAAACTTGTATCCAAAAATATAGGTTCTAACTTTAAATAATATATCTTTCGTCAATTTCTCCCAAATTAATGAGTTTCAAGGTAATTTAAAATCAACATTAACAGTCCCCCTCGACACTGAACAATTTTCATTATTGGTAATTTTCTCCTATCGTGCACCATTTTCGAGATAAAAGCTTG
This sequence comes from Nephrotoma appendiculata, assembly GCA_947310385.1. Classification (NCBI taxonomy): domain Eukaryota; kingdom Metazoa; phylum Arthropoda; class Insecta; order Diptera; family Tipulidae; genus Nephrotoma; species Nephrotoma appendiculata. The sequence goes on along the minus strand of OX371224.1, from coordinate 217,321,541 downwards.
ACAATTGTTAAAAACATCGTGCACCATTTTCGAGATAAAAGCTTGACAATTGTTAAAAACACCCTGCATATTAATTTTAATTCAGTGGAAAAGGCAAGTAACTCAACTTAATAAAGTGGCAAAAGGTATTAAACTAAATAATAAATTTACAAAGTTTTTGATTATTGGTTGTGTTAATTGAAGGATCAGCTGAAGTGGTTTATATTACTAAGCAAGCATTTTTTATTACATACATATTTGAACATTCCATCAACAAAAGGGGTTGTATTTTTAAGCCCGATAGAACTTGAAATTGTAAAAATTAACACAAAAAATAAAATTGTACATTGCAATAATATTTGAAAACACATGGCATTAATATTTGAAAATGATTTCGGGCATATGGGCTTCGCACCGCGGCTGTTTTTGATGAAAAGCATTCTGGACGTCCAATTTTGGGCCACTTTTTCGAGCACTCCTGGCCTTATGTCATGAATAACACGAACAATGCTGGCCTTCAAGGCGTCAATTGTTGCTGGTTTATTAGCATAAACCAGTGACTTCACATAGCCCCACAGGAAATAATCGAGAGATGTCAAATCGCACGACCTTGGAGGCCAATTGACAGGCCCATTTCTCGAAATCAACTTATCGCCAAATTTTGATTTTAATAAGTCGATGATTTCGGTCGCCGTATGCCACGTAGCACTATCCTGTTGAAACCTCATCTCGTCCGCATCAATGTGATTCATATTTTCAAACAAAACATCATTGATCATGATGCGATAATAAAAATCACGAAGTTGTCTATAAGTTGCGCGAATCGACGACTGATTTTCAAAGTAAATTTTAGTAATTTCGAAGCGTTGTTCAAGCGTGAGTCTATTTATGATGATTTGCCAGAGTATACTGAGATCTGCCAGAGTATATTTTTCATAAAAATTTAATTTTTTGTTTTATTTTTTACAATTTCAAGTTCTATCAGGTTTAAAAAACACCCGGATCTTATTGATACTAAAATCAACAAGTTCCTGTTGCTTAGTAACATTGTGAAATACAGTCTTGGCCAAAAGTATTGATATCTTTTTTTTGGGAGTATCAATTTGAAATAAATTGAAACAATTTTTATAGATTCACATTACTATTTATTTATATAAAATTAATATTTTGTGGGTCCACACTTTGCCTTAATTACGGCAGAAATTCTTTTGGGTAGAGAGCTTACAAGTTTTTTACATTCTGCAGGACATATGGCGCTCCATTATTGGTGCAGACAGCGTTTTAGGTCTTCTTTGTTATTTATTGTGTAGCGCCTGACTCTGCGTTTTAATAAATTCCATAAATGTTTTATGGGGTTCAGGTCCGGGGACTGGGCCGGCTACTCCATGCGGAACCATGCCATTGTGCGGGCAGATTTATGACATGGCGCGTTATCCTGCTAGCGATTTAACGCTATCCATGTTTGTATCACCAAAAAGTGTTAAAAATGAGGGCACCTGTCAAATTTGTTTTGAATTGTTCAGTCAAAGAATTTCTATCAAAGATATAGTTCAGTCAAAGATATTCTTTGGTTCAGTACTACTTCCCCAAAATTGTATTAAACGATTTAAGAACAGTTATGTAAAATAAAAAGGATCGACGAATTCTGTAAAACAAACGAAAATAGAGAAAAACGATTTAATTCAAAATTGATTTATGCAGATCCTGATACTATATAAATAACTACGTACATAAAGAAATACAAATTACAGGCAATCCTCCAAGAACGCGGCATTCGAAGAACACGGTTTCGAAGAACATGGATACCCATTTTCTCAAACTACACGGTTTCAAACACGATTTTCTTTATTCTATTTTATTTTTTGTTTGTCATAACAAAAAATAAACAATAAAACGTAATGTCTTTTTTATTTTATTTTTTGTAGTCTCGAACAACACGGTTTTAAAGAACACGGAACGAATTAATCGTCTTTTTGGAGGGTTTCCTGTATATTGTATTAGTATTTTATTAATTTGTATAATTATGTAACCAGAGCCATCTTCCACTATGGGACAGTGAACATTGGTCTTTTGCTAATGACGTCACTTTATGTCGACAAGTTCGCTTTTACTATTTTTTAATACAGCAACAGAAATAAATGATCGAGTTTATTTGTTGAAAATTGAGCACATTAAAATAGAAGAGAAAAATAAAATCCACGTCTAAGGCGACTTACGAAGAAAATGATCGTGCTGCTACTTCAATCGATTAAGAGAGACCGATTTTTTTTTAAACCGTCGACGTAGCGTTACGTTGACTTTGGGTAAACGTGCTTCATACTTAGACCTGAGCTTGTATTTTGAACGTTCATTTAGTTCTCTTTTATTTTGTATCGAGAAATTACAAGAAAATCGACAAAAAGTTAACTTAATTCGTAATGAAAATATGTTTAAAACAACGTTTAAAACATGTTTTAAACATATTTGTTTTTGGTTTGTTTTAAACATGTTTTAAACAAAAAAAACATGTTTTAAACAAATAAAACGTGTTTTTTGTTTTAAATTAAAAAAAACAGTTTTTTTTTGCAACCCTGTTCAGTAGTGTACGGAAAATCATCATGGAAGGTTATAGCGTTGAACAACGTGTGCAAAGCAAATCACCAAATTGTATTTTCAAAATCAGTGCTTTGTTTGAGAAACGTACCGCGCATTACGTGTTTTTTTATCATCGCCACAACTATCCTGCCAAGTCGACTGTTCAACGTTTGATGGCCAAATGTGAGTTAACCGGAGGAAACGCAAGGCCTGCTACTGAAAACTTCGGTGCTGCGTGAGAAACTGAAATTGTCATAACCGTCAAAGGCGAGCGCTAGATTGATGATAAGCAAGTCCTTGTGGCCTAACCTGGATAATATGGATACCGTCATCTTTTTTCAACAGGAAGCTAAGTGCTACACAGCGCATGCCACAATGGACATTCTGTAGGGCATGGTTATCTCATGCGGCGATGTGAACCGAGATCGTACGACTTTAACGCCTTTAGACTTCTTGCTTTGGAGCTATTTTAAATCGCAGGTCTACGCGAATAACCCGCCATAATTTAAGCTCCCAAAGTCAACATTCAGCGAATTCTACCAGATTTATACGACAGTCATCGAAAATTGGATCTCCCGATTACGTGCCACCAAGCAAAGCAGCGATGGACAGTTGGACGACATTATATGCCACACTTACGCCATAAAATATTTTTTCAAATAAAAAAAAAATTGAGTGGATGTCTCACACACAACTTGTTTTATTTACATTTAAAAATTGAGCGCCCTTATTGAAAGACCATCTACATAACTGTTGCTGTAACTGAGCATTCTTAATTTTAAGCCAAAACTATCACGATCCATTAATTGTTTAAACATGAATTATAAATAACATAAATTATTCCAAGCCCAACCGTGTCACACAGAAAGTGATTAACCCATTCAGTGACCTAATGAAAAATTTTGGCAAATTACCAGGATGACCAGATATCAAAAAATAAAATGTTGGTTAATAATATTTTCATGATGTTTATGAATAATCCACCTACACTCAATTGAACTGTAGACTAAAATAATATTATAGAGACGTCTCAATAGAAATAAGAAAAATGAACCGCCATGTCAAAAAATTTCATGTTGATTTTAATTAACTTGAAACTACAGGCAATTGATAGATATTTAACCCTGTCGAGAATTATTGATATGTATAATTATTTGATGAATTGATAAGTGAATAACCAAGTTTCAACAACTGTCCCGGATGACGCCAAACTCATCTATACACCATTCCTTACACATAACAAATAGGAGGATAGGAGAGGATTATTAATAGTAAAGAAATTGACCCGGTTACAGACACCACAATAACTCAAAAACTTCGGCTGACACGCATGGTATCCTTGGATAACCTTGATCAAAACGAAGGTGAGGTTTCTTTGGTCAATGCGCACGTTAAAGCACCCCTATCAAATTATAGACGTTTAAAGGAGCCTTCCAATATAGCTTTTCTAAAAGCTACATAAGAGTCCGATCTTTGTTTCCATTAAAAAATATTTACTGACGTAGAATAATTGTTAAGGTCCCGATTCAAGATAACACGTGATCCATTTTCATAGTTAATGTGGGAACTATAGATGGAATAAAAAAAATAACGTAAGACAGCGAGAGATAGGATTTATATGTATTCGACCATACTCAGAATAACATAAATAAAAAGAATAAGAGAAATTTCGTTTTAATTTTGATGTCACTTAAAAAGAATAGCAGAGCGAAAGTTTTCGTCCAGGAATAAAAAACTTATCAATTACAACAACAAAACACAAACAAATTTTTGTGCGTTGCATGTAATATGCATGTTAATATTTTATACAGGGTGTCCCTAATTGGGATACTAATCCGTTAAGGGGTGATTCCTTAGTTCATTTCATGAAAAAAAATCGTATGGTTGGGGGGAGTCAATTTTTGATATGCTTTGAGATACAGGGTGTTTAAAAAATTTGGTTCGGGAAAAAAGTACAAGCGAATATTAAACTGTAACTTACAAAATATTTATCGGACGGCAACCAACAAAGCCTCATTTGACGTACAATTGAATAGGCTATATTTAAGATCTTATTGGCTCTGCATCTTGCATCTGTATCCATTTAAGAGCTATGACGTTTTAAAGTTAAAAAAAATAAAAAAAAGGTTTTTTTTTTTATAAAATTGAGTTTTTCTCAAAAAAAGCACCTAATAAATTTTTTTTTACCTAATATTAATTCGTTATGATCTCTACAATCCCCTAGTCCGTTATTTACCCACGTCACATTTTTTACCCACGTGCTATAGTTTTTTACTTATGAGATGAAGAATGAAAACACTACATACAAATATTATCTGTTTATTCTCAATTTATTTAAGAGATATTGTAGTGTAAAAATTGCAACAATTTTTTTTCATCAGTAAACTAATAGCATAGAAAAATAAGTCTACCATAGATTTCTCATTTGTACAAAACGAGAGATAAAAATGAAATTCCAATGTCATTATTGTATTTGTGATTTTACATTGTACGCAATGTAAAGTCACTAATACAATCATGACATTGGAATTTAATTCGTTTTACACAAATGAGAAATCTATGTTAAACTTATTTTTCTATGCTAATAGGCTGAATATCAGTGAAGGTTCCCAACGCGTCGTGTTCCGGACGCGAGAGTATTCACAAATACTCATAGAAGACTGCCAGATATAATAACAAGTTCAAATATGCGGGCGGAGCCCCATGCAGTCTCATCAAATTATTTTGATGTCGATGATGAAATAATAAGAAATGTAACAGCAAATCCAGCTATTAGCATACGGAGGCTCTCCTTACAATTGAACGTCTCTCGCCACAGAATTCCTCAAATATTGCAGAAGGTTGAAACTTCATCCATATCATACAACACCCGTCCATGAAATATTACCAATAGACTACAATAAAAGATTGGAATTTTGTAATTGGTTGATTGAAAAGAATTTTGACGATGATAGGTTTGTGAAAACCTTCTTTGGACGGATGAATCTCAATTCACAAGAGACGGCATAACAAACTTTCACAATCTACACACGTAGGCTACTGAAAATTCACATTCGAAAAAACAAACGTCATTTCAGCATCGCTTCAGTGTAAACGTATGGGCTGGTGTAATTGGCGATAATTTAATTGGACCATTCATATTACCATCGATATTAAATAGCGAACGCTATTTACAATTTTTACAAAACAATTTACCACTCCTCCTTGATGATGTTCCTCTTGAAAGCAGATTCTTGCATACATATCAACATGCTGGTGCACCTAGTCACTGCGGTATAATTGTTAGTAATTTTTTAAACGAAAATTATCCAAATAATTGGATTGGAAGGAATGGTCCAATTCGTTGGCCTGCAAGATCGCCCGATCTAACTGTATTAGATTTTTATGTATGGGGAATGATGAAGGCACTTGTATACACCAAAAAGATTGAAACAAAAGAAGAACTAATTCAAAGAATAAACACAGCGACTCAACAGATTAGGGAAGAATTACCAAGAATTTAAATAACGAAAGGTATACTTAAACGAACATTAGCCTGTAATCAGTCACAAGGAGGACATTTTGAGCATCTTTTGTAAATGTATGTAGGTGATGCCGTACCTTGTATTGGGCGTTGTAGAGAAGGTCGCACTGAATTAAAATTAATTTTAAAAACATTTTAATTGTTTTTTTTTTGTTGTTGAGAAAATACGGTATTTATAAAAATAATATACACTTATGGAAAAAAAACCCATAATCTGTATTTTTGAAATTACGAGTAGCTTAATAATTGTTTTTGAAGTATTATGATAAAATCTAGTTCTCACTGAAATAGTATCTAGTTCTCACTGAAATACACATGCATTAAAAAAAATACTACCATTAGTTTTGTTGAATTCGAGTTTAGCACAAATTTGAGCATTTTGGGTGTTCAGTCTAAAAGTTTATTTACAGTGAATCATTATTTAAATTATACAATTAAGTGTAAGAGTAAGGTTTTTCATTAAAAACAAATAAGAATGAATAACTTGTCGGTAGGAAAAAATCAATTGAGTGTTGAGGATTGCGTGAGGGCCATTACATTAGTTGAAGAAGGAAGAACTCAGTCTTACGTTGCACAACTGTTAAAAGTGGATCAATCCACAATATCAAGAGTGATCAAACGATTCCAGGATAATGGACAGTAACATCGTCGTGCTGGTAGTGGGAGAAATCGATGTACAACACTCAGTGAGGATAGGTATATTAAATTAATTTGCTTGAGAAAACGGTTCGTAACTGGACGTAGCTTCAAATCAGACCTAATCAGATCCCGAGATATACCCATTAGTGAAAGGACCGTGCGTCGACAAATCAAGGAATCCAATTTGACTGCAAGAAGGCCAGCCCTGTGTCCAGAGTTGTCTACAGCACACCGCAGGGCTCGTTTAACATTTACTCTCGAACATGAAAACTGGACAATGGAACAATGGGCCAAAGTGATTTTGCCTTGGATCATCAGACCGTTGGATGAGAGTTTATCGTCGGCCTTCGTTTTCGATTAAATTTTATTAAATAATAGATATTTCGTTGAGAATTCCCCTTATAAATGAAGCAAAAGAATTATGCGTTTTTTCGTCCATAAGTATAGTTTTAAATAAATATTTTGGGAAGTACAGTTTAATATTTGTGTGTAGTATTTTCATTCATCTCATAAGTAAAGAACTATAGCACGTGGGTACAAATAACTGATTGGGGGATTGTAGAAGAGATCATAGCGGATTAAAATTAGGTAAAAAAAATGTATTAGGGGCTTTTTTTGAGAAAAACTCAATTTTATAAAAAAAAAATGGATACAGATGCAAGATGCAGAGCTAATAAGATCTTAAATATAGCCTATTCAATTGTACGTCAAATGAGGCTTTGTTGGTTGCCGTCCGATAAATAGTTTGTAAGTTACAGTTTAATATTCGCTTGTACTTTTTTCCCGAACCAAATTTTTTAAACACCCTGTATCTCAAAGCATATCAAAAATTGACCCCCCCCCCCTCCCTACCATACGATTTTTTTCATAAAATGAACCAAGGACTAACCCCTTAACGGATTAGTATCCCAATTTGGGACACCCTGTATATGGAAATTTGGAATTATTCGTGTATTTTTTCTTTTCTATTTATAAAATATTCATGTACACATTTACTAATATGAATATAAAATCAAAAATAATTTTCACTACACTGTAGAATTGAATTTTTCTAAAGCTAACCTTATAATTTTAAACACATACATATATTTGTTGATATATAATACGTGTATACTCAAAACTTTTGTGGTTTTACTCAACATTTTAGGAAATACATCAAAAAAAATATTACATGAAATATATTTCTCTCTCTCTCTCTGACACTATATCCCATCAAGGGATTTGGCCGCCTCATATGAGGTTTCATAATCATATTTTCATTTCGGATAATGAGTGATTAATTCATTGATCCTAAACCAGCCGTGAAATTTTTTCCTTGTCACCACCGGGAATCGAACCCGGGACCTCCGGTCGCTGGAGCAAGCATGCTAACCACTTTGCCACCGGGGCGGCTGAATGAAATATATGAATTAACTTAATATTTTACAAATATTTTAATATACAGTACCATTTTGAACTTTTCATTCAATTTGTATCATTTCTAGTTTTTTATTTTATTTTTATCTTTTTGAGGCGGTGCAATATGCATCGAAAATAAACGTAAAACGAAAGTATGAAAAATGTTTTTATATACATACACCCCAATTATCGAAGTCGTCTCACTTCAAGTGACGTGACTATAGTCGTGTCACGTCGCGCCAAAATTGGTATTGTTGAAGTCGTTTTAAACGATACGCATACTACAATAGAAAAATCGGGCAGCACTAATAATTTCCTCAAATTTGACATGCCATTCGATGTCAAAAATCAAAATATTTACGAATATTTTATTGTAAATAAAATAATAGCACGTAAATTGAAAATAATTAAATTAAATTCTAATTATTTAATGATTAAGTTAATTTCTAGAAGCCGTACAATAATTTATGGTGAAGGCAAATATCTACCACGTAAAAAATTTGTAATTTTCCATTGTAATTAAAAATTGAGAATGGGTGGTTTGGGCCATCCAAATTTTCAACGGGAGAGAAATTAGAATGAAATTAGAATGATAAATTTATCTTATGCAGTAAAATATTCGTAAAATGAATTACAAAATAAATTGTAATAAATTGTATTACAAAAAAAAATCATAAATAAAAATGTGTATTGTATTAAATAGTTTTGCTCATGTTTTACGACCCTCCATTCCACAGTCACATAAGAAAACGATTGTGACAATTGTCGTATAAAACGACAATAGGCGTAAGTTGCGACTATAAGAATAGAAAAAGTAAGCGATGTGACTATAGTCACAAAATATGACGTGATGCGACTATGGTAATTGGGGTAATTAGGTGACTGTTGTCGTATCATGTGACTACAGTCGTAACAGGCGACTTCGATAATAGCAAAACTGAAGTGACGTGGCTATAGTCGCCTAAAATGACGTGAGACGACTTCGACAATTGGGGTGATAATGTATGGTTACAACACAAACATATTTTGATTTTAATTTTCAGTTCTTTTATTTATTATGAAGCGTTCTAGTATTTGTTGTTCTAGTCTTTTTGCTTATTTGTAGGTCGATATAATGAGCTGTGAATTATAATGTCAGGATGATTTGTTTCAGAATCAGGAGTACTAATGTTGCTACTTAAAGCGCAGATGTCATTAACGTATGCTGATATCAGCACATATTCTGGTATCAGCTGCACTAGCCTATGTTAAGCTGTGACATGTTTTTTATAATCATTTTCCGCTTTACTATTTCCATGTATCTGGTGTGTTAGGTATTGTATCTGTACTAATACTATATGGAAGTCAAAATTCATTTTGTTTGAGTATAGTACTAAATTTGACAGAGCTATAATTAATTTTGTGTCAAACTTTTCCGCCAAAATATGACTTCCACGTAAAATAAGCAAAAAATTCATTTTTATATAGTATATTATTCTAAGGTTAAAATCATTTATATTTCGTGCTCGTGAATGTCGTAAATATGCACTACAGAAAAAATTATAATGTTTTTATTCGTTTGCAAGGTTCCAACAAAAAAAAATTATGAACCAACGATTACAACAGGAACATCTGTATGATTTACGGAAATTCATCCAGAAAATGATGTCCGGTTTGTGGAGTGGACCATCTGAAATACGAAGAGACAGTTACAACATCATCACCAACGACCACTGTACGATCGACGGAAGTTCGACCGGAAATAAATATCTGCTATACGATGGAGTTGACCACCTTCCATTGTTTCAACAAAGCCACTCATCGAGTAGGATCATTTAGCGTACTTTGTACTAAATGCAAAGTTCATTTGTGCATTAATTCTAAGAATAATTTCTTTCATGATTTTCATTAATATAAATAAATTTGTAGTTACTATATGTGAGATTTTATTTAGTTATAACAATATATATATACACTGTGAAATAATTATTCTTTTTTAATTTTATAAATCTTAAAACGTTGACTGAATAACATACTGTGATGAAATTACCAAAATCAGCATTAAATTAAATATTGCAATGTACTAAATAAACTAATATCTAGCTATTGTTATATATACTTATAAATTACATACTATAAAACACTTATACATAGGTGAATTGATAAATAATATGTAAATAAATCGAAAATATATGGAGTAAATACATTCAAATTTGTTTGAATATTACAATCGATGAGTCAGATTGTCGACATATGTTGACGGAAGCTGGTGCCGGAACAATTCACTGGAGGTCAATTTGGTCAACGGATTTGAATTCAGTGCCCTTCAATTAGTTAAATCATAATTGATTTAATTCTAATAAAGGTTTGGGGCCGGGTTTCAAAGGGTTAATAGACAAAGTTAGAATGTAACAAGTTCAAAATGTCGAGTGGAATTTGAAATGTCTGAACCAATTTGAATTAAATTCAGTTTTATGGTGGGATTATAAGCCCATCTTAAACTGTACATAAGGTACTTAAATGGATTGTATTGGTTAGGCTGAACGAAACTCGACAATGTCTCAGCTAATTTCAATGAAACTTGTCTAATATTATGAATGTGATATTTAAATGAATTTAACATTTAGTGAGCTCCAAACCTGTTTTTAATGGTAGGAGACTATTCGTATAAGGAGCGAAATTCCAAAACATCGAAACTGTTCATCTCATTCACTTCTGTTATATCATCTTACTGGCTTTTATTATTTAAACATAATCTTCTGATATACTTTTTTATGGGATGTGTCATTCTACAGGGTGATTGACACGAATTGTTACCAAAACAAAACGCCACAGAATTTTTATTTTTTGATGAATTTTATTGAATCAAAGTAAAAAATGTTCACAAATATTTAAATTTTCGAATTGCATTAGCAGTTTTCGATTTGGTTACCCTTAGCCGCGATTATGGCCTTGAAACGGCCGACAAAGCTATTGCATGCAGCACAAAAGTGGATCTGCGGTATTTTGGCCCATTCCCGGCGAAGCGCTTCTTTGAGATTATCGACACTTTGGTATTTTTTTCTCCCAACCTTACTCTTCAAAAGACCCCAAACCGAGAAATCTAGCGGATTTTCATCCGGTGAATTTGGTGGTTATTGGACACGTTGTTTCTCAGCCAATCTTGATTGACGCGCGTCCTGTTGAAATGTCCAGGCTCTGCGGCCGAAATGTTTTTGTTCCCAAGGCAACTAATATGTCAAACAACCAACAAAAAATTTCATCAATTACAAGAACAATATCATTGGTAAAGGTTATAATCTTCGATAAATTTATCAAACAGTGACTTTCAAATATCGCTTGAACTTTGAAATCCTATCACCTTTCAAGTCATCAACCAATGCATTAAATAATTTGACACCTTTATAAAAAATACTATTTTGAGTCATCGTGAATTTGTAATTACGAAGGCGATAGATAGTTCAGCGAGCTTCGTGTATGTTTTTCTGTAACAGAAAAATTAGTGAAAAAATCAGTATTATGCCTCAATAAAAAGTGTATAATCTTATAGATTGTTAAAATATAATGATAGTCAACTAGTGATAGAATAGGAAGATTTTTTCATTATAAAGAAATTTACTTGGAGTCAAAACTGGTAAATTTTGAATCGCTTTTAGCTCTTTGTTCTGAATAATTTGGAAGTCATTAAGATGAACATCACGAAAAAAATGAAAGAATCGAAATTGGTCGGTAATTGTTAAGAGACAAAGGATCTCCAGATTCCAGAATAATGACAGGATTCATTAGATTTCGAGCCAATTTGGCCTTCACATTCCGAATGATATCCGGCGATGTTGCAGTCCGTTTCGGTCCACCACCATGGCGTTTTGCAATGCTTCCAGTATCGTTATAATGATTTATGGAGCGATACACAAACATTTTATCCACATGCAGATGTTTTAACTGGTTAATAATCTGCGGCTGTGGTTTTCCAGCCAAATATAGAGCAATCACACTATTACGCTTGAATTCCATTGCGGATAACTTTTTTTCTGAATATTACCCACTAAAATGCTTCTGTACGCTTGTAAACAATGGAATGAACTGTCATTAGTGTAGCGCGCTGTCATTACTAGTTTATGACCAGTCTGAAGTTGGTAATACAGTTGGTGTCAAGTTGGTGTCAGTTACTCTGTAATTAGTTGCTTTCCAATCGACCACCGCAAGTACCAAAACTGTGTATTGGCTAAAGTGTCGATTGGAAATCACAAACAATTACAAAAGCAAAACATAACCTACAAATGTGTACACTATTTGTGATAACTTTTTAATAAAAGAATATCTATTACGGAATTTTATAAGCGCTTCACATACGACATTCAATTATATTTTTTACAGAAAAATACTACACACAATCACCTAGCGGATAAATTTATCGTAACTGCTTTCAACTACTCATAATAAAAAGGTAGAACAGTTGTGAGTAGTTAATTTAGCAAAGACAAAAACCATAAGTGCTTATAAGTACTTGCGGTGTTCGATTGGAAAGCAACTATTATTCATCCAATTCAAACGGCTATCTATTCGAAAAATATTAATAAATTGCTCCAAAATAACATAATAATCGATAAGGGAAATTTTTGGAGCCTTTAAAAATAACATACCCGTACAATGTTCGATAATGAAACCAAATAGCTAAAACTTTTTTCATCCTGTCATTAGAGAATATCAGACAGAACAAAGAGCAGTGCAGCTCTTTATATTATAAATCAAGTCAGTTCACTTTCATTGGAAGGTCCAAAAAATGAACTTCACATCAGCGTTGTAAACAATAAAATGTCAGTTACTAGAGGACAACCACAGTGAGAAAGTACGATTACTTAGGATAGATGATAAATGAGCAATATATAATCTCTATATAGCGCAAGAATCATCGCATAGTAAAATTACATAACCGAATTACTTTTAATATTTCGCCAAAAACTAAACTACAAACAAACTACAAATCGTTCATAACACCATCTTTCACTACGAATCTGTTGATACGAACCAAATTTTTAAGGAAATATGAACGGATTCGACTCTTTAGAATAGCTTATGATAGCCGATAGTTTATATAAGATCTATCCTGAAGTTTACATATCGTCGTTATAGAAGAAAAACTAATCATCTACATATTTATGATTTCAGTTATAAGGGTTTTAGTATTAACTTTTCTATTAAAAATTCAATTTTTTAAATTAAATAGTTTGATTACTGTATCTTTTATATTATAAAAGATACAGTAATCAAACTATTTAATTCAAAAAAAATAAAAAAGTTAATACTAAAACCCTTATAACTGAAATCATAAATATGTAGATGATTACTTTTTCTTCTATAACGACGGTATTTTGTCTGTCAAGAGACGAGCGTTCTTGATTTATCTGTATTTTCATAATTTTATAGCGATGAATATTCATTAGAAATTATCCTTTCATTACAGCACCGTTTGTTAATAGTAGGGCCAATATTCGTTTCAGTTTAGACAAAATTGTGTTAGAATCTTTAAATTTAACACAATTTGTTATGGAATTAAAGTCAGTTCATTATATTAAATAAATATTTTCTGTACTTATGTATTTTAATTATAATAAAATCAAAATTTTATAATTAAATTAATAAACATTTTAAAATACTTTACATTAGTGTGGCATTATTAAATTTTAATTTTGTCAGAAGGGTCGGTTTCGAGCTTCGATAGTTGTCAACTTTTTAAATTTAAAACCATTAAATTTCCTATTTTTCACAGGAACAGTTCAATGAAGAACCGGGTAACAGAGTATGTTCTTTCAAAATTCTATAAATTACTGTAATTCCAGAGTAGGGGCAACAATTTAATGTAATATTAGGAGCAATCAAAAAGAGCACAAGTAAGTAGTTGGTTACACGTTGAATTTGAATTTATATAGCTGGCAAAAGTTGTTCATTTGTGACGAAGAGCTTATAAAATGTTGGTACCCATAGCAGTGACCGAAATAGTACAAACAGAGTGCATCGTAAGCTCTTACGTGTTGTTGAGCCATAACACAAAAAATAATTAACTCACTCATGAAAAGTAAAAAGAAATAAAGATTTGATTGATTGATTCTGAATGGGCGATAGAGGCGTTACACAAGATCTGCCGGATGACGCCGAAATATAAACCTTGTATATTTCTGACCTTCTGTGGCACTATTCTGGTTTTCCCTGGGAATAGGGAATTGAGAAAATATTTTCTTAGCATTTTTGTCTAAATTATATTTTTCTGGCTTACTGTTGGAATTAGTTTGGTGTAAATATTTTCGAAACAAAGTTGATTGGGAAACTTTTATCCCACAAAATTTGTATAGGGAAAAATAATTTCCATTGTATTTAGATACTCTATCGGGTAGCAAGCAATAAATTTGCTAGCCGAAATCCTGGCTACTCAATCAATTTTACCACCAAAATTTGAATTTCAAATTATATTTTTTATAAGATTTTTGTTTATTTTTGCAATTGCACAGTAAACAACACAAAAATTTGTTGTTCGTTTTCTGAAGCCGTGAATTTAACTAGATACTCGATCGGCTAGCAAGCAAGCCATTTGCTAGCCGAAATCCTGATTACTCAATCAATTATACCAAAGAAATTTAAATTTCAAAATACATACATTTTTCATAAAATTTATGTTTTTGTTTTTGCGATGTTACAGTAAAATTTACGGCTTCAAAAATTAAACAGCGAATTTTTGTGTTGTACTACTGTGCAATCGCAAAAAAAACAAAAAGCTTATTGAAAATATAATTTGAAATTTAAATTTCCTTGGAAAAATTGATTGAATAGTCAGGATTTCGGCTAACAAATTGCTTGCTTGCTAACCAATCGAGTATCTACCCCAATATCTGATTAAGAGTCGTACACAATTTAGGGAAACTAAAATAAAATAATGGTTCACAGAAGTAACAGAGTACCTAGAAACAATCGGATACTTGTCTATATTCCACCATCCGGAGCGAATTTTAAATTGTAACGAAACCGCATTTTTTTAAGTCCCAAAAAAAACTCGGTTTTAATCACAACAAGGCAAAAAACTGTTTATTCATTGGTAGCTAATGATGAGAAAGAAAATATAACAACACTTGTCATTGGTAGTGCGCTAGGGAAACTTGGTCCTCCAATGGTTGTTTTACCTTATAAAAGAATTCCTCTTAACATAGCTAGAAGCATACCAGCCAGTTAGGGAATAGGACAAAGTGATTCGGGTTGGATTACAGGGGAATTGTTTTTTAAATATATAGCCAATATATCCTATCCTTGGCTCATAAGCAATAGCATTCAATTTCCGATTAATCTTTTTGTAGATGGCCAGACTTCTCACATGATATTAACGCTAAGTCAATTTTGCAATGAAAAAGAAATTGTACTGATTGCGCTTCTACCAAATTCAACATCACTCCTACAACCAATGGATGTGGTATACTTTCATCCTTTAAAACAAAACTGGAGAGAGGCAGTTAAAAAGTGGCGAATGGACATTAATGACATGAGAATGCGTCGTAAAGATTTTGCACCGGTTTTTTCACCAATTTTAAACAATCCAATCTTTGAAAAAAATTTGATCAGCGGCTTTAAAGCTTGTGGTTTGTGTCTTCTAGACTCAAACGCGGTTAATTACAGTAAACTGATCAGCCGTAAACATCAAGGATTACCGCCAGAGGAAATGAGAAACAACGAAAATATCACTACTACAGATAAAAATGAGTGTTCTAAAATTCTACAGCAAAATCTCGATCATCTTCAGCGTTACTTAGGAATTAGCAAATTAGCCAAATTCGAGAAGTCTTTCATCTGTAATTCCTGGAATGGCGACACAGAGGATGCGGCACTATTTAATTATTGGAAAAATCTTAAAACCGAAATTGTTTTGACGGTGCTATTGATGGTAATAGTCACGCATACAAATTGGAGAAACCAGCTTAGTCAACAATTTAGCAAATATCGAATTGAACTTGACCTAGACGAACTTTTGGGTGCTAATTCGAATATTATATTGAACGTAGATATTGATGGCTCAGTAACAGTATACAATGAGCCCAAAATACCAGTCAAACTTGCTGAAACCTCAATAAATAATAATTGACCGACTCCATTTAAACAAAATTTAATTTGGCCATTGCCCCTGTGAATTCACTACCAACAAATAAAAAGAAACTTCCAGCAATAGTATCTTCTGAGCAATGGATTAAATATACCAAATCAAAATTGGACAAAAAAGAAAAAGGAGCAGAATGAAAAACAACAGCGAAAAAGGCACCGGAAAGCAAAAAAGCAAATTATGAGACATAATAAAATAGAATTCACAAAACCAGAAGAAAAACAAATGGACATTAGAGTGGAAAAAGCTGGGTTTGCCTTTAAACTTCAACAATATGTAATTGTACAATATGAAGGTGAATTCTTCCCTGGAATTATACAAGACAAGAACAGTGAAGAATATTTAGTAAAAGTAATGTGTATGAGTGGTAATAACTGGAAATGGCCCGACAAAAATGACGTCTGTTGGTATAGCAAGAGCAATGTTATTCAAGCCATGTAGAACCAGAACTTATTAACGCCAGAGGAGTTTATTCTGTTGAAGAAATTAGATTGGCTCGCGATTCGGGCAACTAAGTATAAATTCGAAATTATTTAAGTCTTTCAGAATTTATTAAAATCTATATATTTATGTGATCTTTACATATCTTTACTTATGTGATGTGATGTGAATGAAATGTATCTTTATTTTATATGAAGTCAATGTTTATATTTAAATTATAAACGCATGGAGCTTAATAGAATTCTATATTATTTTTGTTTTTCATATAATATCCCAATATGCAACGCCGACGGAATTCCATTTACATTCGCGTTCTAAAACCACACTGCTTCTATGGAAAGAACCATGTGTACCACGCGGAAATTCGTACTCCCCGCCAAAGAAAAGTGTCACAAAAATTCCGGTGTCGGTGTGAATCCCAACTAAAAAGAGAAAAAAACCACAGAAACAAAAAGCACGTGTTTGTATATATTTCCCTATTGGAATAAAAAATAATTCTTATTTGAAATAAAACAAAATTTTCCATTTATAATAAAATAAATATTAATTTTTTATTAGCACAAAAATACACAATTAAATTTTATAACACAAATTTTATAAATTAAATTTTAAGCACGTTCACCATACGTCTGGTTTGTTCACCATACGCGCATCCAATTGAACATCCCAACAAGCACAACCGCTCTTGAAAAGAAAAAAATGCATTGAAAATTTACAACGTAAGTGTATTTCGCGACGACGCCATTGTGAGACAGATTCCTTTTACCTTTTTAGTCCAAATTTGTACATCGCGATCACTAAATAACTAAATAATTATTATTTTATGCTTAAATTTAAAACTATTTACTTTAACAAATAGAAAACATTAAAATGAAACACAACACTTTAAAGAAAAAAATTTAATTATGTAGTGCAACCGTGCACGTCGACTTGTCAGAAGAAACTGAAAATAAAAGATACAATCGAAACTTATAAAACGAAAATAATATTACCGCGAAATAGAAAGAGAAAAACAATTATTTTTCTCCAAAATCAATATTTTTGTGTATTTGATATTTTGTAGTACGGAATTTTGTACGACATTTGAGCAGTTTTTTCCACACAGTGGAATAATTGCATACTGGGATACAATGTATGTAGTACGAGTTCGTATAAGATTTATTTATTAACAAATTAAATTGCTAGTTATAAAAAATGTATCTAAAAAATGTTAGTTTTAATTCAGAAGTTTGGAAGTTTGGCCGTTGCAATCGTCAATTTTAATGTTGTCCTGTGCGAAGTGGCAGCGAGATCCGCTTTATGGACATCAATCGATCCGCTTTAGGAAACTGAATTTTTAAAGCGATCCACTTTGTGTACCTTAGTATTAAATAACATTTATGTTGATAAATAATCCGAAAAAGTGAAAAATACAATAATTTATAAAATAAGTTACAAATATTGAACACGAACTCGAAAAAAATAAAAAGGATAGTAAATATTTAAATACCGCATATCTATATGATATACCAATCATCAAACCCTCGAGTCTTAAATAGCGATCCGATTTTTCGTAGTTTTTATTTCAGCACAATATTCGATTTTATTGTTTTATGATTTTATTATTATATATTTGTTCTCGATGTTTGTCGTTCAACGATCAAAATGAGACCCTGTCTTGAGTTCTCATTTAGGAAATCATGATCTCGAATTTATAGTTATGAAACAAGTAGTCTGTCTATGGCATTAGTCACTTGTCCTTTACAGGATTTCCGCATTTGTATGGTGGAAGATAAATTCATCACAAACTAAGGTTTCGACATTGTGCATACCTGCCAAATTGATTCAATCACAGGTATTTATGAACTAATCATGTCATTCCAGTCTTCAAATCCAGACCTAAAATAATAAATCATATACTCGTTGTACGATGAACGATAATAGAGTTTCGCATGAATAAATCTTCAAATAAAAAACATTTTTTATAAACAATACAGTAGTGAAATTGAAATTAGGCGTGTTTGTGTGCTTCCATTTCCGTAAAATTACTAATATAAATAGTGTATAAAGTAAATGTAATATACTTATCCCACACATAAAGGTAAGTGCAACGCAATGATGCAAGAAATTTCTTGTTAAAAAAAACAATTAATAATTAATTTTTATATTTACCATGTACATCTTGTTTTAGTGAGAATGAATTTGAAGATAAGTTGGTGTAACTTGCAAAATATTGCGAAACAAAATTTACAAGGCAGATTTCTCCTTACGATAAAATAAATAATATTAATTCCTCGCTTGTTTCCCGCCAATTTTATTGTATGAGAGACTGTATGGGAAAAATATTTATTAAAATGTGATAATTTTGGCTTCAAAAGGCGACTTCTTGTTATGTTCGGACGCTTTTCGTTTAAAACGTGCTTCAACCATATAAAATTTGTTTAACTTAAGTCGAGTCAAATGTTGTCATTTTTTTAATAGATGACAATACTTTATTTTTGGAAGCACTGTGTACAGATTTTAGGCGGAATTTGAGACTGAAAGTAGGGTATTTTACTGAGTTTTATACGTATGAAGTACGACATTTAAGCCTTTATTCCACAATGAAAAATTATTTATTCAGTAAAATATACTGGAGAAACAAAAAAAGAAAGCTAATCAATAAATTATATTAGTGACAGAAACAAAAACAAAATTTATGGGAACATTTTATAGTTAAATTTTGACATCTTGAAGATATTACAGTGATAAGGCATTCGTATAAACGCACTAATTTTTCGCCCTTTAACCATTTTTTCTTCCCTGTTCTTTCTCGATCAATTTTTTTTATTATTAAGTAATTGTTTGTCTAACGGAAACTTGCCTGCACTAAAAACAAAATAACAGTACGGCGAAATATACAAAATAAAACAAAAAATCTTCTAGCAGTCGTATTTGTAGAGACATTCGTTTAAACGCAGTAGGTATGTGAAAAGTGATTTTTTATTTAAGTTTTAAATTATTTCTAATTTTTTCATACATATTCAAAGGTAATTACATACAGGAATTTGGTGTTTTGTTAAAAAAATCATTTTAAGGACTGTTTTTTAGCAATACCTAAAGGTAATCGTTTAACTGACGCGGAGCAGTTGTCGATAAAAATATTTAAGGAAGAAGGATATTCTAACCAGCAAACTGCAAGAAAAATTGGGCGATCTGAAAGCGTCATCTGTAATTTTTTTTTTTTTAAGACCCAAATTATGGTGTAAAAGTCCCAACAAAACGCCGAACCAAGAGCTCAGCACGTCAAACTGGTCAAATTCGACATGAGTCTACTCGAAATCGGCTGTCATGCAAAGAGATAAAGGAGAAATTGGACGGCTTCCTGTGACGGCTCGACACATTACCCGTATTTTGAGAAGTTCACCTAACATTAAATGGAGTAAATTGAGAAGTAAACCGCGTTTAACTGCCGTGCATAAGGAGAGCCGCCTCAAATTTGCTCGTAAATACATGTCGTGGACAACAGATAGGCGGAAGGTGATTGTCTCTGACGAGAGAAAGTTTAACCTCGATGGCCCTGACTGCTACAGTTGCTACTGGCATAATTTGAAAGAGCATGGTGTCATCAGATCGAAACGTAACTTTGGTGGAAAGAGCGTAATGATATGGAAAGCCTTTTCTCACTACGCAAAGCTTCCCATCTGCTTCAAAATGGCCAGATTAACTTTTGTAAGTACATAAATCTTTTGGAAGACGTTCTACTTAGTTACCTTGATGGTATTGACCACGAAAATTGCATATTCCAGCAGGATAATGCGTCTATCCATATGTCACTTGAATCCAAACAATGGTTTCGCGAGGAAAACATCCCTCTCCTTGAATGGCCAGCTTGCAGTCAAGACTGCAATCTTATCGAGAACCTTTGGGGTATCCTGGCTGGAAAGGACTATGCAAATGGTCGGCAATTTGATAATGTTAATGACTTGAAAAGTGCAATCCGTGATTGTTGGGCGAAAATTGATCTAGAAACACTGAAAAAATTAGTAGATTCATTGCCAAATCGAGTTTTCGATGTAATACAAAATGGTGGAGGTCATACAAAATATTAAATAAATAAAAAACCAAATTTTTTCTTACTGGTGCTTTAATTATCTCGAATGCGTTTATATGAATGTCTAACCTAAATTTTAGGTTTTTCAATTTTATTAAAGTCAAATATTATAATTGTCATTAATTTGTTATCTTAACTATTTATCTTAGATGAAATAGACAATTTAAGTTAATTGGAAATAATTAGATAGGTCTGGTTGTAGAAATAAATTAAAAAACATAGTGCGTTTATACGAATGTCTATCACTGTATAACCAACCTTCACAAAATAAATTTACTTCGGCAATTTAATTTTTTTTATAGGATTTCAAGTTTAATTGGTATTAAAATTCATCAATACTATATTAAATAAAAAATATTTTTTATATTTTTACTCGCGAGGAAATCACATATTAAAAAAATAATAAAAATGTTGGTTTACCATAATATTTTCCCAACCATAAAACGATCTTAGAGAAACATTTTTCGTCATATGTGTCCTTTTTTATGTAAATGTATTAGAATGTTGCTATAAAAAATACTCCGGTTAGTATTTTTTCCATGTTATTATGGCAACATAAAACTACATATAAAACGATTTTGTCAGTAAAATGTTACTGATTTTTTTTTTATTTCGCTTTGATATGTGGTGAAATTATGTTTTTATCTCGCTCTTTTTTTACTGAAAAAATATGTTTCATTGTGGAATAAAGCCTTTAATCGTAATATTGTTTTAAACAAACAGCGAAAAAATATAATATTTACAGTGTGCTACCATAATGCTGCTATAAAAAATGTAAACTGAAGAATTTTGTATGGCAGCATTGTTCACACATCTACAAAAAGTGTATGTAAAGATAAGAAATTTTTCTCACACTCAAATAATTCGTTCGCCATTTTTATAGTCAAATGTCGATTTGTTTTTTTTTCGAGTTTAAATTTGTTAACGTTAGTGGTTTTTTGTGGTAGATATATAAAAATTAAAATATAAAATATATTTAAAAAAAATCGAAATGTACGAAAATGTACAAAACCATAGAATTCAATTAATTCTATAGAATGAGTGTAAGCAACTTTCAAGTGTCACAAATTCGGAGGGTAAAAGAGAAAGCATATAAATCAACAGCCCGTATTTAGAATTTGTTCGATCGAAATTAAAAACTACACAAATTTAAAATTATTTTTATTCCAATATAGAACGTATTAATTGTTTTTATTTTCGGTAAAAAATAGTACTTATAGTATTCCAAAATAAAAACTTATTATGAAAAGAAAAGCACTTAGTAATATGTAAGTAGTAAGTACGTACTAATAAAAAAAATGCGACACTGGTAATATAACATATGTTTACAAAAATAAACACAATATAAGAACCCCACGCGAACAACCAAAATTATTTTCTTAATTTTCTCTGATTTATAACTTAAATTAAGGATAAATTTACCAAAAAATACTTTCTTCTTAACATAATTTACATTTTATTTTATATAGACATTTGGTAAACTTACTGATGGTAAGATACTGAATTTTACTTCTGAATTTTTTTAGGCGTAGTTTCGTAGCTTTTCACAATACACTTCATTTTACTGAAAAGTTCGTAATTTTTATTATCAAATGATGCACAAACCACTATTTTATAATGGTTTTATTATTTTAATGTATTTTAATTAATAATTTTAAAAGCACAAAATTAAGTCGCACTTCATACAAAAACAAAAACTGGTTTGGGGGGTTCTTATTTTAAGATTATATATAACCATCCTGCTCAGGCTTGTGACAGACACATGAAATAGCAAATTTTATATGGGAAAAAAATTAACATTCATTCTGTCCAACATTTCTAAGTACTCGTCGGAGTTGATTTTGGACGATGGGAAGCACAAGGTAAGCTTACCTTTCGATGAGAATGCTCCCCAACCAAGACTGTATCCCCCACCAAAATCTCGTTTTGTTCTTGGATCATTCGTAGAATTTATTTATACCAATAGCAGCTAAAACAATCTGGCCCATCGAGATTGAATTTTTTTCATCCGAGAATATCACTGAGATCCATTCCTCTTTGAAAGCCATATGTTCTCGAGCCGATTTGAGGCGAGCTTCTATATGGCGCTTCGCGAGCCTTGGTTTACATAATGGTTTCTTCCAATTAATATTTGAATCATTTTTTAATAGTCGTGCAATGCGTTGTTTTGTGACGGGTAAGTTTAACTTATCTTTAATTTGTTGTGAATTTAGGTGGTTTTTGGTTACTACTTTATCCTTCCAATATCCAAAGTGCTCAGTTTTTTATTCCCTTTTGCAGATTTTCTTTGGCCATGTTTTCTCGTATTTTTAAAAAAAATTCTAATGGCTCCCTCAAATCTGCTTTGCACTTTTACGATTGGTGTTTTAGCAGGGCAATGATCCGAAGCACACGGCGAATGTGGTAAAAAACTGGTTTACTGCAAATAAAATTAATGTAATGAAATGGCCAGCCCAGTCGCCTGATCTAAACCCAATAGAAAACCTCTGGGCTGAGTTAAAACGTGGTTGAAGTAAATTGCCGAGGTCAAAAACTATAAATGAATTTTGAGAAATCGTTCAAAACGGTTGATGGAGTATCCCAGTTGAAAGATGTCAATCACTGGTAGATTCTATGAGGAGGCGATGTATTGTGGTGCTTAAAAATAACGAGTACATCACCAAATATTAAACTATTTTTTAACAAGATTGCTTAAATTTCCCTATTAATTTGCACAGATGGCGTAAATGAATTAAAATTGAATACGATAGTTCGATCTGTGATCACAGTAAAGTGATAATGTAATAAATGTTTTGTTTTCTACAAGAGGCTGTCAATTAAAAAAACATGTTTCAATTTTTGATATTGATGATTTTGTTAAAAAAAATGTATTATTAAAAAAATTCATAGAATTACCTATTATATTGCACACCACTGTATATAATATAATATACAGTGAACAAAATAAGTCTGCGTACACCCTACCTTTATTCTTAATTAAAACCATTCAAACAAGAGTTAGTCTAAAAATTTATTAAAGTAAAAAAGTTTTATTTTTTTATCTTTGAACTACAAAATTCATTGCAAAAAAGTCTGCGTACGATTTGGTACATCCCTATGTTATTATATTTATTATATTTATTTGTACCAAGACCAACCTTCAGAGTTTTGGAACAAAGTTATATGATGTTAGTGATGAATCAAAATTTAACATTTTTGGTGCAGATGGAAATGTGAAATTACGGCAGAAGAGGAATATAGCGATGGAAATAAAAAATTTACGTTGCACTGTGAAACACGGTGGAGATAAAGTGTTGATATGAGGGTGTATGTCCGCAAGCGGCGTTGGGAATGTCCAGTTTATAGACTGTAAAATGAACAAAATGATGTACTTAAACATTTAAAAAAACAATTTAGTGGATAGTGCGTCAAAATTGGGACTAGAATCGGAATTTGTTTTTCAACATGAAAACGATCCAAAGCATACGGCTTCCGTGGTCAAATAATGGCTTTTGTATAAGGTGCGAAAACAATAACATACACTCCTTAATCGCCGGATCTCAACCCGATAGAACATTTATGGGAATTACTCGATCGGCAAGTGCGCAAACCCCATATATCTTCTAAAGCTGTTCTGAAATCCAAAATTTTAGAGGAATGGGCTAAAACATCACCACAGGTGACTTCAAACCTAGTTGGATCAATGAAAAGGAGGCTTGAGGCCGTTATTCGGAAATAAGCAAACCGCGAAAGAGCAGGGAGAGCTGAACAGGCCCCAGAACAGATTGCAGGGATAAAAACAAAAAATAACAAAAAAAAACAAAAAAACAAAAAAAAAATAAATATATTTTTTTAGTTTAATGTATTTTTTTTTGACTAAAAAATTTTTGACTAATTTTTGTTTGAATGGTTTTAATTAAGAATAATTATTCTTTTTGTTAATAAAGAATGAGATTCGAAATATATTTATATAGTCTTTTTATTCATTTTTAATAAGCAAACAGGCAGTACGCAGCCTTTTTCGTTCACTGTACATAAATAAATAAATATAATTTAAAATAAAATATATTAGGTAAATTAAATAATAAATTAGATTTTAAATTAATTATTTTTATTTCTATTTTTAACAATTATTCAATACCTTATTCTTTACTATAGCCGTTTTTGAGTGTTCTGCGTGGATTCCACAGTGAAACAATTTTTTTCAGTAAAAAATACTGAGAAACCGAAAAGAGGAGTATACATATTAAAATTTCGTTAGAGTGACAAAGACAAACGAATGTTGCCATAAAAAGTATTGAGTTTCATACTTTTTATGGCAACATTTTCCCTGGTAAATTTTACTGAAATTCTTTCTAACAATTAACAGGGCATACCCAATAGAATTCCTTATGACTTTTTACTTACAGAAAAGTATGAAAAAAAAACTTGAGAAAAAGAAATTTTTTTTCTCAAGTTTTTTTTTATACTTTTCTGTAAGTAAAAAGTAATAAGGAATTCTATTGGGTATGCCGTGTAATGCATGTATTCCACAGTAAAACAATTTTTTTCAGTAAAAAATACTGAGAAACCGAAAAGAGGAGAGTATACATATTAAAATTACGTTAGAGTGACAAAGAAAACAAATGTTGCCATAAAAAGTATTGAGTTTCATACTTTTTATGGCAACATTTTCCCCAGTAAACGTTACTGATTTTTTTTTTGTTTCCTTCTAACAACTAAAGGATTTATATTTGTATCTCGTATTAATTTTATTGAAAAAAATTGTTTCATTGTGGAATACCAGCATAATGGTACTATTCCATGGAGAAAACAGAAAATTTTTGCTGAACATCAGAGAAAGACAAGAACTAAAATTTACATTAGAGCGACTGAAACACAGCATTTTTATTTTATGGTATAAAAAATTGGGGAAATTTTGAAATCAACAAAAACTAACCTCACATTTTTTAAATAAATAACTAAAAAATTTTATTTTTAAAAATTAACAATTAATTTATATCACAAAAATTGATAAAAAAATTAATATCATTTTTGAGATGAACAAAAAATATGTTGTTTCATTATTTTGATTAATTTACGAAAATTTCTAAAAAATGTTCTACTATAAAATATGGAGGAGAAATTTTTGACAAGTTCGTAAATTAACCTAAAATAGTCATACTGACAGCAGCGAATTATTAGTTTAAAATTTGAGTGCTGTGTATTAAAAGTTATAATTTAATATTATAGTTATAATTAAATATATATTATAGTTATAATAGTGTATTATAGTTATAATTTTGTGTATTATAGTTATAATTAAAACTTTAAAATTTGAGTGCTGTGTGCATTGTGATACTTGTAATAATGGTTACTCCAACGAAAACGTCCTGTCGAACGTCATTCATATTCAAAACACCGTTGCTCACAGTAAGAGCTAGATTTGATCGTGAGTTTCATTAAATGTGCTAATTTATTTTGTCTCTATTGTAGAATGACGAAGCTGAAGTAGATCGGTGGCCCAATACTAGTAGTGTAAATGTTTCGGTACTGGAAGATAATGAAGAGTTGAAAGTTTGTTTGCAACAGTTCATGGACACAGGACAATGTAAGTGGTGATTGAAAACCGCTTGGCTAATCTTTCTAATTAATCTGTGTTTTTGCATTTCAAACAAATTTAATCGATACATTGGTAAATTTGGTTACTGGCCATCGTAAAAATGACAAAAATTTCCAAGTATTTGGTGCCTTATTGGAAGTGTCGACTAAAATTTATGGTTACCGGGTCGATATCGTGCACAAGTAATTGATTCGAATGTATGGTAGTTTATCGTATGAATGTCGGCGATAAAAAAGACGATGAAATAAGTGACAATGAAGGGGGAATCGAGAAAGATGATCCAATTGCTGAGGGTAGTAATGATGTACAGGATCCAAAAGCAAAGGCCAAGGCTAAATCAAAAAAGCGACGTCAACAAAGTTCAACCGTAACAAAATGTAAAGCAACGATAAATGGTAAACTAGATACGGTACCTTTCTTAGATCCCGTATTTGCCGATATAAAATCCTATTTAAGCGATATGAATAGTTCGAATCGAGCTTTTCTAAATACGCTGGAATCTAATAACTCGGAAATTTTATTTGATTACGATTATCCGTACTTGGATAATACACCAAATGGATTTATATACTCAATGATGACGCACCCGTTGTAAAAGAAATTTTAAATGAAATACAAAAAGCTGGACGGCCCGTTAAAATTCGTTCAGGGGAATATATTTAGGGAATACATTATTAGTGATAAGCCGTGCGACATGAATAAGTACGTATTTGGCTGGAAACATCTAAGAAATCGCTCTATTACAATCTTTTTAATTTCAGAATGCTGCAATCAACGGTAGGTGATAGTAACATAAACTTAGATGACAGCGATAGTGATAATGGATTTATGGGTGATGATTTTCATAATCAAGCTACTATAGATGAGCCACAAGAGATGGAACTAACGCGTATGACATTCGCATACGATGCAAATGTCCAAATTGAACAAGTGCGAGAGTTGCGAACAAGTGCGGGTGCTAAACGCACCCAAATCGTAACTGATTCATTGCAACCGTCTGATGCGTCGACAAAAATTGGAATATTCGTATCGAGCAAATGTGATTGTTAAAGAAAAAAACTCGATAAGAGAGGAATTAGATGAACACATTCCAAATAGATTGGAGAATAACGATGATGTGTTCGACAGCAATACCGATTTCCAAAATGATCATCTGGACGATGTTCTAAATCTTAACTTGCGTAATTTTTTGTTTATTATACATATAAGAATAATTTTTTAATAAAATATTTCTCACATACAAAACTGTAAATCCTGTGTTTTTAATATTTTATATACAGCGTAACGTGATATGCACCTAAGTGGAAGGTTTGTTTGAATTCGTAGGAACCATTTCAGTCTATCCATTTAAAATACAAAGAAAGACGATTATACACCATATGGCCAGCAACAGAAACGTATACAATCGGTAAAAAAATTAACTTCAAAAACCTAACCAATTAATCAGTGCAATGTGATAACTAGAATAGGATACTTGTTTGTAGGCCAAGGAATAAGTTTGGCCTAGTTAAAAACAACCACGTCCCAATACAAAGACGATGACGAACAATGTGGACAGTTGGTATAATTTTGAATTGAGAGATTTATAACGGAAATATACAACCGGTAGAAATTTAATTTAAAAATCGTCTAACTCATTAGTCATTGTTCTCAAACTAAAATCAAAACTGCATTTATTCATCACTCAAAATCCAGTAAGGCTATTTTTAATTGTTTTAATGAAATACGTTTCCCAATATTTTTCAACCCGTTTATGTTTACCGGTTGTTTCGGGTAACTTCTCACCACTTGACACTATAAAAATATCAAAAAAATAAAAGTTTGCTGAGAGTGGGGGAATTTTTTCAGTTTTGCTGCCATAAAAAATACTCGAGTTGATATTTTTTATGAAAAATTATGGCAACACAACAACAATTTGCTCAGCAAATACTCAGCATGCTATAATCGGATGCGCCTTCTCTCAATAGTCGATTTATATTTTTGTCTCGTTTTAATTTTGCTGAGATTTTTGCTGATGATATTTTTTTCCTGTGGAATAGTACCATAATGCATGTATTCCACAGTGAAACAATTTTTTTCAGTAAAAAATACCGAGAAATCGAAAAGAGGAGTGTATACATATTAAAATTACGTTAGAGTGGCAAAGAAAACAAATGTTGCCATAAAAAGTATTGAGTTTCATACTTTTTATGGCAACATTTTCCCCAGTAAATTTTACTGAATTTTTTTTGTTTCTTTCTAACAACTACAGGATTTATATTTTTAACTCGTATTAATTTTACTGAAAAAGTGTTTCATTGTGGAATACCAGCATAAAGGATTTATATTTTTATCTCGTATAAATTTTATTGAAAAAAATTGTTTCACTGAAATTCACGCATCCAGTCGACAGTTTAGAATAACTATTTGCAAGTATGTATTACTTTGTCGACGGGAAAGCATCTAATAACCTGATATAGCTGCTATTTGAACGAATGGGCCAAGCCACACACGGTTTCATGAAACCGGCTTCAACTTTCTTTCTTTCCCCCTTTACATACAAAATCCATTTTAACTGCGTAATAATTTTCGGTGAAGCCGAAATGAAAATAAAACAATTTAAGGCCATTTTTGAGGTGTAGATTTTTGTTTAAATTTTTTTTTCGAGAGCAGAATAAAACAATACAAAATGGTGTTTTGATATAAAATAAGGGTTTAAATTAGCAATAAAAAATCTATTACGACTTAGTTTGAAGCCAGAAGCTGAAACCGTGTGTGGCTTGGCCCAATAAGAAGTAGTGATTTAGTGAATGACAGGAACGGGTAGTCACCCTCCAGGCGCAAAAATGTATACACTAAAAATGTGCGGTTTACGAACAGTTTACGCACGTTAATTTTGATACTACACTACTACACCTATACTTAATTTTTATTATCACATATTACAGTATATTTTGCTTTCTTTGTATATTTTATATTTTAAAGAGTCGTAGTTTAAGTTTTTGTGTGTAATAAATTTATTCGTGATTGATCATAATATATTGTTGGTCGAACTTTTGCCTTAAAATAAGGACGTTCATTTGTGATGCCCCAGTAAGAGCATTCCTATTAGGTAAGAAAAACTGTGTAGCTTCATGCTTTAAATTTGTAATTAGCTTTTTTGTGTTTCAGGTATGAATAGTCTTTTGGATTATATGCGAGTTTTTTAATATGTGATAAAATATTTGTGAATTAAAATTAAATATAATTACTTTATGCGGCAGAAAGCAAAGTCCTTTAGAAATTAATTTTATTATTATATTATTAATTAAGATAGATTTTATTTAAATAAATACAAGATGAAAATATTATTGGTTTTTTATTTGACAATAAAGTAGTTCCGATGAATTAAACCGAGCGTAAAAGTCACGCGCAGGTGACTCGCCAAAGATACGCAAATACGGCTCATAAATGTTACGTTTTTGTCGTACACATTATGAACAGTTTATAGACACTAACACATAGAATGTCCTCGCTAATTTGTTTCACTTCTCATGTGACAAAAATATACTTTACGTACCACATCCGTACCGGTTTTGCGTAACGTTTGCGAATACTTTAGTAGAGCTCAGTCTTCGTAAACCGTACGTTAATGTTACGCCTGGTCTGGAGGGCAAAGAATACTAACTAGACCTTATAAAGAGAAAATGCATTTAGTACATTTCGTAAAAAGTGCTCATCGCATTCTATTGATCCATAAATAATTAAATAGTTATATGTATGTGTAATAAAGAGATCCACGCCTAAATTAGCTCCACTAAATGCTAGTCACAACCTTTAAGTCGATATATATATTATCGCCAAAAATGCTTAATAATGAACGTAGCGTAAAACTGATTACAGATTCGGAATCAGCGTCGAATTTGCAAGCGGATTACATTAATTAGACATCACATTTTGGTATTTTAAAAAAAATTGCAATACATCCATCGCACAATGGGAAACCAGCTGTCACTTTCACGTTTCACCTAAAAATCATCGATTTATCAAACAAACAGTACCTGTACATGAAATTGAATTGCTATTTTGTACTAAAAATCGGATTTTTAAGCAATTATAAATAGAAATTGTATAAATTCAATAAATTAACAAAAATTCTTTCAAAACTAGATAGTAATGTACGAGTATTACAGATTATGTATTTACTTATTGATTGCATATTTATAAATTACGAATAATAACTGAAGACAAAAAATACGAAACCGAATCATGCGCATTTTATAATTTTAAAAAAAAAAAATCACATCAATAAAGACAACATATCAAACCCGATCACTTTAAACTCGTATGCATATTAAAACATTTTTTCATTATCGAATTCTGGTCATTCATGAATTTTATAAAGTTTTATCGAGCAGTTTAAACATCACTTACTTGAGATAAAATAGATTTTTGTATTTTCGAGCTGCAGATTATAAAATCAAATATAATCTTATTTTTGAATGGTTTCGTATTCGTTTAGTGCCTATATTATTTTTAGTAATCCAAAATAGAACTCCGATTATACTGTCGCTGTTTTTGTTGCTGAAGATGATGATTAATCCACATGTTTATATGTATGGGTAAAATCGACACACTATGTATTTTTAAAATATGTTAGATAAATAGCTATATGGATGTATTTTATATTCGTACACGTACTACATAGGTAGTACACAAAATTAAGAATTTCAGACACTCAAACAACTTTTTCTTTTCTTTCACTAGAAATTTGTAAATATATTACACCAAATAAAACAATATTTTTTAGAACACACTATGTTAATTATAGAATGAAATTGAATTGATTAATATTTTATTTTTTGGATTATATTTATAAATATTAACTGCACTTGACATTTATTAAATTATTTTAAGCGACTGTACAAACTGTGCACCATGATGAATTTACTAAATTGACGAAAAAATTGACAGCAAAAGAAAAACTATGTAAAACATAGAATCAGGTATGGCAACTTGAAAGCAAAATATTATTAATAACCCTTTCGAGTTAAAAAAAAAATTATATTTTGGTTCAATTTAAGTTCACCATACACAAATGTGTATGTATATTACAAAGAAGTTAAAATACTGAAGAATAGGTGGCAATATTTTACCCATATAAAATTTGCTATTTCATCTGTCACAAGCCAGAATAGGATGGTTATATAAAAAATCAATATGGTTTACTCATATTTCGCTATAAGAACCCGTCAAATCAGTTTTTGTTGTTGTACGAAGTGACGTTTTAATTTTGCGTGTTAAAATTACAAATTATAAATTTTTAAAATTGTTATTTATAATACATAAAAACAATAAAAACTTTATCAAATAGTTATTTGTTTATGTAGTGGTGCATTATATGATAACAAAAATTACAAACTTTTGTGAAAAATGAAGAGTAAGTTTACATCGACATATTTGGTCCAGGGAGTCAATTCGCGTTCCGTGAAATAATGAAAATGAAAAGTTTTTTCCATTAGCAATCGAGTAGGTTTGCATTCCCCATAAGAAAATTTGATTTCACACAGTAAAATTTAAAATTTACGTGCGAATAATTCAAGCTACTAGATTGCCAATGAAAAAAACTTTCCATTTTCATTATTTCACGGAACGCGAATTGACTCCCAGGACTATACACTATATCTGACCTAAATACATGATGTAAACGCTAGTTACCCAAATGGTTGGGTAACTTTTTTGTGTGGACTGACCCAAATTAGGTCGATCAAAAATTTGATGTAAACGATACCGACCTAAAGGGTTTTCGTATCATGAAATAGATGTCAGTAGCGGCATAGATGTTAATTAAACATATCAGCATAAAATTTAGTATTACAGTTAATGAGTCAAATTTAAAAAAATTAAATGAAAGAATTTAATTTCGAAATTGTTACAGGAATTATTTATGAGAAATTATGAATTACGATGAGAATATAAGCAATACTTTTTTTATTATTCAATAGATGGTGTACATAAATCTCGTTATGTAACCCATATGTGACCTATCCATTTTCAAACAAGAAAACAAAAAAATTGGCTCAGTTTTAGTCCAACCCACACAAATGTGTGAGTAAAAAACCATAGTATGTAATGGCGTTGTTGATAAAAAATTTCGCTTTATTTGAAGTAAGACCAACACAATTGTGTGTATAGATATAGTGTTTTTTTCGGACGAAAATAAGTTAAAAAGGAATTCACAAATGTGTAAGTTGGTCCAAAAAACATACAAAACTAAATTTTTGATATGGTACTTTTGCCCTACCCGCACAATTGTGTTAGTAAATCACTAAAGGGCTACAATTTTTGTGATGTAAACGGGACTAAAATGGGTTGCTATTTAGGTCAGTCCACTAAATTTTTTAGCGATGTAAACTAGCTCAATATCTATAAATAGTTAAATATTTAGAAGCGTTTAGATAGTAACTTCATGTGTGTATAGTGATTCAATAATACAGATAAACACAGTACAAATAAAATAGAGCTCACTACTTGATTTCTTGAGCGTTGTGAAAATCAGGAGTTTAATCAACTTCAATTTGGTGAAACATTACTTGGGAGAATGAATACCACTCAAATAGTGATACCGTCTGCATTTTCGTCACGGAATCATTATATAATTACTGTGTTTATGGATGCACTTTTATGATGCAAACAAAACGACATCAAAATCAATACCTTTTGATACATAAATATAAAATTCTGACTAAAAACACCTTTTTGTTGTGTAATATAATTTTGTAAAATTATATTTGAATATTTGAGTTTTAATGTATTTGGCGGTGTTTTAATAATTAATTTTCGGAAAAATTTGGAGGTTAAAAATTAATATGTCAAAATTTTGCAAACAAATAAATATTATGAAGTATGGTTCAGTTCGAATTTTATTCTTTCCTTAAGTTTCTATTGGGTATGCTCTTCATAAGGAAAAAGTAAAAGGAAAAAGTCATAAGGAAAAGTTTTTTTGCATTGAGTATGCAGTACTTTTTTGCTAATAAAGCATAATACTCGGCCAGTTTACACCACAAGCGGTGTAAACCCAACTATAATACTGTTACGATTTTGCCTTGTCACTCAAGGTTCGAATCACTGGATTGTGAATAAATACAACTGCTTCAAATTTGAACTAACACAGTTTATTTACACAACACAATTTATTATACAACACGAAATTAACAATTAATTATTACAATTATAACACACTTTTTAATTATCACTTTAATAATCGCTTTAATAATCACTTTAATAATCTTTCTATTTAACCTTCACTGTATCACGTTTAAAATAAAACTCAGCATTCCACGTCAACGTACGCCTTTATATACCAAAATATTTGTTTCTAGAATAATCCTAAATGCGCATCGAGCAAATATATGTTAGTATAGAAATCACACCTAAATGTTGAACCAAATCATAAATGCATTTGAACAATTAATGAAATTAAGTTATTCTATTCTAATCTAGGTGTCACCGTAACACTACCCCCCACCTAAGCCTGTTCATCCCGAACAGGATCCAGCTCACCTCCTCTGTAGAGCGCCAAACGCTCCAAATGCACCACCTTTGGTTTACCTTTCCGTCCTTTCTGTATGCGATAAACCACGTCGTTCAACCTTTTAATGACAGTGTAAGGGCCTTCCCATGTGGGTTGCAACTTCGGTGATAATCCCTTCTGCCGTTATGGGTTGTGAAGCCATACCAATTGCCCTTTCTCGAAGCCTTGATTGTTTGCTCGTATGTCATATCGAGCTTTCATTCGATCACTTGTTATCCGAATTTCTCCGGTACAAATTGATGTATTTCATTGAGTTCCTCTTTCAACCGGTCCTATTCCACCGGTAATCCTGTCCGCTGCTGATGGAACAGCCCAAAACTTTAAATCTCCTGGTAATCGCAGATTGTTCCCAAATATGGTTTTAGCTGGTGTCACTCCTGTTGAGTCATGTACCGCTGATCGGTAGGCCATCAGGAACAGTGGTATATATCGATCCCAGTTACGTTGGTTCCTTTCCACAACCTTTGCTAGATATTCCTCCAATGTGCCATTGAATCTTTCCACCATACCGTCCGACTGTGGGTGTAAAGGCGTCGTTCTTGTTTTATTGATTCCAAGCATCTGACATGTCTCCTGAAATACCACCGATTCGAAATTCCTTCCTTGATCCGTGTGAATTTCCATCGGTACACCAAATCTGCTAATCCAATTGTTAACCACGGCATCAGCTATTGTTGTTGTCTCCTGATTGGGTACGGGGTACACTTCCGGCCATTTGCTGAAATATTCCATTATTACTAGCACATATTTGTTTCCGCTCTCGGTGGTTGGAAATGGTCCCGCTACATCCATTGCAATTCTCTCAAATGGTGCCCCGACATTATATTGTTTCATGGTTCCACGGCTTTTTCGTGCTGGTTCCTTTACTGCCGTACATTGGTCACATCTTTGACACCATTCTACTACTGACTGTGTACATCCAGACCAGTAGAAACGTTGGCGAATTTTGGCTAATGTTTTATTAATCCCTAGGCGACCTCCACTTGCTCCTCGATGATACTCCTTGAGGATTTTCGCTATTCGATCTTTTGGCACCACTACCAACAATTGTTTTACTTTACCATCCGTGTTTTCCCACTTTCTTTTTAAACATCCACTTTCTATGTGGAGGCTATCCCATTGAGCCCAATAAGCTTTTACAATGGGAGTTTTGTCAGCTATCTCACTCCATGTGGGCCGGTGTTCCTTTGCCTTATGTTCCATGATGAATGACAGATCAGCATCCCGTAATTGCTCCTTCTTGATCATTTCATCAGTCCATTCCTCATCAGGTAGCACTTGCATGAACCGAATATCAATGATGTTTTCCTTACCCTCCACACGCCCACTGTTCGGACAGCTATTCAAATTTATTGGCTGGCTGTGCCGTGGTAATACTTACCTACTAAATTTACAAACCAAATTAATTATACAGTCCACTGTACATAACTTAGAAATTAATGAATTTACTGTTAAAACTTAAAATTACAACTTTTATGATAATCAGCCTACATTTGCATGCCATAAATCATGGACACAAACCGATAATGTGGATTATTAGTGTCTAAGATTATATTATTAGCCTCCACAGAGAATATACATAATAAGAAAAATCAAGCGCGAACATTAAAAAAATTGGAATAGCGCCATGCGGCGAATAATAAAATTACACATTGAGCGACACAGAACGAAATAGTTTTTTATATTTACGAAAAAATAACTAAACCCAAAAACACACATTTATTTTCTTCGCTGTACACACAAAAAAAGAAAATATGTATTTTGTTTTGTGTTTTTCTTTTTCGTAATTTTAGTTTTGCATTGCATTTGCTTGCGCGATGGTGTGTATATTATGTGCGCGCAGATAGGAGAATGTTAATACAAAAAATTGTATTACAAGATGATAAAATATGTATGCAATTGGTTTTCTAGAGTCATATGTACCTTACCTACTATTACTGTAAAAGTAGTGTCTCATTCATGATTTGTTGGAAAAAGTTTTCGTCATGTAAGCTGACGGGTTTTCTCACATAAACATTTTCAAATAAAATTATTTTGCATTTAAAATCTTTCTATATATTTGTTTACTTTCTTAAAATCCCTAATCGATACGATTTAACATATACAAATTGGAAAAAAATTAATCCGCGATACGAGTTTTCAACAATCAGCAAATTGCATATTTTAAAATTGTGACGTGTTGCGCTTCCGCCACCGCCTTACTAACTGCAGCACGGAAGTTGGAAAGTATCCACAAAATAGTTACCATTAATGATTACAAGTTGGTTAGTTGGAATAAAATTTAAAATATTTATTATTACGTATGTGGCATTGTATAGTAAAACTTATAGTAGAAAGAGCGGGGTATCTTGCGGTCAAAATGTATACCTGTTGTTCACATTTTTCAATGTCTTTCTATGTTACTAATAAAGTTTTAATAAAAAAATGTTTGAACTAGGTAAATCGAAAAAACTAGGAACAAACAGATTTTACGAGGGGGATGTGAATTGCGGGCAGTTACCGCAATGTCCATGTATGGATAAAATAAATGTATTCGTTTCGAGATAAAACTATATAAGATCGTAGATCGTAAAATGAGAAATCTATAACTGTCTATTCCACTATCGGTGTAATCTTTTATATAACTAGAACAATAAATCATGTTTCGTAACAATTTCAAATAACATCGGGTAGAGTTAATTTATTTTGAGGAACAAATTGAGTTAAACTTTGGAAATTACAAGATCTGATATGAATGAATGGTTTGAGAACAAAAATATGAAAGGCCAGGTCATTTTAATATTTAATAATTTTATTTCTAAATTTCAACCCTACAACGCCCTACGCGTCTCGTGAACACTAATAATAGCAACGTTGTTTCAAAACCATCCCACAACACAACGACCACGAGAACTACATATAACAGAACAGTGAATTGCCAGTTTTGCATATCCCAAATTCATTTAGAAACTAGATCCAAAGGATCATACTGTATCCTATCTAATAACTGTTCTAACTCATGTTCGTGTTAACGCCCGTATCTCACTTTTACGTAAATACCTGACTTGATTACGGTCCTTACATAGTATTCTTCATAGAAGAATATTACGTATTTATACTGGTGGCGTTACATCCCATGAAAGGATTTGGCCGCCTATCCTCGATCTTGTGTATTCTCAGAGACATTGTGCCTCTTTTTCACCGGCCCCAAATACATATTTTAACGTTTATTATTGAACTGCTTGCAAAATAAAATTTTCATGAGCAGTGGGAAGTTGACTTGATTTAAAATATAAGCAAAGCTGCGATCTACTACATTAAGCTGACGGATGAACTATTCTAAGGATACATAGATTTTTATCTTGGTATTTCACTCACGAGATGAGTTACTGGTCATCATTAATTTGTATATAAATTTCTGCTTAGATGTCTGATTTCGCGCAGGTACGTCTGTTGAATTTTTGAAGTCACATAGGCTATGAGTAACCGGACAAGTGGTGCAGTGGTTAAAGCTTCGGCACTTGGACCGGGAGGTACTGGGTTCGAATCCCATCAGAGGCTAGATGCAAATCGAATTTTCATCATCAATTACAATCGGTGATGTTAATAAACACAACTAAGACCCTCTGATGGAGTGCAGAATTCAGCGCCGACCCACCGTCCATGTCAATGTACAGGTTGACATGGAGCTTGCAATGTGCAGGTGGTATACTGTAGTTGTGTGAGTAGGTGAATAGGTGAATGGGTTAATGATGTGGCTTGAATGCGTGGTATCACAATGGGCCAAACAAATGGCCTAAGTGTCAACCACTGAAACCTAACCTAAAAAACCTAGGCTATGAGTACCGAATAGAGATTGCTTACGGAATTATGATTGTCTTATGTTTTGTGATAGATTTTGCTGGCGAGAGCGATCTGTTTATTTAAAATTTGAATGACCGCTCGACGGCTTAGTTACAACCACTAATTAATAAATTTAAACGATTCGAGTAAGAAGGCAAGTTATAATTGTCCTTCCAAAGTTATCCCTCAGCACAAGAACGCCGATTCCGTTTATGTGGGCATCGTGATGAGGCCATCACACTTAACACTGATTGATGATATTATCGATCTGATCTTGCAAGTTTAATTCGCTGTCACATGTAACACGCAAATCTGGAACGGACGAAACTTCACTCCAACAACAATTAATATACTATTTTGAAAAAATGGATTGTATTCGTTTGCAAGAATATGTTAATGCGAAATGATACTTGCTGACGTTTAGCTCGAGATCATTCTTTGTACACCATATGAAGACTTATAAAGGTAAATTTCAATTTCGTTAGTATATCGTTCAATATCTTTAACACACCATGGCAAAAATTGGTTTCAAGTTATTTTCGATGGTTATCATATTTTGTTATTTTTACCACGATTTTACATATACATTTTAAATAAATGAGAGTTTGTTCTTTTATTTTTCTGGTAATTTATATTATATGTATTAATTTTACATTAAGTATTGTACTAGTTTCGAGCAAACTTAACTGTATAAAAAACATTAAAAAATGATAAATATTTTACACTATATACCTAGATATACCAATTTAATTAACCAATATTTTATTATTATTTTCTATTTATTTTATTAATTTCAAGAGAAGGTAGCTAATTTAATCAATAAATCAAAATACTAATAATTTATTTATATAAATGATTAGTTTATTTTTAAACCTTGTAAAAGCTGCGCTATATATTACAAAATTCGTTTGCTGTAAATTTCCTTAATCAAAACAACTGTAATTTTTTAAATAAAAAAAAACAGTTTTTTATCTCCAAGTTTAAATGAAACCTGTACTTCTAAATTCTTTGAAAGTTCAAATATTAAAACGTATTCATCTACGAATGAAGATTTCGAAGATTTAAACTTAGAACAGATTGCTCAGATGCCAGATCCATATTTCGATAAAGTAGCAGCTCCTTTATCAATAGAGCCGGTAGTATGTGATAGTTGTGAAACACGGGAAAGAAATATAGCAGTATATCGATCGATGAATCATAAATTTGTTAAAAAAATTACCAAATTGAAACATGAAAAAACAGAATTGTACAAAAAAATTAAGAACTTAGAACAAAAAAATAGAGTAGCAAATAAAAAACTTGATAATTTCAAACTTCAAGCTAAAATGCCTCTAAACACATTGGTTGAGCAGACAATGAAAAGTCAACATGCGAAAAAATTTTCTTTAATGATTTTGTCTGAAAGAAATAAAACTAAGAAATGGCCAGATAAATATAAGGTTCTAGCGCAGAATTTGTATTATCGCTCTCCTAAGGCATATAACTTTTTACGAGACAAATTAAGTTTCGATTTACTATCAAAGACGTCACTTGTTCGATGGCAACCCATAAAGAATTTCTTCCCAGGCACCAACAATTCGTTTATGTTAAAATGTTTGAAAGAAAAAGTTGAAAGCTTAAGTGTTTTAGGCAGGCAATGCAGTTTGTTGTTTGACGAAATTAAAATAAAAAAAGATTTAAGGTATAATTCTATCAGAGACTGTGTTGATGGATATGTTGATCTAGGGGACGACAAAAGACAGGCAAAATTAGGCAGCTACGTTTGTGTATTTATGGTCCGCGGGTTAGTTGAAAATTGGAAAAATATTTTATCTTACTACATCTCTGAGAATGCGATTCCTTCCGATACCCTATCGAACTTAATAGAAACCAATTTACACTTATGTATATCATTAAGCCTTACAGTAAGAGCTGTTATTTGCGACCAAGGTGCAAACAATCGAAGAGCACTGAAAAACTTGGGAGTTACTGCTTCTGACCCAATACTCAATATTAATAATTCCGTTAAAATCGTTTCCATTTTTGATCCTCCACATTTAATTAAATCTTTTCGCAATTGTATGCTCAAGTCCGATATTGAAACTGTTGATGGTCTTGCGAGCTGGGAAGTAATTCGTGAATTATATAAATTAGACCAGGCATCAGTTACAAGAATGTGCCCCAAGTTGAGCGACAAACATATTTATCTTGAGCATTTTGATAAAATGAAGGTTAAACTAGCAACTCAGATATTCAGTAGAAGCGTAGTGGCCGGCATAAAAACTGCATACGAACTCGATAAATTATCTAAAAGTGCCAAAACTAAGGCAGCTGCAACTTGGAGTGTTTGTGAGAAATTTGATCAACTATTTGATATTCTTAATTCTAAAAGCTTGTTTGATGCCAATCCATATAAATGTGCTTTGACTTGTGATGACAAAAATAAGACTGTAACATTTCTTAACGATATGGTAACTTACTTAACACAAATAAAGTTAAAAAACCGTAAAAAAGTTTACTCTTTTGAAGGGATGGTGCAGACTATTAATGGCGTTCTCTTTATTTTGAAAAGTTTATCGGAAGAGAATATCGGCTTTAAATATCTGTTGACTTCGAGAATAATTCAAGATGCGCTAGAAAATACATTTTCTATAATACGATCTGCTAATGGAAATAACTTTAACCCTTCGGTTCAAGAGTTTGGCTTTACTGTCTCGAAATTATTATCCATCAAATATTTAACATCATTTACTGGCTTATCAAACTGCGAAAACGATGCAGATATAACATTGTTACATGCTCTTCGAGATGAAAAGGAAAATCAGGAATGGGTAATAAGACACGAATCCCCTGAGAAAAATTCAACTAATGTACAGACTCAAGAAAACAATTCAAATTTTGTAGAAGTCTTTGGTGAAAGCTTCTCACTAGTTGATGTCTATGATGAATCTGATGATGATGATGATGATTATGAAAATTATTCATTGCTTGAGATAGAAAGCGATATAGATGATTGTTTAATTAACAAATCTAATGTTAATTCAGAAGTATCGTCTAGATATTTTGTTGGATATTTAGTTCATCGATTATTAAAAAAAGTAAATTGTGCTGCTTGTTGCTCAGAATTTTTAAAAGACGTCGAGTTTGTAGAGAATAACTCTGAACTACTAATTAAAAATAAAAATTATTTAAAAACAGATGGTTTTGGTAAACTACGTGCACCTTCAGAATCGTTCTTTGAGATATGTAAAAGGCAAATTTTATTTGTTGATTCTTATTTAAAAACGTGTTCCCATATTATTGGTCTTAAGCGCGATATATTAAATAATTTATTAAACGGAAGCATAGACAAAGAATTTTATGATATTGAAAGCCCATGTTATCATCATCGTGTTCATATATTAAAACTTATGATTGTTATATTAATTAGAAAATTTTGTAAATGGGAAATGGAAAAAATTAGAAAAAATAAACAAAACCCTTAAGGTTTAAAATACGAGAATTGTTTTTGTTATAAATCTATCTAGTTTTATTTTAAACCATTAATATTCTGTTTTATTATTCTGAGCAGTCACGACCGTTTTTCTTTTAAGTGGGTATTTCAATTATATTTTTGACAACTATTTCCGCATTTTTTTTTTTTAATTACATAGATATTTTCACATTTCTTTGTATTATTGTTAATGGCATATAAAGCCTACCGTCTTCCCTCGAATATAACGCCTAGGCATCCATTTATATAATCTTTAGATGATGTGGCGTTCTATTGAACTAGATTATACATCATTAAGATTATACATTAAATTTTGAAATATGAATTATTACATCAATTTTCTAAATGGACGTCTAGGCGTTATATTCGGGGGAAGGCGGTAGGGGGGCGAAGTCCGAGATTCATACCTCCACGTGGTGCTCCCTGGGTTACTCTAATTGAATCAGGCAATGTAGTTGATATAGGAAGAATAAAAGAATAAAAATAAAAATTTGTAAAATGAAGCTTCACTATTCAAATTTTCTGTTTATCAATCGCGCAAATTTTATCGAATAAATTGATTGAAGCTTAAATTTTCGATAAAGTTTTATCACAGAAGCAATATTCAGTTTCAATCTGATAAGATAATGACAAAATTCAATCATCTCATCAGACCAATGGCGACTGAATATTACTACGTAATGATTATATATTGTGTTATATGTGTAAACCGATATATTTCGTGTTACCCGAAGAAACACATATAAAACTGTAAGAGCCGATATTTCCGATAACGCTATGAATTATTTAACTAATTCAGTAAAATTAATAAAAAATTACTTGCACTGGAATCGAAACCAGTGTGAATGAGATGAAAGTTTGTAAGAATAAATTTAGTGAGTTGCCATATAATTTTTCATTAACACTAGAGTTACGATTACACGGTTGTTCTACATATATAGAATACAAAATGTAATCATTACGTAGTAATATTAAGTCACCATGGTCTGATGAGATGATTGAATTTTTTCATGATCTTATCAGATCGAAACTATGGATATTACTTCTGTTACAAAAGATCATCGAAAATTTAAGCATCAATAATTTGTTTTAAAAAAAAAATATTTAACTATATTAACTCCACGAATTATTTACAAATACAGCCAAATTTCTTTTCAGATATTCAAATGATTTGTAGACTTCAGACGAGCATATGACATGTTCAATAAAGATTAACCTATGTTCAGTACCCTGATTATCTAAAAAAAAAAGATATGATGTAAACGTTAACATAAAAAATCACAAAGGAATGTATTGTAGATCTAAATTGTGTAAAGTTGAAAAGCTTACTATGGTTTTCACGTTTAAACATTAACTTTTTTAGAGTATATGTGCGCTAGAGTGGCTACATAGGAATACCTAAAATATTTAGCTATAGCTCTTTAATAAGACAGTGGGCCAGTCACCATTATGTGACGATATTTATTTAAATTATTTTAAAAATTCACATTAAACTTCGATTTCCTGATATAGTTTGTTTAAGCTTGCTGATCGAATGGCTTTACTATATTCCAAAACCTAATCCCATACTTACTTTTAAATTAGGACTTCATTATATAAACCACATTTTGAATGTGTTACAGAACTGGACAAAATATTTTTTTGAATTAGTTACAATTTGGTCAATGAATTGTTGTGTAAATACTATTCGTTCTTGACCGTTTTCCACGATAAATCCTCCTACTATCCCCAAAAAATCAAAAAAAATTGGGTCACAAGTTACCATTCAGGCCATGAAATGGAACATATTACACTTCTCCACTTACAATTATTTTAACATCGTGTTACCATCATAAGGCCGTTTATATGACATTACAGATAGCAAAGAAGATAGCGGATTTAAGAAACTACAATTTTTAAAGTTTTATCTTTACGCCAAATGTGTGAAAATAGTAATTATGTTCAGGGCAACAATATAAAATCACATAGGTATTAAAAATGAATTAAACATTTTTGTATTAAGAATATTGTTTTCTGTTAAATTCTTAAACTGAGGTACTTACAAATGTTTAATTAATTTACAACATTTTAATATTTTTAAGTTTTAAAATTAATTTTGTTCAAATACATATTTTAAAAAATCTGAAGATCAAATTAGTATTTGAAATGTCGGTTAGAAATAAAAATATTATTTTAAAAAACATAACGACATCTTTACTTAATTTGAATTAAAAACGCTCAATAACTACATATATTATAAATATAATACTCGTATCTTAATAATATCTGATAATGTACTCGACGTATATCACGATTCACGACACAAGAAATTTTTTTTTAGTTTAGATACCGAAAATGTTTGCGTTCATTCATCTTCATAGAAATTCTAAATTTCGTACAATAACAAAAACACATTTCATACCCATTCATAAACACACATTTCACATTTTCACAATTATTCATATACATATTACCACAGCTTGTTTTATATATTCTCTACATATCGCAGTAAAAACGAAACGAAGATCGAGCCAAATAACAAAAAAAAATATTTTTTGTACGTATACAGCGGTGAAAGCAAATTTAAAATTTCTGCTTTGAAATATTTTTCATAAATAAAATAAACTATTTCATGCACTGTGTCGCTCAATGTGTAGTACCGAAAACTAATATATTGGGAGTGGCGCTAGCTTCGCACTGGCTTATAAAAGTAATATTTCTTGCTTTTTCTTATTATTTCTTTTTTCTATGGCCTCCACTGCTATAAAATTAAATATTGTTACGGTGACACCTAGATTAGAATAGAATAAGTTAATTTCATTAATTGTTCAATTACGTGTATAATTTATACTCAACATTTAGGCGTATTTCTATACTAACATATTTGCTGCGCATTTAGGATTATTCTAGAAACAAATATTTTGGTATATAAGGGCGCGCGTTGACGTGTATTGCTGAGTATTATTTTAAACGTGATACAGTGAAGGTTAAATAGAAAGATTATTAAAGTGATTATTAAAGTGATTATTAA
This sequence comes from Nephrotoma appendiculata, assembly GCA_947310385.1. NCBI lineage: Eukaryota > Metazoa > Arthropoda > Insecta > Diptera > Tipulidae > Nephrotoma > Nephrotoma appendiculata. The sequence goes on along the minus strand of OX371224.1, from coordinate 217,277,362 downwards.
AGCGATTATTAAAGTGATAATTAAAAAGTGTGTTATAATTATAATAATTAATTGTGAAAATTGTGTTGTATAATAAATTGTGTTGTGTAAATAAAATTGTGTGAGTTAAAATTGAAGCAGTGTATTTATTCACAATCCAGTGATTCGAACCTTGAATGACAAGGCAAAATCGTAACAATTGGTGACAGCGGTGGGATTGTGAATAATAAGGAAAATGATTCTCTACGGATTAAAGCTTGGGCAATTAAAGCAGCAACTGACACGGCGAGGTTTGGCCAGTGAAGGCACAAAAGCTAGTTTGGTGGAGCGACTACGTGAGGCCATGGAGAAGGAAGGTTTAGATCCAGACGTGTATGATTTCGAGGAGGAAAAAACGGATGAGATCAGTATGGATAAGAAACAAAAGGACGTACAAACGGTGGTCGAAACAACGCAAAACCCATCTGGAAGTTTCGATTTTTCGCAGTTGATGGCTGCTATGAATATGATGGGACAACAGTTAAAGCAACAAGGGGCGGACATTAAACAATCGAACCAGGATATGAAACAACAGATGTTACAAGTGGAGCAACAAGGAGCGGACATTAAACAATCGAACCAAGATATGAAACAACAGATGTTACAAGTGGAGCAACAAGGAGCGGACATTAAACATCAAATGAAATTGTCGAACCAGGACATGAAACAGCAGATGGAGCAACAAGGGGCGGACATTAAAAACCAAATAGAAGATGGCCAAAAGAAAATGGACGAGAGGTTTCTGGAGTTATCTTCTACACTACACGGTAAAGTGGAAAAAGTGCAAACAGAAGTACAAGAAATACACGCAGAAATTCAAAATGTTAAAGGGACGGTTCAACAAAAATTTGAATCGGTTAAACAAGATTTTCAAACGGAAGTTAAACGTCTCGAGAAGGAGCTCCAAGATGTCAAGGCGAATGGAACGACACAGCAAGTGATTCAGACGGTTAATGCAGTTAAGATAAAACCACCAACATTTGATGGAACAACATCCTTCAGTATTTTTAAGTTCCAATTCGAAACGGCCATTAAGCAAAATCAGTGGACTGAAGAACAATGTGTTGCAGCGTTAATTGTGGCTCTTAAAGGCGAAGCGGCGGAAACACTACAAATCATTCCCGAGCAGGAACGGAACGTTTACATGGGAATTATGAAGGCGTTAGATCGAAAATACGGAAGTGACCACAAACGAGAAATCTATCGCATGGAATTGAAGGGTCGATACCAAAGAGCAGGAGAATCGCTACAGGAATTTTCATCGGCAATTGAGCGGCTCGCGCATTTAGTACATTCAAATATGTCGGCCGATTACATGGAGCGAATTAAAATGGATGCATTCATTGACGGTATTCGAGATCCTGAGACGCGCAGAGCGGTGATGTTGTCACCTAAGGCAACTTTCACGGAAACCATCGCTTGTGCGTTAACAAACGAAACTGCGCACACCATCATCAAACCAGCAATGAAAATTCGTCGAGTGGAGATTGATTCCAGAATAGACACCGCACGGGCTACGCCAAGATTCAGAGATGGAAGTGGCAGGATTAAATGCTGGGTATGTGATAGAATGGGTCACATCTCACGGGACTGTTGGGAGATTAAGAAGAAACGAGCAAGGTCGCCATCTCCTATGAAGCGTAGACCAAACGAAGAGCAGATAGAATCCAGAAAGGAGCGTCAGACGACAGCGGAGTCGTTAAACTAAAAAGAGTCAGCTTGAAGGGGCAGAAGCTGGCTCCCACAACCGATTGCCCCACAACCTCCATCCATGTTTCTAGAATAGCAAGGAACGGTGACAGCTTAACAATTGAAGCCGATATTGATGGGAAGAAATGCATGATCACGCTGGATACGGGAGCAACACATACGATTGTTCGTGGGGATATTATTGATGGAATTATGGAACCAGCTAATGGCATTAAATTACGAACGGCGACTGGAGAAAATTCAGCAATAAAAGGGAAAAAGGTCGTAAAAATAAGGATTGGACGAAATCACTTTCAACACGAGGTGCTGGTTGCAGATATTGTAGACGAAGTCATCTTGGGAATGGACTTCATGAGAACGAATGGCTTCGTGGTGGATGTTGGACGGGGTGTATTAACCTACGATAATATCGAGTTGCCACTTCACGTTAGCGCCGTTATAGGAGAAACGACCAGGCAAATTATAATGGATCATCGGGAGAAGCTGCCACCGAACTCGGAAACAATAGTATGGGCAAGATTGGAAGGAGGTTCTGGGTCACCCAGGTTGTGGGTTGTGGAAGCCAATGAAGCAGAGAGCGGAGCCAGAGAAATTATGATCGGGAAAGTTTTAGTGAAACCAGACAGCGATAATAGAGTACCAATTAGTGTGAAGAAATGTGAAGAAATATCGGCGATAGTGAAGTGCGAGCAGAAAAATCCGATTAGGACGGCAACTCGCAACTGCAGAAAGAGATTATAGATCAACTCATGGAGAAATGGACTGAAGATCTTACCATGGAACAGAAAAGTTTGGCAAAACAATTGCTCGAGCGGTACATGCCAATATTCTGCAGTACATCGGACAATAATGGGAGAACCACAATGGTAAAACATCGAATAGATACAGGAGCAGAAACGCCGATTCGACAACCACCCAGGAGATTACCATTGGCAAAGCAAGGAGAAGTGGATCGAATGGTAAAAGATATGCAAGCAGCAGGGGTAATCGAAACATCAAGCAGTCCATGGAGTTCACCAGTGGTGTTAGTCGAGAAAAAGGATGGTAGCATGAGATTCTGCGTGGATTATCGAAAATTAAATGCTGTGACGAAAAAGGATAGTTACCCATTGCCAAGAATCGATGACACGTTAGACACATTATCGGGTGCTCGAATATTTTCGACATTAGATCTGCAAAGCGGCTATTGGCAAGTGGAAGTCCAGGAGGAAGATCGCGAGAAAACGGCATTCAGTGTGGGTAACGGATTATGGCAATTTAACGTTATGCCATTCGGATTATGTAACGCCCCTGCGACTTTTGAACGGCTAATGGAGCGCGTGCTAAAGGGATTACATTGGAGGACGTGCCTCGTATATTTGGACGACATCATCGTTATGGGCAAGGATTTCGACGAGCATTTAAGGAATTTGGCAGAGGTTTTGGATCGGATACAAGCCGCCGGATTGAAGCTAAGCCCAAAGAAATGCAAACTATTTAGAACGGAAGTAAAATATTTGGGTCATAAGGTAACAACCAATGGAATCCATACCGATGAAGACAAGATCGCAGCAGTGAAGGAATGGCCACGACCCAAAAACTTACATGAATTACGGAGCTTCCTTGGATTGTGTACCTATTATAGACGATTCGTGCCAGGATTCGCCAATATTGCAAAGAGTTTACACGAGTTAACCAGGAAGAACAAGGCATTCGAATGGAAGGATGATCAAGAAGAGGCATTTGTGGAACTAAGACGACGATTATGCGAAGCACCAATCCTCGCATACCCTATACCCAACGTTAAATTCATTTTGGACACCGATGCAAGTAATGATGGTATAGGAGGAGTATTATCACAGGCAACAAATGGTGAGGAGCGAGTTATTGCATATTACTCCAAGATGTTATCAAAACCGGAACGGAATTATTGTGTAACACGGAAAGAGTTGTTGGCTATAGTGGAATGTGTTAAGCACTTCCATAAGTACCTCTATGGCCAAAAATTTCTTCTACGGACGGATCATGGAGCTTTGCGCTGGTTGTTACAATTCAAAAATCCAGAGGGACAAGTAGCACGTTGGATCGAACGTTTGCAAAGCTACGATTTCCAAATTGAACATCGGAAGGGAACCGCACATGGAAATGCCGACGCATTATCAAGAAGGCCATGTCCCGTGGAATGCAAGCATTGTGGGCGTGTGGAGGGTAAGGAAAACATCATCGATATTCGGCTTATGCAAGTGCTACCTGATGAGGAATGGACTGATGAAATGATCAAGAAGGAGCAATTACGGGATGCTGACCTGTTATTCATCATGAAACATAAGGAAAAGGAACACCGGCCCACATGGAGTGAGATAGCTGACAAAGCTCCCATTGTAAAAGCATATTGGGCTCAATGGGATAGCCTCCACATAGAAAATGGATGTTTAAAACGAAAGTGGGAAAGCACGGATGGTAAAGTAAAACAATTGTTGGTAGTGGTGCCAAAAGATCGGATAGCGGAAATCCTCAAGGAGTATCACGGAGGAGCAAGTGGAGGTCACCTAGGGATTAATAAAACATTAGCCAAAATTCGCCAACGTTTCTACTGGTCCGGATGTAGACAGTCAGTAGTAGAATGGTGTCGAAGATGTGACCAATGTGCGGCAGTGAAGGGACCAGCACGAAAAAGCCGTGGAACCATGAAACAATATAATGTCGGGGCACCATTTGAGAGAATTGCAATGGACGTGGCGGGGCCATTTCCGACCACCGAGAGCGGAAATAAATATGTGCTAGTAATAATGGATTATTTCAGCAAATGGCCGGAAGTGTACCCCATACCCAATCAGGAGACAACAACAATAGCTGATGCCGTGGTTAACAATTGGATTAGCAGATTTGGTGTACCTATGGAAATTCACACGGATCAAGGAAGGAATTTCGAATCGGTGGTATTTCAGAAGATATGTCAGATGCTTGGAATCAATAAAACAAGAACGACGCCTTTACACCCACAATCGGACGGTATGGTGGAAAGATTCAATGGTACATTGGAGGAATATCTAGCAAAAGCTGTGGAAAGGAACCAACGCAACTGGGATCGACATATACCAATGTTCCTGATGGCCTACCGATCAGCGGTACATGACACAACAGGAGTGACACCAGCTAAAACCATATTTGGGAACAATCTGCGATTACCAGGAGATTTAAAATTTGGGGCTGTTCCATCAGCAGCTCTATGCGGACAGGATTACGTCGACCGAATGAAAGAGGAACTTAATGAAATACATCAATTTGTACGGGAGAAAATTCGAATATCAAGTGATCGAATGAAAGCTCGATATGACATACGAGCAAATAATCAAGGCTTCGAGGAAGGGCAATTGGTATGGCTTCACAACCCTCAACGGCACAAGGGATTATCACCGAAGTTGCAACCCACATGGGAAGGACCTTACACTGTCATTAAAAAGTTGAACGACGTGGTTTATCGCATACAGAAAGGACGGAAAGGTAAACCAAAGGTGGTGCATTTAGAGAGTTTGGCGCTCTACAGAGGAGGTGAGCTGGATCCTGTTCGGGACGAACAGGCTTAGGTGGGGGGGTAGTGTTACGGTGACACCTAGATTAGAATAGAATAAGTTAATTTCATTAATTGTTCAATTACGTGTATAATTTATACTCAACATTTAGGCGTATTTCTATACTAACATATTTGCTGCGCATTTAGGATTATTCTAGAAACAAATATTTTGGTATATAAAGGCGCGCGTTGACGTGTATTGCTGAGTATTATTTTAAACGTGATACAGTGAAGGTTAAATAGAAAGATTATTAAAGTGATTATTAAAGTGATTATTAAAGCGATTATTAAAGTGATAATTAAAAAGTGTGTTATAATTATAATAATTAATTGTGAAAATTGTGTTGTATAATAAATTGTGTTGTGTAAATAAAATTGTGTGAGTTAAAATTGAAGCAGTGTATTTATTCACAATCCAGTGATTCGAACCTTGATTGACAAGGCAAAATCGTAACAGTAATTTTCTGTACACTTTGCCATCTAGTGGAGGATAGAATTAAGTATTCTTGTTTATGCTTCACACTTAAATATGTATGTATATAGTACTTAAGAATATGGTGGGGGTAATTTCTGTTGATATAAAATGCACCTGTCATCATGTAATAAGGCAGAGAATGATAACGAGTCGCAGTTGATATATTCATAATAAATTATAACGTTAAAAATAATAGAGTATTTTAATAGTGGTGTGTTGTGACATTCGGTTGGTGGATATTTGGTTGGTGGAACATTTTGTGCTAAGTGCAGTGATAACTACGGAATACTAAATCAAGCTTGAATCAACAATTGGGTTGGCATCCCAGTCACCCACAATGCTTACATTCCATGGGACATGGCCTTCTTGATAATGCGTCGGCATTTCCATGTGCGCTTCCCTTCCGATGTTCAATTTGGAAATCGTAGCTTTGCAAACGTTGGATCCAACGTGCTACTTATGTCCCTCTGGATTTTTGAATTGTAACAACCAGCGCAAAGCTCCATGATTCGTCCGTAGAAGAAATTTTTGGCCATAGAGGTATTTATGGAAGTGCTTAACACATTCCACTATAGCCAACAACTCTTTCCGTGTTACACAATAATTCCGTTCCGGTTTTGATAACATTTTGGAGTAATATGCAATAACTCGCTCCTCACCATTTGTTGCCTGTGATAATACTCCTCCTATACCATCATTACTTGCATCGGTGTCCAAAATGAATTTAACGTTGGGTATAGGGTATGCGAGGATTGGTGCTTCGCATAATCGCCGTCTTAGTTCCACAAATGCCTCTTCCTTGTCATCCTTCCATTCGGATGCCTTGTTCTTCCTGGTTAACTCGTGTAAACTCTTTGCAATACTGGCGAATCCTGGCACGAATCGTCTATAATAGGTGCACAATCCAAGGAAGCTCCGTAATTCATGTAAATTTTTAGGTCGTGGCCATTCCTTCACCGCTGCGATCTTATCTTCATCGGTATGGATTCCATTAGTTGTTACCTTATGACCCAAATATTTTACTTCCGTTCTAAATAGTTTGCATTTCTTTGGGCTTAGCTTCAATCCGGCGGCCTGTATCCGATCCAAAACCTCTGCGAAATTCCTTAAATGCTCGTCGAAATCCTTGCCCATGACGATGATGTCATCCAAATATACGAGGCACGTCCTCCAATGTAATCCCTTTAGTACGCGCTCCATTAGCCGTTAAAAAGTCGCAAGGACGTTACATAATCCGAATGGCATAACGTTAAACTGCCATAATCGGTTACCCACACGGAATGCCGTTTTCTCGCGATCTTCCTCCTGGACTTCCACTTGCCAATAGCCGCTTTGCAGATCTAATGTTGAAAATATTCGAGCACCCGATAATGTGTCTAACGTGTCATCGATTCTTGGCAATGGGTAACTATCCTTTTTCGTCACAGCATTTAATTTTCGATTATCCACGCAGAATCTCATGCTACCATCCTTTTTCTCGACTAACACTACTGGTGAACTCCATGGACTGCTTGATGTTTCGATTACCCCTGCTGCTTGCATATCTTTTACCATTCGATCCACTTCTCCTTGCTTTGCCAATGGTAATCTCCTGGGTGGTTGGCGAATCGGCATTTCTGCTCCTGTACCTATTCGATGTTTTACCATTGTGGTTCTCCCATTATTGTCCGATGTACTGCAGAATATTGGCATGTACCGCTCGAGCAATTGTTTTGCCAGATTTTTCTGTTCCATGGTAAGATCTTCAGTCCATTTCTCCATGAGTTGATCTATAATCTCTTTCTGCAGTTGCGAGTTGCCGTCCTAATCGGATTTTTCTGCTCGCACTTCACTATCGCAGATATTTCTTCGCATTTTCCGATTATTGTCCCTTTCTTGATGGTTTTCGTCTTATCCGAGAGATTTAGAGTCCTAATTGGTACTCTATTATCGCTGTCTGGTTTCACTAGGGCTTTCCCGATCATAATTTCTCTGGCTCCGCTCTCTGCTTCATTGGCTTCCACAACGCACAAGCTTGGTGACCCAGAACCTCCCTCCAATCTTGCCCATACTATTGTTTCCGAGTTCGGTGGCAGCTTCTCCCGATGATCCATTATAATTTGCCTGGTCGTTTCTCCTATAGCGCTAACGTGAAGTCGCAACTCGATATTATCATAAGTTAATACACCCCGTCCAACATCCACCACGAAGCCATTTGTTCTCATGAAGTCCATCCCCAAGATGACTTCGTCTACAATATCTGCAACCAGCACCTCGTGTTGAAAGTGATTCCGGCCAATCCTTATTTTTACGACCTTTTTCCCTTTTATTGCTGAATTTTCTCCAGTCGCCGTTCATAACTTCATCCCATTAGCTGGTTCCATAATTCCATCGATAATATCCTCACGAACAATCGTATGAGTTGCTCCCGTATCCAGCGTGATCATGCATTTCTTCCTATCAATATCGGCTTTGTAATTGAAGGATCTGTGTCAGACTCCTTTGAAATAACATCTGGTGTTCGACAGGGAGATGCACTCGCGCCTGTGCTGTTCAATTTGGCGCTTGAGTACGTAGTGAGGAAAAGCAACATCGAAACTTCGCGCTGTATATTTAATAAATCAGGCCAAATTCTTGGATATGCAGATGATATCGTGCTTCTTGGCCGAAGACCTAGCGATATCAAAGACAGTTTCATACCGCTCAATCGCTGCGCAAGAAGACTTGGTTTGGAGGTGAACAGTACCAAAACGAAATTTTTAACAACACCTAGGAACATCTCTATGGCAAATCTCGAAATTGGCGATCATAATTTTGATAGCGTCGAAAATTTTAAATACCTCGGGTCACTCATCAAACGACATGCAGGGAGAAATAAAAGCCCGAATCGCTGCCGGACAACGAGTTTTCTACGCCCAATCAAAATTATTGCGATCTAAACACCTATCGCAGTCGTGCAAGCTCACACTTTATAAAGCACTGATAAGACCTGTGCTGACTTTCGGAAGCGAGAGCTGGACCATGACCTCTAACGACTGTAGATTATTATCTACCTTCGAAAGGAAGGTCATCCGTTCAATTTTTGGTCCTATTAAAGTTGCGAACAATGAATATCGGATTCGCATGAACCACGAAATAAAGCAACTTCTCGGAGGTAGCGATATTATCGGCTTCATCAAATCTAATCGAGTGAGATGGCTCGGCCACGTTGCAAGATCTCCACAACAACGAATGGTTTACAAAGTGTTCCATCAACAACCAGCCGGAGTACGTCGTAGAGGAAGACCCCGACTGCGCTGGCGTGACGACGTCAAACAAGACCTACTCGTATTAGGATGTCGAAATTGGAGGACGAGAGCGATGGACCGAGAAGGATGGAGGACCATAGTGCGGGCGGCAAAATCCCTTCATGGGATGTAAATGCTAGAGAGAGAGAGAGAATATCGGCTTCAATTGTCAAGCTGTCACCGCTTCTTCGAAACATTGATGGAGGTTATGGGGCAATCGGTTGTGGGAGCCAGCTTCTGCCCCTTCAAGCTGACTCTTTTTAGTTTAACGACTCCGCTGTCGTTTGACCCTCCTTTCTGGATTCTATCTGCTCCTCGTTTGGTCTACGCTTCATAGGAGATAGCGACCTTGCTCGTTTCTTCTTAATCTTCCAACAGTCCCGTGAGATGTGACCCATTCTATCACATACCCAGCATTTAATCCTGCCACTTCCATCTCTGAACCTTGGCGTAGCCCGCGCGGTGTCTATTCTGGAATCAATCTCCACTCGACGAATTTTCATTGCTGGTTTGATGATGGTTTGCGCAGTTTCGTTTCGTAACAGTATTAAACAAATTAATAACCATATTCAGACTGTGTGCCTGAGAGCGATTTTTTCGACTAAAAAATCCTCCGATTTGTGTGCCTCCGATTGTAAACTAAATTATAAACTAAACTAAATTATGACTTTTCATACGTCATATTGTTTTCAACAACACCGGTTTGTTAGTATTTAAAATCAAGGAAATAGAAACATTAAAATAAATATGGATATACCTTATTCATGAATGTGATTATAAACTACAATCGAAATTTAAGAATGAAAGTATTTCTTTTTAGACATTTTTTACTAGTATGTATTCGATAAAAAAATAATAAAAACAAAAAATGAAAATGACAACTAAATAGTCAAGCAACCTCTGCAGGAGTCTAAATGATAAAAACTGGTGGATAATAGCATAACACCTCATTAATTTAGTTGACAATTTAGTCGAAAAAATCGCTCTTAGGCACACAGTCTTAGTATTATTTTTATTTAGTATATATAAACTTGTTTATGTCATATTTTTTTCAACAAACACGTTGCCTGTGTTGCACAAATGCATTTATACAAAATATACACTATATAACAAAAGTCTACATACATACAATTTTTTTTAAATGTTTATTTTTTATATATAAATTAATTTCAATTTTACAGTTAAATATTCTGATAAATAAAATAAACATAAAAATTGAAAAGACAAAAGTCTACGTACACTTAGTATTAAAACCAGTTTGCACTCGAATGCAAACGATGTTCCCGTTATGTCCATTATTTATTTATGTTTTATTAAACAGGCAGCAGATCGCAATCAATTGTCGACTTCTACCCATTAAATTAGTGAAAAATTCATTAAAAAATGGTACCGTGTAAAGAAATTGGCGCCAGTATTCGGAATTTGGTAGTTCAGTTAAGAAAAGAAAACATCATTTGGTGAAATTGCTGAAACTGGGAAACTCAGTCGTGCTACTGTCCAAACAATAATTAAAAACTATACTTAGGGGGGGGGGGGGGGGGGGGTATAGAGGGTCTTTTAATAAACCCAGGTGTGGCTGCCCAAAGAAGTCATTCAAAAGAGATGTGCGGTCAATTTTGCAAATAGTAGTACAAAATCCAGTAATAGATAGCCCAAAATTGATCGGTCGGATCGCAAATATATCAAGAAAATACGTTAGTTCAAAAACTACTGGTAGAGAACTCAAACGGTCTGGATATAATAGCAGGATTCCACGAAAAAAATTGCTAATTTCTACCAAGAACAAAGAATTCTGGTTTAACTTCGCTAGAAGACATTTTAATGAGGGCATCGGATCCTGGAATAGTGTTATTTACAGACGAAAATTCAACATATTCGGGTCTTATGGTAGGCGGAAAATATGACGTAAAGTGAACACTGCTTTGTAAAACAAAAATATAATAAATACCTACCCCTAAACATGGAGGAGGTAGTGTTATGGTTTGGCAAACGATGGCTGCGGCTGGGGTTGGTAATTTAGTATTCATTGATGCAACGATGGATCGATTTCAGTATTTGACAATATTGAAAGAAAATTTGGAGATATCTATCTGTTGAAAGGCTAGGGCTCGAAAGGTCTTGATAGTGATGGAGGACCTACCCGATATTAAATAAATGATGTCCTGTATTTATTATATAATTCCAGTTTGGATTCAGTAATAAACATTCGACAATTGATCAAGTTCATCGCGTGACTGCAAAGATAGAACAAGCACTTGAAGAGAAGAAATATTCTGCGGTCCTTAAAGTAGTCATTGGTTAGACTTTGTAGGCTCTGACTTCTACCGTTAGTAGACGTAGAAGGTTTATTTTGCCTCTCTAGTGTTTCGATTCTGTTTTGTAAGTTTACCAAAATATCTTGGTATTTATTACATTGTAACTCATATTGCTGGCATTTTGTCCTTAGTTCATTATTCTGGCTCTCAAGCGAGGCTAATTTTGATGTCACTTCATTGCCGTCTTGAGGCATACGGTGTCTTTTCGTTAATGTTAGAGAATGCATGACTTCTAATGGAGATAGGAGGCTTATACTTCTATCTGCTCTAGTAGCTAAGCTTCCCACTACTAAAGCATTGCGGTCGCTAGATATCGACAACTGGAAGCCCGCTCGCTCACTTTCCGAAGTCGCCGGTACTGGGCATCCTAATCCCTGCACCATAGCATTATCCTTCTTCTGATCTGCTATGGTTGGTTTATTGTTCGGGGTTCCTTCCCCTAGCCAATTTGGTCCCCGGATGGTATTTTATTTCCCGCCTACACTTCGGCAAGCCCGTTAAAGAGCATTGCCCTATCCGCCACCTGGGGACGCATCACGATGGAAGTTTGGCATCTCCACATGGGAATAAATATATGAGATGCAGTTAAGTAAAACAATTCGGGTACCAAAAATTTTATTTTGCTAAATAATTTGATAATTTATAAATTGTGTTATATATAAAACAGAATATTGTTACGATTTTGCCTTGTCAATCAAGGTTCGAATCACTGGATTGTGAATAAATACACTGCTTCAAATTTTTAACTCACACAATTTATTTACACAACACAATTTATTATACAACACGAAATTCACAATTAATTATTACACTTATAACACACTTTTTAATTATCACTTTAATAATCGCTTTAATAATCACTTTAATAATCTTTCTATTTAACCTTCACTGTATCACGTTTAAAATAATACTCAGCATTCCACATCAACGCGCGCCCTTATATACCAAAATATTTGTTTCTAGAATAATCTTAAATGCGCAGCAAATATGTTAGTATAGAAATACGCCTAAATGTTGAGTATAAATTATAAATGTAATTGAACAATTAATGAAATTAACTTATTCTATTCTATTCTAGGTGTCACCGTAACAATATTTTATTATGTAAACGTTTACTCTGACAAAACGGAATAGGAATTTCATTTTTCCTATTTATAGCACTTTTGTCATTTAAATTTCCGTACCTATTTGCAGGTCGATTCTGGCTAGGGAATCCAAGTCGGTTCTACCCGACTTCGTGTACTTGGGCAATTATTCATCCCCAGCGACACCCGAAACCATCGGGCATCGCCGCAAATAACCGAAACCGACAACCCTCCTATGCATCTGAACGAAAATGGAAAAAACATAAACGTACATATCCCATACGTTGGAGGGAATCCAATTACCCGACTAGAGAATCCAATTACCCGAATTTCGGGTACCCGACTTTCGGTTCCATGTTTTTACCATTACCCCACCGGTTTCTACAAACATACGTTTCTATTTTTTTCCATTTTCGTTGAGATGCATAGGAGGGTTGTCGGTTTCGGTTGTTTGCAGCATTTCCCGAAGGTTTCGGGTGTCTCTGGGGGGTAAGTAATTACCCAACTACACGAAGTCGGGTAGAACCGACTTGGATTCCCTATTTCTGGCTTTCCCATAGGAAAAAGGAATTAGGAAAAATATGTACATAGCATTTTTGTCAAAAATATCATTTTCTGGCCTACTGAGAAATCCTGTTTGATCTAAATTTTTATAATTTAGGAAATATTTTTTCCTTATTGAAATTGGACAGGAAAAATATTCCCAATTAAATTTTGTTTTTGATCAAATTTACAACAATTGTTTATCATAGAATATCAGAAAAAAGATTTTTGTGACAAGATACTATGAAAATTGACAGAATTAGCGCAATCAATAATCAAAACAATGTACGATGATGATGAAAATAAACGATAAAAACACAAAATACTTTTACACGTTTTCTTTATATTTTATTATAATGACATGACAGAAGAGAAGAACAGAACAGAATGAAGTAAGTTACAATTCAAAAATAATACAAAATAATTCATACTCAAGGTGTGTTCACAACAAAAACCAAGGTGTGTTCACCACAGAAACTAACTAATTGAAATAATAAATTCAACACTTCTCCTCAATTATTAGTTTCCAATAAACCGCATAATAATCTTAATTTTTCAAGTTGATTTGCTGCTAGAGGTTTCGTCAACATGTCACCTATCATTTCTTTGGTTGGACAATAGATGCATGCAACTTCTTTCCTGTCTACATGATCTTTGACGAAGTGTCTTCTGGTATCAATATGTTTTGATCGGCTCGAAAGTTTTTGATTTTCAATCAACTTCAGACAACTCTGATTGTCTTCAAATATGGTTGTTGGCATGTTCAATTTTTCACCAAAATCGGTTAATATCCGTCTAATCCAAATTGCTTCCTTACATGCTTCTGATAAGGAGACAAACTCAGCCTCAGTTGATGAAAGCGACACGCATGTTTGTTTTTTGCATGACCAGCTTACTGCACCTCCAAACACAAAAAATATGTATCCGCTATTAGATTTTCTGTCTACCCGGCATTCAGCCCAATTCGCATCGGCATATCCATGAAATAAATCGTTATTATCATTGTTCAGCACTAATTTTAATTTTGAAGTCCCTTTTAAATATTTAAGAACACGCTTTAGCTCCATCCAGTCGGTTTGTGTAGGTTTACTTGTACGTTGTGCCAATATTGAGACGCTTGCTGAAATATCAGGCCGAGAGTTTACTGAAATATATAGCAAACATCCTATAAGCTTCTGGTAGCTATCATTCTTCAGTAAAACCTCTGATAGTCTCTCATAGCTATCATAATTAACATCGAGTGGAATTTTTGATATTTTCGCATCAGAAAGTCCAAAATCAGCAACCACTTTATTTATATAACCAGTCTGGCTTAATTGGAAATTCCCATTTTCATCTCTGGTAATTTCCTGTCCAAGATAGTGCTTAATATCTCCCAAATTTATGATTTTGAATTTCGACTTTAAAACTTCTTCGACGTATTTCAACTGATGTTCATATTTACCGGCTACAATTAGGTCGTCAACATATACTAAAACATAGCATATCTTTCCGCTTTGATTTAATATGTACAAGCACGGATCATTTTTACTTTGTACAAATTTCGCATCTACTAATGTTTGATGTAGTGATTCGTTCCAAACCCTTGCGGATTGCTTTAAGCCATACAGACTTCTTTTAAGAAAACACACATAGTCTTCCTTCCCGTCAATAACAAACCCTGGTGGCTGCCTCATAAATATTTCCTCTCGAAGTTCCCCGTTTAGGAAAGCCGTTTTGGCATCAAAATGTAACACTTTCATTCCATATTTCGCTGCCATTGAAAGCAAAATCTTCATTGTCGTTTGCTTTACCACAGGTGCAAATGTTTGATCATAATCGCTGCCGAATTGCTGCAAGAATCCCTGTGCGACCAGTCTCGCTTTGTATCTGCTAATTCCTCCATTTGAGTCAGTTTTCAATTTGAAAACCCATCTACAACCAATAGGCTTTCTATTTGGTGGTAACGGTACAAGTTCCCAAGTATTGTTATCTTCTAGAGATTTAATTTCGTCTTCCATTGCATCGACCCACTTTTGTTTTTCAGAACACACTACAGCTTGTCTATACGTTTTCGGCTCATATTTCTCCTCCTCAACTTTGTTGATCTCTTCAATAAGCCTTTTCGGTGGAATATTTTTATTTATTCGATTCGAGCTGCGAATTGTGTTTGCTTCAGTGTCCATCAGTTGGACCTCAGGTTGATTTTCGACGTTCCTACTTGGTTCTTCCTCATCAATAGAATTATCGGCACCATTGAAATATAATTCGCTGTGATCATTACCCACAATTATCTCTTCATTGAAACTAGTATTTTCTGCACAGTTTTCTCTTTCACTTTGGGTTGTTTCGGCTATATTCTCTTCATTTTTCTCGTCAAAATTCCAATTGCTGCATTTTTCGACAAATTTCACATCACGACTGATAACTACCTTGCCATTTGATTGATTATAGCATCTGAATGCTTTCGACTCCTCGTCGTACCCAACTAAAATGGCTCTAAAAGCCTTCGAATCTAATTTTCGCCGCTTTTCGTCTGGCACATGCACATAACAAATTGTACCAAATTTTTTGCAATGTGAAATACTTGGTTTTTTATGATACCAATTTTCAAATGGTGTCTTATCATAACCTTTTCCTGGTAAACGGTTCTGAATATATTTGGCCATGGTAACCGCTTCACCCCAAAATTTCTTTTCTAGCTCAGCATCGATGAGCATGCATCTAGCCATCTCAACTAGAGTGCGATTTTTTCTCTCTGCTACGCCGTTTTGTTGTGGCGTAAATGGCGCCGTTCTTTGACACTGGATTCCCTCTTTCGCCATGAATTTCAAAAAATCTTGGTTGATGTACTCGCCACCTCGATCTGTTCGAAGAACCTTTACTTTGCGGCCAAACATATTTTGCGTCATTGCGATATATTCCGTAAATTTTCCAAATACTTCATTTTTATTTTTTAGAAGATAGATCACAGTGTATCTTGAGTGATCATCTATGAATGTCAAAATATATCGCTTCCCAGATGGCGTTTGTGTCTGCATTGGTCCGCAAACGTCTGAATGAACCAGATCTAAAACAGCTTTTGCGCGATTTTCCGATTTCGATGGAAATTTTATGCGCGTCATTTTTCTTTCAAGACATATTTGACATAAATCCTTACTACAATCACTGCCACATGCCGAAAGTTCAATATTTTCGAACAATCCAGAGGAGCCCAATGATTTCACCACTTCAATATCACGATGTCCGAATATTCTATGCCAATAATGTGCACATTTTTTCTTATGTTCATCAACGAAATATACTCGTTCAACTTCCTTCAGAATATACAGATTATCACGCATCTCACCGATTGCTACCTGCCGTGTTCCAAAACTAATTTCACAGCGTTGATCCGAGGTAAATGAAACAACAAAACCTTTGGCAATTAACCTTCGAACAGAAAGCAGGTTTCCGCTTATTGATGGAACCCATAACACATCTTGAATTTTCACTTTATTCTTTTCACCTATTCGGTTAATAACCTCAATTAAAATCGATCCCTTTCCGATGACATTTACTTGCTGTCCATTAGCAACGAAAATTTTTTCACGATAATTCGAATCAAACTCGGTAAAGTTATTCTTATTTGAAGTAAGGTGACAGGTTGCACCGGAGTCGATTATCCAGCCATTTTGCAATTTTGAGGTTACAAATAAAAATTCTGTTGAACCACCCTCAATTAAATTCACTTGTTCTTTTTCGGTGATCTTTCCTGATGTCTTTTTGTTCTTTACCCATTCTTTAAATTTTTCCCAGTTTTGTTTCATATGTCCCTCCTTATGGCAGAAAAAACAGCTTTTGCCACCTTTTGTCTTATACTTTTGGTTGTTTACATTCAAAGCCATTCCATTGCTGACATTTCTATCCATTCGTCGCTTATGTTCCTCAATAAGCTTTGTTTGCACGATAGCGGGTGTCAATTCACCTTCAGACCGCGATTCCAATGTAGTTACTAATGTTTCATAACTATCCGGTAAACTTCCCAACATTGTTGCAGCCTTCCAGTCACCTGGTTTTAATTCCGATCCGAAGTCAATCATTTGTTGAAACAGCTCGTTTATACGACCAATGTGCGATTCCATGTCACCGTCCTCTTCTAGTCTCAAACGCATAATTTGCTTCATGATTCGAACCATGCTGTTAGCTGTACCTTTTTCATGATATTCTTTCAAAGAATTCCAAGCCTCCCTTGCTGTTTTTGACTCCCGAATATGGATCAATTGATCATCCTCCACGTTGAGTCCGATTAACGAATAAGCTAACGAATCTTTCTTATTCCAATCATTCAAAGGATTCGGTGCATCTTGTGACGTACACTCCCACACGTTTTCTTTTGTGAGTAACAGCTTCATGCGAAATTTCCAAACAAAGTAATTTGAATTATTCAACTTTGCAATCGCATATTTATTGTCCATCATCATTTTCACGTAAAACACAAACAATTTCCAGAAAATTTCAATTTACACTTGTTCTGGGCCCATAACCTGACAGAATTAGCGCAATCAATAATCAAAACAATGTACGATGATGATGAAAATAAACGATAAAAACACAAAATACTTTTACACGTTTTCTTTATATTTTATTATAATGACATGACAGAAGAGAAGAACAGAACAGAATGAAGTAAGTTACAATTCAAAAATAATACAAAATAATTCATACTCAAGGTGTGTTCACAACAAAAACCAAGGTGTGTTCACCACAGAAACTAACTAATTGAAATAATAAATTCAACAAAAATATCTTTCATAATTCCTTTTTCCTATAGAAAAGCCAGAATCGACCAGTTGAGGTACAGAATTAAATTCCTATTCAACTATTGCAGAGTTAACGAGATAATATATGAATGAGTAATCTTTAGATTTCCAATAAATAATATTAAAATGTGATTTTTGTTAAAATTATTTTATAAATTAAAATAACTATAACATATTAAAAAGTTAATAATTTAAATGCAGCCTTCACTTAAGGTTTTATCTACTATAAATGACTGAGGATACTCCCTTATACATATTCAAGAATACCTTATAATTGTGAAAATATCCATAACAGTATTAAATTCTATCTTAAAACGTTATATAATTGCGTGTTATATGCCTTCATTTGAAAAGTTTTGCACCACTAACATATCAGATTATTTAGTAAAATGGAGCAGATCCGTTCCATAACGATATGGCTAAGTGTTACTATATATTATATTATTCGCAAATTACTTTGACAAATAAAAGCATAATACGAAACGATTGCCTACTTTTAACTGATATTAGCGCCTTGTCGTTGAGTACTAAAACTGAAAATAAAAATTCATAAATTTTTATTCCTGAATAAATCAGCCAAGGCAGAATAAACCATAGGAAATATTGTATAGGAAAAAACTGCAATATTATTTTAATTCCTATGTAAGAAAAAAAATCCGAATTCCTATGGTAGCCAGAATCGACATGCAAGTGTTTATATAATGTTACGGTGACACCTAGATTAGAATAGAATAAGTTAATTTCATTAATTGTCGTTCAAATCCATTTATAATTTATACTCAACATTTAGGCGTCATTTCTATACTAACATATTTGCTGCGCATTTAGGATTATTCTAGAAACAAATATTTTGGTATATAAAGGCGCGCGTTGACGTGGAATGCTGAGTATTATTTTAAACGTGATACAGTGAAGGTTAAATAGAAAGATTAACACTTTATTATTTAAGCGATTATTAAAGTGATAATTAAAGAGTGTGTTATAATTATAATAATTAATTGTGAATTTTGTGTTGTATAATAAATTGTGTTGTGTAAATAAATTGTGTGAGTTCAAATTTGAAGGCGCTAGATCGAAAATACGAAAAGACCATAAGCGGGAAATCTATCGCATGGAATTGAAGGGTCGATACCAAAGAGGAGGAGAATCGCTACAGGAATTTTCATCGGCAATTGAGCGGCTCGCGCATTTAGCACTTTCAAATATGTCAGCCGATTACATGGAGCAAATTAAAATAGATGCATTCATTGACGGTATTCGAGATCCTGAGACACGAAGAGCAGTGATGTTGTCACCTAAGACAACTTTTACGGAAACCATCGCGTATGCGTTAACAAACGAAACTGTTCAGGCCATCGTCAAACCAGCAATGGAAATTCGCCGAGTAGAGATTGATTCCAGAATGGACACCGAGCGGGTTAGACCAAGGTTCAGAGATGGAAGTGGCAAGATTAAATGCTGGGTGTGTGATAGGACGGGTCACATCTCACGGGACTGCTGGGAGATTAGGAAGAAACGGGGAAGGTCGCCATCTCCTATGAAGCGTAGACCAAACGAGGAGCAGATAGAACCCAGAAAGGAGGGTCAGACGACAGCGGAGCCGTTAAACTAAAAAGAGTCAGTTTGAAGGGGCAGAAGCTGACTCCCACAACCGATTGCCCCATGACCTCCATCCATGTTTCGAGAATAGCAAGGAGCGGTGATAGCTTAACAATTGAAGCCGATATTGATGGGAAGAAATGCATGATCACGCTGGATACGGGAGCAACTCATACGATTGTTCGTGAGGATATTATCGATGGAATTATAGAACCAGCTAATGGGATGATATTACGAACGGCGACTGGAGAAAATTCAGCAATAAAAGGGAAAAAGGTCGTAAAAATAAGGATTGGGCGAAATAACTTTCAACACGAGGTGCTGGTTGCAGATATTGTAGACGAAGTCATCTTGGGAATGGACTTCATGAGAACGAATGGCTTCGTGGTGGATGTTGGACGAGGTGTATTAACCTACGATAATATCGAGTTGCCACTTTACGTTAGCGCTATAGGAGAAACGACCAGGCAAATTATAATGGATCATCGGGAGAAGCTGCCACCGAACTCGGAAACAATAGTATGGGCAAGATTGGAAGGAGATTCTGGGTCACCCAGGTTGTGGGTTGTGGAAGCCAATGAAGCGGAGAGCGGAGCCAGGAAAATTATGATCGGGAAAGTTTTGGTGAAACCAGACAGCGATAATAGAGTACCAATTAGGACTCTAAATCTCTCGGATAAGACGAAAACCATCAAGAAAGGGACAATAATCGGAAAATGTGAAAAAATATCTGCGAAAGTGAAGTGCGAGTAGAAAAATCTGATTAAGACGGCTAACTCGCAAGTGCAGAAAGAGATTATAGATCAACCCATGGAGAAATGGACCGAAGATCTTACCATGGAACAGAAAAATTTGGCAAAACAATTGCTCGAGCGATACATGCCAATATTCTGCAGTACATCGGACAATAATGGGAGAACCACAATGGTAAAACATCGAATAGATACAGGAGCAGAAACGCCGATTCGCCAACCACCCAGGAGATTACCATTGGCAAAGCAAGGAGAAGTGGATCGAATGGTAAAAGATATGCAAGCAGCAGGGGTAATCGAAACATCAAGCAGTCCATGGAGTTCACCAGTGGTGTTAGTCGAGAAAAAGGATGGTAGCATGAGATTCTGCGTGGATTACCGAAAATTAAATGCTGTGACGAAAAAGGATAGTTACTCATTGCCAAGGATCGATGACACGTTAGACACATTATCGGGTGCTCGAATATTTTCGACATTAGATCTGCAAAGCGGCTATTGGCAAGTGGAAGTCCAGGAAGAAGATCGCGAGAAAACGGCATTCAGTGTGGGTAACGGATTATGGCAATTTAACGTTATGCCATTCGGATTATGTAACGCCCCTGCGACTTTTGAACGGCTAATGGAGCGCGTGCTAAAGGGATTACATTGGAGGACGTGCCTCGTATATTTGGACGACATCATCGTTATGGGCAAGGATTTCGACGAGCATTTAAGGAATTTGGCAGAGGTTTTGGATCGGATACATGCCGCCGGATTGAAGCTAAGCCCAAAGAAATGCAAACTATTTAGAACGGAAGTAAAATATTTGGGTCATAAGGTAACAACCAATGGAATCCATACCGATGAAGACAAGATAGCAGCAGTGAAGGAATGGCCACGACCTAAAAACTTACACGAATTACGGAGCTTCCTTGGATTGTGCACCTATTATAGACGGTTCGTGCCAGGATTCGCCAGTATCGCCAAGAGTTTACACGAGTAAATGCAAGTGCTACCTGATGAGGAATGGACTGATGAAACGATCAAGAAGGAGCAATTACGGGATGCTGACCTGTCATTCATCATGGAACATAAGGAAAAGGAACACCGTCCCACATGGAGTGAGATAGTTGACAAAACTCCCATTGTAAAAGCATATTGGGCTCAATGGGATAGCCTCCACATAGAAAATGGCTGTTTAAAACGAAAGTGGGAAAGCACGGATGGTAAAGTAAAACAATTGTTGGTAGTGGTGCCAAAAGATCGGATAGCGGAAATCCTCAAGGAGTATCATGGAGGAGCAAGTGGAGGTCACCTAGGGATTAATAAAACATTGGCCAAAATTCGATAACGTTTCTACTGGTCCGGATGTAGACAGTCAGTAGTAGAATGGTGTCGAAGATGTGACCAATGTACGGCAGTGAAGGGACCAGCACGAAAAAACCGCGGAACCATGAAACAATATAATGTCGGGGCACCATTTGAGAGAATTTCAATGGATGTGGCGGGGCCATTTCCGACCACCGAGAGCGGAAATAAATATGTGTTAGTAATAATGGATTATTTCAGCAAATGGCCGGAAGTGTATCCCATACCCAATCAAGAGACAACAACAATAGCTGATGCCGTGGTCAACAATTGGATTAGCAGATTTGGTGTACCGATGGAAATTCACACGGATCAAGGAAGGAATTTCGAATCGGTGGTATTTCAGGAGATATGTCAGAGGCTTGGAATCAATAAAACGAGAACGACGCCTTTACACCCACAATCGGACGGTATGGTGGAAAGATTCAATGGCACATTGGAGGAATTTCTAGCAAAGGTTGTGGAAAGGAACCAACGCAACTGGGATCGACATATACCGATGTTCCTGATGGCCTACCGATCAGCGGTACATGACACAACAGGAGTGACACCAGCTAAAACCATATTTGAGAACAACCTGCGATTACCGGGAGATTTAAAGTTTGGAGCTGTTCCATCAGCAGCTCTATGCGGACAGGATTACGTCGACCGGATGAAAGAGGAACTCAATGAAATACATCAATTTGTACGGGAGAAAATTCGAATATCAAGTGATCGAATGAAAGCTCGATATAACATACGAGCAAATAATCAAGGCTTCGAGGAAGGGCAATTGGTATGGCTTCACAACCCGCAACGGCACAAGGGATTATCACCGAAGTTGCAATCCACATGGGAAGGACCTTACACTGTCATTAAAAGGTTGAACGACGTGGTTTATCGCATACAGAAAGGACGGAAAGGTAAACCAAAGGTGGTGCATTTAGAGCGTTTGGCGCTCTACAGAGGAGGTGATCTGGATCCTGTTCGGGACGAACAGGCTTAGGTAGTTTTACGGTGACACCTAGAGTGGAATAGAATAAGTTAATTTCATTAATTGTTCAATTACATTTATAATTTATAAACAACATTTAGGCGTCATTTCTATACTAACATATTTGCTGCGCATTTAAGATTATTCTAGAAACAAATATTTTGGTATATAAAGGCGCGCGTTGACGTGGAATGCTGAGTCTTATTTTAAACGTGATACAGTGAAGGTTAAATAGAAAGATTATTAAAGTGATTATTAAAGCGATTATTAAAGTGATAATTAAAAAGTGTGTTATAATTATAATAATTAATTGTGAAAATTGTGTTGTATAATAAATTGTGTTGTGTAAATAAAATTGTGTGAGTTAAAATTGAAGCAGTGTATTTATTCACAATCCAGTGATTCGAACCTTGATTGACAAGGCAAAATCGTAACAATTGGTGACAGCGGTGGGATTGTGAATAATAAGGAAAATGATTCTCTACGGATTAAAGCTTGCGCAATTAAAGGAGCAACTGACACGGCGAGGTTTGGTCAGTGAAGGCACAAAAGCTAGTTTGGTGGAGCGACTACGTCAGGCCATGGAGAAGGAAGGTTTAGATCCAGACGTGTATGATTTCGAGGAGGAAAAAACGGATGAGATCAGTATGGATAAGAAACAAAAGGACGTACAAACGGTGGTCGGAACAACGCAAAACCCATCTGGAAGTTTCGATTTTTCGCAGTTGATGGCTGCTATGAATCAAATGATGGGACAACAGTTGGAGGGAATAAAACAATCGAACGAGGGAATGAAACAACAGATGGAACAACAAGGAGCGGACATTAAACATCAAATGAAATTGTCGAACCAGGACATGAAACAGCAGGTGGAGCAACAAGGGGCGGACATTAAACAATTGAACCAGGAAATGAAACAGTAGATGGAGCAACAAGGGGCGGACATTAAACAATCGAACCAGGACATTAAAAACCAAATAGAAGATGGCCAAAAGAAAATGGACGAGAGGTTTCTGGAGTTATCTTCTACACTACACGGTAAAGTGGAAAAACTGCAAACAGAAGTACACGCAGAAATTCAAAATGTTAAAGGGACGGTTCAACAAAAATTTGAGTCGGTTGAACAAGATTTTAAACGTCTCGAGAAGGAGCTCAAAGATGTCAAGGCGAATGGAACGACACAGCAAGTGATCCAGACGGTTAATGCAGTTAAGATAAAACCACCAACATTTGATGGAACAACATCCTTCAGTATTTTTAAGTTCCAATTCGAAACGGCGATTAAGCAAAATCAGTGGACTGAAGAACAATGTGTTGCAGCGTTAATTGTGGCTCTTAAAGGCGAAGCGGCGGAAACACTACAAATCATTCCCGAGCAGGAACGGAACGTTTACATGGGAATTATGAAGGCGTTGGATCGAAAATACGGAAGTGACCACAAACGAGAAATCTATCGCATGGAATTGAAGGGTCGATACCAAAGAGCAGGAGAATCGCTACAAGAATTTTCATCGGCAATTGAGCGGCTCGCGCATTTAGTACATTCAAATATGTCGGCCGATTACATGGAGCGAATTAAAATGGATGCATTCATTGACGGTATTCGAGATCCTGAGACGCGCAGAGCGGTGATGTTGTCACCTAAGGCAACTTTTACGGAAACCATCGCTTGTGCGTTAACAAACGAAACTGCGCAAACCATCATCAAACCAGCAATGAAAATTCGTCGAGTGGAGATTGATTCCAGAATAGACACCGCACGGGCTACGCCAAGGTTCAGAGATGGAAGTGGCAGGATTAAATGCTGGGTATGTGATAGAATGGGTCACATCTCACGGGACTGCTGGGAGATTAGGAAGAAACGAGGAAGATCGCCATCTCCTATGAAGCGTAGACAAAACGAACAGCAGAGAGAGGCCAGAAAGGAGGGTCGGACGACATTGGAGTCGTTAAAAAGAGACAGCTTGAAGGAGCAAAAGCTGACTCCCACAATCGATTGCCCCATAACCTCCATCCATGTTTCGAGAATAGCAAGGAGCGGTGATAGCTTAACAATTGAAGCCGATATTGATGGGAAGAAATGCATGATCACGCTGGATACGGGAGCAACTCATACGATTGTTCGTGAGGATATTATCGATGGAATTATGGAACCAGCTAATGGAATGAAGTTACGAACGGCGACTGGAGAAAATTCAGCAATAAAAGGGAAAAAGGTCGTAAAAATAAGGATTGGGCGAAATAACTTTCAACACGAGGTGCTGGTTGCAGATATTGTAGACGAAGTCATCTTGGGGATGGACTTTATGAGAATGAATGGCTTCGTGGTGGATGTTGGACGGGGTGTATTAACCTACGATAATATCGAGTTGCCACTTCACGTTAGCGCTGCTATAGGAGAAACGAGCAGGCAAATTATAATGGATCATCGGGAAAAGCTGCCACCGAACTCGGAAACAATAGTATGGGCAAGATTGGAAGGAGATTCTGGGTCACCCAGGTTGTGGGTTGTGGAAGCTAATGAACCGGAGAGCGAAGCCAGAGAAATTATGATCGGGAAAGTCCTAGTGCAACCAGACAGCGATAATAGAGTACAAATTAGGACTCTAAATCTTTCGGATAAGACGGAAACCATCAAGAAAGGGACAATAATCGGAAAATGTGAAGAAATATCTGCGATAGTGAAGTGCGAGCAGAAAAATCCGATTAATACGAGTAACTCGCAAGGGCAGAAAGAAGTTGTAGAACAATTCATGGAGAAATGGACCAAAGATCTTACCAACGAACAGAAAAATATGGCAAAACAATTGCTCGAGCGGTACATGCCAATATTCTGCAGTACACCGGACAATAATGGGAGAACCACAATGGTAAAACATCGAATAGATACAGGAGCAGAAATGCCGATTCGCCAACCACCCAGGAGATTACCATTGGCAAAGCAAGGAGAAGTGGATCGAATGGTAAAAGGTATGCAAGCAGCAGGGGTAATCGAAACATCAAGCAGTCCATGGAGTTCACCAGTGGTGTTAGTCGAGAAAAAGGATGGTAGCATGAGATTCTGCGTGGATTACCGAAAATTAAATGCTGTGACGAAAAAGGATAGTTACCCATTGCCAAGGATCGATGACACGTTAGACACATTATCGGGTGCTCGAATATTTTCAACATTAGATCTGCAAAGCGGCTATTGGCAAGTGGAAGTCCAGGAAGAAGATCGCGAGAAAACGGCATTCAGTGTGGGTAACGGATTATGGCAATTTAACGTTATGCCATTCGGATTATGTAACGCCCCTGCGACTTTTGAACGGCTAATGGAGCGCGTGCTAAAGGGATTACATTGGAGGACGTGCCTCGTATATTTGGACGACATCATCGTTATGGGCAAGGATTTCGACGAGCATTTAAGGAATTTCGCAGAGGTTTTGGATCGGATACAAGCCGCCGGATTGAAGCTAAGCCCAAAGAAATGCAAACTATTTAGAACGGAAGTAAAATATTTGGGTCATAAGGTAACAACCAATGGAATCCATACCGATGAAGACAAGATCGCAGCGGTGAAGGAATGGCCACGACCTAAAAACTTACATGAATTACGGAGCTTCCTTGGATTGTGCACCTATTATAGACGATTCGTGCCAGGATTCGCCAATATTGCAAAGAGTTTACACGAGTTAACCAGGAAGAACAAGGCATTCGAATGGAAGGATGAACAGGAAGAAGCATTTGTGGAACTAAGACGTCGATTATGCGAAGCACCAATCCTCGCATACCCTATACCCAACGTTAAATTCATTTTGGACACCGATGCAAGTAATGACGGTATAGGAGGAGTATTATCACAGGCAACAAATGGTGAGGAGCGAGCTATTGCATATTACTCCAAGATGTTATCAAAACCGGAACGGAATTATTGTGTTACACGGAAAGAGTTGTTGGCTATAGTGGAATGTGTTAAGCACTTCCATAAGTACCTCTATGGCCAAAAATTTCTTCTACGGACGGATCATGGAGCTTTGCGCTGGTTGTTACAATTCAAAAATCCAGAGGGACAAGTAGCACGTTGGATCGAACGTTTGCAAAGCTACGATTTCCAAATTGAACATCGGAAGGGAACCGCACATGGAAATGCCGACGCATTATCAAGAAGGCCATGTCCCGTGGAATGCAAGCATTGTGGGCGTGTGGAGGGTAAGGAAAACATCATCGATATTCGACTTATGCAAGTGCTACCTGATGAGGAATGGACTGATGAAATGATCAAGAAGGAGCAATTACGGGATGCTGACCTGTCATTCATCATGGAACATAAGGAAAAGCAACACCGTCCCACATGGAGTGAGATAGCTGACAAAACTCCCATTGTAAAAGCATATTGGGCTCAATGGGATAGCCTCCACATAGAAAATGGATGTTTAAAACGAAAGTGGGAAAGCACGGATGGTAAAGTAAAACAATTGTTGGTAGTGGTGCCAAAAGATCGGATAGCGGAAATCCTCAAGGAGTATCACGGAGGAGCAAGTGGAGGTCACTTAGGGATTAATAAAACATTAGCCAAAATTCGCCAACGTTTCTACTGGTCCGGATGTAGACAGTCAGTAGTAGAATGGTGTCGAAGATGTGACCAATGTGCGGCAGTGAAGGGACCAGCACGAAAAAGCCGTGGAACCATGAAACAATATAATGTCGGGGCACCATTTGAGAGAATTGCAATGGACGTGGCGGGGCCATTTCCGACCACCGAGAGCGGAAATAAATATGTGCTAGTAATAATGGATTATTTCAGCAAATGGCCGGAAGTGTACCCCATACCCAATCAGGAGACAACAACAATAGCTGATGCCGTGGTTAACAATTGGATTAGCAGATTTGGTGTACCTATGGAAATTCACACGGATCAAGGAAGGAATTTCGAATCGGTGGTATTTCAGGAGATATGTCAGATGCTTGGAATCAATAAAACAAGAACGACGCCTTTACACCCACAATCGGACGGTATGGTGGAAAGATTCAATGGCACATTGGAGGAATATCTAGCAAAGGTTGTGGAAAGGAACCAACGTAACTGGGATCGACATATACCGATGTTCCTGATGGCCTACCGATCAGCGGTACATGACACAACAGGGGTGACACCAGCTAAAACCATATTTGGGAACAATCTGCGATTACCGGGAGATTTAAAATTTGGGGCTGTTCCATCAGCAGCTCTATGCGGACAGGATTATGTCGACCGGATGAAAGAGGAACTCAATGAAATACATCAATTTGTACGGGAGAAAATTCGGATAGCAAGTGATCGAATGAAAGCTCGATATGACATACGAGCAAATAATCAAGGCTTCGAGGAAGGGCAATTGGTATGGCTTCACAACCCGCAACGGCAGAAGGGATTATCACCGAAGTTGCAACCCACATGGGAAGGCCCTTACACTGTCATTAAAAGGTTGAACGACGTGGTTTATCGCATACAGAAAGGACGGAAAGGTAAACCAAAGGTGGTGCATTTGGAGCGTTTGGCGCTCTACAGAGGAGGGGATCTGGATCCTGTTCGGGACGAACAGGCTTAGGTGGGGGGTAGTGTTACGGTGATACCTAGAATAGAATAGAATAAGTTAATTTCATTAATTGTTGTTCAAATCCATTTATAATTTATACTCAACATTTAGGCGTCATTTCTATACTAACATATTTGCTGCGCATTTAGGATTATTCTAGAAACAAATATTTTGGTATATAAAGGCGCGCGTTGACGTGGAATGCTGAGTTTTATTTTAAACGTGATACAGTGAAGGTTAAATAGAAAGATTATTAAAGTGATTATTAAAGCGATTATTAAAGTGATAATTAAAAAGTGTGTTATAATTATAATAATTAATTGTGAAAATTGTGTTGTATAATAAATTGTGTTGTGTAAATAAAATTGTGTGAGTTAAAATTGAAGCAGTGTATTTATTCACAATCCAGTGATTCGAACCTTGATTGACAAGGCAAAATCGTAATGTTATGGTGACACCTAGATTAGAATAGAATAAGTTAATTTCATTAATTGTTCAATTACGTGTATAATTTATACTCAACATTTAGGCGTATTTCTATACTAACATATTTGCTGCGCATTTAGGATTATTCTAGAAACAAATATTTTGGTATATAAAGGCGCGCGTTGACGTGTATTGCTGAGTATTATTTTAAACGTGATACAGTGAAGGTTAAATAGAAAGATTATTAAAGTGATTATTAAAGCGATTATTAAAGTGATAATTAAAAAGTGTGTTATAAGTGTAATAATTAATTGTGAATTTCGTGTTGTATAATAAATTGTGTTGTGTAAATAAATTGTGTGAGTTAAAATTTGAAGCAGTGTATTTATTCACAATCCAGTGATTCGAACCTTGATTGACAAGGCAAAATCGTAACAATTGGTGACAGCGGTGGGATTGTGAATAATAAGGAAAATGATTCTCTACGGATTAAAGCTTGCGCAATTAAAGGAGCAATTGACACGGCGAGGTTTGGCCAGTGAAGGCACAAAAGCTAGTTTGGTGGAGCGACTACGTGAGGCCATGGAGAAGGAAGGTTTAGATCCAGACGTGTTTGATTTCGAGGAGGAAAAAACGGATGAGATCAGTATGGATAAGAAACAAAAGGACGTACAAACGGTGGTCGAAACAACGCAAAACCCATCTGGAAGTTTCGATTTTTCGCAGTTGATGGCTGCTATGAATATGATGGGACAACAGTTGAAGCAACAAGGGGCGGACATTAAACAATCGAACCAGGATATGAAACAACAGATGTTACAAGTGGAGCAACAAGGAGCGGACATTAAACATCAAATGAAACAGCAGATGGAGCAACAAGGAGCAGACATTAAACAATCGAACCAGGAAATGAAACAGCAGATGGAGCAACAAGGGGCGGACATTAAAAACCAAATCGAAGTTGGCCAAAAGAAAATAGACAAGAGGTTTTTGGAGTTATCTTCTACACTACACGGTAAAGTGGAAAAACTGCAAACAGAAGTACACGCAGAAATTCAAAATGTTAAACAAGATCTACAAACGGAAGTTAAACGTCTCGAGAAGGAGCTCCAAGATGTCAAGTCAAATGGAACAACAGGTCAAGTGATCCAGACAGTTAACGCAGTTAAGATAAAACCACCAACATTTGATGGAACAACATCCTTCAGTATTTTTAAGTTCCAGTTCGAAACGGCGATTAAGCAAAATCAGTGGACTGAAGAACAATGTGTTGCAGCGTTAATTGTGGCTCTTAAAGGCGAAGCGGCAGAAACACTACAAATCATTCCCGAGCAGGAACGGAACGTTTACATGGGAATTATGAAGGCGTTAGATCGAAAATACGGAAGTGATCACAAACGAGAAATCTATCGCATGGAATTGAAGGGTCGATACCAAAAAGGAGGAGAATCGCTACAGGAATTTTCATCGGCAATTGAGCGGCTCGCGCATTTAGCCCATTCAAATATGTCGGCCGATTACATGGAGCGAATTAAAATAGATGCATTCATTGACGATATTCGGCTTATGCAAGTGCTACCTGATGAGGAATGGACTGATGAAATGATCAAGAAGGAGCAATTACGGGATGCTGACCTGTTATTCATCATGAAACATAAGGAAAAGGAACACCGGCCCACATGGAGTGAGATAGCTGACAAAGCTCCCATTGTAAAAGCATATTGGGCTCAATGGGATAGCCTCCACATAGAAAATGGATGTTTAAAACGAAAGTGGGAAAGCACGGATGGTAAAGTAAAACAATTGTTGGTAGTGGTGCCAAAAGATCGGATAGCGGAAATCCTCAAGGAGTATCACGGAGGAGCAAGTGGAGGTCACTTAGGGATTAATAAAACATTAGCCAAAATTCGCCAACGTTTCTACTGGTCCGGATGTAGACAGTCAGTAGTAGAATGGTGTGGAAGATGTGACCAATGTGCGGCAGTGAAGGGACCAGCACGAAAAAGCCGTGGAACCATGAAACAATATAATGTCGGGGCACCATTTGAGAGAATTGCAATGGACGTGGCGGGGCCATTTCCGACCACCGAGAGCGGAAATAAATATGTGCTAGTAATAATGGATTATTTCAGCAAATGGCCGGAAGTGTACCCCATACCCAATCAGGAGACAACAACAATAGCTGATGCCGTGGTTAACAATTGGATTAGCAGATTTGGTGTACCTATGGAAATTCACACGGATCAAGGAAGGAATTTCGAATCGGTGGCATTTCAGGAGATATGTCAGATGCTTGGAATCAATAAAACAAGAACGACGCCTTTACACCCACAATCGGACGGTATGGTGGAAAGATTCAATGGTACATTAGAGGAATATCTAGCAAAAGGGATACATGACACAACAGGAGTGACACCAGCTAAAACCATATTTGGGAACAATCTGCGATTACCGGGAGATTTAAAATTTGGGGCTGTTCCATCAGCAGCTCTATGCGGACAGGATTACGTCGACCGAATGAAAGAAGAACTTAATGAAATACATCAATTTGTACGGGAGAAAATTCGAATATCAAGTGATCGAATGAAAGCTCGATATGACATACGAGCAAATAATCAAGGCTTCGAGGAAGGGCAATTGGTATGGCTTCACAACCCGCAACGGCACAAGGGATTATCACCGAAGTTGCAACCCACATGGGAAGGACCTTACACTGTCATTAAAAAGTTGAACGACGTGGTTTATCGCATACAGAAAGGACGGAAAGGTAAACCAAAGGTGGTGCATTTAGAGCGTTTGGCGCTCTACAGAGGAGGTGATCTGGATCCTGTTCGGGACGAACAGGCTTAGGTGGGGGGTAGTGTTACGGTGACACCTAGATTAGAATAGAATAAGTTAATTTCATTAATTGTTCAATTACGTGTATAATTTATACTCAACATTTAGGCGTATTTCTATACTAACATATTTGCTGCGCATTTAGGATTATTCTAGAAACAAATATTTTGGTATATAAAGGCGCGCGTTGACGTGTATTGCTGAGTATTATTTTAAACGTGATACAGTGAAGGTTAAATAGAAAGATTATTAAAGTGATTATTAAAGCGATTATTAAAGTGATAATTAAAAAGTGTGTTATAAGTGTAATAATTAATTGTGAATTTCGTGTTGTATAATAAATTGTGTTGTGTAAATAAATTGTGTGAGTTAAAATTTGAAGCAGTGTATTTATTCACAATCCAGTGATTCGAACCTTGATTGACAAGGCAAAATCGTAACAGTAACAATATTGTTACGGTGACACCTAGATTAGAATAGAATAAGTTAATTTCATTAATTGTTCAATTGCATTTATGATTTATACTCAACATTTAGGCGTCATTTCTATACTAACATATTTTATCGATGCGCATTTAGGATTATTCTAGAAACAAATATTTTGGTATATAAAGGCGCGCGTAGACGTGGAATGCTGAGTCTTATTTTAAACGTGATACAGTGAAGGTTAAATACAAAGAATATTAAAGTGATTATTAAAGCGATTATTAAAGTGATAATTAAAAAGTGTGTTATAATTGTAATAAATAATTGTGAATTTTGTGTTGTATAATAAATTGTGTTGTGTAAATAAATTGTGTGAGTTCAAATTTGAAGCAGTTGTATTTTTTCACAATCCAGTGTTTCGAACCTTGATTGACAAGGCAAAATCGTAACAATATATAAAATGTAAATTATGTTAAAAAGAAAGCGATTTGTTGTAAAAATATCCTTATTTTAATTTAGAAATCAGAAAAACTAAGTAAATAGTTTTGGTTGTTGTTATTGGGCTTTTTCCTTTTGAAAACATGTTTTATTACCAGTGCTGCATTTTTCTTATTACTATGGTTCGAAAGATGGCGTTAATTGTTTCATGTACCACCCCAAGTATAACAAAACGGAAACAAATATTAATGTACTAGATCTTTTCCGAAAATATGACGTAGTTGTCGGAAAAAGTTGGACATTTTGGATTTCTTGTGTTGGTGAGAATAAAATAATGTACACGATATAAAAATCATTCTTGTTTGCGACGCCATTATCTGTGTAAAGTGAAACTTTTATTTTTTTTTAATTAAAATAAAATATACAA
Organism: Nephrotoma appendiculata; assembly: GCA_947310385.1. Lineage (NCBI taxonomy): Eukaryota > Metazoa > Arthropoda > Insecta > Diptera > Tipulidae > Nephrotoma > Nephrotoma appendiculata. The sequence goes on along the minus strand of OX371224.1, from coordinate 217,244,832 downwards.
AAGTGTTAAAAAAATAGTTCTAGAAGTTAATAATAATTTTTGTTGATAAAATTTGTGTTGTATTGTGATTTAATAAAACAAATATACATATTTCAAATAAAAAATCTTGAATATTAATCTAAAATATCGTTTTGTTTTATTTCCTTAAAAATATAATCGCGTCATAATATTAATCCACATAAGCCCCTCCATTTGAAAGCACGTGCGCACTCACACATGCACAAGTTTTTGTTTAATCAAATTCATCCTTTGTCCGAGTTTTCGCGACAACATTCATAGGAAAGATTTAAATATTTCGGACACTTTTGATGACAAAAGTCGGTGATGATTTCATCAAAATGTCAGAAAAATGCCGAAATTTTCGGAAATAAAAATACTTGGGACGCGCTTTTCTTTTCATAATTATTTTTATTTTTGAATACAACAATCATTAGTTTTTACAGAAATTATATGAATATCATATTTTGTTTTTATTTTTTAGGGTAGCTTAAGAAAAGTTGATAACATTCTCTTTTAAATAAGGTATAATAATTGTGTCTATTTATTTAAAAAATATCTCAAATTTAAACAAAAGTTTAATCGGAGACTCCTTATAGCGTTTTTAAAAACAAACTTTTAAATGAGCCACCCTTTATTTATATGCTTATACATAAATTTATATTTATATGCTTATATTGGGAAATCAATGAAAAGGACCTATCTATGTTATCATAATTATGATAAATAACTTCTGTGTATTAATTTATTATGTATTATCTTTGAGTCGCAAATATGGTATAGAGGAGCAGGCAAACAATTGTTGTTCTTTTAAGGTTTTCTAGGATGTTGAAGAATTGGGTATAACGTTAAGCGAAACTAACAAATCTACAACAATATCTGTCACCGGTGTAATCGCTAGGTCGTCCGACAATTTTATTTTTCGTTGATAATTAGTAAAATACCACAACCGCTTGTTGCAAGCATCTGGCGACTATTCTTGAGAATTATCACGAACGCTTAAAAAAAACAATATTTAGTAAATATGTATTTTAATTACAAATATATAAAATATTTCTAAAACGAAATTTATGATTTATGCGGACCGCATTGCATTCATGACAAGAAATGCTGAAATGTTTTCATAATATGCTTCGCATTTTTCATAATTGTGCCCTAGCCAACTGATAGTTTAAAGTTTAACCCAATTCTAAAAACTTGTTTGTTAACTTTGTTGATTGTTGCTAATTACTTCATACGTATCAAGCAAATGGAAACCCTTATTTATACATTGTAAACATATTTTATTTTAATATATATATTTAATTACTTCTTTTTCTTTTTGGCTGGAGCAGGTTTTACATCTTCAATTACAGGAATTTCAAATTTTCCCCTAATTTTAATCACACAATTTTCGGCAGTTACAGCTCTCAAAAGTATTAAATTCCCTACGAAAAACTGACCAAAATAATTATAAACTACTTTACAATCCTCAATAGAAAATATTTCCAACGATTTTGGAGGATCTTGAACGGCATGTAGAAAAACTGTTTCTTTGAAAAATGTGATAATATCATTAAAACTGTTTCGATTGAAGTCGATAAAATGCGTAAATGTTGCATGAAATATGTTAACAAATGCCAGAGTCTTAAAAGGAGTAAAATTGGATTTTTCACAATATATAATACAATCCGTGGCTAGACTTGTAGCAATCTCGGTGACTCGAAAATTCCAGTCCGGTGAAAATGGCAAAAAATCGAAATTTTGCCAACAAATTTTATGAAGTGCCTCCAAATTATAAGCAAGTAGTGTAGGTGGTTTGCTTGAATATTCAAGAAGATGTTCGATTTTTTTAATCTCTAATTTGTGACATTCATGGATTGCCCATAGATTTAAAAGCTCATCGATAATATGGTCAATTTCCGATTTTATCGACGTGTAGCTTGCTTCTTCAGAAATATATTCAAATTCAATTTCATCAATTTCTTCTGGACTATCGTCTAGACACCACATTGTGATTAAAAAATCCAAACGTTTTGTGGATTGCAATTACATATAATGCCTAAACTACTAGAATAATAGAGTTTGAAAGGTACACCTACTTTATGGCGATGATACAAGACTGTTTTTCCGAGTGTATTTCAATTCGTTAAAAACGTTCGTTGATATTTAAAGTGAAATTAGTGATGTGATTAAAGGCTATTACTTGGTGGATAATAGCGGGAGAATTATTTTGAGAATGTTTCTGTGCAAGTATTCAGTAAGTATTAGGAATATTCAGAGATTATTTGGGGGCGCGAAAAGAGGTAATGCAACAACATCAACGTCTGCACCGACGTCAACCAACCGTAGCTTGGATTAGTACGATTTTGGGTGATCGTCGTAACAATTTGTGAAAATAGTGAAAATAATATTTATACGAAAATATGAATCTTTATAAAAGTTTAGTGATGCGCTCGTGATTTTATATATTAAACCGTCAGATTATTCAGAATGAAAGTGCGTGTGGATACAAGTGGTACAAAGTAAAATGCAAAGTACTTTCACACTTTCAGGACGGCAACCGATACAATGAGTATAAACGCATTCTAGCGCGCTACAAAAAATTTTTTTTCCACTGGATGTAATCAAAAACTAAATAAATTATATTATAAAATAAATTTAAATATGAAATTATTTATACTATGAAGCATAACCACATCAAAAAACGGCGGTCAATTTTCTATTTAGTTAAAAACCATTGGTGCATCACCTGTTGCTTTTTTACTCTAACCTATTTTTTTCTATTTTTAACGAAAAGTTGTTGCTAGTGCTACGCATTTTTTCTATGGAAAATTGGTTGCATTGCCAATATACCCATAGGAAAGTCATTGACACAACTTTAATAACTCTTCAGTGACAGTCATGCATGCAATATGTATCGTACAAGTCTAGAATGAATCGTATATGCGAGGTCATGTGTTACAGTGCGATGACAACTCATAGAAAAATCGTATAATATTTATTATCATATATAATTCATTTCAGACATATCACAATTTCTGAGATGAATTATATATTTATATATGACATGTTTTGAATGAAATTATGTAATACATATGTAATAAAAACATTTTATTGATATTAAAAATAATTTTATAAATTTATTTTAAAAAAATGCGATGTTCATAATAATTAGTTATTACCTTGAAAAAATGTTGGAAAAAGGAGAAATACAACCTACTGTTGTAAATATAAATATTAAAAATTACCATTATTATTAATTTTAGACATTAAATTAGGTTTTAATGTCCACCAAGGACTTTTAAGAAGAAAATCCGATACTATGAGTTCTCCAGGCCTTTGAGTAAAAGGTTCATAATAAATACGTGTCAACTTCAATAAAGAATACTCATTGTGGATCACGGTTAACCACAACAGAAGGTAACGAATTTCTGAATGGTATTATAGAAAACAAAAATCTCTTTCAAAAAGGCAACGTAATAGCTTACTGACCGAGGAAAAATACCTGATCTAATCGATTTATTTGTAATCAAAAACATTTCTAGCATTTTTATGAAAGTCGAAGAGAGCCAGCACTAGAGTTCAACAATCCTAACGATATGTGAATATATCATCCAAAAAAGAAATAACCCTGTACTAGTTAACAAATACATTGAAGAAAAATAAACCTGCCCGTACCATTGTTAAATAATGATCAATTGAACATGGAAGGAACAACTTGTCACAGATATACTACAGCAATCGACGTGGGACTACCCCTAAAATAAAAAAGAGACTGAAAGGGAATGACTGTACAAAAAACAAGTGATCTTTTGAGGGACAAAAGAAGATTCACAAGATAAAAAAGATTAAATAACCTCACTTAACAATTTCCAAGAGAAATTAAAAAATTAAAAAATGAGACAACTAATTCCTACTTGAGTAAGTTGACAAATTATAGAAATCCTGACCACTTAATCGATATATAAATTTTTATACACACACATAAAAAAATTACAAAGCGATTTGCAATCTAAAGTAGCCGGGCATAAATCTTTTTCCATTGTAAATTTTGCATTTTTTCAAAAAGTGGAAAATTTCCCTTATTTTATATAAGGAAATTTTCAACCCTGCATAAAACACAGCAAAATTGACAGACATTTTTTTTTTGTTCATGTCAAAAACATTTGTTGTCATTTGTTAAAGAAGCCTACAAAAGGTCGGCGATTGAACGTCGTAGAGGAAAGACGTGTTTTTTGACTCTCCTCTAAAAAATAAAAATAAATAATTTAAATGTGTTTTAATTAACTAATATGTATGTGTTATTTATTTTTTATTATTTTTATTTTTTAGTTTTTTATTTTTTCTATTTTGCTTATTTTTTTTTTTTTTTGTTTTTTTGTTTTTTTTTGTTTGTTTGTTTTTTTTCGTTCCGCATATCGTTGCGGTATCTCTCGCAATCCAAATTAGTTCCTCAGGTAGTTTTTAATCCAAATTGCTAAAATCCTATATCTAGTTACTTGCGTAGTAAATCTTTTATTTGGTTATATTACACTAATTTTATTTTTGTCTCTCACTTTTATTTTCACTTCACGTTTCTAATTGATCACTGAGAAGAAGAATAATTGTTCTTTTTGGTCTTCGGCTTTATATATGCAACCTAACGGGTTTCTTTTGCAATATCATTGAAACTTGTCTATCATTGAATGGCATCTACTATCATTTTATCTCATCGGTTTTTATTATTATTTTTTTATTATTTTTTTTTTTTTAATGTTGCTACATTTCTCTGTATGGTTTAATTGTAATTTGTAATAGGGTAGTTACTTATCATCAGCCGATTTAATTCTAATTTTCTATTTTTAGTTCTAGATGTACCATTTTAGTTATACTACATTTTTATTATTTGCAGCATTTGCAGCTTTATTATTTTGTAAGCGTCGAGGAATAAATACTCTTGGGATAAATAGGTTTTTGCCTGAACAGCTAATATATATGATTTTTTGCTATTATTAACATTTTTCCATTTAGGTAGGACATGTAGCAGGAAAATATTAATTCATTATTATATTTCAGAGAATGTGCAGATTTGTACGAACAATATTTCTTTGTAATGTAATTGTCGAATATGTAGTAGAATAGTATTGTTACTATGTTACTAATTATCATTTTACCTAGGTACAGTATTAACAATTTTAATTTCAGGAAATTTTCCAGATTATTAATAGAAATATATCACTATTTTTCGTAGGTTGCTGATTTAAAGATGCAATTATTGATGACAAATACCATCGTTATCCGTTGAACCTATATAACCTTTATCCTTCCTCAAGTAGATTAGAAATTGTGATTGTCTTGTGTTAACCGTCTTGTTATATTTTTTTACTAACACGTTACTAATTCATCGACCATCTAGGTGTCTGTAACCGAGTTGATTCTTTGCTACTAATAAACAATCTATCCAAATCCGTCCCTACTGTTATGTGTAAAGAGGGTGTATAACGGGACCGGCGTCATCCGGAACTCAGGCTTAGGCTTGGTTATACACTTCAATCAATCAATCAATACATAAAAAAGAAAGGCTATAGTAAAAAAAAGGGTGTACCAAAAAATCGTTCGGATTGTTTTGTTTGCTTATAATAAAAAATAGAAATAAAAATGATTAATTTAAAATATAATTTATATTTAATTTAATATATAATTTAAAATAAAATATATTAATTAAATATTACAGTTTTAAAATAATTATTTTTATTTTTAATACGTATAAGCAAACAAAACAATCCGAACGAATTTTTTGGTACCCCCTACAAATGTGCAAAGAAATCAAATGTGTGTCGATTGATTTTTTGAAATCAGAGAATCATGCTGAAAGAATTAAAGTCTGGCGAGGCCCATTGAATGAATGTGCACCAATGTTGGAAAAATGTAACCTTGATTTGAATTTGTCATTTGTTTTGTGGCTATGTACACGATTTGTGTGGCTGCGGCAGTAGTCTTCAAAGAATTGTCTGATGTTTGTTATTTGTAATTTGTTTTGTAATTGTTTTTAATAACGTATCTTAATAACGTATCTGGTACTGGTGGTTGTTGCTAGTAACATGTTTTGTGGTTGTTCTTACTTTTGTTAACGTTAATATAATTTTCATAAAAATAACAAACTAAAAATGGCACTTCATAAAAAAAATGGTGAAACGTAAAATGCACTTCTTTATACACGCAAATAAAAATCAAAAATGGTGAAATACTCCCCAGCAAACACATTTCTTCTTTGCGCGTCGAGTTGTATGAAACATTTGGAATTTAACGCGCCGCGCTGGTTCGGTCTTACTTTGAGAAATTTACAACAACAATCCCATATATGTAATTCCAAATTGGAATTGTTTTGAACCAACTTTTTTGCTGGTATAGAATAATTCTATCCTACCGGTTGTAAATTAGTTACGATTTGTAATAATATTCAATATTATTCGATCATATTACTATTTAATTAGATATATTTAGTTGTGTTTTCACGTTTTTTTTAACTTCAAAATGTAATTGTTCCCAACTAATAAAAATAAGTAAATACAATTTTTGGTTGTTACTTTGAGCACAATATTTATTCTATTTCAGAACGGATTTACCTTGTACCAAAGTAAGACCGTATTGGTGTGTCTTGTCCTTAATTCTATACCAGCAAAAATGTTCGTTTAAAACAACCATAACACAATCAATACTATTGCCATTACTTGTAATGGCAATACTACCTAAATCTAGCACCATTACTTCATCATTAATTTTCACTATTACACAATCAATGTTATTGACAATATTTGTGACATTTGGCGTAGTAAAAAAAAAATATTTCGCGTGTCTAATTTCTGCTTTAGCATTTTAAATTTGGTTTTAGAATATTATGTGTTTGTATTAAATATTTAAAATCATAACCATCGCTTTGAGTAATTTGGAGAAATGCTGTAGCAACTATCTTTGAATTTGCCTGAGTCAAAACCATTACCAAACTCTAGTGCCAATATGTCATATATTTCCGTCGCAGACAAGGCATTTGCATTACACGTAAATGTACAGAAGCCATATTCTCAAAAACAACGGAGTAAGACATGTGTTGGATAAGTGAACAACACCACTCAACCATAATCATTTGTTGTATTGTTACCGACTCCACTTTGGTGGACATATTTTTTATATAATAAAACCAAAGAAGTTAAATGTACAGAATGAGTCTAAGCAACTGTCAAGTGTCACAAATTCGGAGGGTAAAAGAGAAAGCATCTAAATCAACGGGATTACAACAACAAAAAACCAATATATGCACCCCACGCCAACAACCAAAATTGTTTTCTTAATTTTTTCTGATTTTTAACATAAAGTAAAGATAAATTTATCACAAATCACTTGTTTCTTAGCACAATTTACATTTTATTTTATATAAACACTTGGTAAATTTGCTGGTGGTAAGATATTCCTTCTTGAAATTTTTTAGGCGTATTTTCGCATTTTTCACGATACACTTCATTTTGTACAAAAGTCTGTATTTTTTGTTATCACATAATACACCACTATATAAACAAATGACTATTTCATAAAGTTTGTATTATTTTGATGAATTATAATTGATAATTTTAAAAATTTATAATTTATAATTTTACTGCGCAAAATTAACACGTCACTTCATACAACAACACAAATCGGTTTGACGGGTGCATATAGCGAAATATGAGTAAACCATATGGATTTTTTATATAACCATCCTATTCTGGCTTGTGACAGATGAGATAGCAAATTTTATATGGGTAAAATATTGTCACCTATTCCTCAGTATTTTAACTTCCTTGAATAAAACGTACTTACTACTTATGTATAAACGTGTTTTCAGAACTATCTGTCTTTTATTTCTATTAAACAATCCCAATAACATGTTTACGGTCCTATAGCCGTACGTCCTCGAGTTGGCCGGTAGGCGTAAAGTAAGGACGTAAAAAGCATAACCGCGGAAGAGCAGGGTGAGCCTTGAGCCCCAAAACAGATCGCATAGTTACCAATAAAAAAAAAAACATGTTTACAACAGACTCCAGCGGATTTTGTGGACTATTATAATTCAAAATTATAAAATATGATTATTTTGTTCCATATAATAAAAGATACTCCTATAATCGAAAATATTTTTTTATTTTGATTTTTGTTTTCATATTCATTCTTGAAATTACAGTAGTAATGATTAACCTACACACGATCAGAGTTCCCCATTAACACATATTCCCACCCCTACAGGTAGTATTGAGGTACAATATCAAAATCCTGGAGGCGAATTATGTAAGCATTACGAGTTTCGACTCAAACTTATTTTGACAAATTGTCAATGAAAACAAGAAAAAATAGATAGTACGACTTTTGTCTCGAACTTATACGTGTGTACGACTAAACAACAACAAAACGCTTTAAATAAAAAGGCCTTTTGACGTCATTTGTCGTAACTCGTGACTCGTAATGCTTACATAATTCGCCTCCTGGAGACGAATTATGTAAGCATTTCGAGTTACGAGTTACGACAAATGACGTCAAAAGGCCTTTTTATTTAAAGCATTTGGAGTTGTCGTAATTTTGACTTCTTAAGGACTAGACACATCGACGGCGAGCGACGAATTTAAATATGCATTAATTTATTTATGTATTGTATAGAAACGATAGTATAAACAATTATATGCCAATTATTTATAAAAAACTTTACAAATGTGGGATTTTTAATAGAAAAATTGTAATTTTAAGAAATTTTATCGAATGAAGTTACATCCGCCGCCGCGAAATTATGTCCCACACCAAGCGGCCAAAAAAATTCGTCCATCGCCGCCGAACATAATCTAAAAATAATCATACTTCAATTGTGATCCATATATTTCTCATTCGTCATTCACGTATGCACTCATATTATTTACCAATATTAAAAATTAATAAAACAAAAGTCTAAAATTCTCAAAACTATCCAAAACAAAAAGGACGCCGCGCCGCTCTTGGTGTGAATGGTTATTCGCGTCGAGTTGTATGGAACATTTGGAATTATACGCGCCGCGCTTGGTGCTGTTTTAAGGATGAAACACACCAAGCAGCAGCAGCGAGCAGCAAACTTAAGGATGAAACACACCAAGCAGCAGCAGCGAGCAGCAAACTTAAATTTTGACCTATTCGCTTATGTAATGAACTAATGATACAAAATCATAGTTATTTAAGATGGCGGCAAATAAGTAAATAAGTTTGAAATAAGTACTCGTTTCGAAAACAGCCTAAAACAAAACAGTTTGCTGCGCTGCTTGATGTGCACACTCATACGCAGCCGTTATTGTGGATTGTTTGGAATATGTTGCGCTGCTCTTGGTGTGTTTCATCCTTTAGGCTGTTTTCGAAATAAATACTTATTTGTGGAACCTAACTTATTCAAATAATAATGCTGGCGAGGTCACTTATTTTCTGTCTCTTTCTTGCACAAAAATCTAAATTGGTTGTCAATATTTTATTGATATTCATGGATGTCAGTTGTTTTGTATTAGAATTTAATTAATATTTCTGGGTACCAAATAGAAAATTATGAATTAAAACTACATAAAATAATTAACTTGAAGATGTATCGAGCATCGGAATTATACAATATAGTACAAAAGAACGTTTTGCACAAATTAGACGCATAAATAAAATAACATAATGTTACGGTGACCCCTAGAATAGAATAGAATAAGTTAGTTTCATTAATTGTTCAATTACATATATAATTTATACTCAACATTTAGGCGTATTTCTATACTAACATATTTGCTGCGCATTTAGGATTATTCTAGAAACAAATATTTTGGTATATAAAGGCGCGCGTTGACGTGGAATGCTGAGTATTATTTTAAACGTGATACAGTGAAGGTTAAATAAAAGGATTATTAAAGTGATTATTAAAGCGATTATTAAAGTGATAATTAAAAAGTGTGTTATAATTGTAATAATTAATTGTGAATTTTGTGTTGTATAATAAATTGTGTTGTGTAAATAAAATTGTGTGTGTTAAAATTGAAGCAGTGTATTTATTCACAATCCAGTGATTCGAACCTTGATTGACAAGGCAAAATCGTAACAATTGGTGACAGCGGTGGGATTGTGAATAATAAGAAAAATGATTCTCTACGAATTAAAGCTTGCGCAATTAAAGGAGCAACTGAAGCAGCGAGGTTTGGCTAGTGAAGGCACAAAAGCTAGTTTGGTGGAGCGACTACGTGAGGCCATGGAGAAGGACGGTTTAAATCCAGATGTGTATGATTTCGAGGAGGACAACACGGATGAGATCAGTGTGGACAAGAAAGAAAGGGAAGAACAAACGATGGTCGGAACAACACAAAACCCATCCGGAAGTTTCGATTTATCGCAGTTGATGGCTGCTATGAATCAAATGATGGGACAACAGTTGGAGCAACAAGGGGCGGACATTAAACATCAAATGAAACATCAGATGGAGCAACAAGGAGCGGACATTAAACATCAAATGAAACAACAGATGTTACAAGTGGAGCAACAAGGGGCGGACATTAAACAATCGAACCACGAAATAAAACAGCAGATGTTACAAGTGCAAGTTGGCCAAAAGAAAATGGACGAGAGGTTTATGGAGTTATCTTCTACATTACACGGTAAAGTGGAAAAACTGCAAACAGAAGTACACGCAGAAATTCAAAATGTTAAAGGGACGGTTCAACAAAAATTTGAATCGGTTGAACAAGATTTTAAACGTCTCGAGAAGGAGCTCAAAGATGTCAAGGCGATTGGAACGACACAGCAAGTGATCCAGACGGTTAATGCAGTTAAGATAAAACCACCAACATTTGATGGAACAACATCCTTCAGTATTTTTAAGTTCCAGTTCGAAACGGCGATTAAGCAAAATCAGTGGACTGAAGAACAATGTGTTGCAGCGTTAATTGTGGCTCTTAAAGGCGAAGCGGCAGAAACACTACAAATCATTCCTGAGCAGGAACGGAACGTTTACATCGGAATTATGAAGGCGTTAGATCGAAAATACGGAAGTGACCACAAACGAGAAATCTATCGCATGGAATTGAAGGGTCGATACCAAAGAGCAGGAGAATCGCTACAGGAATTTTCATCGGCAATTGAGCGGCTCGCGCATTTAGTACATTCAAATATGTCGGCCGATTACATGGAGCGAATTAAAATAGATGCATTCATTGACGGTATTCGAGATCCTGAGACGCGCAGAGCGGTGATGTTGTCACCTAAGGCAACTTTCACGGAAACCATGGCTTGTGCGTTAACAAACGAAACTGCGCAAACCATCATCAAACCAGCAATGAAAATTCGTCGAGTGGAGATTGATTCCAGGATAGACACCGAGCGGGCTACGCCAAGGTTCAGAGATGGAAGTGGCAGGATTAAATGCTGGGTATGTGATAGAATGGGTCACATCTCACGGGACTGTTGGGAGATTAAGAATAAACGAGCAAGGTCGCCATCTCCTATGAAGCGTAGACCAAACGAACAGCAGAGAGAGGCCAGAAAGGAGGGTCGGACGACATTGGAGTCGTTAAAAAGAGAGAGCTTGAAGGAGCAAACGCTGACTCACACAATCGATTGCCCCATAACATCCATCCAAGTTTCGAGATTAAAAGGAAGCGGTAAGAGCTTGACAAAAGAAGCCGATATTGAACATCGGAAGGGAAGTGCACATAAAAATGCCGACGCGTTATTAAGAAGACCATGTCCCGCGGAATGCAAGAATTGTGGGCACGTGGAGGTCAAGGAAAACATCGTCGATATTCGGCTCATGCAAGCGCTACCTGACGAGCAATGGACTGATGAAATGATCAAGAAGGAGCAATTACGGGATGCTGACCTGTCATTCATCATGAAACATAAGGAAAAGGAACACCGTCCCACATGGAGTGAGATAGCTGACAAAACTCCCATTGTAAAAGCATATTGGGCTCAATGGGATAGCCTCCACGTAGAAAATGGATGTTTAAAACGAAAGTGGGAAAGCACGGATGGTAAAGTAAAACAATTGTTGGTAGTGGTGCCAAAGGATCGGATAGCGGAAATCCTCAAGGAGTATCATGGAGGAGCAAGAGGAGGTCACCTAGGGATTAATAAAACATTAGCCAAAATTCGACAACGTTTCTACTGGTCCGGATGTAGACAGTCAGTAGTAGAATGGTGTCGAAGATGTGACCAATGTGCTGCAGTAAAGGGACCAGCACGAAAAAGCCGTGGAACCATGAAACAATATAATGTCGGGGCACCATTTGAGAGAATTGCAATGGACGTGGCGGGGCCATTTCCGACCACCGAGAGCGGAAATAAATATGTGCTAGTAATAATGGATTATTTTAGCAAATGGCCGGAGGTGTACCCCATACCCAATCAGGAGACAACAACAATAGCTGATGCCGTGGTCAACAATTGGATTAGCAGATTTGGTGTACCGATGGAAATTCACACGGATCAAGGAAGGAATTTCGAATCGGTGGTATTTCAGGAGATATGTCAGATGCTTGGAATCAATAAAACGAGAACGACGCCTTTACACCCACAGTCGGACGGTATGGTGGAAAGATTCAATGGCACATTGGAGGAATATCTAGCAAAGGTTGTGGAAAGGAACCAACGCAACTGGGATCGACATATACCGATGTTCCTGATGGCCTACCGATCAGCGGTACATGACACAACAGGAGTGACACCAGCTAAAACCATATTTGGGAATAACCTGCGATTACCGGGAGATTTAAAGTTTGGGGCTGTTCCATCAGCAGCTCTATGCGGACAGGATTACGTCGACCGGATGAAAGAGGAACTCAATGAAATACATCAATTTGTACGGGAGAAAATTCGAATATCAAGTGATCGAATGAAAGCTCGATATGACATACGAGCAAATAATCGAGGCTTCGAGGAAGGGCAATTGGTATGGCTTCACAACCCTCAACGGCACAAGGGATTATCACCGAAGTTGCAACCCACATGGGAAGGACCTTACACTGTCATTAAAAAGTTGAACGACGTGGTTTATCGCATACAGAAAGGACGGAAAGGTAAACCAAAGGTGGTGCATTTGGAGCGTTTGGCGCTCTACAGAGGAGGTGATCTGGATCCTGTTCGGGACGAACAGGCTTAGGTGGGGGGTAGTGTTACGGTGACACCTAGAATAGAATAGAATAAGTTAATTTCATTAATTGTTCAGTTACATTTATAATGTATACTCAACATTTAGGCGTATTTCTATACTAACATATTTGCTGCGCATTTAGGATTATTCTAGAAACAAATATTTTGGTATATAAAGGCGCGCGTTGACGTGGAATGCTGAGTATTATTTTAAACGTGATACAGTGAAGGTTAAATAGAAAGATTATTAAAGTGATTATTAAAGCGATTATTAAAGTGATAATTAAAAAGTGTGTTAAAGTGTAATAATTAATTGTGAATTTCGTGTTGTATAATAAATTGTGTTGTGTAAATAAATTGTGTGAGCTAAAAATTTGAAGCAGTGTATTTATTCACAATCCAGTGATTCGAACCTTGATTGACAAGGCAAAATCGTAACAATACGGTATCGTACATTACGGTGTATTTATATACGAACGACACGATTATTAGCACTGATGAGACATAAAATACCCATTTTCAATTAAATTTGATAATCAAGACTACGATCTTTGATTGCTAAAGAGAAATTTCTTCAATATAAATATCCAGACAGAACTCTGTCTAAAAATCAAATAAACACAAATTTAAACATTATATCGAGTTTTTATGTTTCTAAATTGCCGAAAGTCATTTTAATTGGTATAAATATATTCCTTAAATTATTAATAAGTTAGTTTAATTAATAAAAGTAACGAAAAAATTATACATCGAAGAATTTTGCGTTGAAAACAATCAATGTTTTCATGTCGCTGTCAAAATAAGTATCCCAAGTATAACAAGATTCGACTTTTTTGTCATATTTCGAAGTAAAAACTTATATTTAGTTTCGACTTTGACATAGTTTTGCTTTCGACTTAGAATAACCCTCTAAACTTGGCGAATCGAAAACGAATCGCAAGTGAGGAAATTTATATATGAAACACTTCGCAAACGCATCGTCTTAGCGAGTCAAAAGCGATTCGTTAGTATTTCGTTTGGCGTATGAAAATTAAAATGAAAGTGAACTGATTTGTATGTATTAGTAGTTTGCATTTCTCTTCATATTCGATTCATTTACGAAACGTTTTGGAATCAGGAACGAAAAGCAGTTGATATTGTTACGGTGACACCTAGAATAGAATAGAATAAGTTAATTTCATTAATTGTTCAATTACATTTATAATTTATAAACAACATTTAGGCGTCATTTCTTTACTAACATATTTGCTGCGCATTTAGGATTATTCTAGAAACAAATATTTTGGTATATAAAGGCGCGCGTTGACGTGGAATGCTGAGTATTATTTTAAACGTGATACAGTGAAGGTTAAATAGAAAGATTATTAAAGTGATTATTAAACCGGTTATTAAAGTGATAATTAAAAAGTGTGTTATAAGTGTAATAATTAATTGTGAATTTTGTGTTGTATAATAAATTGTGTTGTGTAAATAAATTGTGTGAGTTCAAATTTGAAGCAGTGTATTTATTCACAATCCAGTGATTCGAACCTTGATTGACAAGGCAAAATCGTAACAATATTTTTACAAATACACTGATTCAAATTTGAACTCACACAATTTATTTACACAACACAATTTATTATACAACACAAAATTCACAATTAATTATTATAATTATAACACACTTTTTAATTATCACTTTAATAATCGCTTTAATAATCACTTTAATAATCTTTCTATTTAACCTTCACTGTATCACGTTTAAAATAATACTCAGCATTCCACGTCAACGCGCGCCTTTATATACCAAAATATTTGTTTCTAGAATAATCCTAAATGCGCAGCAAATATGTTAGTATAAAATGACGCCTAAATGTTGTTTATAAATTATAAATGTAATTGAACAATTAATGAAATTAACTTATTCTATTCTATTCTAGGTGTCACCGTAACACTACCCCCCACCTAAGCCTGTTCGTCCCGAACAGGATCCAGATCACATCCTCTGTAGAGCGCCAAACGCTCCAAATGCATCACCTTTGGTTTACCTTTCCGTCCTTTCTGTATGCGATAAACCACGTCGTTCAACCTTTTAATGACAGTGTAAGGGCCTTCCCATGTTGGTTGCAACTTCGGTGATAATCCCTTCTGCCGTTGCGGGTTTTGAAGCCATACCAATTGCCCTTCCTCGAAGCCTTGATTGTTTGCTCGTATGTCATATCGAGCTTTCATTCGATCACTTGTTATCCGAATTTTCTCCCGTACAAATTGATGTATTTCATTGAGTTCCTCTTTCATTCGGTCGACATAATCCTGTCCGCATAGAGCTGCTGATGGAACAGCCCCAAATTTTAAATCTCCCGGTAATCGCAGATTGTTCCCAAATATGGTTTTAGCTGGTGTCACTCCTGTTGTGTCATGTACCGCTGATCGGTAGGCCATCAGGAACATCGGTATATGTCGATCCCAGTTACGTTGGTTCCTTTCCACAACCTTTGCTAGATATTCCTCCAATGTACCATTGAATCTTTCCACCATACCGTCCGACTGTGGGTGTAAAGGCGTCGTTCTCGTTTTATTGATTCCAAGCATCTGACATATCTCCTGAAATACCACCGATTCGAAATTTCTTCCTTGATCCGTGTGAATTTCCATCGGTACACCAAATCTGCTAATCCAATTGTTGACCACGGCATCAGCTATTGTAGTTGTCTCCTGATTGGGTATGGGGTACACTTCCGGCCATTTGCTGAAATAATCCATTATTACTAGCACATATTTATTTCCGCTCTCGGTGGTCGGAAATGGCCCCGCCACGTCCATTGCAATTCTCTCAAATGGTGCCCCAACATTATATTGTTTCATGGTTCCACGGCTTTTTCGTGCTGGTCCCTTTACTGCCGCACATTGGTCACATCTTCGACACCATTCTACTACTGACTGTCTACATCCGGACCAGTAGAAACGTTGTCGAATTTTGGCCAATGTTTTATTAATCCCTAGGTGACCTCCACTTGCTCCTCCATGATACTCCTTGAGGATTTCCGCTATCCGATCTTTTGGCACCACTACCAACAATTGTTTTACTTTACCATCCGTGCTTTCCCACTTTCGTTTTAAACATCCATTTTCTATGTGGAGGCTATCCCATTGAGCCCAATATGCTTTTACAATGGGAGTTTTGTCAGCTATCTCACTCCATGTGGGACGGTGTTGCTTTTCCTTATGTTCCATGATGAATGACAGGTCAGCATCCCGTAATTGCTCCTTCTTGATCATTTCATCAGTCCATTCCTCATCAGGTAGCACTTGCATAAGTCGAATATCGATGATGTTTTCCTTACCCTCCACACGCCCACAATGCTTGCATTCCACGGGACATGGCCTTCTTGATAATGCGTCGGCATTTCCATGTGCGGTTCCCTTCCGATGTTCAATTTGGAAATCGTAGCTTTGCAAACGTTCGATCCAACGTGCTACTTGTCCCTCTGGATTTTTGAATTGTAACAACCAGCGCAAAGCTCCATGATCCGTCCGTAGAAGAAATTTTTGGCCATAGAGATACTTATGGAAGTGCTTAACACATTCCACTATAGCCAACAACTCTTTCCGTGTAACACAATAATTCCGTTCCGGTTTTGATAACATCTTGGAGTAATATGCAATAACTCGCTCCTCACCAATTGTTGCCTGTGATAATACTCCTCCTATACCATCATTACTTGCATCGGTGTCCAAAATGAATTTAACGTTGGGTATAGGGTATGCGAGGATTGGTGCTTTGCATAATCGATTTCTTAGTTCCACAAATGCCTCTTCCTGTTCAT
Source organism: Nephrotoma appendiculata (assembly GCA_947310385.1). NCBI lineage: Eukaryota > Metazoa > Arthropoda > Insecta > Diptera > Tipulidae > Nephrotoma > Nephrotoma appendiculata. The sequence continues at coordinate 217,227,910 of OX371224.1, read as the reverse complement.
CCTTCCATTCGAATGCCTTGTTCTTCCTGGTTAACTCGTGTAAACTCTTTGCAATATTGGCGAATCCTGGCACGAATCGTCTATAATACGTACACAATCCAAGGAAGCTCCGTAATTCATGTAAGTTTTTAGGTCGTGGCCATTCCTTCACTGCTGCGATCTTGTCTTCATCGGTATGGATTCCATTGGTTGTTACCTTATGACCCAAATATTTTACTTCCGTTCTAAATAGTTTGCATTTCTTTAGGCTTAGCTTCAATCCGGCCGCTTGTATCCGATCCAAAACCTCCGCCAAATTCCTTAAATGCTCGTCGAAATCCTTGCCCATAACGATGATGTCATCCAAATATACGAGGCACGTCCTCCAATGTAATCCCTTTAGCACGCGCTCCATTAGCCGTTCAAAAGTCGCGGAGTGTTACATAATCCGAATGGCATAACGTTAAATTGCCATAATCCGTTACCCACACTGAATGCCGTTTTCTCGCGATCTTCCTCCTGGACTTCCACTTGCCAATAGCCGCTTTGCAGATCTAATGTTGAAAATATTCGAGCTCCCGATAATGTGTCTAACGTGTCATCGATCCTTGGCAATGGGTAACTATCCCTTTTCGTCACAGCATTTAATTTTCGGTAATCCACGCAGAATCTCATGCTACCATCCTTTTTCTCGACTAACACCACTGGTGAACTCCATGGACTGCTTGATGTTTCGATTACCCCTGCTGCTTGCATATCTTTTACCATTTGATCCACTTCTCCTTGCTTTGCCAAAGGTAATCTCCTGGGTGGTTGGCGAATCGGCATTTCTGCTCCTGTATCTATTCGATGTTTTACCATTGTAGTTCTCCCATTATTGTCCGGTGTACTGCAGAATATTGGCATGTACCGCTCGAGCAATTGTTTTGCCATATTTTTCTGTTCGTTGGTAAGATCTTCGGTCCATTTCTCCATGAATTGTTCTACAACTTCTTTCTGCCCTTGCGAGTTACTCGTATTAATCGGATTTTTCTGCTCGCACTTCACTATCGCAGATATTTCTTCACATTTTCCGATTATTGTCCCTTTCTTGATGGTTTTCGTCTTATCCGAGAGATTTAGAGTCCTAATTGGTACTCTATTATCGCTGTCTGGTTTCACCAAAACTTTCCCGATCATAATTTTCCTGGCTCCGCTCTCCGCTTCATTGGCTTCCACAACCCACAACCTGGGTGACCCAGAATCTCCATCCAATCTTGCCCATACTATTGTTTCCGAGTTCGGTGGCAGCTTCTCCCGATGATCCATTATAATTTGCCTGGTCGTTTCTCCTATAGCGCTAACGTGAAGTCGCAACTCGATATTATCGTAGGTTACCCCGTCCAACATCCACCACGAAGCCATTCGTTCTCATAAAGTCCATCCCCAAGATGACTTCGTCTACAATATCTGCAACCAGCACCTTGTGTTGAAAGTTATTTCGCCCAATCCTTATTTTTACGACCTTTTTCCCTTTTATTGCTGAATTTTCTCCAGTCGCCGTTCGTAACTTCATTCCATTAGCTGGTTCCATAATTCCATCGATAATATCCTCACGAACAATCGTATGAGTTGCTCCCGTATCCAGCGTGATCATGCATTTCTTCCCATCAATATCGGCTTCAATTGTTAAGCTATCACCGCTCCTTGCTATTCTCGAAACATGGATGGAGGTTATGGGGCAATCGGTTGTGGGAGTCAGCTTCTGCCCCTGCAAACTGACTCTTTTTAGTTTAACGACTCCGCTGCCGTCTGTCTCTCCTTCCTGGATTCTATCTGCTCCTCGTTTGATCTACGCTTCATAGGAGATGGCGACCTTGCTCGTTTCTTCTTAACCTCCCAACAGTCCCGTGAGATGTGACCCATTCTATCACATACCCAGCATTTAATCCTGCCACTTCCATCTCTGAAGCTTGGAGTAGCCCGCACAGTGTCCATTCTGGAATCAATCTCCACTCGACGAATTTTCATTGCTGGTTTGATGATGGTTTGCGCAGTTTCGTTTGTTAACGCACAAGCGATGGTTTCCGTGAAAGTTGCCTTAGGTGACAACATCACCGCACTGCGCGTCTCAGGATCTCGAATACCGTCAATGAATGCATCTATTTTAATTCGCTCCATGTAATCGGCCGACATATTTGAATGTGCTAAATGCGCGAGCCGCTCAATTGCCGATGAAAATTCCTGAAGCGATTCTCCTCCTTTTTGGTATCGACCCTTCAATTCCATGCGATAGATTTCTCGTTTGTGGTCACTTCCGTATTTCCGATCTAACGCCTTCATGATTCCCGTATAAATGTTCCGTTCCTGCTCGGGAATGATTTGTAGTGTTTCTGCCGCTTCGCCTTTAAGAGCCACAATTAACGCTCCAACACGTTGTTCTTCATTCCATTGATTTTGCTTAATCGCCGTTTCGAATTGGAACTTAAAAATACTGAAGGATGTTGTGCCATCAAATGTTGGTGGTTTTATCTTAACTACGTTAACCGTCTGGATCACTTGATGTGTCGTTCCATTCGCCTTGACATCTTGGAACTCCTTCTCGAGACGTTGAAACTCTTCTTTAACATTTTGAATTTCTGCGTGTACTTCTGTTTGCAGTTTTTCCACTTTACCGTGTAGTGTAGATGATAACTCCACAAACCTCTCGTCTATTTTCTTTTGGCCAACTTCTATTTGGTTTTTAATGTCCGCTCCTTGTTGCTCCATTTGTACCATCTTCTGTTTCATTTCTTGGTTCGACAATTTCATTTGATGTTTAATGTCCACCCCTTTGTTCTCCATCTGCTGTTTCATTTGATGTTTAATGTGCGCCCCTTGTAGCTCCAACTGTTGTCCCATCATTTGATTCATAGCAGCCATCAGCTGCGATAAATCGAAACTTCCAGATGGGTTTTGTGCTGCTCCGACCACCGTTTGCACGTCCTTTTCTTTCTGGTCAACACTGATCTCATCCGGTTTTTCCTCCTCGAAATCATACTTGTCTGGATTTACACCTTCCTTCTCCATGGCCTCACGTAGTCGCTCCACCAAACTACCTTTTGTGCCTTCACTGGCCAAACCTCGTTGTTTCAGTTGCTCCTTTAATTGCGCAAGCTTTAATTCGTAAAGAATCATTTTTCTTATTATTCACAATCCCACCGCTGTCACCAATTGTTACGATTTTGCCTTGTCACTCAAGGTTCGAATCACTGGATTGTGAATAAATACACTGATTCAAATTTGAACTCACACAATTTATTTACACAACACAATTTATTATACAACACAAAATTCACAATTAATTATTATAATTATAACACACTTTTTAATTATCACTTTAATAATCGCTTTAATAATCACTTCAATAATCTTTCTATTTAACCTTCACTGTATCACGTTTAAAATAATACTCAGCATTCCACGTCAACGCGCGCCTTTATATACCAAAATATTTGTTTCTAGAATAATCCTAAATGCGCAGCAAATATGTTAGTATAGAAATGACGCCTTAATGTTTTTTATAAATTATAAATGTAATTGAACAATTAATGAAATTAACTTATTCTATTCTATTCTAGGTGTCACCGTAACAATATGAAAACGTATCACTACCGAACTACTTTTTATCACGTAGTTACTTCGAATATACTTACAATGACTTATAATGCACTACAATCTATTATATATTTAATAATTGATATTATGTACAATACTTTATCACTTTTAATATTATTATTGTTATGAATTACTAAATAATAATTAATATTCACTATTTTTATCACTGCACTTATTATTGTTATTAAATACGAACTATTTTTATTTTTTAAAAAGCAAAATGGCTACATAAGTAAAATAATATAAAAATTATATCCATATATAGCAAAAAACAACTTATATATGAACGTGGTAGTGTTGGTGTCATATAAAAAAATACGATTTACGTGCGTTTCGTTTTCGATTCGCTTTGGTGAGGCCTCGAAAATTTATTTAGAGGGAAGATAATATATGAAAAGTGTCGCGATTATTCGAAACTGGACGGAACTCAATAAATAGAATTGTATACATGTATGTGTGAACAATAACAACAAAAAACAATATGGCGGAAACGATCTTGTGCAACGACATATGTAAAAGGCTATAATTGAAAATACATTTTAGAGGAAAAAGATGGCGTCCAAATGCAAAGTAAAACAAAAAATTTAGGTTTAGAACAATTTTTGTGATTTTATTGTATAAAAAAATATATACATATATACACATAATTATATTATGTATAATTAATTTTTTAATTATTTTTTATTATTAAACAATGATTTGATGATATTATTCCTTGATTGTAATATTTAAAGTTTAAATATTTTCCATAAAGCTCATATCAAGTTTATTATTTCGCATTTGTTTTCCACTTAATAATTTAAAACTGAACTAGAAATTAATTAATTTATACAAAAAAAGTTTGAATAGATATAAAAATAAATTTTGGTGTAATTTTATTTAAATTAACGCACATCTTTAAATTTTTTTAAGAACATCACTTTTATAAAATTACCAAACTCATGTCGTGAACATGTAAAATAAATACGATACGTACTACGTGGCTCTATTTTGTTTCATCTTGTTATACTTGGGACAGTATACATATACGCACCAATACTAAAGTATTGATTCTTCGATTTTTTTCTAATATTTCGAAGGCAAATACGATAGCTCAATTTTGAGATTCGTCTTGTTATACTTGGGATGCAAACTCATTTCGAACGGGTTTGCTTACTTATTTAAGATGGCAGCGAATAACAGCGCATCCCCAATGCAAAAAACTTTTTCCTTTAACTTTTTCCTTTAACTTTTTCCTTATGAAGAGCATACCCAATGAATAGGGAAAAGTCAAAGTAAAGCTAACTTCATTTTACAAAATTATTTTTTGTTTACCTGTTATTTTATATTATTATATTATATATTATTTATTACTTTTTCACAGGACACAAAATACAACACTAATTGTTAAAATACAAATATGCATTCAATATTTTTTAATTTGTGACAAACAGAAAAACAACAACAACAACCAATTTTGCAAATGCGGTTTACTTCATTGTATGTCTCATAAGGAAAAAGTTAAAAGTTTGATAACATTTTTCATAAGGAAATCACCAACCTAACAAAAAAAAAATTTTTTTTTCTCAAAATTTTTTTCATACTTTTCTGTAAGGAAAAAGTTAAAGGAATTTCATTGGGGATGCAGTGTAAGTAAATAAGTTTGATATAAGTATTCGTTTCGAAAAGGGCCTTAAATGTTGGCTTATTTGCTTATATCCCTTTAGTGATTTACTAACACAATTGTGCGGGTAGGGCAAAAGTACCAGGCTAAAAATTTAGTTTTGTATGTTTTTTGAGCCAACTTACACATTTGTGAATTCCTTTTTAACTTATTTTCGTCCGAAAAAAAACACTATATCTATACACATAATTGTGTTGGTTTTACTTCAAATAAAGCGAAATGTTTTATCAACAACGCCATTACATACTATGGTTTTTCACTCACACATTTGTGTGGGTTGGACTAAAACTGAGTCAAATTTTTTGTTTTCTTGGTTGATAAAGGGATATAATGATACAAAATCATAGTTTGATTATAAATATAGGTATTTCCATTAAAAGAAATTAAGTATTTTATAATTATACAAATTGAAAAATATAGATTTAAAGAAATTATATTGAATGAAGTTGCTGTCGCGGCATAAATAGGTTCCACACCCAGCAGCTTTTATTTGCTGCATTTGTTTCTTGTTTTCATTGACAATTTGATAAAATAAATTTGAGTCGAAACTCGTAAGTCGAGCTCGTAATGCTTACATAATTCGCCCCCTGATTTATGTCAATACTGACCATCATTATTAATTTTATCCCATTACACAATACCAAGTAGTATTGTCATTAATATTGATTGTGTAATGGTAGATTAAAAACTATTCCAATTTGGAATTACATATGTGGGATTGTTGTAAATTTACCAAAGAAAGACGACATAGAAGAAAGGATCACGACTAAAGAAGTCGTCGTCAGCATCTGCTGCTGTCAAATTGTAATTTAAATATATCCACTATCTAGTGCTGATATATTACACATTTATAAAAATGGTAGAATTATAAATATACTTTAAAATACATACTTTTATTCTTTTAAATTTTAATTACAGTATTCATTGCTTTACAAACAAGAAAGTGCGCATGAAGAAAGCATATGGTCCTGCAGCTGGGGTAGGACTAAAGTGGAAAGAAATAAAAACGATTCAAATGAAGATCCAGACGCTTCCAAAGATTCGAAGTCTAGTGATTCTGAAGAAATTATAGAATATCATGACTTTGTGGTGACCGGAGGGCTTGATGATTTCGTAAAAATATGGGATGTAAAAGAAGAAGCTCTGATACTCCGGCATTCCATGGCAGGCCACTCGCTAGGCGTGGTTTCAGTTGCAGTGAGTTCAGATGGGAAAAGTATGATTTGACTTGAATTTTTATACTTGTATATTACATTTCTCGTTTCTTTGCAGCAATTGCCAGTAGCTCGTTAGATTCGGGTTTGTGTTTTTGGAAATCTGAAACCGGGCAACTGATAAACCAAATGGCTAATGGCCCAGTTGATTTGTGGACTGTGGCTTTTTCTCCTTGTGATAAGTTTGTTATCTCAGGATCACATGAAGGAAAAATATCTTTATATAATTCTGAAACAGGCAAGCCTGAGCAAGTTTTAGATGCTCAAAATGGGAAATTTACTTTAAGTATCGCATACAGCCCGGACGGTAAATATATTGCTAGTGGTGCTATCGATGGTATTATTAGTATTTTTGACGTGGCTGCTGGAAAAGTTGTTCAAACACTTGAAGGTCATGCTATGTCCGTGAGAAGTCTGTGTTTCTCACCGGATTCTCAAATGCTTCTTACTGCTTCTGATGATGGGCATATGAAGCTTTACGATGTGTAAGTAATACATAGTTTCTGTTTTGTAGATTTTAAATATTTTCAATTTTAGAGCGCATTCAGACGTCGTCGGCACGCTTTCGGGACACGCTTCATGGGTGCTCTCAGTTTCGTTCTCAGAAGATGGTAAACGGTTTACTTCATCGTCCAGTGACAAATCAGTAAAAATTTGGGACGTAGCAGAGCGGAAATGCCTGTTTAATTTTAATGAACACACCGATCAAGTATGGGGCGTTAAATATGGCCCCGATAGCAATAAAGTTGTATCTGTTTCCGAAGATAAAAGCATTAATTTATACGATTGTCCTACTTATGTTCTTTAATAATTAAAAATCATTTAATAAGTTGCATTTTACTAATTTCTCATATATGTTGCGTTTATTTCTGATCACCTTGCGACAAATACTGTTTTGATAAACTTGGTTCCATAAGCAATTGACCTTTATCATTCTTATTGGGAATATGAATATGAAACGTCTTGAAAAATTTTAATAAATCATCTAAAATTAATTTTCTGTCAGTATGATTTTAAAATATTTATTGCACAAGTTAATTGAACTAACCTACATAAGATTCCTTTAATTTGTACTGATTTGCTATGCGGTTAGCTGACCATTCATTAGGGTTGGCCTGATGATCCGTCAAAAATTGCATAACCTGCCGGAGCGTACATTTACCCATTGCTACCTTTAACGGTTCTGGTTCTTTAAATCCATATTCAAAGTCATCTGGTGCATTACGATTAAGTGGCAATGGTTTAATAGGTTCGGTAGCGGTTTTCTCCAAGGGGTTATCGAGGCGTTCAACATACACTTGCTTTAATCTGTCATCTAACGTCTGGTCCTTTTTACTTAATTCATTAACTAAATTTGGATACACTGAAATGATTCAATACAATTTTATGTTTTTAGTAGTCTCTAAAAATAATAAATTTCATACTGGTGATGATCCGATCCATATCTTTTACATTTGATGGATATTTGGGGGCCATTACGGGTTTGGATTTAGAAATTATTCTTTGAGCCCGATTTTCTATATTAATGCGATTTAATTTGCGCGAAGCGATTGAGAGAACTTTTCCCATAATTTTAAATATTTCACATAAATCAAATTAATTATAATTTTAAATAGTTGTGGTTCCAAGCTATTTTTATCGTAATAAGTGAATCTGATGAATGTCTAAAATATTATACCATTTTTCTAATATTGAATGCCCTCCAGGCGCAAAAATGTATACACTAAAAATGTGCGGTTTACGAACAGTTTACGCACGTTAATTTTGATTCCACACTACTACACCTATACTTAATTTTTATTATCACATATTCCCTCCAGGCCAGGCGTAACATTAACGTACGGTTTACGAAGACTAAGCTCTACTAAAGTATTCGCAAACGTTACGCAAAAACGGTACGGATGTGGTACGTAAAGTATATTTTTGTCACATGAGAAGTGAAACAAATTAGCGAAGACTTTTCTATGTGTTAGTGTCTATAAACTGTTCATAATGTGTACGACAAAAACGTAACATTTATGAGCCGTATTTGCGTATCTTTGGCGAGTCACTTGCGCGTGACTTTTACGCTCGGTTTAATTCGTCGAAACTACTTTATTGTCAAATAAAAAACCAATAATATTTTCATCTTGTATTTATTTAAATAAAATCTATCTTAATTAATAAAATATAATAATAAAATTAATTTCAAAAGGACTTTTAATTATGCCGCATAAAGTAATTATACTTAATTTTAATTCACAAATATTTTATCACATATTAAAAAACTCGCATATAATCCAAATGACTATTCATACCTGAAACACAAAAAAGCTAATTACAAATTTAAAGCATGAAGCTACACATTTTTTCTTACCTAATCGGAATGCTCTTACTGGGGCATCACAAATGAACGCCCTTATTTTAAGGCAAAAGTTCGACCAACAATATATTATGATCAATCACGAATAAATTTATTGCACCCAAAAACTTAAACTACGACTCTTTAAAATATAAAATATACAAAGAAAGCAAAATATACTGTAATATGTGATAATAAAAATTAAGTATAGGTGTAGTAGTGTGGTATCAAAATTAACGTGCGTAAACTGTTCGTAAACCGCACATTTTTAGTGTATACATTTTTGCGCCTGGAGGGTTACAGTATATTTTGCTTTCTTTGTATGTTTTATAGAGTTTTATAGTTGTTTTTGTGTGCATTAAATTTATTCGTGATTGATCATATTATATTGTTGGTCGAACTTTTGCCTTAAAATAAAGACGTTCATTTGTGTTGCCCCAGTAAGAGCATTCCTATTAGGTAAGAAAAATTGTGTAGCTTCATGCTTTAAATTTGTAATTAGCTTTTTTTGTGTTTCAGGTATGAATAGTCATTTGGGATAATACAGCTAGTAGACTAAATGTACGATAAATTGCTATTTAGAACATAGAATTTAATAATATGCGAGTTGTTTGATGTGATAAAATATTTCTGAATTAAAATTAAGTATAATTACTTTATGCGGCAGAATTAAAAGTCCTTATGAAATTAATTTTATTATTATATTATATTAAATAAGATAGATTTTATTTAAATAAATACAAGATGAAAATATTATTGGTTTTTTATTTGAAAAGTAATTCCGACGAATTAAACCGAGCGTAAAAGTCACGCGCAGGTGACTCGCCAAAGATACGCAAATACGGCTCATAAATGTTACGTTTTTGTCGTACACATTATGAACAATTTATAGACACTAACACATAGAAAATTCTTCGCTAATTTGTTTCACTTCTCATGTGACAAAAATATACTTTACGTACCACATGCGTACCGTTTATGCGTAACGTTTGCGAATACTTTAGTAGAGCTAAGTCTTCGTAAACCGTACGTTAATGTTACGCCTGGCCTGGAGGGTGAATATAAGCAGCTGTCAAATGAGTCAAATTCGGAGGGAGTGCGTTCACGAGATTTACATCATAACAACTGTCATTGTAGAAATACTAGTTAACGTTAAGTTAGTTTAATGCTTCTATTACACCAAGAAAAATGTACTGTCAGTAAAAAATACTGAAAAACCAAAAAAAGAAAACATGATATAAAATTGCATTGAAGTGAAGAAGACAAATGTTTTTTTGTTGTTATAGCAAGATTTTATAGCTAAATTTGGACAGATACAAAACAAAAAACATAACCAAACAAATTTATTTTTGATGTGGTTTTATGTTTTAATGTGGAAAACTTTCTTATTTTATTACACAAAAGTTTATACGAGATTTTAAAAAATGTACCAACTATATACTCAAAACAGTTAATTAAAAGAAATTTTATTTTAATTAAAACAAACTAAATTGTTAATTATGTTTAATTTTTAATCGATTTAAAATTTTTGTCCACTGTTTTTGCTCACTTTGAAAAATAATATAATCAAAAATGACAGAAAAGAGCGTTATACCATAATTAACTATAAAAAATTTGATGATACATGTGTGTACAATACATATTTTTTAAAATTATTATGGCAACATCACAAACACATACACAAATATTTTGTCAGTAAATTTTACTGATTTTGTTTTTTGTTTCATTCTAGTATAAAGAATATCTATATTTTTATCTCGTTTCGTTTTTACTGACAGTAAAACTTTTTTGGTGTAATAGAGGCATAATACTAGTAGTGAACTATGAGATTGTCCCAAGTGTCAAAACATTGCTAAAAACATAACCACAGAATTAAGATAAATAAATTTATTGTTAAAACTGAGATTGCAGTAAAATTTGTTAGATTTGCGTAGACAAAATAAATGATGAATTTTCTGACACTGGAATGTTTTATTGTGGTACGAAGGAGTTTGTTGTGAATTTTCAATATAAATTTCAAACGGAGTAGCAATTCTGGGGCAGATTCTATTAAATGATTATTTTGAATTGCAATATTTTTAAAAAATTAATAATTTTTAATTAGATTAATATCGAGGGAATCGAAACTGGAGACTAACTGTAAAATATTATTTTTCAGACATTACCCGCCAGTCGTATAGCTCATTTACCACCTGTGCCCGATGAAGACGACAAGATCGAGTCATGTCGTTCGTTTGCCCAAGATGTTCTAAACAAGACATTAAACTTAAATGTTGAGTTTAAATTTGCTGCTTTGGCCTACGCTACGCTATCCGATCCTGCCACTAATGTCGATGTCTGCAAAGCACTTATTACAGATAATCCGTGCTGAGAGACGACGTGACCACAAATTCGCCAAACCGATAAGACCGAGCGGCCTTTATAAAATACAAGACTAGAATAAAAATTTTTAGGATGAAACACACCAAGAGCAGCGCAACATATTCCAAACAATCTACACTACTGGCTGCGTATGGGTGTGCACATCAAGCAGCGCAGCGGATTGTTTTGTTTTAGTAGTAAAATTGAATTGTGTAAATTTTATCAAGGTTATGAGTAGCAGCAAAGAGAAGCAAATAAAAGGACTAGACACACCAAGCGTCGACGGCGAGCGACCAATTAAAATATCCATTAATTTATTTATATATTGTATAGAACCGATAGTATAAACAATTATATACCAATTATTTATAAAAACATTACAAATTTGGGATTTTTAATAGAAACATTGTGATTTTAAGAAATTTTATCGAATGAAGTTACATCCGCCGCCGCGAAATTATGTCCCACATCAAACTGCCGAAAAAAAAGGTCCATCGCCGCCGAACATAACCTAAAAATAATCATACTGCAATTGTGGTCCATAGATTTCGCATTCGTCATTCACGTATGCACTCATATTATTTACCAATATTAAAGACTAATAAAACAACAGTCTAAAATTCTCAAAATTATCCAAAACAAAAAAGACACCGCGCCGCTCTTCGTGTGAATGAATATGCGCGTCGAGTTGTATGGAACATTTGGAATTTGATGCGCCGCGCTTGGTGTGTTCCCTCTAAATAAATGTTCGAGGTCTCACCAAAGCGAATCGAAAACGAAACGCACGTAAATCGTATTTTTTTATATGACACCAACACTACCACGTTCATATATAAGTTGTTTTTTGCTATATATGTATATATAATTTTTATATTCTTTTACTTATGTAGTAATTTTGCTTTTTAAAAAATAAAAATAATTCGTGTTTAATAACAATAATAAGAGTACAGTGATACAAATAGTGAATATTAATTATTATATAGTAATTCATAACAATAATAATATTAAAAGTGATAACGTATTGTACATAATATCAATTATTAAATATATAATAGATTGTAGTACATTATAAGTCATTGTAAGTATATTCGAAGTAACTGCGTGATAAAAAGTAGTTCGGTAGTGATCCGTTTTCATATCACCTGCATTTCGTTTCTGATTCCAAAACGTTTCGTAAATGAATCGAATATGAAGAGAAATGCGAACTACTAATACATACAAATCTGTTCGCTTTCATTTTAATTTTCATACGCCAAACGAAATACTAACAAATCGCTTTCGCATCGCTAAGGCAATACGTTTGCGAAGTGTTTCATATATAAATTTGCTCGCTTGCGATTCGTTTTCGATTCGCCAAGTTTAGAGGGTTTGTCCTAAAAGCTGGAGTATGTTCACGAGATTTACATTGTTAAGGTCGAGGCACATAGTTTCCGTTCCGTTCCGACCTTTAAGTTGAATATGTCAAAATATATGGAAAACCGAAAACATGCTCACAATGTCAAGTTTAAGGTGGAACGGAACCGAAACAGTTGATCAAATTTCAATAAAAACTTAAACAATAACCTCAAATTATTTATTTTGGCGTTTATTGTTATCGTTTTTTTGTCATTGTGTATATCTTCACTCATTATTAAAACAATTCATATGATATTATAAATAATTGATTGAATTGAAACAATATTGTGAGAAATAAAAAAAATCGATTTAGCAAACAACATAAAAACAACTAAAAATGAAACGAAAGTTATATGCGTGCGAATTTATAAAAATTTATTGAAAACGATACGAATCGGAACGGAACGAAAACTATGTGCCTCAACCTTTACAATATCGTAAATGATGAGCTCATCAATAAATGATGAGCTTTCTGACTCTCTCTCTCTCCCTCTCCCCTCTCTCTCTCTCTCCCTCTCCCTCTCTCTCTCTCTCTCTCTCTCTCTCTAGCATCCCATGAAGGGATTTTGCCGCCCGCACTATGGTCCTCCATCCGTCTCGGTCCATCGCTCTCGTCCTCCAATTTCGACATCCTAATACGAGTAAGTCTTGTTCGACGTCGTCACGCCAGCGCAGTCGGGGTCTTCCTCTACGACGTACTCCGGCTGGTTGTTGATCGAACACTTTGTGAATCATTCGTTGTTGTGGGGACCTTGTAACGTGGCCGAGCCATCTCACTCGATTAGATTTGATGAAGCCGATAATATCGCTACCTCCGAGAAGTTGCTTTATTTTGTGGTTCATGCGAATCCGATATTCATTGTTCGCAACTTTAATAGGACCAAAAATTGAACGGATGACCTTCCTTTCGAAGGTAGATAATAATCTACAGTCGTTAGAGATCATGGTCCAGCTCTCGCTTCCAAAAGTCAGCACAGGTCTTATGAGTGCTTTATAAAGTGCGAGCTTGCACGACTGCGATAGGTGTTTAGATCGCAATAATTTTGATTGGGCGTAGAAAACTCGTTGTCCGGCAACGATTCGGGCTTTTATTTCTGCCTGCATATCATTCAAGGATGTTATAAGTGACCCGAGGTATTTAAAATTTTCGACGCTATCAAAGTTATGGTCGCCAATTTCGAGATTTGCCATGGCGATGTTCCTGGGTGTTGTTAAGAATTTCGTTTTTGTACTGTTCACCTCCAAACCAAGTCTTCTTGTGCAGTGATTAAGCGGTACGAAACTGTCCTTGATGTCGCTAGCTCTTCGGCCAAGAAGCACGATATCATCTGCACATCCAAGAATTTGGCCTGATTTATTGAATATACAGCGCGAAGTTTCAATGTTGCTTTTCCTCACTACGTAAAGTGCTAAATTGAACAGCACAGGCGCGAGTACATCTCCCTGTCGAACACTAGATGTTATTTGAAAAGAGTCTGACACAGATCCTTCAATTATAATTCTACATGCAGATCCAGACGTTGTTAATTTACACAGAGAAACAAGTTTCTCTGGAATACCTAGGCATATGAGCGCGGCCCAAAGGTTGTCGCGGTTTATACTGTCATATGCCTGCCGGAAGTCTATATATAGTTGATGAATTGTTATGTTGTACTCCCAACATTTTTCCAAGATCATCCTCATTGTAAAACACTGGTCAGTGGTCGATCGGTTGGTACGAAAGCCACATTGATAGTCGCCAATGATGTTTTCGGCGAAAGGGATGAGTCTGGCAAGTACAACATTAGCCAACACTTTGTAAGCAGTGTTCAATAGAGCTATGCCACGAAAGTTTTCACATTTAAGACGGTCGCCTTTTTTATGCAACGGACATATGAGCACGGTCTTCCAATTCTCCGGCAACTATTCTTCGTCCCAAATACATACGATGAGATCGTATAGACTTGTTGCAAGTATAGCGCCTCCGAGTTTAATTAATTCTGCGGAGATTCCATCGAGACCGGGTGCCTTACCGTTTTTCAATCGACTAATAGCTGCGTCTACTTCCTCCACTGTGGGATATTCGACAAAGACCTCTTCACCTGGAGGAGCTATTGCTCTAATGGGGCCATGGGGGTCACTTCGTCATTCCGATTTAGCAGACTTTGGAAGTAGGTTTGCCATACTGAGAGAACATCAGCCACGTTTGTTCTCAATTCTCCATTCCCGTCTTTGATGGCTGTACTTCTTGGGTGAAAGTCTTTAGTGAGATTCCTGGCACTAGCAAAACAGTCCCTTGAATTTCCTACTTCCGCTTGGAAGCTGATGTTTTCAATGTATGACCTCACATGATCGCGTTTCTTTTGTCGAAGGTGTTTAATCGTGGCTTTCCTAGCGCGTAAGTATTCTGCTTGAGTGCTTCTAGTATTGCGAGCCAACCATTTTTCACGAAGCTTTCGTTTATTTTCGACGACCAGGCGGCATTGATCATCGAACCAATCATTGCGGGATCTCGGCGGTCTTCTGCCGATAGTGTTTTGCGCTGCGGTGGTTATGGCTGACTGTATTTTATGCCACTGCTCCTGTATATTAGGAGGAGCTTCTTCGTTGTCGTTGGGCCGCTCTAAATAGTTAGTGACAGCTGATTGGTAACTTTGCAGTGACGCTTGGTCTTTTAGAGCATCGACATTCCATCGAACGGTTTTTTGTGCTTGTCTATTGAACGTAGATGACAGTTTGCACTTATATATAAATATGGCAAGCATATGACCGCTGTCCATGTCTACACCTCTGTAAGATCTAACGTGAGTTATGCTGGTGGAGTGTCTCTTACGCACGATGACGTGATCGATTTGGTTTCCGTTCTTCCATCATTCGATCTCCACGTTACTTTGTGAATTCTCTTATGTGGAAAAACGTACTTGATACAACTAAAGGATGAAACACACCAAGCAGCAGCAGCGAGCAGCGAATTTAAATATGCGCTTTTTCGTTTATCTAATGATGCAAAATCATAGTTTGAGTACAAATATAGATATTTCCATTAAAAGAAATCTAATAATCTGTAGTTTTAATAGAAAAATTTAAATTTAAAAAAAATATATTGAATGAAGTTGCATCTGTCGCGGCATCAATAGGTTCCACACTCGACAGCTAAAAAAAATTGCTCTTCACTGCTAGACATAACCTCAATAAAAGTGAAACGATTCGAGTTTGAATTTTTGTTGTGAACCGCGGTTTGATAAAAAAAAATCGAAAAACTCATAATTTAATTTTAAATCACGAAATAATGGACCCGGATGAAAATGAATGTGAAAATGAATACTCAAATATAGAATATTTGTATGATTCCGACGAAAATGATGATAATATAGATTTTGAGGATAAACTAATTTTATTAATACAACCAAAATTAATTATTTATGATTTAAAACAGAATGATTATCATAACAAACAAAAAAAAGACAAGGAATGGTCGGAAATAGCCAAAGGTTGTGGAAAAACTGGTAAGTTTATTAGATATAATATATAATTTGAATAGTAAACTAAATGTTTTTTAATTTTTTTAGTGGATGAATGTAAGTTTCGTTGGAAAACGTTGCGCGATACTTTCATGAGGAAAAGACGAAAAACTATAAGGTCTGGTTCCGCAAACACAAATAAAAAACCATGGCGTTGTTTCGAACCCCTACAATTTTTAATACCCACTCTTACCGAGGCTAAGTACTTCGTGTTAAATACTATTTCTAATTGTTTGCTTTTCTATTATTATAATTTTTCATTTTAGATCAACCAGTAATTACCATATGATCGATAATCAAAGGTCAGTAGAATCGGACAGCGATGACCTTGTGTTAAATTCACGAAAGCGTGTGAACTCATCCAATACAGGCACAAATTCTAATCTATCAAAAAGAGGCAGATTCGATATGGAAGAGGATATAATTTTAAATTTATTGGAAAACGAAGAAGAGGGTAGCAACACGAAATTTCTATTAAGTTTGGTTGAACCGCTAAACCGCCTAACACCACAATAAAACAATTTGGCAAGAATACGCTTCCAACAAACATTGTATGACCTAGAGTTTGGTAATGGAAAATGTTTTTGTTGATGTTAAAGTTTTTATTTTATGTTAAATGAATAAATATATATAATTTTAGTAAGTTATCTTAGTTTTAATTTATTATATGTGGTCATCTTGGTAATCCAATTTCCCTTCCTTTGTGAACCAGGTTGCTACTGCATCTCCAATAGCTATGGCCTGTTTAGGGTTATGAGAAGATCCTTCATTTGGTGATAATATTACATTACGCTCGGGAAGTTTCTGTTGATCTCGTATAATGTTGTGCAGGATGGTACATGTTTTTACAATGGTGTAGTGGCTACTTTTGGCTGAAGAATCATTCTCGATAGCAACAATCGAAAAGTTTGTGCTAAAATACCAAAAGCGTTTTCGATGGTACGTCGTGCGCGTGATAACCTAAAGAATTCAAAAAATTAGTAATGGCTAATTACTTGCACAAACTTTATTTACCTACAGTTAAAAATTTTTTATTTTTCCGTTAATTGTTTTCCTCCATACGGTCTTAACAAATTTGAGCGAAGCGGAAATGCTTCATCAGCTACAAGTGCGAGAGGAGTGCTTACAGTTGTGACTGGTAAATGCCGATCAGGAGGAAGTTACAATGCGGGATCTTTATTGAGCCAAGCTTTCCCAAAAGCACTAGAAGAAAAAATGCCTCCATCACTAGATGAGCCATATGCACCAATATCGACCATAGTAAATTTATACTGAGCATCGCAAACTGCCATTAAAACTATACTGAACGTTTTTCTATAATTATGAAACTTTGAACCAGTGTTTCGTGGTTTAAACAAATAAATGTGTTTGCCATCAAGCGCACCAGCACAATTTGGCATTTGCCACAATCGATGGAAGTCCGTTCTAATTTTGATCCATTCCTCAGTTGTTTCGGTGGCGGAAAAATTGGCTCTAGTTTTACGTTAATTACCTTACAAGTTTCCTTGATAATATTACGCACTGTGGTGGCACCCAGGCGAAAATTAATAGCCAATTTTCTAAATGATCCTCCATGTGCCAAAAATCTGAAATTATACATGAAATTATATATTATTAATCGTCAAATTACCAGAGTTCGTCAAGTTACAAAGTCTTACATTAAAGTTACACATAATTTTTCTTTTGGGGAAATACTTTGGCGATAATTTGTCCCGACACCCTGAAGATTAGTCTTCACCAAATTCAAAATTAAATTAAACACCTGAGGAGTCATACGAAATAGTTTATGAAATCTGAAATGTATAATACATATTTAGTTTACGACTAAGGATATTTTCGAGTTTCAAATAATAACTACCTGTCTGGAAATTTTTCGATTTTTTTACAAACAATATTATAATATCCTGTATTATCTCGTTCGATATTAAATGGATGGATCCAAAATTTCCTTTTATTTGTTTTGTATTTATATAAACATAAAAATGTCAAGAATATTAATTTACGGCGCTTGGTTACCATTATTGTTTAGTTGGTAAAAAAACGGACTTGACACAATTCAAATTTTTTGTTAAAACAAAAATAAAAAAACTGCTGTGTTGCTTGGTGTGCGCGCTTATATGCAGCCGGTAGTGTGGATTGTTTGGAATGTGTCACGCTGCTCTTGGTGTGTTTCATCCTTAAGTTGTACATTATTGCCAGGTTGGTGACGCGTTGGCCGTTGTTGTTGTGTAGGCTGTTAAAACCGATGTGCGATGTATTTTCTGCACTTCTACCGATTTTTGCATTAAAGTCGCCCACGATGATTGTCGTGGTGCGGTATGTTATTGATGACTTCCTCTTGTTCGACAAAGAATAGATCTTTGATGTCATCAGATTTATCTTCGGTGGGTGCATGTCGTGGTGCGGTATGTTATTGATGACTTCCTCTTGTTCGACAAAGAATAGATCTTTGATGTCATCAGATTTATCTTCGGTGGGTGCATGTACATTAACGATCGTGATGTTAAATTTATTAGTGTGAAGTCTGACCGTGCATATCCGCATGTTGATAGGGCAGAAATCGATGATATGGTGCTTCACGCGCCGATGAATGAGGAAGCCAACTCCAAATTCTCCTTCATTCTTATGGCCGCTCTAATGAAGAGTGTAACCATTGGTGGTGTCATTGATCCCACTCCCAGACCATCTAAGCTCTTGTAGTGCAAGTACGTCTAATGTGTAACTTTTTGCTTGGTTCGAAAGGTTCTGGAGATCTCCAGGTCTTAAGAGGCTAAGCACGTTCCATGTTCCCATTTTTAAAGCGTTGTCCGTGTACAATTTCCGAGGTCGAGTTTGTGATGAATCCGATATGGTAATCCGAGGCCTTTGATTAGGGTTTATAACTTTAATGGTTTTTATGAGGGCAGGTTGTTGGCCTGCCGCTCAACCCACTTATTACGTGTGTGGGTCACGTACTGGTGAGAATCTTAAGGCATCCAGTCCTACCTTGAACACATTTATATAGCGAGCCGCTTTATACAAGACGCCCGCTTCAGCCGCACCTAACCTGGAGAACAGACGCTGATTTGGTATTGGTTTTGAGGCGCCAATAACCCGCCCTGACATGTAGTGTCCTAAACAGGATTTAGTCTGCTCGTCTCCACTACACCGCCTGATTCATTTAGCGTTACCCAGGGAGCACCGCGAGGAGATATGAATCTCGGACTTCGCCCTCCAATTTTCTGACACTGCAATGTTTTATTGTGGTACGAAGGAGTTTGTTGTGAATTTTCAATATAAGTTTCAAACGGAGAAGCAATTCTGGGGCAGATGCTATTAATTATTATTTTGAATTACAATATTTTTAAAAAATTAATAATATTTAATTAGATTAATCTCGAGGGAATCGAAACTGGAGACTAACTTTAAATATTGTTTTTCAGATATTACCCGCCAGTCGTTTAGCTCATTTACCACCTGTCTTATCTAGAGGCAGCTGACAAAAAATCTCATGTCGCAGTTTAATACTGTGACATCACAGAAGATGATGCGGCATTCTTTCAAGATACTATTAGACTTCTTAAGATTCCTAACGATCTATTATGAACGTTTTATGATTTTGTAAAGTTTGATTTGCCTTACAAAAATTTTTCCAATTTTTTTTCTATAAAGTACGAATCGTAACTAAAAAATAAACCATGTACGAACTAATCATAGTATTATGGAGCATCAAAATAATCAGTGTATCCATAAAACACAAATTTATTTAAAATAAATATATTAAAAATTGAATTTTGTTCTTTAAATTATTTTTCAAACCTACACAATCATGTTGCTTTTGATAGCTACACCATTAAAATGACATTTGTAGAGGCAGTCTCGAGTTGGGTTGAGAATAACGTTTGTAACAATGTAGAGTTCGTGAACGAAAAAGGCACGTATTCATTGTTACAATGTAGTTTCATGAACGATTTTGAGCTGTCTTGTTAACAATATTAGCTGTGTTCCAATGGAGAAAGCAAACTACTCACAAGTACTTGTAACTACTCGCAGCTACCCATGCTCAAATGGTGGTGTAGATGTTGAAAGTAGTTACGCATAAATTTGACGGTAGGTATATTAGTTTCAAAAAATCTAACAGATGGCTTTGTGATGGTTTGATTATGTTGAAATGTCAGATTTATTACAATTTTTTGTTTGTTTATATTCGATTGATTGACAATAAGGGATTTTTGTGGAAAATTACTTATCAAATTGCAATAAAATTTGTAAAATTACAATTAGCTACTAATTATAATTATTAAATTGAACCAATTATAAATATCCTAATATATATATTTAAAATTATTAAACTGATGGAATTGATTCGACTATTAAAGCGGTGGATTTTTATAATAAATATATATAAATTAATTTTATTTACATTTTCACTATTAGAACCTCAATACTCCTCTTCCCTGCCAGCGTACGCACAGATTAAGGCTTTACCTTCATAGTATGTATGTCCAATTTTTGACATTATGTGTTACCAAATTGTCTGAAAATATTCAAACAAATTTGATTTTGTACAACAAAATATGTTGCTGTCATAATTATGCCCGTTCCTTTGGTTATCTACTCACAAGTACTTGTGAGTAGCAAATTGTTTCCATTGGAACACAGCTATTGTAACAATGTAAATCTCGTGAACGCACTCCTGCTGGGTGTGGAACGTATTGATGCCGCGACAGATGCAACTTCATTCAATATAATTTCTTTAAATTTAAATTTTTCAATTATAATTACAAAATACAGTTTTAGTGGACCGCCTTTTGTTTTTTTTACATCGGTATATCCCCGCAACTGATGTGCAAAAAAATTGGTCAAGCAATTATTTTATTTTACGCCTAGCGTTCTTGGCCGAGATTAGAGTGCAGATGTTTTATTGCCTGTAATTATTTTTTTTGAGTATAAATAGTGCATATTTTGTAAGATTAAGTTATTCTGTAAGTGATCCTAGTCAAATGAAGAATAAAGTGCAATTTTAATTAAAAAAATGGGAAAAGTTAGTAAGCAGTGTAAAAGCAATATGTTGATTTGGGCGCGAGAAAATTTAACCACGCGTGAAATAGCTGAAAGATTAAACATTCCTACAAGTACTGCCGCGTGGAATATTAAAAAATTGCGAGAGATGGGCAGTACACAAAGAAAGAAAGGCTCTGGAAGGCCCAGAAAGACAGCGGCAGTGGAAGATCGTTTCATAATATTACAATGTCGTCGGAACCGTTTTAAAACTTCATCGGACATACGTTGTAACGATTTATCGAGACACGTTATTACCAAAAATGTTTCCTGTGTGACCTGAAAAATGTTTCTTTGGTGACATGATCGATGATGATGGATGGGATTTATGATTGTTGATGGTTAATAAATACAACAAAACATTGTCATAATTAGTAGTATGTATTGTATAAAATAAAAACGGGTTGCCTCTTTCCCTCAAAAAAAAAAAAAAACTAAAACGAAGAGAGGATATAAAAGACAGTTCGATCGGATAGAGGGGGGTCAGTCGATAAATAATTTTGATAGCGATTACCAGTAATGGATATTTTTTCTTGTGTTTTGCAAAATTGTGGCGTATAATTAAAGATTTTTTGTGAAATTGTTTTTTTTGATTTGCCAAGTCGGAGGTTGATAGGTGAAGTTTGTATCTACCTAAACCGATGTGATTTATTTATAACGAAAATAATAACCTAAGCCAATTGTGTAAACTAACAATAATACGAAATAAAAACGGTTTTATTGTTGATTTAAGTGAAATTACGATTTTTTTTCCACACTTCTGGGTGAAAAAAACTGTTACTTATAAGACCGAAAATACTTAGCGGGTCTTTTAACACCACTCAATCATTTGGTTTATACGGACCAAACTAATAAGCGTATATAAGAAACTCTGCATGGATCGTCGGTATTCAGACAATCCATAAACCAACGTAAATTGGATAATCCCCCATTGTTTTGTTGGGCTGACTTAAAATTCCTCGACGTACTGGATGCAACGCAGCTAATAATGTAATCAAATCAATTTTGGAATAAGCAAGGTTGGCCGTGCAGCTACAACTGAAGACAACGTCAAAACGAATCATCAGTAAGTGACGAGATGGAATGAGTGCCGGTGTGATACCTGTTCCGGATAGGGATAAATAATTTGTAAGGTAAACTTTCATTTGTTGTATATTAGAAGTTTTTTTTTGTGGTATAAATTAAGAACAATTATTTTATTATCAGTAATCATAGAAACGACCTCGACTTTTAGGGTTAAAGTAACTTTATAAAAAAAAAAAAAAAAATTATATATTTCGGATTATTATATTGTATATGAACATTGTAAATGCGACATAATTTTGCAACCCGCTACGCGCGTACGCACTGAGTCGAGCGCGGCTGTCTTTTCTCCTTTTCCGCTGTTATAATTATAATGTTATTATTATTATTGGTAATTATGTCGGAGTAAATTTTTCCAAGTGCTAGTGATGTATTACCTAGAACAATCGCGTGTGCAGGTTATTTTATACCAGGTAACCGTAATCGGCTCAACATGGTAGACAGTGTTTCGGAAATTGCAACCCGGCCGCGACGAGCAACACCCGCCAATCCTAATACCTGGTATCCGAAACCAAGTGAGTCGTTACAAATGGCGCCCGAGCAGGGACCTGATGGGTCCACGTTGTTAGTTAACTGCTTTCTCTTTACAAGTCCGATTATCGGTAACTTCGATTTCCGGGTTGTCAAGTGAAATGTAGTGTATAATTACGGTTGACTTCAATTTTTTTTCTCTTTTCATTAACTTCAATTTACAATTTAGCGGTTCAAGTCAAGTTGGATTTTGTTAGCACTTATCCCGATTGACTTCTAGGTTAACTAGTTTCTCGTGAAAACGTTAATAATTCGCCGCGTTTGAACTGTTCGAATTTCATTTTCATAAACATTTATTTAAATTAGTTTCATTCATTCATTGGTTTCAGGCCATTCATCGCAAAACTATTGCTCATGTTTAAAAAAAAAAAAAAAATAAAATAAAAAAAAACTATTGATTGTTCGAGAATTTCGATTTCTAGATTTTTTTTAACATGAGTATAGCCATTCAATAACAAGATACTGTTTGAAATTTGAGACATAGATTTTCGACCTTGACAAGATGCGATTGATTTAAAACATTATTAAGCTAATAAGATAAACCTCGTGGCTGTAAGGTCAAACGTCACATGTCCTCCAGTATCGTACACAGTTTTGAAATACGCTTACAATTTTTTTTTATCGTCAACCGTTATCGTTTTTTCAATAGCACGCTGATTTTCTAGGTAGGCCATCACTAAACACAAATTAATTTCTCCCTAAATTCGTTACAAGAAAAATATATATATATAAAAGAAAAAAGGAGTTTATATCATATTTTTATAAAATTAAATGTTTGTGAGTACATATTAACATAATTTTTATATTAATTTTTTTATATCCTTGAAGTTTATAATAGTAATTAAGTTTTGAATTTTTTTCTTTTTGGTGAAAGTATTGGTTTTTTTGATTTAATTATTTTTTTTATCATATTTCTTAATAACTTTAATTAATTTCTATATCCAAAATTTTGCCAATTCAACTTTTCACGTAAAAGTTATTTAAGTTGATTTATTAATTATCCTGCGATCGTTCACATCATCATTGATCATATCCTCAAGTCGTTTTATTTAGTTTGGTTAGTGGTGACACTACGTATCTGGTTTTGCACGGTGAAATTGATTTTTTTTTCGCGTTACTGTGCGTACTAGTTTAAAACAACATCATGAATACTAAAGAAGACGATTACCAACCTTTGCTTGGTTTAACTGCTGACGAAATAAAGGTAGAATGTTCGATACGAGGCATAGATACTTCGGACGTTGGTCATAAATGTTTACTTCGGGAAGCGTTAAAAGAGGAACGTTCGAATCCATCAAGAGTACCTGGTCGAAGTCATGCAGATAATGCACAAAATGAGCTGGATGTCTGTAAAACACAAACCGCGTACCTTACCACCTTGTTGAATAAAGAGCCAGATGTCTTTCAACGTTTGACCGAAATAGCGAACCAAATTAGGCACTGGAGAGGTCGAGTTCAACGTCTGAAAGGATGCTTTCATCAGGACAATGAGGTAGATAAAACCTTAAATCACTTTCGGAGGTTAAAACAATTGCTAGAAGCTCGTCGAGAAGAATATACGCAGCTGCAACAGTCGGCTATCCCTGTTTCTACCAGTCCTACTCCGACGTACGTTGAGGATCCCATAAAATCTAAAATAGCGGCCCCTAAAATAACCCAGGGGGAAGGCGATCCCAAGTATTTATCTAAAAACCCAGACGCCTATGCAATCATCCAAACTACTACCTCACTTCCATTGGTTTTAACTGGATCTATTCCAAGTACTCAACCTACTATTACTACCTGGATTCAGAATCCAATGGTAACCAGATGTTCAACAAACGTTATTCCCTCATATACAACCCATTATCTAAATCCACCCGGGAACCCACATCTTTACCTCCCACCCAACACGCCTTATACTATCCCGTCACAGAATAATCTGGACCTAAAAGCAATACCTTTGTCAAATATGGCTCCGTATTCCAACTATGAAGCCCAACAATCATCTTTTTCTAATGTCAGTAGTGCCTATGTCGAACAAAATGCCATGCACCATGAAATGCCTAAACCATTTTCATACTACGAAAAGAACGATCCTAAATGGAAAATTAGCTTTTCGGGTCATCCCGATGGATTGGATGTTCAAGACTTTCTATTTCGTATAGAATTGTTAGCGAGCAAAGAAAATATAACGTTACACCGACTAGAAGCTTTTATGCCAAAATTATTAACACATGCCGCCGAAAAATGGTACTGGGTATTTGTACGTAAGTTTCCACACTCATCTTACTTTCAACTAAGACAAGCCCTTTTAGACAGGTTTAGTACGACAGAATCGGATCGGGCGTTACGACGAACGATTCAAAATAAAAAACAAGGAGATCGCGAGAATATTGGGGATTATATATTAGAGATGGAAACCCTTAACGGCCGTCTTATGCGACCTTTTTCAGAAATTGAACTGGTCGAAATAATTCGAGATAACATGAGAGTTGCGTATAAGGAGGTAACTTTGACGACTCCTTCATTTACTACCGATAGTCTCCGTATAATTTGCGAACAATACGAAAAGCTATGGAAACAAAAACAAAAACACGTTGCCTTTTCGGAGCGAAACCACAAATATGTTTACGAGGTAATTGAAGAAGTTAAAACAGAACCTTCAAGTGGGCTATTTCCCAGCAGTTCAACGTCTCCGAGACCACAACAGTTTTACCAAAACGAGGTTTATATTGATGCTATGCAAAGACCAAAACCTATGGGTAGAGGAAGCTCCGGAGAATCCCACTACATAGTCTGTTGGAACTGTCGCGATTTAGGGCATCGCTACCATGACTGTGCCTTGCCGCCGCAAGGAATATTTTGTTATGGTTGTGGTAAAAGCGATACGATCAAACCTCAGTGTCCTCAATGTACTAAATTTGTGACGGGAAACATTTATCCGGGCGTGAGCCGTTTGGGATCGACACGACCGGTACAACAGATCTCCCAACCAATACCATCAGGGAAAACGCTTTACCCGCAGACGGAAAATTCGCCATCGAACACCGAGCCGTCAGATCTACGGTAGTTCAAACCGACTTATCTTTCCCTTGTACGTCAGAGGACAAATTATTACTAAGTAAACGTTCGATCAATTACAAATTAAATAAACTTGCTCCTAATGATACGAACTGCTCTGACGTGAACATTACTAAATTCTCAACGCCTAAAAATAAAAGGCGACAGCGAGTTATTCGTTATTTTAAATTCCGTAAAGCTCTTAAACTAGCTTGTGACGAAACAATATTATCAAACCCAACTGACCCACGTCCATATATTACAGTAAACCTTTCTGGCCGAAATATTCGAGGTCTACTTGATAGTGGGGCTTCAATAAGTATTCTCGGACATGATTCTTTAAATCTCCTTAAAAACATAGGCTTAACATATAAGAAACTAACTTCTGAAGTCCGAACGGCGGATGGAACGAAGAATAAGATTATAGGCTATATTGAGACCCCCGTGACATATAACAATATCCATCACACCATTCGCTTCTATTTGGTTCCCACCTTGCACGGTCAAATGTATCTAGGAGTCGATTTCTGGAGTGCTTTTAACATCGCTCCTCATCTGATAGATTCCTTAGATGTTAGTTCCCTTGACGATATCCAGAAACACGTATTATCCCCACTACAACAACAAGAATTGGATCGAATAATCACCGATTACCCGTCTTTTGAACGTCATGGATTAGGTCACACATCCTTAATAGAGCATCAAATCGATGTCGGAAATTGTGCACCAATAAAACAACGCCACTACTCGGTATCCCCAGCTATTCAAGCACTAATTTACACGGAACTCGATCGAATGCTTGAAATGGGGGTCATTGAAGAGAGTTCCAGTGCTTGGTCGTCTCCAATAGTTTTAGTCAGAAAGCCGAATAAGGTTAGATTATGTTTAGATTCCAGGAAGGTCAATGCTGTGACGGTAAAGGACGCGTATCCCCTTCCGCTAATTAATGGTATACTTGGACGCCTAAACAATACGACAGTCATCTCCAGCATTGATCTCAAGGATGCCTTTTGGCAAATCCCCTTGGAAAAAAAGTCGCGAGATAAAACGGCCTTCACGGTGCCAGGACGCCCACTTTACCATTTCCGAGTCATGCCGTTTGGGCTTTGTAACTCTCCCCAGACGTTATGCCGATTAATGGATAAAGTGGTGCCGCATCCTTTACATACCAGAATTTTTGTATATCTCGACGACCTGCTCGTAACCTCATCGTCCATTTCTGAACATTTTGCTTTGTTGAAACTCGTGGGACAACGCCTAAAACAAGCGGGATTAACCATTAATATTTCGAAAAGTAAGTTCTTCATGAAAGAAGTCAAATATTTAGGATTTATTGTGGGCAACGGGGAACTAAAAACGGATCCGGGTAAGATTGAGGCAATATACAGTTTTCCAACACCGACCTCCCTTAAACAGACCCGACGGCTATTGGGAATGACCGGATGGTATCAACGGTTTATTCCGAACTATGCAGAAATTACCACTCCTATCACGAACCTTCTCAAGAAAAACGCTAAATTTACGTGGACTCGGGAAGCTCAACTGGCTTTAGAAAAACTAAAATACCTTCTCACATCGGCGCCCGTACTTGTCAACCCAGACTACTCGAAACCATTCTTCATTAGGTGTGATGCCTGTAAATCTGGTGTTGGCAGTGTATTATACCAAAAAGATGAAGAGGGCCATGAACGACCTATCACTTTTATGTCGAAAAAGTTAAACCAAGCCCAGTCAAATTATTCAACCACTGAGCTAGAGTGTTTAGCGGCCGTACTGTCAGTGAAGAAATTTCGTCCTTATATTGAGGGTTATCGTTTTACGATTATCACGGACCACTCCAGTCTTAAGTGGTTGATGTCTCAGTCCGACTTGAATGGAAGGTTAGCCCGCTGGAGTCTTAAGCTTCAAGCTTTTGATTTCGAGATTCAGCACCAGCGCGGTTCTCAAAATGTAGTACCTGATACTCTCTCACGTGTGTATAGCGAATCCACCTCGGCATTAATATCCGAAATAGATTTTGGAAGTGTGGCCTTCAACGATTCTGAATATGTACAACTACGAAATAAAGTATTGGGCGATCCGTCTCGCTATTCAGCGTTTAAGGTCAGAAATGACAGACTCTTTATTAAAGTTGGGGCAAAAATAGATCCCGGGTTAACCGATATTCCTGAGTGGAAAATATGGATACCGCAAAACATGGCGTATGACCTAATAAAACAAAGTCACGAGGAGCCCTTGTCAGCTCATGGTGGTGTGACCAAAACATTAGAGCGTATACGTCGCCTGTACTATTGGCCGGGCATGCGCAAACAAATCTATAATTTCGTTATTAACTGCCCTACGTGCAAAATATCAAAAAGCGCAAACACATTGTTAAAGCCTCCGTTAGGACAAACTGTTTTCGCGCAAAGACCATGGGAAAAAGTATACATCGACTTAATGGGCCCTTACCCTAGATCACGAGCGGGAAATTCGTTCATCTTAGTCATCCTTGACCAGTTCACCAAATTCGTATTGTTGAAGCCGCTCAGCGCCAGTACAACCAACAAAATCATCTCCTACTTGCGAAATGACGTTTTCCTGGTATTTGGGATTCCAGAACAAATTCACTCCGATAATGGATCTCAGTTCGTTAGTAAAGCCTTTTATCAATTGTTATCAGAGTTTAATGTCCAACACTGTAAAACTGCTCTTTATTCCCCTCAGGCGAACGCGTCTGAAAGGGTTAACAGGTCCGTGATAGCCGCAATTCGAGCCTATGTAAAATCTGACCATAAAACATGGGATGTGCATTTACCAGAAATAGCTTGTGCATTACGAACGGCCGTACATCAATCCACACAATATTCTCCATACTTTTTGCTGTTTGGTTACAATATGTTGACTGATGGAAAATCATACCACCTCTTGAGGGAAATGAAATCGTTGACAGAAGATGTGGAACCGGTGCCCATGAATGATCGGTTGTCTATCATACATACCTCGGTACTAAAGAATTTACGCGAAGCCTACAATTCCTACGCCAGAAAATACAATCTAAGAACTAGACCAATCTCTTACTCCCCTGGACAAGTCGTTTATGTACGTCAACATTCTCTTAGCGATGCATCTAAAAATTTCTGCTCAAAATTTGCTCCTAAATTTTGTAAAGCGGTTATCGTAGCAAAGGTTGGTAATGTCAATTATAAATGTAAGGACGAATCAGGAAAGCTTTTGGGAATCATTCATGCGAAAGATATCAAACTCTAAAGTACCGTAACGAAGAAAACTCAGTTTCGTCGCAATCCTTAGCATAATTTCGACGAATCTGCCCTGTAACGATTTATCGAGACACGTTATTACCAAAAATGTTTCCTGTGTGACCTGAAAAATGTTTCTTTGGTGACATGATCGATGATGATGGATGGGATTTATGATTGTTGATGGTTAATAAATACAACAAAACATTGTCATAATTAGTAGTATGTATTGTATAAAATAAAAACGGGTTGCCTCTTTCCCTCAAAAAAAAAAAAAAACTAAAACGAAGAGAGGATATAAAAGACAGTTCGATCGGATAGAGGGGGGTCAGTCGATAAATAATTTTGATAGCGATTACCAGTAATGGATATTTTTTCTTGTGTTTTGCAAAATTGTGGCGTATAATTAAAGATTTTTTGTGAAATTGTTTTTTTTGATTTGCCAAGTCGGAGGTTGATAGGTGAAGTTTGTATCTACCTAAACCGATGTGATTTATTTATAACGAAAATAATAACCTAAGCCAATTGTGTAAACTAACAATAATACGAAATAAAAACGGTTTTATTGTTGATTTAAGTGAAATTACGATTTTTTTTTCCACACTTCTGGGTGAAAAAAACTGTTACTTATAAGACCGAAAATACTTAGCGGGTCTTTTAACACCACTCAATCATTTGGTTTATACGGACCAAACTAATAAGCGTATATAAGAAACTCTGCATGGATCGTCGGTATTCAGACAATCCATAAACCAACGTAAATTGGATAATCCCCCATTGTTTTGTTGGGCTGACTTAAAATTCCTCGACGTACTGGATGCAACGCAGCTAATAATGTAATCAAATCAATTTTGGAATAAGCAAGGTTGGCCGTGCAGCTACAACTGAAAACAACGTCAAAACGAATCATCAGTAAGTGACGAGATGGAATGAGTGCCGGTGTGATACCTGTTCCGGATAGGGATAAATAATTTGTAAGGTAAACTTTCATTTGTTGTATATTAGAAGTTTTTTTTTGTGGTATAAATTAAGAACAATTATTTTATTATCAGTAATCATAGAAACGACCTCGACTTTTAGGGTTAAAGTAACTTTATAAAAAAAAAAAAAAAAATTATATATTTCGGATTATTATATTGTATATGAACATTGTAAATGCGACATAATTTTGCAACCCGCTACGCGCGTACGCACTGAGTCGAGCGCGGCTGTCTTTTCTCCTTTTCCGCTGTTATAATTATAATGTTATTATTATTATTGGTAATTATGTCGGAGTAAATTTTTCCAAGTGCTAGTGATGTATTACCTAGAACAATCGCGTGTGCAGGTTATTTTATACCAGGTAACCGTAATCGGCTCAACATGGTAGACAGTGTTTCGGAAATTGCAACCCGGCCGCGACGAGCAACACCCGCCAATCCTAATACCTGGTATCCGAAACCAAGTGAGTCGTTACAACGTAAGACGGGATGTTGAGCGAGCAACTGAAAAAGAAATTTTAGCTAGCTTAGTGAGAAAAAGACTTGTTAAAGCTGGTTTGAGAGCACTTAAACCAGTCCAGAAGCCTGAGTTCACATTACTAGTGAAAAAACAACTTTTTCTATGGGCTCAGGAGCATGTTTCTTGGACTCCAGAGATGTGGAATGATGCGTTTTTCCCGATGAATCAAAATTCAAGCTGTATGTTGGAGATTGAAGAATTCTGGTAAGAAGAAAACCGGGCGAGAGGCTTGGCAACGAATGTCTTTTAAGACTTCCACCGAAAAAGGAAGGAATTATGGTTTAGGAATGCTTTTCTGGAAATAAAACCGGTCGATTGTGCTTCTTTACTTCCAGCATTACAGCAGCTGTTCATCTGCAGATCTTACACAACGAATTTGAGCCTTCTGTTTTAAAGCTTTTTGGCGAGACTTGCAAATTTATTTTTCAACAGGGCAACGCTCCGTGCCATGCCGCCAAAGTTGTGAGTTATTCAATTTGAATTGTAGATAAAAAGATTGGCTTTCAGATAAACATAAATAATTTGTTAAAAATTTGTTTTTTTTCTTATCTCTTCATTTAAAGGTAAAAAAGTACTTCGAAGAAAGAAGTATCGATGTGTTGAGCTGGCCCCCGTATAGTCCAGACTTAAATCCCATTGAAAATATTTGGTCTATAATGAAGCTAAAAGTAGCAAGAAAGCGCCCAGATCGATTCAAGTTTTAAAAAGTTTGTTGATGACGATTTGGGAATCCATACCTCCTACGACTATCAAAAATTTATCAAATTCAATGAATCGGAGGTGTATCGCTGTAATAAAAGCAAACGGCGGTCCACTAAACTTTAATATTAAAGATAGAATTTCTATAAATCAATAAAAAACAAAAAAAAAATTAAAAAATAAGTGTTTAATTTATTCCATTATTTTAACTCCAATCACCGTATTTTGAATATTATGGCATTTTTCGGGGTTTTTCCCCTAAATTGCAGGTAAATTGTTTTTTTCAAAAAACTACGTCATACATGTATTTAAAATCCCAAGTATTTTTACTTTCAATTTTTCTGGCGATATTCGTACTTAACATGGTGAATCGTAAGCGAGTCATAATCGAGGTCATTCTTATATGAAAGACCTCGCAAACGACTCGCCTTGGCGAGTCAAAAGCGAGTCGTTAATGTTTCACCTGACGTATGGAAACTAAAATGAAAGCGAGCTCATGTAAATGTATTGGTAGTTCGTATTCTCTTCACATTAGAGTCATTTACGACGTGCGGGTGAATTAAAAGCGACTTACAGGCGAATCAAGAATGAAATGCAGGCGACGTTAAAGTGAATCATTAGCGAGCAACTTTTTATTTCTCAATCGATACTTTCATAAATAATGTCTGAAAAATAAAATTCAAAACGTTGGTTTCAATAAATTCGTATATATTTATTTCTAACATTTTATAAATCATTTTGTATTATCCTTCTAGAAATTCATTTTACATTTTTTGTAATACATACTTAAAATAAAAAAATAATTATATATGTACACTTATTATTATTTTTTAATATTTTTTATCAATAATCAAATTTTTCACAACTATTCCACACTAAATGCGTCAATTTAATGATAATAAACAAAATGGCTACCTTACCCATAATAAATATGCTCGCGTATACTATACTAATTTTCCATGTATTGGTGTCGTATGAAAATCTTAATTCGCTTACGACTCGCTATTGAGTCAATTTAGCGAGGCCTCGCAAATTTCTTTAGAGGGATACTAAACTTAGTCTAGTATTTTTCTAAGTTTGAGTTGCAATTTATTAAAATAAACGTATGAAACGTGTCGCGATTATTCGAAACTGGACGAAACTCAATAAAGGAGAATTGTACATATACATGTATGTGTGAACAGAAACGACAAAAACCAAAATGGCGGGAGTACGTTCACGATATTTACATTGTTACAATATTGTTAAAAACGACAGCTCAAAATCGTTCATGAAACTACATTGTAACAATGAACACGTGCATTTTTCGTTCACGAACTCTACATTGTTACAAACGTCTATGATTTCGATGAATGGATAGCGAAATAATTTTTTATTCCTTCCAATATAATCAATTTATTTGGTTTGATTATTGAAATAATTTTGACATTTTTAAATTATTTGAATAATTGTTATTGTACTTAAATAACAACACAATTGAAAATCAAAAACAATCATCAAATATTTCAATATTTTTTCTGAAAAATTAATAAAAATAAAATTATTTGGCTTGGAATTCTGACATGTATGTCAAAATTGAGTTGTTTCATACGTTTTTGTGTTTCTAGGGGATTTTAAATCAGCAGCTGCTACAAAAATCAAAAACTTTCCACTTATCTTTGCAAATAGTCTCCACAAACCTAACTTCATAGTACATACCAATATATTCTAGCAGTGAACATTAATCAAATTCAAGTGAATTTTCTTTTTTATTTTATTTCAAAATACCATAATATAGTTTGTAATATTTTAAATACAGTTTACTAAATCTTAACTTATTTATAAAAATATGCTAATTTGCAACTTTTAAATTATATTTTTTAAATATAAATAAGAGAGTGCGCTTCGAAAAATAATAGTATTTTGCCATTACATTTCGAATATGGCTGCCATTGGCTTGCCAACTTGCGTATACTTGTGTCTTTGTTTTTGTAAAAATTTGTGAATTTTATAAAAAAAAATAATTTATTGATAGTATGTTTGTTTAACATAAATATTTTAAAAGTACAATTTGTAAGTTATCTTACAGAATACAATTTTGTTATTATTAAAAAGTGTTGTGCCTTACAAGTAGCTATATAATATTTATGGAAATATTTATAAAAAAAGGAAATAAAAAGAAAACATATTGTTCACTAAATTGGATTATTTCAAATAAGAATTACCTTGGGATTATTTTAAATTGACTGTCAATTTAGCATATTATGGCCGTAAGTTTAAACCAAATATTTTTATTATTAACTAGGTACATAGGTTGCTAAACTACTATTTTTAAGCAAACTTTGAATGAGATAAAAAGTTTTGAATACAATTTTTAGGATACTACCTTAGCATCCTATAATGTCTAATATTTGAACGCGAAATTTAAATATTCTGTAAATTTGGGAACGCTAACTTTCTACTTCTAGTAAACTTGGGAACGCTAACCAGTACTCCTATTTTGGTCCAAAAATAATGACATGAGAATTAAAATAATGTTGAGCAAATGGGTTTGTTTAGTAACAATCACATCTAATTAGTGCGCATGTGTGCCGGACCATTCGCAATGTTTTGATTTTTGGTTAATAAAGAGACTTCAATAGTTATCTGTGACAAAATCGATGTTTTCTTTTGTTGGGCAATATTGCCAATCTGTAAATAATTCTAGTGTTAGAATTCGTTTAATGTGAATAAATGTTCTAATTTGCATTTTTAAATTACAATAATATCATCTAAACGAAACTAAAATAAAGTTATAGCCATAGACACATATCTGGTTTCGTAACTAGGATTATGAAACTATGGTTTGCGAGATGAAAACTCAAGAAACACTACAATTTCTTTTGTCTTCTCGTTTGGTTTTAAATAGTAATGGAGTAGGCATTGGCAAAAATTTCAAGATTGACATTTAACTGATTTTTAAATTGTCATAAATGACTTTTCTGTTGACAGAACAGAAAACAATTTGTTCCCGCTAACCAAATATCTCAATGACAAATAGAAAACTCAAAGGAAACTACTATTTGCTTGGTGAACTTTTTTCAAAATTGAATGCGATAAAAAAAATCAATTTTTTTTACTTGGAAAGAACGTGCCACGGTATTTCGATCAAAATTTTTTGATCTCAAATCAATTTATTTGATTTATAAATCAATTGTTTTTGGAAAGAAATTGCTATTAGTGTCCGGAATCTCCATTTTTGATGTATTCGGCATTGGGAGCACAAAAATGCCTCGGGATGTCACAAAACAGTTCCACTCATATGTAGCAGGAATTGTGTACCAAAAATTTGAACCGATTCCATCCGGTTCGATAAATTTTGATGTCTAAAAACAGGAGTGGAAGCACCAAAAATTTGAACCGAGTCCACCCGGTTCGATAAATTTTGATGTCTCAAAACAGGAGTGGAAGCACCAACAATTTGAACCGAGTCCACCCGGTTCGATAAATTTTGATGTCTCAAAACAGGAGTGGAAGCACCAACAATTTGAACCGATTCCACCCGGTTCGATAAATTTTGATGTCTATTGCTGTGTTTTTTTATTAGCGCCCGATAGCTGTATCCGGAGCAGCCAATTCTCTATGTCAAAATTTATATTTAGCGCGCTATTATTGCATATAATTAATTTATTTAACTCTAAACTAAGATTTTTCATTCAACTTTTTAGTTAAAAATCGATAAAAAAATATCTTGCTCTACCTATTTATCGGGAGCCGCTATCGGGAGCGCTATCCGTGTCAATGGGAAATTTGAAAAGGCTTATTTTGTAAACCCCTGAAACTATTAGAAATTTAATCTTATAAAAATTTAAAACCCAGCAAGATAAATTCTTGTTTATAACATCATGTAAAAATAAATGTCAATTAATATATTTCAGGTGATAAATGTTTGTTTTATTGATGAATTTAGTTTTAATTTTTATAGTACAGCGACACCAGTGAATAATAGCTGCAGTTTCAGTAGAAAATTGTCATTTGGCTCCGGATAGTGCTCCAATATTAGCTGCGTTTTTTTGAAAAACAGTCGGGTTGTGTTCGCGATAGCTTTTTTCAAATTTGTCCAATTTAAAAATAGAAATTTAATATTTTATAAATTTAAAAAGCTAGATTTAATGGTCATCTAAGTATAACATAAAAAATCCATTATAAAAGTTCTGTAGTGTTCTTGTAATATCGTTGCTCTATATAGTTCTACACTACTCAGATTTTATGTAGAGTTATGCTGTGTTTTAATATTGGAGCACTATCCGGAGCCAAATGGCAATTTTCTATTGAAACTGCAGCTATTATTCACTGGTGTCGCTGTACTATAAAAATTAAAACTAAATTCATCAATAAAACAAACATTTATCACCTGAAATATATTAATTGACATTTATTTTGACATGACGTTATAAACAAGAATTCATTTTGCTGCGTTTTAAATTTTTATTGTAAGATTTAGTTTCTAATGGTTTCAGGGGTTTACAAACTAAAAGCCTTTTCAAATTTCCCATTGAAATGGATAGCGCTCCCGATAAATAAGAGAGCAAGATATTTTTTTATCGATTTTTACCTGAAAAGTTGAATGAAAAATCTTAGTTTAGAGTTCAATAAATTAATTATATGCAATAATAGCGCGCTAAATATAAGTTTTGACATAGAAAATTAGCTGCTCCGGATACAGCTATCGGGCGCTAATAAAAAAACACAGCATTATACAGAACAACGATGTTACAAGAAAACCATTCAACTTTTAGAATGGATTTTTTCTGCTATACTTAGAATGCCGCTAAATCTAGCTTTCTTATTTTAAAAAACATTAAATTTTTATTCTTAAATTGGACAAATTTTGAAAAAGCTATCGCGAACACAACCCGACTGTTTTTCAAAAAAACGCAGCAATTAAAACACGGCTTATGCTATGTGATCACAACAAGTACAAACATACATACTTGTATTTACAAATGACAGCATATTATCCAAAATTTTGTATTATACTTCGTATACGTACGTATACACAAACTTGTGGTCTCGTCTCTTTATTTCCGCACGAAATATGTACTTGTGGATCATCCCTGCAATATTCCTTCAATTTTGCACAAAATCTTAAACGGTTTGCATAATCTTAAGGAAAAATTTCATGCACCATTTGAATCTTGTACGGAAACGGCAATAATTTTTTTTTTCAATATTCTTCGCATTGAAACTGAACATTTGCGGCTGTGTTGTTTTTCATTTACGCTCTCAAATTCTCTCGATACTTGGGTTCGTGCATTATGCCGGTCTTCCACTTTCAGTCAAGTCAAGAACAGCTCTTGATGACTGAAAACTAGTGACTAGGTTTCTTACTTGATTTTCTGTTGGTGCATTTCTGGTGTTACAAAACTTCTAAATTTGCTTGTGTTTGAATTATTGAATTTTGATTAGCATAATAAAACTTAACAATTTTTGTTCGTTATTCACTCGTATATGTACGTGATTATTGTGGATCTCCCGAATGTTTTTTATAATACTAAAAAGGAAAAAACAAAAAGTATAAGGCCGTTGCACACTTCAGCTAAGCTAAGCCGAAACCAACGAAAATGTATTCTACAAGCCATATTATTTGAACACATACATAGTTTTCGGTCGACTGTATCATGGTATTGTGTATAAATAAAAAAAGAAAAATTTCATAAATAAACACGAAACAATGTGTAAACGAAAAATAAAATAAAAATTTGTAAAACTTTACATTAACAAGTCTGTAATTATTATCCTTATTCGCGATTTGCAACAAAGTAGCTGACATCTGGTGAACAAAATTTGAATCATAGTTTGCTATGAAGCAAGGGGGATTAAAACTGTCATAACAATGAATTTGACAATTCTCGTCCCCCTTATAGACGTAGAAACCAACGCAACCTACATTCGATGAAAATCGCCAATACAGTATACTACGTTTCTTCGTTTATTAGAAATATAGAACGAAAATTGTTACTTAAAAAGGAAATAGTCATTCATAATTTTATTTCATTAATAAATGCACCACATTTATTTCAAGATTGCTGTGAAAAATGGAGCATTATAAACACATGGGCTTATTTCTTCATTTTAAAAAATTACAGCACCAAACAGAAATTTCATGACCTTTTCCCTTCACATTCATATCCACACTAAACAAAATAAAAAATCAAATTTTATATCGTTTTCTGTGGCAGCAAAATATTGATCCTGGATCAATAAAATGACGTCATTTTTGATCCAACATGGCTTCTTTGTTTACATTTTTTGTCTTTATTTTTTGATCCCGGATCAATTAAAAAATACAAAAAATTTGTTGAATTTTTTGACTTTTACTCACAATATCACAGTAAACGTGTGAGTAAACCTAAAAAAAATCCAACAAATTTTTTGGATATTTTAATTGATCCGGGATCAAAAAATAAGAAAACAAAAAATGTAAATAAAGAAGCCATGTTGGATCAAAAATGAAGTCATATTATTGATCCGGGATCAATATTTTTTTGCCGTACAAAACGATATTAAATTATAATGAAATCTGGCTCCATCTCTTCCACCTCTATTTTACATTTTTCTTCTATTTGTTATTGTTTTTACTTCTATTTAATGTATGCGTGTATCATGTTTTCGTATATACATATATTACAAAATTTTGTGAACTTTTCCTGTATTTTTATGATGACTGAAATATTTGATAGGATCGGCGTATACTCGAGTACAGTTCGGCTTGTAGAATACATTTTCGTTGGTTTCGGCTAAGCTAAATGATGTTGAGCTCATACTTGTAACTAAAGATTTTGAATGTATCGTTGAACACTAGAGCTAACATGGACTCTCCACCTGCTATTGCTATCTAGTTATGCTAGAAAATTTCGATCAAATGGCAATTGGAGGCGCAATAATATTTATTTGCTACCTGTATGCTTGCTATGAATACATGTTCTGTCGGCAGAACAAGATACATATAGCATGCATAATTTGACATTTCTTCTATTTCTACTAAATTTTTTAAGCGTGCGTCTACTAATTTTTTTAATCCTTTTCATACAAAAAATGATGACAAAAGACGACAAAAGCATGATTTTTTAACGTCAAATTATAGCACGTTTTCAACACCAGACTCCATCTTGGCAATTTTTGATAGAAAGACAAAATAGATTGCAATAGTATTCATATATGTAGCAGGTGGAGAACCCGTGTAAG
Source organism: Nephrotoma appendiculata (assembly GCA_947310385.1). Taxonomy (NCBI): domain Eukaryota; kingdom Metazoa; phylum Arthropoda; class Insecta; order Diptera; family Tipulidae; genus Nephrotoma; species Nephrotoma appendiculata. Next base: position 217,189,481 of record OX371224.1, on the reverse strand, counting down.
CTGTATGAAATATTTTGCCCAACTTTGAGCGCACAGAAATAACTTAGCGCGAGATGTCTTCGTCGTACTAAGGTCAGCTACATCACTCACTCAGACTTTGATAATAAATATGTGTTTATTTGTGACACATATACAATGTTGCGTGAACTGAAATGTATTCTGTCAAAATATTTAATTTTAAAATTACATGCATACAGATAATAGCAATATACCAAATTATATTTGAACTATGTTTTTAGTTATATTGTGCATACGATCGAGCTAGCGAGCTAAGCTCAGCTAACCTAAACCAACAGCTGTTTTACTGTGGCAAAGTCCGTTCAGCTTACAACAACAATTGCTCTGTATAAAATCGAAGACTTTTATGTAAACCAAAGAAATTTTAGTTTTAAAAAAATAAAATTATTTTATAGTTATGATGTTCACAGCAAAGCGGTCATTTTATATATTTTTTTTTGATTTTTTTTAAATTTTAATGTATTTATACTTTAAACTAAATAATAATCAATTATCACACGATCAAAATTTGACATATAAATTTTTTATTACCAACAAAAGAAAATAATAAATGCGTCGAAAAACTAAAGCCAAAGCTGTTGCTTTGAGATACGAGGGCTGCCTTTTATATTTCGGGATTAGGGAACAAAAACAAATATTAATCATCGAAAATCGCTTTATTGTTTTTCAAAATATTCCCCATGAAGATCTATACACTTTTGCATGCGTTTGAACCAATTATCGAAGCACTTTTTCCACTCTGATTGAGGTATCTCCAAAACATGCATTCTGAACGCAGCAACCGCTTCTTCAGGTGTCGAAAAACGTTGACCTCTCAGTTTGTTTTTTACGTACGGGAATAAAAAAAAGTCATTAGATGACCAGTCAGGACTATACGGCGGATGACTCATCAAATCGATGTTTTGAGTGCTCAAAAATGCCGTTGTTTGAGCCGATGTGTGAGAGCTCGCATTGTCGTGGTGAAGAGTGATCCGTCTTCGGCAGTTGGTTTTCCTGATTTCTTGGAAAACAACTGGCAAACAAATGGTTGTGTACCACTCAGAATTACCTGTTCTGCGTTGTTCTAGTGATACGGTTGCGACATGTCCATTTTTTCCGAAAAAACAGGCGATCATTTGCTTGCAAGTGCTTCGTGTGCGAACAACTTTTGTTGGATTCGGCTCATCTTGAAACACCCATACAGTCGACTGCTGTTTACTTTCGGGCCCATACGCGTAAATCCACGATTCATCACCTGTCACTATGTCATAGACGTGTTTTGAAGCACCGCGATCGTATTTTTTGAGCTTTTCTTTCGACCAATCGACACGAGCGTTTTTTTGAGCGATTGACAAATTGTGTGGGATCCAACGCGAACAAATTTTTTTGACATTCAAATGTTTATGCAATATTGAATGTATGCTGGTCCCACTAATGCCTAAGGTTGTCTCAATCTCACGATAGGTCACATGACGATCTTGCAATATCAGTTCGCGCACAGCATGAATGGTTTCCGAAACAACAACTGATTCTGGACGACCTTCACGAAATTCGTCTTGGAGTGAACTATGACCTCGATTGAATTCACCATACCATCGATAAAGACTGGTCCTTGATGGAGCTTCATCGCCAAAAATTGAATTAAGTTCATCCATGCACTCGTGCTGCCTTAATCCACGTCGAAAGTTGTAAAACATAATCGCACGAAAATGTTCACGATTTAATTCCATTTTTTCGCCGAGATGTTGAGTTAATGAGTACTGTAAACTACACAAATAGCGCTCGAATGTCAAAACATTCTGAGTACGTATAATCTCAAAAATGTCAAACTTTACGATAGAGCTGTCAGTTGCCAGATTGCAACACTAGGGTTGTCCAATCCCGAAATATAAAAGGCAACCCTCGTATTAAAGTAAAATCCGCTTAATTTTACCAAACAAAAGAGCTATTATGTAGATGTTTTGCTTTGGTAAAACTAAGCGAGTTTTACTTTAATATCTCAAAGCAACAGCTTTTGGCTTTAGTTTTTCGATGTATTTTAATTTTGCTTTGTTGGGGTAATAAAACATTTGTATGTCAAGTTTGATCGTGTGATAATTGTTAGTTTTAAATATAAATACATATTACATTTCCGGAACTCCATCATTAAGGACCTTAATTGGTGGTACCATGTGGTTTTCTAGAGTGCAATCAATATCAAAAAAGAGTAATTAAAAAATAAAAATTTATATTAATAAAATTATAGGTCTAAAAGTACGACATATTTTTTTATCGATATCTAAAGATAAAAGTTTTAAAATCAAAGTTATTAGTGATGTGATCAGCATGGTCAAACCAAACAAATAATTTAAAACGTAAAAAAAAAAAAAAAAAAATACATACATTAAAAAAATTAAACGAAAATCAAAAAATAATTTAGCATGACGTCTTGCGGTGAACACCATAACTATAAAATGGTTTTATTTTCTTAAAATAATTTTTTTTACATAGGTTCAGATTTAAAGCACCTGCGGCTTTATACGTAGTTGTAAGCTAAGCTGACTTTGCTAAATCAAAACAGCTTATGTTTCATTGCTTAGCTCAGCTACAGTGTGCAACGGGCCTAAAACCTACTGTGACTTATGGCCCACCGTTTATATTATATCTATGTTTCGGTGGTTCTTTGAGAGTTAATTTACAATTTTCGCTTTGCGCCATACAATTTTCTAGTGATTTACAAGAACTTTGTGAGTCAGTAAATGTTATTATTTCGCTGTGTTTATTAGATTTATTAATGCTATTGTTACGATTTTGCCTTGTCACTCAAGGTTCGAATCAGTGGATTGTGAATAAATACAACTGCTTCAAATTTGAACTCACACAATTTATTTACACAACACAATTTATTATACAACACAAAATTAAAAATTAATTATTACAATTATAACACACTTTTTAATTATCACTTTAATAATCGCTTTAATAATCACTTTAATAATTTTTCTATTTAACACGGCATACCCAATAGAATTCCTTATGACTTTTTACTTACAGAAAAGTATGAAAAAAAAACTTGAGAAAAAAAAATTCTTTTTCTCAAGTTTTGTTTTCATACTTTTCTGTAAGTAAAAAGTCATAAGGAATTCTATTGGGTATGCCCTGTAACCTTCACTGTATCACGTTTAAAATAAGACTCAGCATTCCACGTTAATGTACGCCTTTATATACCAAAATATTTGTTTCTAGAATAATCCTAAATGCGCATCGAGCAAATAAGTTAGTATAGAAATGACGACTAAATGTTGAACCAAATCATAAATACAATTGAACTAAAATGAAATTAACTTATTCTATTCTAATCTAGGTGTCACCGTAACACTACCCCCACCTAAGCCTGTTCGTCCCGAACAGGATCCAGATCACCTCCTCTGTAGAGCGCCAAACGCTCCAAATGCACCACCTTTGGTTTACCTTTCCGTCCTTTCTGTATGCGATAAACCACGTCGTTCAACCTTTTAATGACAGTGTAAGGTCCTTCCCATGTGGGTTGCAACTTCGGTGATAATCCCTTCTGCCGTTGCGGGTTGTGAAGTCATACCAATTGCCCTTCCTCGAAGCCTTGATTATTTGCTCGTATGTCATATCGAGCTTTCATTCGATCACTTGTTATCCGAATTTTCTCCCGTACAAATTGATGTATTTCATTGAGTTCCTCTTTCATCCGGTCGACGTAATCCTGTCCGCATAGAGCTGCTGATGGAATAGCCCCAAACTTTAAATCTCCTGGTAATCGCAGATTGTTCCCAAATATGGTTTTAGCTGGTGTTACTCCTGTTGTGTCATGTACCGCTGATCGGTAGGCCATCAGGAACATTGGTATATGTCGATCCCAGTTACGTTGGTTCCTTTCCACAACCTTTGCTAGATATTCCTCCAATGTGCCATTGAATCTTTCCACCATACCGTCCGACTGTGGGTGTAAAGGCGTCGTTCTTGTTTTATTGATTCCAAGCATCTGACATATTTCCTGAAATACCACCGATTCGAAATTCCTTCCTTTCCTCCGTGTGAATTTCCACCGGTACACCAAATCTGCTAATCCAATTGTTGACCACGGCATCAGCTATTGTTGTTGTCTCCTGATTGGGTATGGGGTACACTTCCGGTCATTTGCTGAACTAATCCATTATTACTAGCACATATTTATTTCCGCTCTCGGTGGTCGGAAATGTCCCCGCCACGTCCATTGCAATTCTCTCAAATGGTGCCCCGACATTATATTGTTTCATGATTCCACGGCTTTTTCGTGCTGGTCCCTTTACTGCCGCATATTGGTCGCATCTTCGACACCATTCTACTACTGACTGTCTACATCCGGACCAGTAGAAACCATGGCGAATTTTGGCCAATGTTTTATTAATCCCTAGGTGACCTACACTTGCTCCTCCATGATACTCCTTGAGGATTTCCGCTATCCGATCTTTTGGCACCACTACCAACAATTGTTTTACTTTATCCGTGCTTTCCCACTTTCTTTTTAAACATCCATTTTCTATGTGGAGGCTATCCCATTGAGCCCAATAAGCTTTTACAATGGGAGTTTTGTCAGCTATCCCACTCCATGTGGGCCGGTGTTCCTTTTCCTTATGTTTCATGATGAATGATAGGTCAGCATCCCGTAATTGCTCCTTCTTGATCATTTCATCAGTCCATTCCTCATTAGGTAGGACTTGCATAAGCCGAATATCGAAAATGTTTTCCTTACCCTCAAAACGCCCACAATGCTTGCATTCCACGGAACATGGCCTTCTTAATAACGCGGCATTTCCATGTGCGCTTTCCTTTCGATATTTTACTTTTAGTTTTTATCAAATGTAATGGTGTATTGTGATTGTTCCGTATATTAAAGTCAAAAATTCAAATTCCTTTCGATGATCAATATTGGCTTCATCTGTCAAGCTGTCACTGCCTCTTTCTACTCTCGAAACTTGGATGGACGTTATGGGGCAATCGGTTGTGGGAGTCAGCTTTTGCTCTTTCAAGCTGTCTCTTTTTAACGACTCCAATGTCGTCCGACCCTCCTTTCTGGCCCCTCTCTGCTGTTCGTTTAGTCTACGCTTCATAGGAGATGGCGATCTTCCTCGTTTCTTCTTAATCTCCCAACAGTCCCGTGAGATGTGACCCATTCTATTACATACCCAGCATTTAATCCTGCTACTTCCATATCTGAACCTTGGCGTAGCCCGCGCAGTGTCCATTCTGGAATCAATCTCCACTCGACGAATTTTCATTGCTGGTTTGATAATGGTTTGCGCAGTTTCGTTTGTTAACGCACAAGCGATGGTTTCCGTGAGAGTTGCCTTAGGTGACAACATCACCGCTCTGCGCGTCTCAGGATCTCGAATACCGTCAATGAATGCATCTATTTTAATTCGCTCCATGTAATCGGCCGACATATTTGAATGTGCTAAATGCGCGAGCCGCTCAATTGCCGATGAAAATTCCTGTAGCGACTCTCCTCCTCTTTGGTATCGACCCTTCAATTCCATGCGATAGATTTCTCGTTTGTGGTCACTTCCGTATTTCCGATCTAACGCCTTCATAATTCCCATGTAAACGTTCCGTTCCTGCTCGGGAATGGTTTGTAGTGTTTCTGTCGCTTCGCCTTTAAGAGCCACAATTAATGCTGCAACACATTGTTCTTCAGTCCACTGATTTTGCTTAATCGCCGTTTCGAATTGGAACTTAAAAATACTGAAGGATGTTGTTCCATCAAATGTTGGTGGTTTTATTTTAACTGCGTTAACTGTCTGGATAACTTGACCTGTTGTTCCATTCGTCTTGACATCTTTGAGCTCTTTCTCGAGACGTTTAACTTCCGTTTGTAGATCTTGTTTAACATTTTGAATTTCTGCGTGTACTTCTGTTTGCAGTTTTTCCACTTTACCGTGTAGTGTAGAAGATAACTCCAGAAACCTATCGTCCATTTTCTTTTGGCCATCTTCTATTTGGTTTTTAATGTCCGCCCCTTGCTGCTCCATCTGCTGTTTCATTTCCTGGTTTGATTGTTTAATGTCCGCCCCTTGTTGCTCCATTTGTAACATCTGCTGTTTCATTTCCTGGTTCGGTTGTTTAATGTCCGCCCCTTGTTGCTCCACTTGTAACATCTGCTGTTTAATTCCCTCGTTCGATTGTTTTATTCCCTCCAACTGTTGTCCCATCATCTGATTCATAGCAGCCATCAATTGCGCTAAATCGAAACTTCCAGATGGGTTTTGTGTTGTTCCGATCACCGTTTGTATGTCCTTTTCTTTCTTGTCCCCACTGATCTCAACCGTTGTTTCCTCCTCGCAATCATACACGTCTGGATCTAAACCTTCCTTCTCCATGGCCTCACGTAGTCGCTCCACCAAACTAGCTTTTGAGCCTTCACTGGCCAAACCTCGCCGTGTCAGTTGCTCCTTTAATTGCGCAAGCTTTAATCCGTAGAGAATCATTTTCCTTATTATTCACAATCCCACCGCTGTCACCAATTGTTACGATTTTGCCTTGTCACTCAAGGTTCGAATCACTGGATTGTGAATAAATACAACTGCTTCAAATTTGAACTTACACAATTTATTTACACAACACAATTTATTATACAACACAAAATTCACAATTAATTATTACAATTATAACACACCTTTTAATAATCGCTTTAATAATCTTTCTATTTAACCTTCACTGTATCACGTTTAAAATAAAACTCAGCATTCCACGTCAACGCGCGCCTTTATATACCAAAATATTTGTTTCTAGAATAATCCTAAATGCGCATCAAGAATTGAGCAAATATGGTAGCATAGAAATGACGCCTAAATGTTGAGTATAAATCATAAATGCAATTGAACAATTAATGAAATTAACTTATTCTATTCTAATCTAGGTGTCACCGTAACATTATGTAGATCGCTATTAATTCGGCTGTCTTGATACTCATTTCTTGTTGTAGTTTTATAGCAATATTAGGCAGCAAAATCTTTGATATAAGTTCCTATTCCACACGTACTATATTTTTGACCCGTTAGTATGCATTCTATGTATTTTTGCTTTAGTTCTTTAAATTCCATTTGATGTTGTAATTCATTTTTCTCTGGGTTGCTCGTAGTTTTGTGTAATGTGGTGAATATGTGAAGATTGTCCGGCCTCATGAGTCGATTTTGTGGTGGGTTAACAAATGCTTTTCATTTAATTGTCCATAAATCTCGTAATTTGTATATCTATATCAATATATGTATTTCTATTTATACAACAATTTTTAACCTAAAATGAAATTTTGAAACTAAGTATTTTTAGTAATTAGTTTACGGAATTGCAATTGTGGTAATCATCTTGAGCTTATCACTTTTTATTATAACCAAAATTAAAATCAGCTGTCAGCTTCTAGAATGCGACCCCAGCACGGTTTATATTTTTTATTTGATTTCACATCACTTTTAGAATAAGTGCAACTATTCTTTAAAAATTCATTTTATAATTTTAAACATTTAATTAATTCTACCTCAAGTAGTTTTTCTGATATAGCTATTAACAATTTCCACCCGTTATTTCCATTGCTGAGCAGGATGTTTTGCAAGTTGAATATTCATTGGTAAATTTTGTTTTGCAATGTCTTTCAATTTTTTAGCCGAGTCAACACTATCAAATAAATTATAACTGCACAGTTTCTTGATCTAACCAACTTTGACACTTTAATATTATTATTAACTAGATTATTTTTTTCTTAATGCCATTCTCTGTATTTAATTCATCTTAATTTTTAGTAGTTTTTAAAATAAAACTCGGTACTAGTTTAATGAATTCGGCATACGATTGGTTACACTTGGTTTTATCATCACTTACCGTTTGTATGTCACAAATATATTTTCATTCTTTTCTAAATTGTTTCCATAAATTGGGGGATCCCAGTGATGTTCCGCCAAGCGGAAGTGGCAGTTTCCATAGGAGCTTTTTCGTTACATGCAAATATTTTGAAAAGTGTATCATTTTCGAGGAAAACGACTAAGAACTGAAAGGTTCTAGATTAATTTTGCAAAAATTCCGAAAATCAGATACTTTTTGCCGGTTTTACACGTGTAAAGATGGTTGTGGAGGGTTTTTTCCACCAAAATGTTGTAGTTTAAAATCTGATTATGATGAAAATCTAGTTATTTCCAATATGTATTTATACCACGTTTACACCATAGCTACTTTAATAGTATAATAGTATTTTACTAATAAAGTATTTTTCTCCTTCAGTTTACACCATGGTGGTGTGAACACATATTATAATAGTTTATTACTTATATATTTCACAAAAACAGTTAAAATTTACCACAATAAACAAAAAAGAAATCCGAAGATTGACTAAAATGACATTTCGTATCTAAAAAATATATATTAACAGTTCACACCGCATAACATTATACCAATATTTTTTAGATACGTACAATACTTTAATAGCATCATACTTTTTTGATACATACTTTTATACTACTGGTGTAAACGTGGTATTAGTGATCATGTATAATGAGTGCCAGAAAAAACACGGAGAGACGAATTTGTTGTGGCCAACACCCAACTTTCTTTTTTCATGAATATATACAATTATAGATCTCTAATACACCACAAGTGATTTCTCAAGCGAAAAATTAAAGTTAGCGGACTTTTAATAAAAACTGTCTTATATAATGAAAAATATTACTACTTCCGGTTCACAAATGTCCACCAAATTTCGTAATACCTGGACTGTAGAGAATTTTGGTGAAAAGGTTTTTTTTCTTATCAAACTACAACAACTCGTCATTTCCGGTAAAATTTAAAAAAATGACCTGAACAAATGTTTGAAACATCATGTACAATTTTTTGGTGTTAATCGTTTTTTGCAAATTTTATATTTTTTGTTTGTTTTTTTTAAACAATTTTCTTTATTTATTGAATCTTTCAAACATTTAAATAACAATAAGTTTTCAAATCCTAATAACTAATTAATTATGTAAATCTGCGGGAGCAGAATCTACTTTTGTTCAATAAGTAAACTTAATAATTTTATAATTTATGTTATTACAGGCATCGTTTTCTTCTTTAATCGCAAAGAAGTACGTATATCTTTTAGGTTTCGCACCAGCAAATTCGGATGAGATACCAGTTTCCCTGCATAGCTGATCCGCATCTTTTGTAATTCGTCTTTGATAGTTAGGATGCTAAGGTCCTTTTGTATATTTTTGTTTTTTACGAACCAGCGTGCTCCTGTAATCATTCCGAGAATTTTTGAATGTGTTCGTTGGATAATGTCGATATTCGAATTTGAGGTTGATTGCCACAATTGTCAACCATACGACCAAATTGGTTTAATCATTATACAGGAGAAGTTTGTATTCTAGGTCAATAGTTGAATATTTCCCCAACAACCAGTGCATTTTATCAATTTTTAATTTGATATGGTCTCGTTTCATTTCAATATGTTTTCGCCAAGTTAACCGTCGATCTAAATGGACGCATAGATATTTTGCTCCATTTGATTGAGGGATTTGTATTCCGTTCATTGTGACAGGCGGGCAAGTAAGCTTATTTAAAGTGAATATTACGTGGGTCGATTTCTCCTCATTGACCTTTATCTTCCATTTCTTTAGCCATATTTCGATGTCATAAATATGTTGTTGCAGAATTTCGGACGCCCTTTGTGGATTTTTATGGCTACATACGATTGTCGTATCATCTGCGAAAGTAGACGTCAGAATTTGCGAAGATGTTGATAGATCTGAAGTGAAAATTAAATATAACGTTGGGCCAAGCACACTACCTTGAGATACTCCAGCCAGAATACAAATTTTATATACTTTGCAAAATATTTCCAAAAGAACGAAAAGCTCCTATGGAAGCTGCTACTTTCGGTGGACAGACATCGACCAAAAATCACTGGGATCTCCCAATTTGTTTAAAAAGCCTTATTATAAAGCTTCACCCTGATCAATAAATTTGTCTGGCCTGTACATGGGCTCGGGTTTTGTTATTTTTTTTTTTTCAAAAATCGTCATTTCTGCTTAAATTTTGGGAAACTGATCTGGACCGATGGTTTTTCACATTTGTTGCACACTTCAGTGTTAATTTTTTTAGAGTTTATTTATCAAATTAGTATGTAATTATGCTTATTTATAATTACTTTAAATTACTTTATTAAAACACGTCCCTCACTACGGAGACTCACACGTTTACAACAATTTTTGTTTATGTAATTTATATAAAAGGTATGTTTAACTAACGTAAAGCTTTCTTAAAGAATAGTGGTTTATTTTATTATTTCAAATAAGAGAACGTTGAATAATTCATATAGGGTAGAATAATTCATATATGGGGTATAGACGTTTAAATTGGAGCCTTCCAACATAGCACCTTGTATTAAAAAAATTTAATATCTTGAGAAATAACCATTTTTATTTTCAAGTACTAATTTCCCTTTATAGTTGATACGATTCCAATTTAAATAAGGTATAATAATTATGACTATTTAGTTAAAAAGTATTTCAAATTTAAACAAAACTTTTAGATTTCAATTTTTTTAAGAACAATTTTTGTTTTCGTTCCGTTTAACTCTTAACAATAGCTCTACGTCAGTAAATACTTTTTGATGAAAACATAGTTCAGACGCTTAGCTTGAGAAAAGCTAACTATTTGTCATATTTGCTATATTATGTTATCTAAAAAAATTAAAAGTTCACAACAAAAATTTTGTATTTCCATGTATTTTATAATTAATATTAATATTTTTTAATGCTAGTGTATATCGGTACCAACATTTGTGTCTATCAAAGAAAATACCAAATTTTTGTTTGCAATGTTGTTGTGCAATTCTTGACCATAGAAGCCAAACCTAACTTCTAACATTTTTTATTTTACTACTTACAGTAGTAGAACAATCACTAAATAAGCAAGAGTTTTAATTATGAATTAAACACTTTAAAATATAACTTTGTTGTTCAATAACACTTCACCTTATTTATTTAATCCAAAACCAATAACGAGATGCTCTCGTTAAGATACAAGTATATTCTGATTTTTGTTAGTTAATATACTTTTTACTTTAGTTAGATTTGCTGTTGCACCTAAATGTTATTTTTTATAAAATTCTCATAAAAAAATGGAATAGTAAACAAAATTAAAAATGTAAATGTAATTAAAAATGTAATAACAATTAGTGGTAAAATATAGAAAAATAAATGTATCATATTTTAATAAAATGGAATTTACAAGATAAGGGGAAAATGAATTTAAGGAAATTGAAGTCCAATTGAAGGAAATATAAAATGTACATAACTTGTTGTTGTTGTTGGGGTGTATGGTGTCAATGCCTCCTAAACTACAGGCGGCTTACACCAAATGATGACGACACGCTATGTCGACGTTTTTGCTGCTTTCTCTAGTTGTTTTGTTAGTGTAAGTATCTTAACATTATTATTGCACAGTCTCGGTTTAGACATAAATTGACGTCATGTGCGAAAAATGAGAGTAGTAAGAGGCCTGTAGTTCAGGAGGCATTGATGGTGCCATCGTGACGTCGCAGACGTAACTGTGTTAGTGTTGGGGTGTGACGTCGCAGACGTAACTTTGTTATTGTTGGGGTGTATGGTGTATCGTGACGTCGCAGGCGTAACTTTGTTATTGTTGGGGTGTATGGTGTATCGTGACGTCGAAGACGTAACTCCTCCCCTCTAAGCATGAAGCGATGGCCAGCTGAGCTGAATTGGCTGGTTTACGGTGTGGCTGTTGGTTGTTCTGGTTCCGGTACAGGTTTCTTTTTTCCCTTGATGCATCTGGTTATGACGATTCCTACTATGCATGAAATTAATACAAATTCTATTCCTATAATTGAAATACATATGATTATTAAAATTTCTTAATTGTATGAGATGAATGGCTTCTGTGTTTTTCGTCGTCCAAATATTTAATATTTCCAATGTTAAATTTGTTGTGGTTATTGTGGCATTATTCTCATTGTACAATGTCAAGGTTACTGCTATTGATTCCTAAAATGTTGCAAATTTACTGGAATACTATTGATTTTAATGGTACAATTTTCGAAGTAAATTTGACTTTTGCTTCGGTTGTTTGTGTTGCAAGTAGTTTCCATTAACATGACTATGTGAGTTAATACGAACAGGTAATTTTGTTCCATTGGTTCCACCGTGCTTGAATTCTTTCTTCGATTATATCGCAACGTGCTTTTTCGCTGTTGATTAAGTCGATTGTACATCCTTCATGATTTTTTTTGTAATTGAATTTTTAACAAAATCTGATTGGTCGATTTTTATACATGGCCTTTCAACAAATTAATTCATATATTTATTGAGTAAAAGAAATTGGGATTCCAATTTCAAGGTAAAAGTATCATTTAAAGGTAATTGTTTTAATCGGTAAAATGAAAAGGATATGGGTTTAAATATGGGTATTTGTACGATAAAAATTATATTGGAGTGGTTAACATAGGCATCTAATTCTAAAAATTCCTATACGTACGCTCCGTCTCACTTGTTTAAGAACACTTCAGTAATTTGAAGGTACGTAAGAGAACCGCTACTTTTCTTTTAATAAAACGGAGTGCACCTTTAAAAATTGCATATTTATTTGTCTCACTTGTTCAAGAACAACTGAAATATCTCGTTTCTAAGGCTAAAAATAAAAAATAAAAGAGCCTAGGGTATCAGTTCGTGATTAAACCTAGACGTGTGCGCAACTATGCCTAAAGGAAAGTTCTTGAATATACAAGAAAAAGTCCAAATTCGGGCTTTCAAGGAGGTTGGCCATCCGAAGGTTGGCTATCCGGGAAATTGCTGCTAAATTTGGAGGAAGTTCAACCGTTGTACATAATTACCTAAGTAACATCTAAAGCTATGGAAAAAACAGTAATGGACGTGTGGGCATGGCTACAACAATCCAAGATCGACGGGCCATTCTTAGAGAAGCTTCAAATTCTACCCAGTTGATTAGCAAAATAATGGCTAAAACGGTGTTACGGCCAGCATAGTAACCGTCCATCGTATAATTAAAAAAAACCGCTGTTAAATGAAGTACGCATGAACCAGCGTCTTTGCTTTGCAAGGCAACACATTAGATGGGACAGAGAGTGGCATACGATTGTTTATTCCGATGAAAAAAAAAATTTATTTAGACGGGCCAGATGGATACAATTATTATTTTCATGATCTAAGAAAAAAGGAAATTATTTTTAGCAAAAGGCACAGTATGGTGTGATGATGTGGGGTTCAGTGTCTGTTTTTTGAATAATGATTTAGATTTTGAGACAGTAAAAATGACAGCAAATACCTATAAAACCGTTTTGGAACGAGCTTTTCCAAAATTTGCCAAATATTTTAATGGACAGTGTTGGATTTTCCAGCAGGATAATGTCCCGATTCATATTGCAAGGATAATCAAAGCGGAGATTCAGGAGCAAAATGTAGAACTATTGCCTTGGCCGCCGTATTCACCCGACTTAAACGTAATGGAAAACGTTTGGGGATGGCTATCACGAAGAGTCTACGGAGGAGGAAGACAGTTCGAGAATAAGGACGAATTAATTGAAGCCTTATGGCCTAGGCTGAAATTTCCCTTCGCTATTTGGAGTCACTTTACAACTCAATACACAATAGACTTTTTGAAGTTATTGAACATCAGTGTGGAAATACTCATTACTAAATGATTTAATAATATTTGAAATTTTATAAAATTTACACACACAAAAAAAAAGATACGAAAACTGTTCATTTTAATTGATTTTACAGCTGTTCTTAAACAAATGAGACGAATAAATATGCAATTTTTAAAGGTGCACCCCTTTTTATTAAAAAAAGTAGCGGTTCTCTTACGTATATTCTCATCAGCTTTGATATTGACATTTTGTTCTTTTAATTTTTTACGAATATAGTTTATTTCTTGTGGATGCAAAATATGCTTTGAAATAATGTTTAATTTACCCAATGTATTGGTGTTATCTTTTCTTCTATTCTCCTATTATTTCAAAGTCACTCGATATTTATTTCAAAATTTTTATTTAAATTTATTGCTTGCTTGCTTAAATGCATCGAGTTTTCCTAGTAAAAATAGCTGCATAGAAGAAAAGAAAAATAGAAGGTTCACATTGAATCGACACAATTGTTATTGGTTCTAAAATATCTTCTAAGAGCGTCTTTCTTGCGGTATTTAACCGCATAAAAAGTTAAAAATTGTGGTGAATAAAAATGTCAAACTTTTTATCCGCTTCAAGAACTGATAAAATTTTTATATAGAAAACATTTGGCTGACAAAAATATTTGTTTGTAAACAAAAATTTTCCATGTAAAATTTTTGAGAAAAATTGTAATGATATATATGTAAACTGACCATAATTGACTAATATATATTTAAAAAGTATTTATTTTACATGTTTTTATATTTAAATTTGCGGTATATCTTCACAATTACACATAAAATAAGCAACCATGTTATTGACAAAATTTTACCCAATTGAAACAGATAAAAAGTTAAAAAGTGAAAAAATATTTACCACGAATAAATTTTTAATTTTTTAACTTTTTATGCGGTATTTAAACCAATTGAAACACGATCTAAGTGCTCATTTAAAATATCTAAGACAAAGAATATCTGATCGAACTATTGATTCACCCGTAATACGTGTTCAACATTATACAGTTTAACTACGATGTCGTTTTGAAATCTATTGATATGGGTTTCTAACATGTTTTGTGGATTATTGATATGTTCTAAAATATTAAATTAGATATTAGATTAAAATGATTTATCACACTTCCTTAACACAAGTTATAATTATTTCACCTTCTATTTGGAGTTTGGCTCGGTATTATTGTTCCTGCGGCTGCCTGATAAATTGTTCGGAAATTTATGTCTAAATTTAACTTTCTCTTTATGTATCTTTCGTTTGTTTGTCAATAGTGTAATTTGGTTATTCTCCATTATTTCATGATGCATGAACCGTGGTGCTAATTTGTTTCGTCTAGTTTCGTTCTATATTCTTTATGGATTACAAATGATAAACTTAATTTTATATGAGTTAATCATTATTCATATCAATTTCCTTTTTTCTAATTTTGTGATTAATATCATCACCGAGATTGAATATTTAAAAAAAAAATTGATTTTATTGCGCGTAATTCTTGATTGTGACTTAACCTTAATCAACATGGGATGAGTCTCAGCAACTCATTTTAAGTTTATGGTATTCTATAAAAAACTATTTAAATTTAAATTTTTTGCAAATTGAGCTGCAAATCGCAATTAAATTTGTTTACCAAATAATAGCAAAGATCAGAAAACACTATTCTAAAAAGACTAACAAGGACACATGCGATGAGTCTTTGAGACTCATCTTATTCGTTAATGTAAGTAAAATGATCTATATTCATTAGGGTTAAAACACTCCCCTTCAAAATATATTTTTATATTTTAATCATCTATTGGAAACCGATTAAATCTTGTGATTGGTCACTTCCCTTATGTAATAATTCTACAGTCATCTGATCCAAAAACGTTAAATCAGATGGCCGTAGACGTGCTTGATGAAAGAGATGATATTCTTACTATTTAGTGCAGTTCCTTTTTGACGCCTGGTTCAACATTTTCGGATTAGATGGCCATAGAACTATATAACGTCTTAAAAGTATAGTAAGAATATCATCAATACCGTCAAACATGGTGGAGGAAACGTCATGGTACGGGGTGCTGGAGGGTCAGAGATCTGGTGTTTGTTGAGACTATCATGAATAAAGAACAATACTTCTTTTTATTTAGACATTTTAGCTTGGTTCGAGGCAACCATCCCATACATGCATCCAACTTGTTAAAAAATTGGTTGATCTATAATGTGAAAATACATTTTACCGCATCCTCCACAATCGCCAGATCTCAAATCCATCAAACATATTTGGGATAATTTAGGAAAAAAAAACCGATTTAAAATTCTAAATTAATCGAAGAATGGGACCAAATTAACTCGAAAGAAGAAATTAACTCGAAGTTTTGTTATATTTTTGTTGAGTAAATAAATTAATTTTTGTATATTTTTTTTATATTTTTAAATGTGATATTATTATTTAATAGATAGAATAAAATTAAGTACTTAAGATGTGTAAAGAAATATTTTGAATTTATTGAAAAAAAGGTGCATGTTTTTTTGATTCAGGGTATGTATAATAACGCGACAACAAAGCGTTCGAAATAACTTGTAGGCGTACTACGATGCTCACTGCTCACCCGATGCTCACTGCTCACCCGATGCTCACTGTATATATTTATGTAATTACATACGTAAAATTACGCAATGACAAACCGCTCGAAATAACTTGTCGGCGTGCCACGGTGTTCACTGCTCCCCCGATGCTCACTGTATATAACACATCGCCTGAAAAGTTCGCGGTCTAACAAAGAAAACACAATTTTTTGGGAAAAATACATTTTATTCATCCACATAATTTCCTTCTAAAGCGATTCAATCAGTCCAACGCCTCTCTAACATTTCGATGCTTTTTTATAGAACGATTTATCATTGTCTTCAAAATAGGCTTCAGTTTCGGCAATAATTTCTTCATTGGAGTCAAATTTCTATCCCCGGAGCTTTTTTTGAGGTCTGCAAACAAGTAATAATCACTGGGGGGCCGAAACTGGCGAATACGGTGGATGCGGAAGCAATTCAATGTGAAATTTGGCCATTGTAACAGTCGAATTATGACATGATGCATTGTCTTGGTGAAAGAGCAATTTTTTCTTCTTCATTTGAGGTATTTGTTAGCGATTTCTTCCTTCAAACGCACCAATAATCCAATATAATATTCGCTATTGATCTTTTTCTCCTTTTTCAAGGTAGTCAACGAATATTATAGATACCATGCGTGCATCCCAAAATACAGACGCTATAACCTTTCCAGCCGGCTGTTGTTTTTTGGTCACTTCGGACGAGGTTTACCGGCCTCGCCATTCAGATGATTGCCGATTTGAATCTGGTGTGTGTGGATCCATGTTACATCCATTGTCACATACCGCATAAAAAAATCTTTTTTATTGCGCTTAAACAGCTCTAAACACCGCACGGAATCATCAACGCGTTTTCGTTTTTGATTCATTGTGAGCAAACGCGGTATCCACGTCGTTCGTGCAAAATATGACCAACACGTTCCATTGATATCCTTGCAATGTTGGCTATCTCACGCAACTTCACTACGGTTTTTCAAAACAATCTCGTGGATTTTTTTTATGTTTTCTGAAGTCACCGCCTCATTTGGGCTCTAGAGAGCGTGGTGCATCATCGGTAGAAAATTCAGCAAACCATGATGGTTGATTTTCCTGGTGCAGAGTCCAGATAACACTTATACAGCCACTGCATTGCTTGAACGGTATTTTTCCCATCGACAAATAGTGTTTAATCAACACGAAATTCTTTTTTTTCGATTGTTTTGAAATTAACAAAAGTAGCGTCACAAAATAACTGTAACTTGTAACTTTCATGATCAAAATGCCATGAAATTTTAACAGGTATCATTTGAAGGTTTGGTAGAATTTAAAAATCATATGGGTTTTAAATTTGTGACACCATCTATGTGTCAGACCCGGAACTTTTCAGGCTAATTAATATTTTTGTAATTACAAACATAAAATTACGCGAGATCACGCTCACACGATGCTCACTGTTTTACATAGTTACAGAGGGTGGCCAAATAATTATACTCAAACAAAAATTAGTCACTATCTGTGAAAGTGCTGGCTGTAACTAATTTATTATTAGAAGAATTATTGTTTTTTAGAGTGTGTTTCAATTGGTTTAAATACCGCATAAAAAGTTAAAAATTGAGGTGAATAAAAATGTCAAACTTTTTATCTGCTTCAAGAGCTGATAAAATTTTTATGTGGAAAACATTTGGCTGACAAAAATATTTGTTTGTAAACAGAA
Organism: Nephrotoma appendiculata; assembly: GCA_947310385.1. NCBI lineage: Eukaryota > Metazoa > Arthropoda > Insecta > Diptera > Tipulidae > Nephrotoma > Nephrotoma appendiculata. The sequence continues at coordinate 217,171,531 of OX371224.1, read as the reverse complement.
ATTTGTCATGTACAAATTTTGAGAAAAATCGTAATGATTTAGATGTAAACTAACCATAATTAACTAATATACATTTAAATAGTATTTATTTTACATATTTTCATATTTAAATTTGCTATATACGTTCATATCTACACATAAAATAATCAACCATGTTATTGTCAAAATTTTAACCAATTGAAACAGATAAAAAGTTAAAAATAATTACCACGATTTTTTTAACTTTTTATGCGGCATTTAAACCAATTGAAACACACACTTAATTTACTGATTAGCCACTATATCTGGCAACCTTTTCATTAGCGTGGCAGCACAAATGTTTTTTTTTTTTCAAAATGGCGGCCACCTAGTGTCAGTTCATATCAAAAATTTTAATGTGCTTGCTTGTGAGAAGTCTTCGAAAAAATTTCTTGGCTTCAGTGTTATCGACTTATTATTCGGTAAGTGTTGGATTTTTTACATTTAGGGTTATTCTAATACTTGATCAATACATTGTGGTCATGTTTCAGTTAGTTTTTCTTTTTTTTGGGTTGTCGACCGATCTAATCTAAAAATGTATATTTACAGATATGGGGAAGTGTGCTGACCTCACACCAAGAAAAAAAAGAACAGATTTCGATAATGGTACGGCATTGAAAATATAACCAGTGTCAAATTGTTGATGTATGTGATGTATCACAATCCAGTGCGCGTAATATCACGCAAAAAGTGGACGCCGAAATACCGATCAAGGCGGATCGAGTCGGTAAATGCGGTCGAAAACGCATTACAACACCTCAAACGGAGCGAAAAATACGTCGCATTACACTCGAAAACCGTCGAAAGCCTTGGCTCGTCATAAAGAAACTGCTTAATGATACGGAGTGCAAATATCGGGCGAACCCTCAGCTGCTGATTTGTAGAGATGGGACTGAAATGTTGTCGACCACTAAAAAAACCAAAACTCACTCCTGTCATGAAGGCCGAACGTCTGGCATGGGCCAAGAAGCGCCGACACTGTACACGGGGACTGGAGCAAGGTGTATATAACCCTAATATAAGAAAAAACAGGAGTATTGTTCTTTACAAATTTATACAATAACAATTTCTTGCAGGTTTGTTTCTCAGACGAGTCAATACAGATTCTTCAAGACAAAACTGAGTTTGTTCGGTGAAAGACGCATGAATGAAGACTGCATTGACTGCACGTGTAAAGCATCCTGCAACCGTGATGATATGGTCCGGCATCAACAGGAAAGGGACTGGAAGGCTGTATATCGTCCAAGAAGCTATACGTCAGGATCAGTATAAGAAAGTTCTGGAGAAAAAAACTAATCCCAGAGACAGCAGAATGGTTCCCTAATATTAAATTGTATATTCATGCACCCCCGGTCATCAAGCCAAATCTATCACAGAATACCTAAGAAACAATCAGATTGACACCCTGGACTGGTCGGGGAACTCGTCCGAATTGAATCCTATAGAAAATGTGTGGGCAGTCCTGAAAACTAATATTTCAAGGGGTAAAATATCATTAGAATATTATTATTGTGGCACAACACTCCAAAATTCCAAGAAGTAGCCATATCATGTATTGAAGGCATGCCACGCCGCGTTTAAACTGTCATAAACGCTAAGGGTGAAGCAACCAAATACTAAATAATATGTATTTCCCTTTTAATAAACTATTCAACCAATCTACACATGTTTAATTTTTATTCCTAAGTACACTTACTAATATTGGAACAGTATAATAACTTTAGAAAGCATATAAATGTTGTATTTCATAACTTAAACTGACAAAATACAAAGAAATAGTTAATTATTAGATTATAATAATTTTTTGTCCACCAATGTATCCCTTTTTCTACCAGAGAAAATTTCAAATTTTAAGTCGAACCCACACAAATGTGTGTGTAAAAAATGACAGGTTGTAATATGTTCCGGATTTTAACGGATCTTAGTTAAATCGGATTTTATTTTAAATAAACATTATAATTTGATAACATATAAATTATATAACATACTAATTATTTGTTTCTGATAACATATTAATTTTTTTACTATTATTATAGTTATAGTGTTATTTTCTGGACGAAAACGAATTAAGTGTAATACACAAATGTGTATGTTGGTTCAAAATACATACAAAAAAAAATTGACATGATTCTTTTGCGTTACTCAAACACTTGTGTGAGCAGTCAGGAAAAGGGATATACTTAGTAATTATATACAGTGCAACCAATTAGTCTCCGTACATTGAAAATATACAAGAAATCGGTTAGATAAACTTTCCTAACTTTGTTATTACTGATTGCATATTACTCATGTTTAGGTTTTAGAATAAAAAAACTTATTCTTTAAAACTACGTAAAGAAGAAATTCAAAATATATTTTTAAAAACAATATTAAAATAATACATTATAAACTCAACAAAAAAATTGAAACCATTTAATCTCCGTACACTGTATTAAAATTCTCAATAACGGAAAAATATTATTTAATTTTCTGTGATTCTTTTTTATTTTGCATTCGTAGCACCGTTATAGTATAATATATATATTTGAAAAGTAAAGTGGCTCTTGAGTCGTCCAAATTAAATTAAATGGGGTGTAATAATAATATACCACTCGCAACTCGAGAATTGATGGTTAAATTAAAAAATGAAGGCAAATCTTATAAGGATATTGGTGATATAGTTGGAAGAAGTCGTTCGTCTGTCCAATATGTTTGTCAAAAATATAATTCTACTAGATACATAGCTAACAAACCTAGATCTGGGGTGCTATTTGGGAATTCGATTCGATAACGAGAGTACAAGATTCATATTTGATTTGAATGTGATTCGAACGATTCTTATTTAAATTCCAATACGAATCTAGTATTCTCGTTATCGAATCGAATTCCCAAATAGCCCCCCCTGGACAGCCACCAAAATTAAACAGCACTGCAAAACGCAGTATTTTGATAAATGTTCGGGAAAATCCAAAATTAAATGCTCCTAAAATAGTTCAAAATCTACAATTGGGCTATTATATTAAAGTATGCCCACAAACAGTTATGCTAAATGAATATGCTAAATGGAGCTGGGTACAATAACGGAAGAAACCGTTCATAAACAAAATAAATAGAGCAAAAAGATTAGCTTTCGCAAAAGCCCATTTAAATAAACCAAGCAGTTTCTGGAATAATGTTATTTTTAGTGACGAGACAAAAATTAACATACTTGGGTCAGATGGACGCGTTATAGTGTGGCGAAAATCAAATTAGCACCTGAAAACTAAGAATTTATGTGGGACAGTAAAGCATGATGGAGGTGGCCTAATGTTATGGGGGTGTATGAATGCATCTGGAGTTGGACAGCTCCGCATCATATGAGTCTATTATGGACAAGCATCTTTATTTAGACATCCTTACGAAAAACTTACACGCTACAGTGTGGCGAAAATCAAATTAGCACCTGAAAACTAAGAATTTATGTGGGACAGTAAAGCATGATGGAGGTGGCCTAATGTTATGGGGGTGTATGAATGCATCTGGAGTTGGACAGCTCCGCATCATATGAGTGAATTATGGACAAGCATCTTTATTTAGCCATCCTTAAGAAAAACTTACACGCTAGTGCGGAGAAATTTGGCATAAGTGGATCGTTTATCTTCCAGCAAGATAACAATCCAAAGCATGCGGCATTTATGGTGAAGAAATGGCTGCTCTATAATTATCCAAAGCAATTACATACGCCACCACAGAGTCCAGATATAAACCCGATTGAGCATCTCTGGGTCGAACTCAAAAAGAGAATTAAAAATCGGATTGTGAAAAATAAGAAAGATCTCGCTGAAGTTGTGAATGATGAATGGAACCGAATTGAGCCAGAAGTAACACAAAACAAATTAGTAGAATCAATGCAAAGGCGACTGAATGCAGTTATAAAAGTCAAAGGTGGTCCTATGGATTACTAAAAAACCGATCATTGATTAAACTAAGTTCTGTTATTTTATTGAGATTTTTAATATAGTGTACGGAGATTAAATGGTTTCAATCTTTTTGTTGAGTTTATAATGAATTATTTTATTATTGTTTTTAAAAATATATTTTGAATTTTTTTCTTTACGTAGTTTTAAAGAATAAGTTTTTTTTATTTTAAAACCCAAACATGAGTAATATGCAATCGGTAATAACAAAGATAGGAATGTTTATCTAACCGATTTCCTGGTATATTTTCAATGTACGGAGACTAATTGGTTGCACTGTACACCATATAATCCCGTGATGGTAAATGCTCGAAAATGTTAGCGTACCATTGCTCAAGGTGCTAACGCCCACTATTTATACCACATATGGCCAAATTGCGGCTCACCAGCCGCATGCAACTCTTTGAAAGAATGAGTGCGACTCTCGAAAAGAAATGAAAAAATTAAATAACATTTAATAATTCATTAAAATTATTTTGTGCTCTTAATCGAAAATATCGACTTCGATTTTGTTGGCCCTCTGTATTGGAATCCTTGAGATAGAATATGTTTGTAGATAATAAGGCAGATTCATTGGAACTAATAATTTTTTTTTGTCCTATGTAATCTTTTGTTATTTGTATGGTGCCCGCGTTTCTGTGCGTACTTACCCACACCAACTCATGTAATTTTTCTATAAAGAAAAATGGCTTATTATTATATTGGTGCTGGTACACGCATTTGATTTATACAAGTAAAAGTACTGGAAGAAGGGAATTGTAGGAACAATTACGGAAAACAAAAATATTTGTTCTATTTATCAAGGATATTTTGTATCTATATGTCTTGCCTTCCTCTACGAAAACAAAACGAATTATCATAAAATAAATAATACAAAATCCATTTAGTGCATGCACACTCAAAATGCATGCACACTCAAACCCATTTAGTGCATGCAATGTCATGAACTCTGTTTCAATCATCGTTTCTTTTCCCTTTACCTATAAAACCGGTTTCCTCAAAAACCGGTTTTATAGGTAAAGAGGAAAGAAACGAACGAAGATTGAAACCGACTTCGTGACATCCCTTCATGTCATCTTTATATACAATGTGTTTCTACAAATTACACATGCATAGTACGATTAGGAAGGAAAAGGAAATAGATCTCATAACAAATTGTATACAGTTTGTAAATGTTTTTTAATTTTTTTCATTCTGCTGCATTTTGTTCTTCGACTCGATTCGTATCAAAAATGTTTGATGCACCAACATTTTTTTTGCTCTTAAAAAAATAATTTTACTAATAAAATAAATGGATGAAATTATTATTTATATGAACTGACAGGAATCCCCAACACCTATCGTCTGGAAATAATAAATTGAACGACAGGCTTATTAGTTCCAACTATTTTTATTAGTCACATTAAAATATAAATATATAAAAAAAAACAAATTATGCTAATTATTGCTCTAATTAGCCCATTACCAGGCATTTGAGAGATTTACCTGAACCTCGAGTTTGAAATGAATTACTACACCGTTAACCAACAAATTTATCATAAACAATAGAACTGCTTTACGAAATATAATTTTTCATTTAATTTCTTGCGTTCTTCTGTAAAACTATAATTAATTTTCAAATTAAAAATTTAGAAGGGCCTAGTTACAATGGATGGACCATAATTTTTGAGGTTTTACGTGCCCTATTCCTGAATACGATACGAATCTTCTTACGATACGAAAATTCATTACGATACGAAAATAAATTGGTATTCCTGAATACGAACGTGCAACAAATTTTAATTTTTACAGTGTAGGCAGCGGGAAATTTTTCTGTTACAAAATATTTTTTTTTTCAATTTAAGTCCACCATGTACAAATTGTATGCAAGTAACAATAGTTTATAATGGCTTTTTGTTTTTTTCATTTCGTACACAATTTTTACGTACACAATTGTTATCGCGGCCGGAAAAGGGATATCGTAAATAATATTTTACCCGTATACAATTTTCTATTTCATGTGTAGCAGATGGTTATATCAAAAATGCGTATTGCGGTCTCATATCGCAAAAAAAACCTACGAAACTAGTTTTTGGCTTTAGTTTTTGCTTTATGATACTGAAAAAACAAATTTCTTTTTTAGTATCGATATTTAAATGTGTCTAATAAACTGGTTCGTTTCTTTAATAAATATGAATACCAAAATTTTATATGATTCGTTTATTAAACTTTACTTATATTGTTTATATGTGTAAAATTAATTAATAAATTTACTATTTACATTATTTCTGTTCTAAACATTGCATATTATAATAAAATTAATAACCACTTATCATGGACACAATTTTTATTTCGTGATTTGCCATCTAGCGACAGTAAATTTTTCAAAAAATAATCAGCATTGCTGCGTAAAAACAAATAAACTTATCGTTTGACGTAATTTTTTGATCGATAAGAATCGAAATTTTTGTCATTTTTAAACTAATTTTTCCATTTTCTACGTCATTTCAAGACTAATCTTGATAATCCTGTATTAATAGCTTGATTTTATGTTTCTTATAACCTTGATGCAACATTTTTTTGCTGTTTAGAAGTAAAATATTGAAAAAAATTGATTTGTGCAATTCAAAAAAACAATAAACTTTGAAACTTAACCGTAGACAAACTAAACATTTTATTGAGATAATCATGCATTAATCGCTCAATTATACGTCTAAGTTCATACTAAAGAAAGAATTAGGTCAATTGGTAATATTTTATGGTCAAAAACTGATTTTTAGTAAACATCGTTTTTGACAAGCTGAGTATCATACAGCCTTAAACAAATATTGAAATTACACAAAATGGTTAGTAGATTGTGTAGCAGTGTATCAATTGGCAATAATTTTTTTTTTAAATTAAAATAAAGTGTCGTGTGAAAAGCTGCCAAAACATGCATAAAAATTACAGAAAGGATTTCTTACAATCGGAAAGTTTACCAAGTGTTTTTATAAAATAAAATGTATATTATGCTAAGAAGAAAGTGATTTATGATAAAATTATCTTTATTTAAAGTTATGAATCAGAAATAATCTAAGAAACAAATTTGATTGTTTTACTTAAAATATTTTATTAAATAAATTACTTAAATATATGAATAATATTTAATTTATTTATAATTAAATTAAATAAATTACCTAAACAATTTTAAAATTTAAAAAAATATATTTTACATCTTTATTTTTGTTATTCTATTTTCATTGTCGTTAACTAAAATGACATCGAAAACAAATTCGTTCATGCACGTACAAAAACTTCAAATTTTTACAAATTTTTGAACGTGCCGTACATTTTCGTATTCGTATTAGAATTATACGTATTCGTATTCACATACGAATCAAACGAATTCGTATATTTTTTATTCGTATTCGTACCCAGGAATAGGGCAGCTGAATAAAATGTTCAATTATTCTGAACTTTGTATATGTTTATTTACATTCAGAAGGCAAATTTTCAACATCGTCGGAATTTGAAGAAGTAAGAAACAATTCACAGCTCTCGCCGAAAAAGTCCTTCCGTCTTTATAAATTCCATGTTTGGATAATTCTTGCCAATACTACATTTCTTTCAATTAACATCTACTCCTTTAGTATCAATAACCTAATCACAATTAATATTTGCCAATTTGCAATTACATAAATGAAATTCTGTTATATTTAACAATTGAGATTTCCAATGATCTACACATTCAAAAACCTCAAGTGGCTCAGTTTCGCCCAAACAAACAATTTAAAAAATATCGCGGTTTCTAACTTAACTTCAAATTAAATGGTACATAGGTAGGTATATATTCACACTATTTGAAACAAATTTCAATTTAGGATTCTCCTGCCATTAACGCAATAATGGCGCAATAATCACACCCGATTCCTAAAATCACACGTCCCTCACGATGGAAACCGCTGATATCAATTATGCACTTGCAAATATTTTTATTTCCTTTTTTTCGTGTTAGATGGATGTTGTTGTATTATAGCATATGCAGAGAGAACAATCCCGAAAGAGAATTTTCAAAATGCACATAAAACTTGCATCGTACTTTGTTTTCATATGTGTCTTCGAATGTAGCTTTAGGGATGAATACTACATTTCTACCAAACCAAAAAATAATCGGAAACAAAATATGTATGTATATAAATGAAATACAGTAGTGGTCAGATAAATGTTACCATCCAAAAAATTTTAATGTTTCGAAAAAAAATTCAATTTTTAACCATTTATTCAATCGATTTTCTGTAATAATAGAAGGAATACTAAAATACTAAAATGGAAAAGAAGCTAATTATGGAAAAAAGATGTTGAACAAGAAATATTTATTTAAATAAAATTTAAGATATTTATTTGTTAGCCCAATCAAGTACATAATGCATTACAATTTTTTTATTAATTTCAAAACCGAAACGTGACTACATCCCACTTTATTTGCTATGTATCTTGCAGAAAGATTTTCCTCTCGCAGAGCTAAGATTACGCTTTTAATTGCTCAGAGTTTAATTTTCTCCCTTTGTTTTCGTGCTACAACTTGCGCAGTTTGGATCACAACTGATGAAATTTCAGAGCAAAACAAAAAAACATTTTTTTGTTCCCGTTACTCTTAAATTTATAAAAACAAAGTATACACAAAAAAACTAAGGTAACCTTGAAACTTTTCCACAAAAATGCATTTGTATGAACAACTTTGAATATTTTTCGTATGGTAACATTTATCTGACCACTACTGTAGAGAGTATTTCATGCTCTCTTAAATAATACATTGTTATTTAAAGAATCTATGCGTCCACACGGGAACTTTGTATCTTTTCCCGATTTTATAGGTAAAGGAGGAAAGCGAAAGCGAATGAAGCGAAATCATTCAAATTAAATATGTCATCAATACCACTACAATACAAGGCCGATTTATACAAAATCGGCGTAAGACGGCGTGTCCGACCAAAATGATAAAAATTATCATGATATTTTTTGTGACCCTAACTTCACTCCGTATAATTTTATGTCAAATCCGAGTGAACAATCAAATCAAAAAAATAATTATAAATTGATTCTGCACGTCAAAACATTGTTGACGCTGTCATAACTAGTGTTAATACTTCACATCTTTTCTTAGTGAATAAAACAAACCCGGGCAGTGCATATAATATTCACTCATTTTAACATTCATTCAATTATAATTCACGTAGCAGAGATTTGCAGATATTTGATTGCGCTAAAAACGTTCACAAATCGTTTTTAGGCTACATTTATATGTATGTGTAAAGGAAATCACATTCTCGCCCAATTCCTGAATACACGAATAATTTTAACCACACAACCAATCAATCATTCAGAGGAAATGAAATGGACATTGAACAAGAACACAGAAAAGAAACTACACACGCAAATCATTAAAAAACAATATTGGTTGTTGATTTTATTCCAGACACTGATTTGATGCATTCATTGTTTAGTGTATTATTCTTTAATAAGAAAATATAATATTAAAGTCAGGGTTGCAATGTTTTAAACAAAACGTTTAAAACGAATGTTTTAAACAAAGCGGTATGTTTTAAACATTTTGTTTTAAACAAGTGTTTAAAACATGATTTTAATTAGACAAAAAAACAAAAGTTTTTTTTTATTTAAATTAACTTTAGTAAATCTTATAAATATAATATCTGTTACTTCAAATACTTATACAATAAAATTAAATAAATTTGATTGGCCACAAAACCCAAACTCATCAGTTAGATTCAGTTAGTATCATTTATATAAATGGCTTCAGTTTTCAATTTGGTTTTGATGATAATGATTTAAATACTGTAACTAACTTGGCAGCCTTTTATGATTAATTAAATTTGAAATGTTGGTTAAATAATATTTAAACAATGGCAATCTAAAGATTACATTCAAGCCTCGCTTGCCGTAGTATAAACCACTTCGGAATTTCTATTAATTCGTTTATTTATTGTTTCTAATGTAGTATTTTTTGAGTTCCTTCAGAGAAACAATAATTTCGCTTAGCAATTTCGCTGCATAAATCATATTTACAAAATAATTTGGTTAATTTACAATATATGTAATATCCTTAATTGATGCGTTATGGTCGGTATCTAGATCTTCAACTCATCCACAAGTGTGCTTAATTGCGTGCATTTTTTCAGGTGCTCTTTCATTCTAACCACTAAACCAGGAGCCCCACTTTTCGGTGGACATTTCTCAATCGGAACACGATTTGCTTTAGAATTCTCTGCATTATTCGAATACTTCGCGCCGCAGTGGGAATTTTTTCCTTATTAGTGGCAAAAATTTAGAAATATACAGAGAAAATTTAAAAAATAATCAGAGCACCCGGTGAAAAAATCAAATAATATAGAGAATTCCGAAGCAAAACATATTCCGATTGGCGAAACTTCCACTGTTTCAAGAACAAGACACCAGATAGTTCCTTTTTACAATTTTTCGTTTATACTGTATGCCTGACACCGATTGTCTTGTCCCAATTTGTGGTCAACTAAATAGATTATTACTTCAAACCACTCATTCGGAGGCACTACACAAATCTAGTCTGGTGTTTTTTAATTAAAATTTGCTAAATAAATGAAGATGTATTAATTTCTAAAGCATTTATAATCTAGAATTGACAAAATATCCAAACTAAGTTTTAAGTTTAGAACTAAATTTCAGGCATATTTTGGTTATGAACCTTACAGAGACATCTATCAATACTGGTATGAACAAACCATCAATTTAGTTAATCGGAAATTCAGACAAAAAAAATCGACATCAGGCACACAAGTATTAGAACTAAATGTTTCGATTTCAGTGAAGTAATGCCAAATACTGTTTTTGTGGGACGAGTTATTATTTTTAAATGATAATCAACACCGCTCAGGATCAAGATAACCAATAAAATAAGCTAAAAATTGGACTACAAAAAAAGATAAAACCGATTGGTAGAAAGGACTTCCCCAAAATTGTATTAAACGATTTAAGAACAGTTATGGAAAATAAAAAGGATCGACGAATTCTGTAAAACAAACGAAAATAGAGAAAGATTTAATTCAAAATTGATTTATGCAGATCCTGATACTATATAAATAATTACATACATTAAGACATACAAATTACAGGCAATCCTCCAAGAACGCGGCATTCGAAGAACATGGTTTCGAAGAACATGGATACCCATTTTCTCAAACTACACGGTTTCAAACACGATTTTCTTTATTCTATTTTATTTTTTGTTTGTCATAACAAAAAATAAACAATAAAACGTAATGTCTTTTTTATTTTATTTTTTGTAGTCTCGAACAACACGGTTTTAAAGAACACGGAACGAACTAATCGTCTTCTTGGAGGGTTTCCTGTATATTGTATTAGTATTTTATTAATTTGTATAATTATGTAACCAGAGCCATCTTCCACTATGGGACAGTGAACATTGGTCTTTTGCTAATGACGTCACTTTATGTCGACAAGTTCTCTTTTACTATTTTTTAATACAGCAACACAAATAAATGATCGAGTTTATTTGTTGAAAATTGAGCACATTAAAATAGATGAGAAAAATAAAATCCACGTCTAAGGCAACTTACGAAGAAAATGATCGTGCTGCTACTTCAATCGATTAAGAGAGACCGATTTTTTTTAAACCGTCGACGTAGCGTTACGTTGGCTTTGGGTAAACGTGCTTCATACTTAGACCTGAGCTTGTATTTTGAACGTTCATTTAGTTCTCTTTTATTTTGTATCGAGAAATTACAAGAAAATCGACAAAAAGTTAACTTAATTCGTAATGAAAATATGTTTAAAACAACGTTTAAAACATGTTTTAAACATATTTTTTTTTGGTTTGTTTTAAACATGTTTTAAACAAAAAAAAACATGTTTTAAACAAATAAAACGTGTTTTTGTTTTAAATTAAAAAAAACAGTTATTTTTGCAACCCTGATTAAAGTTGAACAAAATGTCTCTTCCTGTCCATGTAAAATCATAACGCAAAAACATTAGAAATAAAATGTACACAAATTTTGACAGCCAGAATCGAAAATATTCTTGTTTTTTTTTTGTGATAAATGAGTGCGTTTTATGGCAAAAGCTGATAAAAAATATCAAGATATTTTTTATAATTTTTTGCCCGGCTGAACACTAGGAGTATCTGTAATGTCTAACAAAAACTGAGAAAACAATAGAAAAAAAATGTTTGTATAGAAAAAATGGTATGTTTCGCTGATTTTGCCAATAAATCGCTTGTATTTCATAAATAAAGAAAACATTTTTTTTTGCCAGTGATCACTCTAAATAATCAACCTTTGGTAACAATTATCCCGAAAAATAAATTTTACGAGAAAACACAAATTTTTTGTAGTGTAGAGCACGTGGTAAATAGCATAAATTAATAGCACGTGGTGTATGGAAAAATGCGTTCTTGTTCTAATTGGAAAATACATTTTTGTTTTGTTTTGTTTTTTAAGAAATCTTTATTTCTGTATAATATTACAACTAATCATATGTATTATCTAGTAATTGTTTTATTAGTTTAGTAGTCTATTCTTGTGAGATGAGACCTATCGGTTAATCCCAGCTCTGCCAGTCCTTTGATTTAAGCGGCTCAAGGAACCACTAATTCTAAAGGCTTTGTTCTTTTTAGGCGCTGTGGTCCATTGGTGTGATCCAGTAGGTTCCGCAGCTCCTTGTCATGCTGCTGCAGTCGCAGTACATGACTCCTTGCAAATTTTTGTATTTCATCGCTGACGTATTCCATGTTTAAGTCTCGATGGAGATTGTAATTTCTAATGTACCAAGAAGCATTCACAACGCTACGTAGTACTTTGTTTTGAAATGTTTGAATGATCTTCACTGTAGTTTTCCTTGCGCATCTCCAAAGCTGTATACCATACGTCCAGATAGGTTTTAGGATTTGTTTATATAACAGAAGTTTGTTGTGCGTTATCAGTTCGAAACTTCTTCAAATAAGCCAGTGCATTTTTGCGAATTTTAATTTCAGTTCTTCCTTTTTCTTTTTAATGGCGCTTTCCACCTGAGTTTAGAGGCTAGCGTCATGCCGAGATACTAGCATTATCAGAATATGGAATTTGTTGTGAATTCAGTCTAATCGGAATATATTATAATTTCCTATTTGTAAAGTTGATATATGTTGATTTCGATTCGTTAAGTGTTATTCTCCATTGTTTTGTTTAATTATTCACTATTTTAGCATTTTGTAGTTTCCTTGTGGACTCTACCATTAGTCCGGTCAATCTAGACATAAAAATGAGAGCGAAGGTACATAAATTCGCATCAAGCTGAAAATTGGTAGAATCGTTAAAAATGTGATTATAAATAAAACTTAAAAGTTCCCCATCATTCCCGTGTATGGAAAAAATTTTACTCGAGGTCAAAGGTCAAAAAAATGAGTTTTTCGCGATTTTCAGCGAAACGGTAAGTCTTATCATAAAAATATATTAGACAAAAATTGTAGGTCATCATATTATCTATCAAAAATGTAACAGTGCTTTTTTTTCTACGAGCCACCCTTTCTGGGATATAACGATTCAAAAAGTTGTTCAAGTTGTTATGGGCATAATATGCATGAGTGCGCCACGTATATACATCTCGTATCTAGAGTTGTTATATATGTTGAAATATTTTTCTATCGATGATTGTAACTTATACTTAAAATATAAAATATACATAACTATAAGAATATCAGGTCAAATGAAACCCAGTCCCTTACTTCATACGCCAGTGTAACTTCGAGGACAACATCTATCTCTTGTTCTATTGTGTGCGTGGCTAGGGTCTTACACCTGCTATAATAAATGAAATACCGTTAGTCTTGAGCGACACGCTGTAGTGAAATCACGTGTTTATCCTGACCTATATCGTGCTGTTTTGACTTTTATAACAAAAATGTCTGAATATTGTTTTATTTGTGCTAAACTTTTAACTGAAAGTGATGTTGTTACTGTTGAACGTGGTATGAAGTCATTAATTAATGCAAGTATCGAAAGAGCAGATGAATTTTCAGAATTTCTCAAAAATCAGAAATCTGTGATAATACATGAAAATTGTCGTAAAAATTATACTCGAAAGTCTTCTATTGCTGCAGCTAATAAAAGACAACGTGAAGAACAAGAAGCCAGTACATCCACAGTAAGTCCTCCTCGTACTAGATCACGTGTCAGTGAATCAGCTTTTTGTTTTAAAGAACTATGCTTATTTTGTGGCCAGAAATTGAATGAAGAGTATGAAAGAAGAAAATCCTCAGATTTTCGCCGTCGAATTAGCCAAGTAAGTACACTTCAATTTAAAGATTCAATTCTGGAAGTAGCTCGGACTCGTGACGATGCTATAGCAAAAGCTGTTCTTGCTCGAGTCGCATTTGAATATGATTTAGTTGCTGCTGAAGCTAAGTATCATCGTGATTGCTATGATTCTTTCGTAAAACTTTCCACTGGAACTAAAGTCGGTCGCCCTAAAGACGAAGCTGCGAATCTGGCAATGGAGGAAATATTCACTTACATTGAAAATAGCGATGACTGTCAGTTCACTTTGAACGAATTAAAAAATGTTTGCAAAACTACGACATTAGATTACAGAACGATTAAGCTACGACTCAAACTAAAGTATGGTGAAAAACTTATTATCACTGAGAAATCGGGAGCATCAACATTCATATGCTTAGTGGATAATCATCATGATATTTTGAATCAAGCCTGGTACGAAAAGAAAGAAATGAATCAAAAAGAAGAACGATTCAGAGTCCTAGACGCAGCTGCAGCTATTATTCGCGAAGATATTCAAACCGTAGTGTTTGATAATTCTAATTACCCTCCACCAAGTCGCATGTTTGAAGATTTGAATAATGAAATCCCAGAATCATTGACTTATCTTGTGGAACGAGTGATTTTAAAGAATAAACGATCAAATTTAGATCATTTAAAATTAATATGCACAAACATTTGCCATTGTATCATGACTGCTGTTCGACCAAGGTCTTTTCTTGCCTTGAAAGTCTAAATTACAACTAGGCCTCGCAGTTTTTTTTCATCGAAGGTTCGGGTCTAAACGTCTTATACAAATCTTTTCGGCTTTTGGTTTATGCGCATCTTATAATGATACAATAATGTACGAGGCAGCAGCAGTTTTTCATCGTCCTCCTCATGTCCTACCACCACAAAGCGGCACTCTTATTCAATACGTTGCAGACAACGCTGATATTAGTGTAAATACGTTAGACGGCAATAACACGCTCCACATAATGGGTATTATTCAAATTGTTACTCCAAAAAATTCAGTTTTACTAGAAGAACCTATGCCACGAATAAAAGAAGCTCTTTCAGCAAAAGATTTCAAGGCAAAAGCTCATGTGCCTATACAGATCTATCAAAATGACGGTGTAGTAGGTACAGTAAAATAAATGCTAAAGATTTTGTTTATGGAACTGAAATGGTATCTTTCCTCAAAAAAGCTGTATACCAATTTTGTCCCGAAATGTGTGAAACGAAATGAGTGTAACCGGAATGATATAGTAGTAGCATATGTGTTTTTGCCATTTTGTTTATGTATTTTCGATTTTTTTATAATTAACATTTTATTTTTAAAATTTATGGAATTTAAAATAAATTTACTTATAAAATTTTATTAATAGATGTACAATTCATTTATGATAATAGAACATATAAAATACATTGGCATGTTAAATAATGACACTCCACAGCTCGAGAGCAGACGTAATGTGCTGAGAAAAGGAAATAAGCACCATAAAAATTAAACCGATTCGCCCGGATCGCGTTATTTTGGTGCTGTTCATCATACAAATGACACAAATACGAACAAAAGAAAAATACAAATACAAAGACATAATTGTGTATTATACACTGTGTACGGATTCGATTTTTTTTGCTTCACTCATTTTAAATGAGTAACTCACGAGACAAAATCGATATACTGATGTAGTATGGTTTTATGGGAAATGAAAAAATGCGTGTTTACCCGGTTGGAATGGTTTTATTGAACGTTTAACAAAAAATCATATGAATTATTTTAAATCTCAAATTTCATTTTTACCATTTATTCACCAACCAGCCAGCAGCTATAATACTATCTAGACGACCTTACTTTGTGCATTAGAGAACGCAAAACGGTATGGCCACACTGTATGCATCGTGACTTTTGACCAGCCCCTGTATGCAAAAGCTCGAGAAATGGTATCAGCCGCACCTGAGGGCTCTGAAGTATCAAAAATCATCATCAGACTCGGAGGATTTCATCTACTGATGTCTTTTCTGGGAGCAATTGGGCATATTATGCAAGGAAGCGGCATGAAAGAAGTACTCGCAGAGATCTATGCGGTAAAATCATTAGAAAAAATGCTCAATGGTCATGCTTACGCAAGAGCTGTTCGAGCGCATACACTACTTCAGCTTACTTTGGCAATTATAATATTAAAAGAAGTTGAAATTAATGACCTAATGGATGCAGATCTAATCATAAATATCGAGAATATATTAGATAACACTCTTTCATACATTGAAAATGACGATGAAGTATCTGGAGCTTTACTTCATAAATTGAATCAGAAACTGAAAGAATGTGAGGAACGAGGACCAACTGCCAAACTTTGGATTCAATATTTTTCTATGGTTTCCATTGCTAAAGAGTTTCTAAGAGCTAGCGTATGGGGGATTGGAAAGCTCATTTAAACTGCGTCAAAGAAATGCTTCCTTATTTTCACGCGTCTGGACATTTTCCTTATGCTAAGTCTGCACATCTTTATTTGCAGGATATGCAACAGTTACAGAATTTGATTGATCCTGAAGTTTATGAAAAATTTACAGAAGGATTTTTCACAGTTAGACGTTCAGACAAATTAAGTTGTGGAACTTCAACGGACATGGTAATTGAGCAGTCTATGATGAAAGCTATGAAGACAGATGGAGGTATTGCTCGAGGAAGAAGTACAAAAGAGAGCGTCATAAGTAAATGGGTTTATAGTATGCATGCTATGAATACAGTTTGTGAAAAATTAGAAGATATCGCTAATGTTGGGATGGATACGACCGAGCAGCATGTTGATGCAAGTGATTCTAGAGTAAAAAAAGATGCTAAGGACATACGAAGACTTTTAGAGTGGTTGTCAACGCATGATCCTTTTCCAGAGGTTGACAAAATTGTTTCCATTGCGAGTGGTGTCGTTGGTGATGATAAAATTAATTGTTATGAAGCTCGTGAAGTTGGACTTGCTTCTATGGCAAAAATGACAGGACTGACATTCAATAATATCAAATTAAAACGCGCTGACAAAGTTGTTCCTATTTTAGCTATGACTAGTACCATAAAAGTTCATGAAGAAAAAGTACCTATTGACCCTGTATTATTGTTCCAACGTATGAGTATTACTGCAGCATTTCAAGATGAAATTGAAAAATATTTTGAATATGAATTAGCTCCCTACCCTTTATCATTATTTGATGACATCGGGATGCGTAAAACCCAGAAGTCTGCCATTTACGATTGTTTTGAAAAGGTAAATATTGATATTAACAACACTAATGCGACATACATCATTGACGGAGGATACTTACTACATCGCGTTGTGTGGGATAGCGAAGAAACATTCAACGTTATCTTAGATAAATACGTTCAGTATGTAGGTCGACATTTTGGTTCCATAGTTACTGTCGTGTTTGATGGCTATGGTGATTGCACGAGAAATATCAAAGCTGCAGAACAACGTCGTAAACTTTAGCAACATCTTCATCTTCTGATGTTTTATTTGATATTTTTATGATAAGACTTACCGTTTCGCTGAAAATTGCGAAAAACTCATTTTTTTGACCTTTGACCTCTAGTAAAATTTTTTCCATACACGGGAATGATGGGGAACTTTTAAGTTTTATTTATAATCACATTTTTAACAATTCTACCAATTTTCAGCTTGATGCGAATTTATGTACCTTCGAATGTCTAGATTGACCGTACTAAATACTAGCATCGGTGGTCATAATAGATGTGTCATCAGCAAACGTTCCTATTCTAGCTTCTTCTATGTTTGGTAGATCATTTGTATACAGAAGGTATAATACGGGACCTAGAACACTGCCTTGTGGAACCCCTGCCAATATTTTCTTTAGTTTTGAGTATTCCAATTCCTGTATCATCCGGAAATAACGGTGTTTGATGTAAGACTAGCAATTCAAAATGTTGTTGGGCAAATCTCTTTGGAGCTTAAATTCTAAACCACGGTGCCAAACCTTATCAAATGCTTGGGCTACGTCTATTAATATTGCTGAACATACTTCCTTTTTTTCCAGCGCCTCCTCAATTGTATCAGTAATCCTATGTACCTGTTCTATCGTTGAGTGCCTTTCTCGAAACCCAAATTGATGTTCTGGTATAAGATTTCTGCTTTCTATAATTGGTTTTAATCTCTTGAGAAACAGCCTCTCGAAAATTTTTGATGTTGTTAACAAAGAAATAAGCCTTTACGATGTTTTGTCGTTTAGTGATTTATTAGGCTTTGGAATCCGCTGATGATTTCCGCTACTTTCCACTGCCTCGGAACATAACGTCTTAAGATAGCATTGATTATGTACTGTAGTTTCCTTAGTGCTTTTTCTGGTAAAGTTCTGATTATTTGCCCCGTTATCAAGTCGTATACAGGGGCTCTTTTTATCTTTGAGGTTTTTTACTTCTTGTTGGATTTATTTCAGAATAACTGGTAGCACAGATGCATCGTCTACTTTGCTAACAGGTGTTAGATGTTCATTATCCGCTTCTTCAGTTAGTGGTTTGAAGGTATTTTCTATGTGTTCGGGAAACAGATTAGCTTTTCGCTGCAACCTCAGGTTTCATCAACCATTCTATTGGGTGGCACTTGCATTTTAGGCCTTTTTAAACCTATGGTGGCTTTCCAATAGTCACAACAATAGTCTGTCAGGTTTACCTGTCAGATTACTTAAGAAACTTGCAACTGACCCATTCTTAATCTCCTTTATGAGTTCTCGGCCAAGTCTTACGAGCTCGTTTTTTTTGGGGAATTACTAATGATCTAACCAACAAAATTTGAACATTTTTAGGGCAGATATTTTTTGGATTGTTTTGTCTTCAGGGGCTCTGGTTCTCTGCCAAGTCTTACGAGCTCGTTTTTTTTAAGGAATTACTAATGATCTAACCAACAAAATTTGAACATTTTTAGGGCAGATATTTTTATGAAGCTTCAAACCATACAAAGTAGAATTGATCTTACCACAAACATTAACAACTTGAGAATCCCAGGAGAACCTGTCATTTATACATATTCCCAGACTATTAACATGATTCGCAAAATTATTCTTCACACCATCAATAAAGATATCAGGTATCACTGGGAAACTTCTTTTAGAAATCAGAATTGCTTGTGTTTTAGCGATGTTCAGTGAGATTTCATTAACGTGGATCAAGCCAATATTTTGGATAGATCCAGATTAATATTGTTAAACGTTTCCAATATATTCACTAGTACCACCAAAATAAATTTGACAATCATCAGCATACATGTGATATTTGCAGTATTTTATTGCTTGTGGTAAGTCATTAATAAAAAGGGAAAACAGAGTTGGGCCAAGTATAGTACCTTGAAATACACCTAGCTCAGGAACTGATTCTTTTCCATTTACAATGACTTTTTGATATCTATCTGTTAAGTAGCAAACATACGTTTAAGTGATCTATTGTCAAAATTAAAGAAAAGCATCAATTTCTGTAGTAACAAAACATGGTTCAAAGACTCGAATGCTTTGGAATAATCCAACCGTATTAGAACTACAAATGAGTTTTTTCCGTCAAGATGACAAGCCAGATCGTCTACAACATGAAGCAGGGTAGTCGTTGTACTGTCTCATTACAGAATTCAGTATGAAATTTATTTAGATAATTACAATTAGCCAAATGCTGGTTGATTTGATCACGAAGAATGATCTCGAATACTTTAGATAAGATGGAAACTAAACTAAGCGGTCTAAGATTATCCAAAGAATCCATACCCTTCTTTTTTACAATCGGAATCACAGTGTTCATTTTCCAGATTTCAGGAAATCCAGAACGCATAATACAACTGTTAATCAGGAATGTCAAAGGTGATACAATATATGGTAAAATATCGTTTAGAAGTTTTAAGTGTGTTTTATCATGACCGGGTGAATTTGATTTAATAAGATACACGGCTTTGGAAACATCTAATTCACTTACGCTGCAGAATTAGAGAGAAGTATCCATGACTAGGCGCTCCGTCCTCTGCAATGGAATAACTACCGATGAATGGGGTACATTGCAAAAATAAGTGTTGATAATTGAAGGGTCTAAGTCAGTAGAAACACCAGACCTGCTAGTCCCCAATCCAATATGGTTGAAATTGCTCCAGATTCGTTTCATGGTTAATTTGCTGTTTCCAAAAAAATGTTTTTGTTTGGACATCCTAATAAAGCTAGTTACCCTATTGTGTTCTTTACGATATAATTCTAGGTTCCTCATAGCGCCTGTTCTTTTGTACTTTGCATACGCATGATCCCTCGCAAACATACTTTTAGCAATATTATAATTAAGTCGGGCCACAAGATCCGTGTCCAAAGCCTCAAGTCAGACCGAAACACCAAGTCTAGTGAACAATAACCATACGATGTCATGAATAACATCATCGTCAGCCATCCAAAACCGACAAATTATAGATCAATTAAAGCCAACACGAAATATTAATCTACCTGGAGCATCGCAATCGACTATACCTTTCCCTAATATTAAAACATCTGCCAATGACGTTGAATTAATGGGTGAGTTCTCGATTCGAGTGGCCCATCCAGAAACTGGCCTTTCTTTAGCCGAATACATAATTCAGTGCCGGATGAACAGTTCCGCAAACTAGTGACAAAGATCGCGAATACTGACGATCTGTTTGCCCAACTCATGGTGCCGAAAGCAAGCTTTAGAATGAACTATGATGACGTATCATATAAAATCAATATTCCAGGTGAAATTTTTCAAAGCACCTTCAACTCTACTCTGTGGCCAGCAAGACTGTTTGTCAAAGAATTTGATTGGGGACAAAGAAAGGCGTCTTTTCGGCCAGCTCATACATGCCACCAAATCCAGTAGCTAATTTTATTGCTGGGAAAAATAGTGCCACAAATTCGGAATGTAATTATGGCACCCCAACGTTGTCACATCCTCAAAAAACTATAAAACAGATATTTTACTTTCAAAATGTAAATAAAATGTCTTCAAAGGCTGCTCGTTTTCATAATTTTGCTGCTGATTTTCATAAAATCAGAAGTTTGTTTTGTTTTCATTTTTTAGTTCAAATGAAAAATCTAATTTGATTGCCTGTGCTATTAGTGTCCGGAATCTCCATTTTTTATGTATTTGGCGGTGGGAAAAAATATCTCATGCCGAAACTATGTATAAACCTAGTTGTAAATCATGGTTAGGCATGACATATTACAACGAAATCATGGTTAACTCGAAACTATAGTTATGAAACCAGTAGTCTGTCTAGGCATAAAATAGCAATGCTATAGTTTCGTTGTCAATATTATTTAGCTGGCATCATACCACATGTTGCTAAAAATGTCAAAAACACAATTTCGCATCATTTCCTAACTTGTTTACCGAGCATAATATTATTGTGTTTATAATTATATAGAGAAATCATGAGCTTAAAAAAATATTACAATATCACCTCACCAGGCGCGCGATACTCAATATAAATGTATAATTCTATAATATTGCGTTGCGAAGCAACGAAAATGAGGGAAAAAATTCGTAGGAAATTTTTGTTATATGAAGCGGCATCTATTGAGGTAATATTGTACTTTTTCCATAATTCCACTATTTATTATAAACACAATGATAATATCGACGATATAATTAATCAACCCTAGAATGCACATATAACTACAATTATACATATTATATTACTTCATTATACATATTTTAATATTAAAATGTATAAAATACTGAAAAAAAATAAAATGCTCAATTTTGGTTTCCACATACATAACTGAAAATGTTTTCCGTACGGAACTGGCAGAATCGATTGTGCATAATTCATATCATCCACAACAAATAATTTTTTTTCCGATACATTTTATTTTAATAACACACAAATTTAATCGCAAATTGTATTCAACACACAAATTTCATCACAAATTATAAAAAAATTTCAAACAATTTTATTTTGAAAGACAAACAACCAGAAACAAAAGCTTTAAGTTGTGTTTGATATAGAAATCAAAGACAGAGACAGAGTTTTATATACGCATCCAGTCCTAACTGTCCACGCATGAAATTGACGCTTTTATATGGAGAAAAAGCATATTACCGGTCTATGTATATAGTATTATGTCTATGATTCTATTATCCATTGTAAACGTCATATTTTTGTGTTGTTTACAAGACAGTGTTACTTTTTAAATAATTTATGCCGATTTATGTTATTTCGATTTTTTTATACTTAGTAAATTAATATTTTATTTTTAGAATTATGAAATTTAAAATAAATTTACTTATAAAATTTTTTTAATATGTACATATAAAATTAATTTATGATAAAAAAATATTAAATATAAAATAAATTAGCATATTTATTAAATAATGACACTCCACAGCTCGATAGCAGACGTAATGTGTTGAGAAAAAGAGATAAACACCATAACAATTAAACCGATTCGCCCGATACCGATTACTTTTTGTTGGGTGGAGATAAATACGATTATGGGCAGAATTATAATAAATGGACTTGCTTTATTTATTTTTGTTTTGTGTAATATATAAATGCGCGCGCATAAATGATCATTTTATTTTAATTGTATATTCTACTACTAATGATATAGAAAATTTTCTTTATGAATATTATCGATATTTGAACGATCGATCATATGAATAAATAATGGTTATGACGTGGGGACTAAAAAAGGCAAGACTTTGCTCTGTATATCTTTATTGTATTTACAAGAAATACAATCCCGGAGTGTACCGAAATTTCGGCTTGAGAAAATCATTTTTCATTGGTCCTCGATTTCCCTTTCCTTCTTGCTCCTTCTTACTCGTACATGCATTATGTAGAAACAAATTGATTGGTTGATTAGACAGTATAGAACATCTAGAAATATAATTCTAAATTAATACTTTCTGGCTTCCTAAACAAAATTGATCGATGGAATCGGCCCAGCTATAGACATTTAGTTAAAATCGATAGTTATTAACACAATTCTAATCTACATAATGAACAATTAATATTTTAATGAAATATTATTTCACAAGAATCTAGATTTTCTGAAATTTAATTCTAAATTAATATTTTCCAGCTTAATAAATAATATAAACATTTATTAATTTAGTCCTCCTGTAATTCCACAACTTACAATAGAATTTCCTGAAACCATAGTTATGTTATGTTATGTTTTTATTCTATGCAATCTGTTCTGGGGCCTAAGCACTCCCAAGTCTTTCGCAGTTCACTTTTGACGTCCTACCTTACGCATTGCTTGCCAAATCGAGGGCGTACGGCTATATTTCCGATTTACGTAGAACTATCTACGCATTGCATAGCTCCATATCAGCATATAGTACTGGCATGGAAGATGGGTCGGCCCATGAGTTGTGCACTCCGACAGGGGGTCGTAGTTGTGTTCATTTCCATCACCGATCGTAATCAGATGATGAAACATTCTTTTTGCATGCTGCCCCTATAGGGATTCGAACTCGGTACCTCCCGATCCAAACGCCAAAGCTTTAGCCACTGACCAAATGGTTGGTGAAACCATAGTTATTTGAATTATATTAAAACTTACTCTAAAATCGATTAGTATTTAACCCTTGAATGAACCACGAAATATCTTTCAAAAAATTAAAAAAAAAAAAATATGTTTTATGTGCCCAAAGGCAATGGGTCTCGGAAAACTCAATGTTATTCAATGCCAGATTAACTACCAGATTAGATATTTCAAATAAATTTAGCTTATTTCGCAAATATTTCAAATGATTTATTAATTTTGGTCACCATAGAATATTCGTATTTACCAAGTAAATTATACTGCACAGAATATATTATGCCATGCTCAATGGAGCTTTATCACTCTAGATCAAATCCATTGGTAAGTTCTTTGCATTTTTCAAAATAGGTCAAGTTTTGACAATTATCAAAGCACGCGAACAAATATTTTTTGTTTTATTGCATTTGTGTTGGTAATTAACAACGTGTTTGTCAAAAAAAATGGCATAAACATGTTTATATAATAATACTAAATATGGATATTAATTTGTTTAAGATATTAATTTACATAAAACACATTTGAACACAGCAAAAAAAAAGAACCATAAATATCAAATTGTAAAAATGGCACACTTTCGTGTCTTGTTACTTGTCAAGAATTGACAATAATATTTGTTGGTGGTAGTGTAGATCAAATCGAAAGAAAATCAAATCTCTCAAAAATATAGATATGATCTAGATCAAATTAATCTGTCATTTTTGTGTTGCATAGAACGTAAAATATCGATTTAGATCAACTCTTTTTGATCTGATCAAATCCTCTTGCACGACAGAACTCCACATTATATTATTTGAAATTGGAAATTAAGTACAAATTTTCACCGTGCATTATTAATAATTAGAGAGAAAATTAATTTATTTAAACAAATTATAAACCAGGTAAATAAACATTAAAAGCAGTTAATAATAAATAATAACACCTATCAATGTAATTATGTAGTAACCAATTGTATATAAAATGGGCTGGCTTAAAATGAAATACAGCAAGACAATTATATACAAAAACTATAAAGAGAGGAGGCTTTTTATCATATATCATACTACGACAATTACTTTTAAAAAAAAGATGTGTTTGTATCATCAAATGTGGTTAAGCGCCACAAAATGATTCCCGTGGTTGGCACTAACAGATTGGTTTCTAATTTATATCATTAGATATAATCTCCAGTTTTATAAAATCTCGTTCGACAAACTAATCTGTTGTACTGCTCTTTACATTTACACCAATAGTTGAAAAAGTAAAATTATATAGATATATTGCGCTAAGTCACAGTCAGCGTGATATTTTGCTACATATAGTTGCAAAGATTGCAGTGAAGTGCACTTACATAGAAAAATGTAACAAATCGCAGTTCCTAGGAATTTGATAATAAAAAACGGAAAATTAAATTAATCATTTAGACTAGAGAATTGTAAAAACGGTCAATACGACGGTGAGATTGAAAAATTATTCATTGGATACACATATTCACACACACATAAAAAAAAAATATAAATTCCTGCCAAAAATATGCAGTGTTTTCTTTTTCATTATAATATTTTTTTTATTTTTTTTTTCTATAAAAATAGATCGCGGCCAATTTAGCAGTTAACCTTATCCACACATTGACTCTTTTGCTTTATGTTTAATATACAATAAAATGCGAAAACTAGTAGTAATAATAATAAAGGTACACACTTCTACAGAAAAATGAGAGTGCTTTCTTCTTCGCAATTTTTCCTTATTTGCGATTAAAAATTAAAACAGCGATTTAAAATTAATTTCGATAATCTTGGTTGTTTTTCATTCGCCTTTGTATCTTATATATGTATTCCCGCAGTTGCGGGAGGGAATTTTACGTATGGGTACGTGTTCATATTTCATTACTAAGTTATAAATGTATTCTGTCCGATTTAAAGAAGTTCTGTTCAGCTAACAAACATCATTCATCATTCAACTCATATGGCTTATTTAAAAGGCACTTGCTTCATCAGCCCATAGTGCATCAGTGAAAGTGAAACTTTTAATCAGCTCTACTATATTTTCTTGATTTTGATTTAGTCGGCCATAATTTCCACCAAATCATATGTTTTAGCTTACTGTGCATGACTGTAAAACGAATCAACCGTTGTTATATGTGGCATGAAGCAATTGCTAAACGAGGGGATACGAAATTGAGTCTTGTTTGTACCATCATATAAAAAAATTACCCCAATTATTTGAAGGAAAATCATATTAAGTATAGTGACTCGCGCTGGTCAAAATCGCTTCTTTCATTCAAAATGAATCCTAATTTACAATTAATTGACCATACATTTTTAGTTGTGGGACATACGCATATGAAATGCGACGTTGGCCATGTTCTTATTGAAAGAGAAAAAATAACGACATCGCATATTATATATCCATCATTGGATCTAGAAATAAATATCATGTAATTGAAATGAATCAAGAACATTCTATTAACTTTTCTCTCCTGTTAAACTTCAAATTTATGTGGCTTAAACTAGACCGAGATGATAATAGGTTTAATTGGAATAAAATTATATGGCCTTTATACGAGGGAACACGTGGTAATTTATTATAAAAATAGTTTGAATGAAGACGGGGCATTTTTAAATGTCTTAACATTTTAAAGGGGAATCTTGTAAAGCTACTTAGTAAAATGGTAAAGGAAAGTTTAATCATACTTTTATGCACAAGTGCGACGGGAGAAAAACTTAAGCCGATTGTTATAGGTAAAGCGAAACGACCTCATGACTTAAGAATTTTAAAAATTTACCGGTAATATGGAGGTATGTACACTATAAATTTATTTTGTGAATTTTTAATTTTCATGGATCCTTTTTAATCGGCATTTACAATACTAAGGCATGAATGACAGGCTATTTTTGAAGAATGGTTGAGCATGGTCAATTTTAAATGAAGCTCATCCTCGAGTGGATAATATGTCAATAGCTTGGGATTGAGTTAGAAGTCAAACGGTTGTCAATTGTTTTAAGAAGGCCGGGTTGGAGCTTAATTTAGATAGACATAATGATACTAATCATTCGGATCTCGAAATAATAATACAGGAGGAACCATCTAGTTTACAACATTACAACAATGAAGCCTATTTGTCGATTGACGATAATTTATGCGTGTACGAGGATTCACAACAGGACAAAATTCTCCAGTCAGTTATAGATTAATTAAATATCTCGACTCAAAATACGTTGATTGGCTGCTCGTCTGAGAGCGATGAAGATGATGAAAATTTAAGGGAAATTGATAAATTACCAACGCAGAAGGAGGTTAATTCAATGTTACTCGCTTTAAAATAATATTCTACAGAAAAGTGTCCTGCTTTGTTTGGATCCGTATCGAATGCATGAACAATTTTTCAGCACTTTTTAGCTACGAAGCCGAAAATTTAATGACATTAGATCTATCGAAAGCCTCATAATTATTTTTATGTACAACATCTGGCGTGTATTTTTATTATACATCTGGTGTGTATTTTTATTATACATCTTGTGAGTATTTTCTGTGGTTCAAGAAATTAATTTTGATTTACTGTAGGTTAGGTTTCAGTGGCTGCTATCGCACTCTTAGGCCAATTATGGCCCATTGTGATACCACAGGATCCGACATCATAAACTCCCTTAAACCCATTTAATACTATTAATAACCGTAAAAGATCTCGCACATTACAGTTTTCAAAATCACAGAGGCTGTCCATGTATAATTTGCCCAAGTGATCATGTCTATTGCGAGCTAGCGCGAGACACGAGCAGAGGAAGTGAACAAGAGTATCCTCCTCCTCGTCCCTGCGGCTTCTGCAGAAGTCATTTGCATCCAGACCCAGCCGTCTCGCATGATCTCCGAAAAGGCAGTGCCCGGTAATTATCCTTACAATTCTACCTAAATCACGCTTACTCAGTGTGATAAGGATCTTGGATCGATTCAAGTTCAGCTCAGACCATACTTGTTTCACTACGCCTGCCAGTTGGCCTTGCGATACACCTGGCATTTGCCAAGGCAACTGCTTTTCTATGGCTTGCTGCTTTCAGAACAGACATAGGCCTTTCTACACATTCTCTCCCGGATTCCAGTTGGAGAGTTGTACCGCACCTTGCTAACTCGTCTGGCCGCAATTTCACTCAATGTCAGAATGACCCGGAATCCAGACCAACTGGATATTGAAATGCTCACTCATCTTGTTAAGAGATATGTGACAATCCAACGCCACCCTTGACGCCAGGTTAACTGAATCCAACGAAAGAATGGCCGCCCGACTGTCCACATAGATAGTGATATCAGTTAACGATATTACATTATGCTTTAACCAGTTCATGACCTCTTCAATCGCTATAACTTCAGCCTGGTACACACTGCAGTACTCGGGCAGACGAAAGGATAAATTTACATTTAATTCCCCACAGAATACACCAGCTTCCACTCTACCACCGAGCTCGGAGCCGTCGGTGAAGAATTTAACTATCCCAGTCTCCATAACGAGACCACTATTCCAATCCTCCCTAGAGGGGATAATCACCTTGAAAAACTTGTCGAAGCACAAACGGGGTGCTTTGTAGTCAAGATTCACCAGTTCATGCCTCACTGAATTAACTATAGTTGAGTGCCCTTTATGCAGGCACTTCCAACCCGAACTATCTGAGAGCCGGGCGGCCGTGTTAACTGCCATTTGCTTGCCGATAATTTCCAACGGGAGAAGGTACAGCAAAACCTCTAGGGCACTAGTGGGGGTCGTTTTCAGCGCCCCACTGATGAGCAAACATACTGCCCTCTGCACGTTCGCCATCATGTTCCTATATGATAATTTCTCCAGAGCAGGCCACCATACACTCACCATACAGCAGTATGGGCCTTACAACTGCCGTGTAAAGCCAGTGCACCATCTCTTCGAAAATAATTTATAGCTAGTCAAAGCCTTTTTCCCTGTTATGTCCTGCAAATTAAATTGGCTGTAGACGCCATCATAGGCAATGAATTTAAATACCGGTTCAATAGATTTAGGATTGCTTCTAAATTTCCGTAATAAAAGAAAAAAAGGTTCAATATTTTATTTTATTTTTCACCGTAGGACGAACTTACCAAATGTTGTGCAAATTGCGGTTTTAAAAGGCTAACCTCCACATCATTCAATTGTTCAGTTGTTTGAACAGGGTGTGTTTGCTCAAATTGAACGTCGCTTTCATTCTTTTCTTCTCCAGTCAAATATTGTAATAGTTTTGTGGTTCGCTTACTGTATACCACGTTCTCTTTGGGGGGTTTGAAGTTTATTTGTGGCCAATTCGGCTGCACCCACATTTCTATTTTCATTCATTTCTTCAATCTAAATTAAAAATAATACAAAATAATATTCGAATTGTTAAATATGCACAGGCACGAAAATAATTAATTATTTTGTTATTTTTTTATTTAATTCTTTTATTTGATTTTCCATTAAAGTTTGGTTTTTTATAATAATTTCCCGGTTTTGCAGAATTTTGATTAACATTGAAGAAGTGTCATCTAATAAAATTAATTTTATTAATACTTACCCATATAAACAATAAAATTATATATATGTACTATACTTTATGATTGTCCAACTGCAGCAGTGTTCGCGCGCATTGGTTCTTTAATATTCACTGTACCAATTAATGTGTTAATTATTGTTGGCTCGAAATCATTTTGGATGTCAAAAATTGGTTCACTATAACAACTGACTTCAGTATGCTTGGCTGCTTCTATTACAGTAGCTTCATTTTTGATTATGGAATTAGTATACATTGGATCAGCAACAATTTTTAGTTTTATGTAAAAACTGCAAGTCGTTTTATTATTTAAATCTAATCCACACACCCGCGTTTCATTATTGCTAAGTGAAGAATTCATAATATTTATTTTTGAGTTTTAATTTTTTCTCTGTAAGATAATAATAAATAATTATTAATTTCACTACATAATAATTTAACGGAAGGATTTCTATCCTCTACACCATAGCCATAAGTTTTACATATTTTGCAAATCTTCAGAATATGTAAAACTTATGGCTATGGTGTAGAGGATAGAAATCCTTCCGTTAAATTCTCGCTGTTCAAAATGTTACGGTGATTGATTTGAATCGGAGATGGCGGTGGTGAATGTAAATTCATTATTCATACAGTGCTGGAAAAAAAAATTGGGCAAACATATTTTATTGCAAATTGGAGTCTTTTGTTGCTAAAATTTCAAAACTTTTCAACGCAATTGGCTTATTGTTTCATTTTAAATACATGTATGACGTAATTTTTTGAAAAAAAATTACCTGCAATTTAGGGGAAAAACCCCGAAAAATGCCAAAATATTCAAAATACGTTGATTGGAGTTAAAGTAATGGAATAAATTAAACACTTATTTTTTAATTATTTTTTTGTTTTTTATTGATTTATAGAAGTTCTATCTTTTTAATATTAATATTTTGGTGGACCGCCTTTTGATTTTATTACACCGGTACAGCCCCGCAACTGATGTACAAAAAAATTGGTCAAGCAATTATTGTATTTTACGCATTCCGTTCTTGTCCTACATTAGTGAGCAGATGTTTTATTGCCTGTAATTTTTTTTTAAGTATAAATAGTGCATATTTTGTAAGATTAAGTTATCTGTAAGGTCAAATAAAGAATAAAGTGCAATTTTAGTTAAAAAGAGAAATGGGAAAGTTAGTGAGCAGTGCAAAAGCAATATGTTGATTTGGGCGCGAGAAAATTTAACCACGCGTGAAATAGCAGAAAGATTAAACATTCCTAAAAGTACTGTCGCGTGGAATATTAAAAAATTGCGAGAGATGGGCAGTACACAAAGAAAGAAAGGTTCTGGAAGGCCCAGAAAGACAACGCCAGTTGAAGATCTTTTCATAATATTACAATGTCGTTAGAACCGTTTTAAAACTTCATCGGGTATAAGACGGGATGTTGAGCGAGCAACGGGAAAAGAAATTTCAGCCAGCTTAGTGAGAAAAAGACTTGTTAAAGCTGGTTTGAGAGCACTTAAACCAGTCCAGAAGCCTGAGTTCACATTACTTGAGAAAAAAACAACTTTTGCTATGGGCCCAGGAGCATGTTTCTTGGACTCCAGAGATGTGGAATGATGTGATTTTCCCGGATGAATCAAAATTCAAGCTGCATGTTGGAGATTGAAGAATTCTCGTAAGAAGAAAACCGGGTGAGAGGCTTGGCAACGAATGTCTTTTAAGACTTCCTCCGAAATATGAAGGAATTATGGTCTGAGGATGCTTTTCTGGAAATGAAACCGGTCGATTGTGCTTCCTTAGTTCCAGCATTACAGCAGTTGTTCATCTGCAGATCCTACACAACGAATTTGAGCATTCTGTGTTAAAGCTTTTTGGCGAGACTCGCAAATTTATTTTTCAACAGCACAACGCTCCGTGCCATACCGCCAAAGTTGTGAGTTATTAAATTTGAATTGTAGATAGAAAAATTGGCTTTCAGATAAACATAAATAATTTGTTAAAAACTTGTTTTTTTCTTATCTCTTCATTTAAAGGTAAAAAAGTACTTCGAAGAAAGAAGTATCGATGTATTGATCTGGCCCCCGTATAGTCCAGACTTAGATCACATTGAAAATATTTGGTCTATAATGAAGCTAGAAGTAGCAAGAAAGCGCCCATAATCGATTCAAGCTTTGAAAAGTTTGCTCATGACGATTTGGGAATCCATACCTCCTACGACTTTGAAAAATTTATCAAATTCAATGAATCGGAGGTGTATCGCTGTAATAAGAGAAAATGGCGGTTCACCAAAATATTAATATTAAAGATAGAACTTCTATAAATCAATAAAAAACAAAAAAAAAAAACTAATAAATAAGTGTTTAATTTATTCAATTACTTTAAATCCAATCAACGTATTTTGAATATTTTGGCATTTTTCGGGGTTTTTCCCCTAAATTGCAGGTACATTTTTTTTTCAAAAAATTACATCATACATGTATTTAAAATGAAACAATAAGTTAATTGCGTTCAAAAGTTTTGAAATTTTAGCAAAAAAAGACTCCAATTTACAATAAAATATGTTTGCCCAATTTTTTTTCCCAGTACTGTACTATTGTTTATGATGAAAATTGTTAAATTGATGGAGGATTAGAATTAAAATCATTTGATTTTCATAATTTATCGGATAAGATTTATAAGTTACATTTGATTTAAAAAAAAATGTTATTTCAGTTTCAAGATTACTACATGCAACAATGCCTAATGCAACAGATGAAACTATAGGTTTCGTAAAGAAATCTTTCTAAATCTATATGTCAGTATTATTTCGCCTTCGGTACAAAAACCAAACCCTACGATTTTAACGGGTATTTTATTATTTATCAAACAAAATGAATCTTGTACTTTTTTAAATGCTACATGGAACAATTTGTTTTCATTATTTTGAATTGTTTGCCAAAATATTTCCACTTTATAAGTCTTGTAGCCTGTTATGCAACTGCTGTAGAATATTTGACGGTTTTCTGACTAATCGTTTAAGAAGCTGCATAAAATTTTCGGATTTATAAGCGGTAAAATTGTCTAGTGGTCTAAATTGCTTAACACAATCAGATAAATGTAATAAATAGTGAATATTTAAAAAAATAGCATGTTCATCACAAATTATAGCAAACTGTTTAACAAATTCCTGTATAATTTCATTAGCAACTTCAATATCACTTTCAGTGCTTCTTTCACAAGATACATTCTTATATTTAAATGAAATTTCGACTCGCTCTGGGTCAAAATGGAACATGCGATGCACTTGCATAAACCTCTGCGATAGTATGTACTGAATCGATGCTGAACCGTAAATTTAAAACAAACCACCGAGAAAAAACTAAATTATCGAGTTTTTTGTTTCGTGTATACCAACGAACATTCTGTAGGGATTCCGCACATGTTCAGATATTCTTTGGATTAAGATGTACTGACACGAAATGTTTATTGAGTCTGTGTTAGTAACGGGTCTCATACGAAACGACACATTTCACAACAGGATGTGCTAAAACAGGATGTCACAAAACAGGATATAACAAAACAGTACATGGTACGCTACAGTACCTGGTACGAAACAGGACCGATTAAAACAGTACATCACAAAACAGTACATGGTACAGTAGAGTACATGGTACGGAATAGGACCGATTAAAACAGTACATCACAAAACAGTACATGGTACGGAACAGGACTGATTAAAACAGTACATCAGAAAACAGTACATGGTACACTAAAGTAGGCATGGTACACTTTCAAACTTATTTTCCCCCGAAAAAACACTAACTATACACACAATTGTGTTGGTTGTACTTCAAATCAAGCGAAATTTTTTATCAAAAACGCCATTACATACTATTGTTTTTTACTCACACATTTGTGTGGTTTGGACTTAAATTGAGCCATTTTTTTTTGGTTAAAAAGGGATATATTTATTTATATATTTATTTTAATTTTTGATCTATTTTGCAACGATCAAGTATTAGCGATTTAAATAAAAATAATGTTATATTATATTGTTAGGTGAAGGGATATTTTATTATAACTTAAAGCAATTATAATTCTATATACATAGTATACTGTCTAATTACTCTAGGTGAAGGCAAATATCCACTTGATAATATCCTAATTACTAAACGTATTCAATAAAAAATATTTAACAAATCAAGCTGAAAAAATCCTCCAGCTTAACGTTCAGTAAAATATACTTTAGTGTACCGTGTACTGTTTTGTGATGTACTGTTTTTACCGGTTCTGTTTCGTACCATGTACTGTAGCGTACCATGTACTGTTTTGTGATGTACTGTTTTCATCGGTCATGTTTTGTACATGTACTTTAATGTACCATGTACTGTTTTGTGATGTACTGTTTTTATCAGTCCTGTTCCGTACCATGTACTGT
This sequence comes from Nephrotoma appendiculata, assembly GCA_947310385.1. NCBI lineage: Eukaryota > Metazoa > Arthropoda > Insecta > Diptera > Tipulidae > Nephrotoma > Nephrotoma appendiculata. The sequence continues at coordinate 217,137,877 of OX371224.1, read as the reverse complement.
TTTGTGATGTCCTGTTTTATTACATCCTGTTTTGAAATGTGCCATAGTGAACGGCTTCGGTTAGTAACCTACTTTCACTATCAGGGATGGGATACTTGCCTACAATTTTATATTAGTGTGTATAATTTTTCTGTGGTTATATTTGTTTGTTTTCTGCAAATATAAGCATCAAAGATTATGAATCGGTACAAATCTGTTCAGTTTTTATGGTGCTTATGTCGTTTCGTTCTCTCATTTTTTTGACATCTCCCTTGCTTTTGAAAAAACGGATTAACACGTTCGCGTAAATGACTGCTATAGCAATCATACAGCTTTTTCATTTTTTAACACGTTCGCGCAAATACATATAATAAAATATAAGCAAATGCATATAATACAGACATATTTTTCAATTTTCAACACTTCAACCTTTCCGCGGCGAAATTTCATTGCAATTACAAAATTTATCAAATGTGTAGCACACATCCTAAGTAGCACACATATTTAGTTAAGAATTATTAATTTAGAATTAAATTTTAGGAAATCTGCAAATGCTTGCGAAATAATATTTCTTTGAAATTTACTGGAAGGAATAGGCCCGGCGTTATCCGGGACTGATCATACAGTCCAATCTCTCTCTCACTCGCTCTCGCTCTCTCTTTCTCTCTCTCTCTCTCTCTCTCTCTCTCTCTCTCTCGCTCTCGCTTTCTCTCTTTCTCTCTCTCTCTCTCTCTCTCTCTCTCTCTCTCTCTCTCTCTCTCTCTCTCTCTCTTTCTCTCTCGGATTTTGGATTTTGATTTTTGCCGCCCACGCTCACTTCTCTATTCGTCTCGATCCATCCATTCGTTGTTCTGGAGACCTTACGTAACCGAGCCATCTAACTCGATTGGATTTGATGAAGCCGAAAATATCGCTACCTACCAGAAGTTGCTTTATTTCGTAGTTCATGCGAATTCGATATTCGTTGTTCACAAATTTAATAGGACCAAAAATTTAACGGATAACCTTCCTTTCGAAGGTAGATAACAATCTACAATCGTTAGAGGTCATGGTCCAGCTCTCACTTCCGAAAGTCAGCATAGGTCTTGTGAGTGCTTTATAAAGTGCGAGCTTGCACGACTAAATTATGTTTACACTAAACTATTTATTAATAAAAAAATAATTTATCTCTAAATTATTTTATTTATTTTATTTATTTCAACTCTTTTTTATTACAATTTACTTTTATTTAATGTTCTCCAATCGAATAATAACTTAATACTAAATTATAAAATGTACTTAAATCAATTACATTGACACCCGATCTAATGTGTCAGCAAAATATGCATAAAGGTATTTATGCATATTATGCATATTTGTTGCGCGTGGATTTGTATGGTATCAATCCGCGCACTTTAGAAAAGTAGATCCCAATTCCATGTTATTTTGGTTAGCGTCATGTGCAGGAGATCGTAACTCCTCCCGCCGAAGAGAAGGCCATAGGGACTTTGTCCGTATGGTCTTGGGTTCACTGGTTGACTGTGTACTGTTCTGCGTCGCTACTTGCTGTGTTGATTTGTAGCATCTCTTCCAGGTACAATAGATGACAATTGCAATAATAATGATTATGATCAGGGTTGTAGTACTGTGTCCTTGTATGCTGTGAGATAACGCCCGCTCTTGTAATAGCGTGATGTGACGTCTATGTTGTAGGGTCCAATTACTCATTTGTGATAATGACAATGACTGTATAACGTTTTGACTATTCACGTCGTGATATGGTATAATGACGATCTGGTCCTCTTGGTAGACGTATTTCGTACTGCTGTAGGTAATGCCCGAGATGTTGGCATCACAATTATCGAATTCAATTAACGCTTGGCCTTTGATAGACTTCGTAAATTGGTGACAAGTGGATGTAAATTCCAGTTCTCCTGGTGTGGCTATGTACAATTGTCCAGTAATGATTTCTGAGACTTCATCTTCTAGTTCGTAGGCCGTATGGTTGCATTGGGCTGGTTGTTGTGAGATGATGCTGGGTATGCAGGTGTTGCCTACTGATTGTAGTGATTGCTTAGTGCAGTAATACTTGTTTTCCAATTCGTTGCATGGTTGTAATATGTATTGATAATAATTTTGTTCGTTTAGGATGATATTGTATGATGGAATCGGGGTAATCATGAGGTTTTTGGATGGAATAGGTTTAATTTTGAAAAAATTAAATATTGGTTCACAGAAGGTTGGTACCTGTATACTAAGAATAATTCTAGACTGATTGTAATATACTTGTAACGTCAATAAATCGTAGATATTGTTTGGGTTGATTATTTCGATTCGGTCATGAGACAGTAAATCATTAATGAAATGAATTTCACTGTTGGATAGTAAATGTCTTGAGATGCGTCTGTGTCTAGCCGAACTGAGTGCGTCTAAAATATCGTCTATGTGTTGGGTTAAGGTATCTATTGTATTAATTAATTTAAAGATGTATTGATCTATTTTGATCATATGTATTCCTGTTTGTGTTGTGTTACTGAGCCTATTTAGTTCAAAATTAATTTTTTATTACTGTCTCTTACATATTTCTGTACGTAGTTGAATCTATCAATCATATCCTTATTTATCTCAATTTGAGCATCGTTTTGTTTATTTAGGTTATCTTGATTTTGGTAAAGACTGTGTATTGCTGAACTAATTTCGCCTAGATCGTGTTGGTCTAGATTTCCCGTAATGTCTTTGATCAAGGAACCTAGTCCGTTAATAAGACCTCTTTTGACCCGCGTAGGTTTCAAAAGCTTAACGTTGTCTTGTAGTTCCTTAAATTTGTGTTCCAGAATGTCTATTTTGTTTTTGAATGCATACTTATAATCTATATTGCTATTAACCGTTTCTTCAACTATGTCGATGTTACCTTGGATAACGCGAAGGTTTTCTTCATAGAATTGGATCTCAATGATGTGGATGATCCTTTTGTAACTATTGATTACTCGGGCCTGGCCTATTCTGATCGGTATCAAGCCCTTGTTTTTGTTTAGGTCGGTCACTTTCAGCGTTTGGCTCATTACGAGCGTGCACCTGAAATGGATCCTTTATCAATTTCTTGTGGTATTTACCATCTTTAGTTAATATAGTGACTTTGTTGTCTTTAAGGATTTTCCTAATTACGTATCCGGGTTTAATTTTTGTGTGTTTCTTATTGCGAACGTGCACTGTTTGGTCGATTCTCAATTTTGGGGGTTTATCTCGACCAATATTGAGTTTATTGATTAACTTAACCTTTTTTGCATGAGTTTCCTCATGTACACGCTTGCATAGCTCCTCGTATGCTAAGGTATGGTTAAGAAGGTACTTGTGCGTTTGGGGGTGTAGGATTGATAAGTTTCCCTAAAATAGTATAGTGTCCACTCAATAATTCGAACGGTGTAAATTTTGTTGTTGAATGGATGGAGTTGTTGTAGGAGAAAATAGCACGATTCATTAACCTTTTGATACCCAATTGGGGGAATTTAAATGTGCAATTTTGACAAGCTCTTGAAGAGTTGAGTGCAATCTTTCAACAGGAGAGTTCCCTGTTGACGAATATGATGATGTGTGGTGTAATTCAATATGATATTCTTCTAAGAAGCCTCGGAACGAAGGTGTGTTCATATTTCCTTCATTGTCGGTAATGATTTTTACTGGTTTACCGTGTACGCTGAAGAATCGCTCAAGTTTTCTTTGAATTTCATCGCTAGTGCGTGTTTTCATATAGAAGGCTCCAGCGAATTTTGTGAATTTGTCGAGGAGTGAGAGAAATGCATGATTTTGGAAGAAACAGAAATCCATGTGGAGAATTTCCATGGGTCGTTTCGGTATTTCTGTGATCTCATACTCTACTTTCAGTGGATGTCTGTCATATTTAGTCTGAAGGCATACCGTGCAGGTGTTGATGTAATTTGTGATAATGTCCTTCGTATTCGGAAAATAGTAAGTTCTTTTAATGAACTCGTGGTTTTCCACTATTCCACGGTGGTGATTTTCCTCATGCCTTTTCCTTATTATAGATTGTTGGTCCTCGGGACTAAACACATCTGTTAAAAGAGTGTGTTCTTACCAGATAAGGTTTGTGAGAATTACCGAATTTCTCTCGGTAGGCTTCCGTAGCTATTTGGAAGACTATATCGTCACACAATATTCCTGTTTCTCGATGTTTGGTTACTTGTGTAGAAATATTTAGGAGGACGGTTGGTGAATGATGCCTCGGCATGTATATTATCACTCTATGTCTGCCAAATGGCTGTTCATGTTGAACATTTATCCCATGCATTTCGGGATCAACAGCTATGATTAATTGGGAACTAAAATGATTTATAGGTGTATTGGTAGTTGGTACAATGGTTTGTTCGTCATTGTTTGAGATTTGGGTATCTGTAGAGGAATCTGAGGTTTCGGAGGTGTTCAAGTTATTGATAACGTTAAGTTCAGGTTGCATTCGTTAGAGTGCATCCGCGTTGGTGTTCTTCGCACCTTTTTTGTATACGATTTCGTAATCGTATTCCTCCAATTTTAACCTCCATCGAACCAATTTGGAGTTTGGTTCCTTGAGGTTGAAAAGCCATGTCAGTGGCTTATGATCTGTGACAATTTTTAACTTTTGGTCAAATAAGTACGGTCGAAAATACTTAGTTGCCCAGACGATGGCTAAAAGCTCCTTCTCTATGGTAGAGTAGTTTTGTTCCGTGACCGTTAAGGTTCTGGATGCGTAGCAATAGGCTTATCTTTTCCTATAGGTCCTTGTGATAGGACGGCCCCAATGGCTACGTTGCTCGCATCCGTGTTAAGGATAAATTCCTTAGACAAATCTGGATACTGTAAGATTGATTCCTTGCATAACAACTCTTTACAGTATTCGAAACACTGAATATATCTAGTGTCAAGTGTGATCTTTTGATCCTTTCTCAAGCATTCCGTTAAGGGCTTGGTAATTTCAGAAAAGTTTTTGATGAACTTTCGATAATATCCTAACAGGCCTAAAAAGCTTTTAATTTCTTTCTTCGTTTTAGGAATTGGAAAGTCTTCAATAGCCTTAATTTTATCGGGGTTTGGTTTGACCCCATCGCTCGTAACCATATGGCCCAGAAAGGCAATTTCTCTGTGGAGAAATTCCGACTTATCCATCTGTACTTTTAGGTTGGCTTTCCTGAGTTTATTAAAAACGTGTTTTAGGCTTTCCATGTGCTGCTGGAGTGAGGTGGAAAAAAGATGATATCGTCCATGTAGCACAAGCACGATTTGCCTTGTAATTCGCCGAGGACATTGTCCATGACTCTTTGGAATGTCGATGGTGCGTTTTTAAGCCCAAAAGCCATTCTAACGTATTCGAGGTGCCTATGGTCTACGGAGAAAGCCGTTTTAGGGATATACTTTTTTCTAACTTCAATCTGGTGAAAACCAGAAGCTAGATCCAACGTCGAAAAATACAGACATTTGCCCAATTTCTCTAGGATATCTGTGATGTTCGGTAGCGGGTATCGGTCGTCTATAGTTTTTTCGTTCAATTTGCGATAGTCTATAACTAATTGCCACTTGACTTTGCCACTTGCATCGGCCTTTTTAGGCACGATCCATATGGGCGATGACCAAGGAGAGAAGCTGGGACGGATGATTCCATCTTGTAGCATTTTGTCTATTTGCTTCTTTACTTCCTCTTTATGGACGAACGGGTACCGATAACTTTTCGTGAAAATAGGTTTATCGTCTTTTAGATTTATCTCATGTTTTACGTCATTGGTAAATGACAATCGTTGTTCTGTTTTGAGAAATAGATTCTTATTATTGTGGCAAGTTTATAGACCTTTTAATCACTTATAAAAATAATAAAAAAACTTTTTATTAATCCGAATTTTCGGTATTGTATACCATCTTCAGGGAGTTTATTTTATTTTTTTATATATAAAATAGAACGATCTTTTTTTAAAAATGTTAGTTTTTAATAAAATATTTATAAAATAACTTTTCCACGTTACGAAAATTTCAATTCCACATAAATAAAGAATTTCCTCCACGTTCTCGATAAATTCGAAGAGGGTGTGTCGGCTGCCCTCGTAACTTGGGAGGTCTTTGATCGCGTCAGGGATCCTAAGATTCCTGAACACGTCGTTGTTACCATTTCCACAGTCTCTCACATCATCAAAATTACCGTTTATGGACATTTTAGAGGCTGGGTTATGATTAATATTTTCAACTTTTAAATTTTCAAACTTATCTATTAAATTATCTAAATATTGGTTTCTATGTGAAATTGTTCTATAAACCGTAGAACTTTCTTGATTGTTAATGTCTAAATAGTTGTTTTTAATTTTATGTGAAGTTCTATGAACCGTAGAACTTCGGTGAGATATTAAGTTATTTCGATTAGGAAAATTTTTGAACATAAATTATATATCAAAACGCTTACCATGTAATAATTATAAATGCTGCTTTCATCATCAATGCACCGTTGATAAAATTGACTTCACTACGTATTTTGCTGTATTTTCTTATTTTTATTTTTTATTTATTTTTTTTTTGAACACTGTTCTGGTACATATGCCAGGTCGTATTTTTATTTTTATAGTGGTTACTTTTTTATTATATTCTATTTGCTTACCGTGGGTCGGAGCAAATAGATTACAGGAAAAAAAATTTATTATATTGTGTTTATTATTACTTCACTGTTTGGTTATTTCACTTGGACCGATTAACCGTCGATACGAGCACTTTTCACTCCGAAATAACGAGAATTAACGAGTTACCTTTTGAACGTAAGGTTTTTAGATGTTTAAAAACATCCGCTTACAACTGCGCCAATTATGTTTACAATAAACTATTTATTAATAAAAAAATAATTTGACCCCTATTATGATTGTCATGTCGATGTCGATCGACAAACGTTTCCATAGTACTGCCACATTAAAATTGCAAAATAGTCAGGTTTTTAAAAAAAAATTTAAATCTACAGATGGTTTTATTTCCTCTAGTGGTAAACTAAAATGTCATCGACAAGGAAAAGTAATGAATTTATAAAATTTTATAGTGGAGTCGTTATCGACACGACAACCATAATTGGGGTGTTTATCTCTAAATTATTTTATTTATTTCAACTCTTTTTTATTACAATTTACTTTTATTTAATGTTCTCCAATCGAATAATAACTTAATACTAAATTATAAAATGTACTTAAATCAATTACATTGACACCCGATCTAATGTGTCAGCAAAATATGCATAAAGGTATTTATGCATATTATGCATATTTGTTGCGCGTGGATTTGTATGGTATCAATCCGCGCGCTTTAGAAAAGTAGATCCCAATTCCATGTTATTTTGGTTGGCGTCATGTGCAGAGGATCGTAACTACTACGATAGGTGTTTAGATCGAAATAATTTTGATTGGGCGTAGAAAACTCGTTTTCGGCAGCGATTCGGGTTTTTATTTCTACCTGCATATCATTCAACGATGTTATAACTGACCCGAAGCATCGAGCAATAAATTTATAAGAGAAATCAAGTAGTGCAAATTTTACAAGCAGGTTTTTCCGAGGTTAATCTTATTTTATAGTTTAAATATATTTATATACACAAATTTAATTTTTTTCTATGTTTAATCCATATATACGAATCTTATAAACATATCGGCATAGTTATTTTATAGTTCATTGTTCGTGTTAGGCTTATACTGATTGCTACATGATATGTGTATATTTTGCTTCATGTATATTTTGCTTGATGTATATGATGTATATTTTGCTTTATGCCCGAAGTATATAAAGTTTTCGACGCTATCAAAATTATGACAATTTTGATTACGGTCGGAAAGGGATATGTGCCTTTCTATACATGCCTAGCGATTTTGTTTACGTATAATTTCTCGCAATCAATGAGCCATTCCACACAGGTTGTCAAGAAGCGGTTTCATCTTCGTTTCTTTCCCCTTTTACCAATGATATCGGTTTTAATTGCAACTCATTTTCAACAAAAAAAAATTCTGTGAAGCAATTTCAATAAAAATAGAAATGGAATAAAAAATATTTAAAGCCATTTTTGAGATGAAGATTTTAGTTTAAATTTTATTTCGCGAGCCAATTTACATTTAAAAAAAAAATAGATAACATAAAATTTAAGATCGGACGAAGTCGGCCCAATATTGTTGATTAGTAAAAAGTATAAATTAAAATTATTTCTTGGAAAAATAATAAATAATTGAAAACAAAAATTGACGATAAGGAAGCCGTGTTTTGAGGATTTAAAGCCGGTTTATCGGTCGTCGACAGAAATAACATAAACAACCGGGTACAATCGGAAAGCATTCACTAACCAATAATTATTCCACAATAATCACGAAATGACTAAATCACAACGACTATAATTTTCACAATTATTTATTAATCCACTTAACTCACTATGTACAAAATTTAAATTGCAAAATTAACTCCACTTTAATCACACTATTTATTTTGTCGCAATCCACTTTCGCTTTTAATTAATTTATAATGAATCTCATCATTCTTGTTTGTGCATTCGTATGGTGCAGATCGTTTACTAATAACAAAGTGCTTAATTAATAATAATTATTATAATTATATTTTATACTATAATTTATATTTTGTTAAGTGATATAATAAGCAGAAGAATTGGTATTAAAGTGAATCAAAAAGAGGGCTAAGCCCCTCAAAATGTGACTTTTGAAATGTAAATGAAATTATTAAAGTGAATTATAATAAAAACAATTTACAAAATAATAATATGAATAATAATAATTTCGAAACCTGGAACACATTTAATGTATTGCAATCTAACAAAGATATAAATGATCATAATGAAGAAGACGAAATAATAACTGTAAAAAAAGAACAATTATACCACCGCTTGTTGTCACTAATGAAAAAGTGGATGAAATTTTGCGAAAAATTGTTAACGGATAATTTAATTACCAAATACAAACTAAAAATACAGTCAATTAGAGTTAAACTACTATTTGAAAACATTAGTGACTATTATATGATTTTAAATGTATTATTAAAAACGCCTCAATACAAATATTTTACGTTTACTAAACCCAACCCGAGACCGACTAAAATTGCTTTAACGGGTCTCCCGAATTTTGAAATGGATCAATTAAAAGCGTTATTTGTAGAAGAAAACATTCCTGTTCCTATGCAAATAAAAAAACTTAACATTAAAAAACCACGTTATGATCAACAGGCGATTTATTTGCTGTTTTATAAAAAAGATAAAACAATATTAAATGAACTAAAAAGGTTTAAATCCGTAAACAGTATTATTGTATCGTGGAGCTTTTATCGTGCCCAAAACCGTGGACCCACCCATTGTAGAACATGCCAATTGCTTGGTCACGGCTCAAACAATTGTCATATGGACATTAAATGCCGAATGTGTGGTGAAAATCACAAAATAGAGGACTGTCCCGTAAATAACATGCTTCCAGCGCAACAACAGGATGCATATAAATGTGCCAACTGCGATAATAAGCACACTGCTTATGATGCTAGCTGTTCAAAACAATCTGAATATATTAATATGAAGAGGAGATTACAAAGTCAACATAACAAATCGCATTCTGCTCATACTGTGAGGCCACCACCACCACTAGATCATAACAGTTTCCCAGTTTTGCCGATTCCCAGGCAACAAGGTTGGTGGAAGAACTCGACCATTGCCGAAACAAATTACCAGCAAATTTACTAGCATACTAAACATCCCAAGCATGATGAACTATTTTCAGTTCCGGAGATAACTATAATCGTTCAAGAAGTCATCGGCCGCCTTCAAATATGCCGAACGAAAATTTAACAACTTCATATTATTTTTGAAATTTCGGCTAAGTATTGCTATGGCGGTAACAAATAGTCTGAAGATTTGTTTTTGGAATGCCCATAGCATAAGAAACAAAATAACTGAAACAATTGATTTCATAAATAATAATGAGATAATAATAAAACTTCATTTTTCGTAAATAATATTATTGTTCTATCCGTTCTGTAGCATAATTTGTATCCGTTATATGTATATTTATATTTATAGGTTTAAGTAGGGTTAGAGATATGAGGTTTTTTACGAATTTTCCTCAACTTGAGTAAAATATATGGATAATTTAATTAAGTATGTATAAAAAAATGAATATGGCTACCTTAAGCGTCCATCGTTGAATTATTTATATACACGGGGAACATTCTAGATTCCGCTTAGATATGTAGGCGGGTTTAGTGGGAAATCTTCTCGGTTTCAAGTTTCTTTCGAGTACGAAGGGTGTTTTCCAAACATCGACTTATTTCAGATTTATTTGACGCCATCTTGAATAAATCGGTCAAGCGTTCCAATTGATTGTACCGACTTATTATAACAATCATAAAACAAATTTATAAGAGATTTTTTTATTTTAAAGCGAAAGAAATTAAAATAAAATGGATAAAAAGAAAAAATGTTTACTACTTCATTAATTAGTTGTAAAAAAATAATTAAAATTAGTTAAACTAAATTAATAAATAAATTTATTCGCAGTCGTCCATGTATTTTAATTATTTGACAGAACTGAATTTAAAATGTTACTCGACCAAATAAATTTTCTGTTGGACAGAAAGAGATAGAAAATAAGTCACCTCGATAGCAGACTTATTTGAATAAGTCAGTATAACAAAATAAGTCTGTGTTTGAAAAATACCCTAAATAATATCTAAACATAGATGACAGATAGCGCTACCTAGTTACCAATTATCATTACGCCCAATCGATCAATTGACATTTCACCAATTTCGGCCCTATTCTCCCAATGAAGATCGTAAGAATATTTAATTTTAGTCATATTGAAAATAAACAGTTCTATATTTTATTTCTATTTTGCTTTATCGCTGCTCTCGCTAACAACCAAGCAGTAACTCGTATACATTATTTTTCCCAATAATAATTTTTTAATTCATAAAAAACATGACGGACATTTTATTAAATTTTCTAACACTATATTGTTTGTATTTTCAGATAAGTTATTGCTACAACAAATGAAATCAATTCTGTTTCATGCCCGCGGTTTACAAATAAAAGAAAACGGGACTCCAGAAAATGACATCTTTAAGCAGCAGTTAATGCTAACGAAAAAATATATTGTTTAAATTGAAATGATTTTGGTATTTGTGTAGGTGTGGGTGTGTGTGCTTTCGTTGAATTAAAACTGATTTTTCCTTTCTTTTTTAATTACGTGAAGCACATAAATAATAAAAAAAAAAAAATCTTAATTGCGATAGTTAAAGTGTTAGTAACGGCTTGTTTATATTAAATATATTTTTAAATTAAAATTATTTAGATATAATAAAAAAGTGATATGTGATATGACCAACGTTTGGGATGAATCTATCGGGCGGAAAAACGCCTCCATTGGCGAGACCGGCCGAATATACTAACAATGCATTGGAACAGATTAGGCGGGAATTGATGTTTTTTGATGTAAACAAAGACACGGTACGTATTTTTTATGTTATCTTTTTTGAGTGTTTCTCCTCTCTCTTTTGAGTGGGATCCTGTTTGTTGTTAAAACATGGGGTATGTTTTTGAGATTATTAAGTTTAAATATTTTATGTGAATAGTTTAATTTACCATATAAGTTATATATCCATAACAAAATACAGTAACAACTCGATAAGACCACGGGCGTTGCAAAGTTAAACAATGAAAAATTTGATGAAAACTATTGGATTTTCAACAAAGATATGGTTTTTTTAAATTAAAATTAACAAAAATTATAACTTCGTATAAAATTCAATTTAATTGAGAGAAAACATCCTTTCCAGGAACTTCGTTTAGTTCTGCCCGATCTAAACAAACATTAAAGCAATTAACGCCTTGTTCATGTTTAACTTGAAAATTTTCCAAAATGATGACTTCTCTTTCAGATTCATTTTCCAACTCTTATTAACTCCATTAATCTCTTTAGGCAAGGAATTTTAGGTGATCCACTTATTTTGGTGGTTTATTAACAGACGTGCATCTGATAAGTATATTATGCATGTGTTTGGTTTATTTCTAAATAGTCAGTTTTTTCTAAATTATATACAATATTATTTATGAATTGAGTATATATTAATATACGTATTATAAACACAAACATAATATACATTTTTTTTAATGATCTCACTCACTCATTCATTTATTTTTTAAATTGTGCCGTAATAAATACACAATAATACGTATACATTGGTTATTAACGGGAACATTGTGAAGTGTTTTATCCTATTTCAGCTAAACTGAACTGAAACTTGTGTCGCTTAACATTTGTTTTGCTGCGCACTATTGCGCAACTTATTGACAATAAACTCAGTAATTAAATGTTGTTTCTGTAATACGTCATCCAATCACACATCTGAACGCGTTTCGTTATTACGTGTTGACTCCAATTTTATAAAAAAAATTGACTTTATTTGTATTGATTGTAAAAGCAATAATGTTAACGGACAACTTTTATTGCTAAACGAATCAATGGATTCAATTACTCGCAGTTTCGATGAATATAAAACCGGGTTTAACGAAAATTGTAATCGAATGTTAACTTGGAGAAGAAGTTAAATTTGTTGTGCAACAATTTTGACGAAATTTCTTCTTCCTTAGATCGTACCGAAGATTGCATTGCCGCTAATACCAAATCAATCGCGCTTTCCAATTTCGGTAACGAAAAATATTTTGCAAAAATTAGCAAGTTTATCGACAATTTCGACTCGATCTTTAATGAAGCGGTCAGTAATAAAATCGAATCAGTTATTTCCAGTATTAAGAACAATCTGACCAACATCCAACACAACAAAGAACTTATAGCTGACAACATTAAGAATAATTTGCGCATAAATAAACAGCTGGCATCAAATACTGAATTCATTTTGAGGTTGTCCAACGGTATCAATACTCGTATATCAACATGTACTACTTCAGATAGCTCGAGTAAAATCATTGATGACTGTCTAATCGTGCGACTTGAGCAGGAATTCAGAACTACAAGTGATGCTTGCTATGATCTACAAACTCCCTCTTAATTCACAAACTAGCTGCAATTACAGATCGCGCTAATATTCTTAGTCTTCAACAGGAATTTTTTCCTGCCACAGCTATCAATCATTTAAATAGCAGCCTAGCCCGACCAACTCAAGTGGTTCCTGCTAACATTGATACCAACTCCAGCAACTCTCAACACAGCAGCAGCAGCAGCAATGTTAATCATCCACGCATCCTTAGGGCTGTCCCTAAACCGAAAATCATATTTGTATCCCGGTTGCGTAACAATACAACTAGCGCCTATGTTATATCACACGTTAATTCTATATTAAATTCGCATAACATCCAAGGAGAAAATGTCAAATGTAAAAATATATCCCGCTTCAATGGACAAGTTGCGTCATTTAAATTAACTATTCTTGAAGCTACATTTGACCTATTACTTTCCCCAGAGTCATGGCCCGAAACAACTTATCTCAAAGAATTTGTCGATTTTCGAAATAATAATAATAACATGACAGTTCCAAAAAACTTAAACGCTTGTCCCTCTACTACCAGAACGTAAGGGGACTGAGAACTAAATCTCGCGAAGTCTTTTTAGCAATTCAAAGACTTCCATTTGATGTTTTTGCCCTCACTGAGACCAATTTGAACAATGATTTCAACAGTAATGAATTTTTTACTTTGGATTTTAACGTCTTCCGGAAAGATGGTTCTTATTGTCCAGACACGAGTTTAACCGGTAGAGGGGTTCTTATTGCAGTGAACATCAATTTTGATAGTCAAATTGTTATCATTCCCAAAACTGATAATATCGAGCTAGTGTGTGTCAAAATTAAAAATAATAAAAATAATATTTTTATTTTATGTTGCTATATTCGCCCACTAAGTCAGATTGTAAGCTATCAGATTCATACTAATGCTGTTGACTTTGTCATTGACCTGATGAATACTCAAGATGACATCTTTGTTGTGGGTGATTTCAATCTCCCCGGGCTTAAGTGGAATTATTCATACGATAACACTCATTATGTTGCTTCGAATGCACTAACCGCCAAAGAAACTTTATTCACTGACAATATGTTGAACTCTGGACTATTTCAGATCAGTAACGTTAAGAATAGTCTGAACAGGCAGCTCGATTTGGTGTTTTCCTCTGTTATCGACAATGGCGCCGCTTCTGAATCCAATCTAATCCTCTGTGCCATAGATGTATACCACTCTCCCATTTTGATCACCTTTGGTCTGGAACAAGACAATCTCAATATCAACTCTATAACCCCACTATGTTTCAATTTTCGTAAGGCCGACTTTGTGAAGCTTAAACATTTATTGGCTAACGTTGACTTTAACACAATTTTAAATGGTCATAACGATTTAGATACACAAACTGTCAATTTTTACTCTGCAGTTTTTGATTGTTTTAAACTCCATTCCGTATACCCGCCAAAAAACTGTATCGCCATCACCTCCGTGGTATAATAATGAATTACGAACGTTACGTAACCTTAGGAACAAACGTTGGCAAAAATTCCTGAAAACTAAATCTGACTCTGATTACTTTAATTATTTAAATAGTTATAATGATTTCAGTAGTTTGTCTGACGAACTTAATGGGAATTATATCAGACTCATGCAATCCAATCTAATCGCTGAGCCTAAGTGTTTCTGGCGTTTTATCAATCTGAAGAAAAAGTCCGACGGATACCGTTTCACTTTCAAATATAAGGACCATTCCTCTAATGATCCTAAAGTCATAGCAATTCATTTTGCTAACTTCTTCAGTCAAGCTTTCACAAATAGCGGTTTTGAGCCCGATGAAGGTTACTTTACATACATGAATAACTTTACTCAAACAACCTTAACTTCTATTCAAATCGATTATGAATCCGTGGTACATAAGATTTCCAAACTTAAAGATGATTTTTCATCCGATCCTGACGGACTACCATCCATCGTCCTAAAAAACTGTAGTGATATTCTTGCTCAGCCACTGACGACACTTTTCCAAAAGTCGCTTTCACTTGGCATTTTTCCATCTATTTGGAAAAGTTCTTTTATAGTTCCCATTCATAAGAACGGCAAGTTAGACATTTGTAATTACAGACCGATTGCGAAATTATCTAGTATTCCTAAGCTGTTTGAAAGTATTGTGTATGACTCACTGTACTTTCATTGTAAACCGTTGTTTTCCGACAATCAGCATGGCTTTCTCAAAGCTCGGTCCACGATAACAAACCTTATTGAATTCACATCACAAACTTTAAATACGATGGAAGCAGGGAATGAGGTTGATGTCATTTTCACGGATTTTAGCGAGGCGTTCGACAGGATTTCTCATGAAGTCATCTTGTTCAAGCATAAGGCCCTTGGTTTTCCTCCCCAAATCCTCCGTTGGGTCGGCTCTTATCTAAAAGAGCGTATATACTATGTACTGTTCAGGTCATCAGTATCAGCTCGTATCTCAGCAACATCTGGAGTGCCCCAAGGCAGCCATCTGGGTCCAATTTTTTTTATTCTGTCAATCAACGACGTTGAATGTTTGATTAAAAATTCATCCATATCTATATACGCCGATGACATGAAGATTTACAAACTGATTTCAAACAACGGATAAGAGCCTATTACAATGCGATTTGAACGTGGGTAAATGTAAAACAATCACCTACTCTCGAAAACGTGCACAGTCCATCTCTCGCGACTATTACATTAACAGCAATGCCGTTACCAGAGCCAGTTCTGTTCGAGATTTGGGGGTCATTTGCGACAGTGAATTGAATTTTAAACATCACATCGATCATATTATTAGCCAAGCCTATTCTGCGCTCGGTTTCATCAAGCGTTGGTCGAAAGAATTCGACGATCCTTATGTTACGAAGGCTCTCTATTCAACATTCGTTCGTCCCCTGCTCGAATATGCTAGCCAGGTGTGGTCGCCTTATCATGAGGTTCACATTAAGAGGATTGAAGCAGTCCAGCGTAGATTTCTTCGCTTTACTTTACGCGGGCTACCGTGGGTGGACATGTTCAACTTGCCTCCATATCAAGATCGTCTGCAGCTAATTAATTTACAATCACTTTTTAAGCGCCGAGTTGTTGCGGACGTGGCTTTCATTCATCAAATACTAACTGGGGTATCGATTCTCCTGTTCTGTTAGGTAAAATTAATCTAAATATAAATTCTCGGGATTTAAGATCAGTACTTATGTTTAGAATCGACCCTCATCGAACTGATTACGGAAAGAATGAGCTCGTCTCTAGAATGTTGTACGAAGCTAATCAGCACTGCCATTTTATCGATTTCAATATGACAAAACGCACGTAGAAAAAACGTTTTTATTTTTCTTGACTATAGTTTGATATTTTATTTAACTTATTTGTTTTTTTGTATCATTTTATTTTGCTTGACTTTATCTTTTATCTATTTAAATTTTTTTAATCTATCAAATCTGTTTGTACTAAGCAGACTCGACTTCCGTTTTCCTGCCGTCTGCGACGGGTATCGTCTTGCTTAACTATTCATTTAGCTATCTATTTATAATCACATTTGATTTTTTTTGCCGCTTTAAAATCCAATTTTTTAATTTCACTGGTTAAGCAACTCGATATCCTTGTTTATAATTCACTTGAATTATACTCAAAAAAATAATAATAATAATACAGATGGAGACTCCCTGCGCGCGGTTGGGAGGGGTAATAGGTCGTCGGGATAATTTATTATTATTATTATTAACTTCATGTTCAGATACTACGATAGGTGAAATTTTATATAGTAAAGTCAATATTGGATTAAAATTTGCTGCTCTATCTTATGTCGCTTTATTACGGATTACAATTAATGGGAATTCATATTCGGCGTCATAATCGTTAATATCCGGCATTATTTGTTTCCAGCACTTTACAACTTTTGGCTGACGAGGCTTTCCCAGGCACTGGAGAGGAAACTAACCGCATGGAGCACCTTAATACTTTTTAATGCAGCCTCAAAATCGTGTTCACTTGACTTATTGTGCAAATGATTGTTAAGTTATCGTTGGGCTTGCGAACAGTGGAACAATTTTCATGATATATTTTTCTCAACCGATAGTGCACATTTATAAAATCGAGTAAACCATTTTGGCGACATTTCAGGAGAATTTGACACACACACAATGATTGAAAATGACAGCACTCAAATTAAAAGTGTATATTATACTCTATTCATATACAAATCCCACTGGAATTTCATGAGAAAATGTACAAAATTCATAGCCAGAACTAACAAAGAAAAATGAAATTGATTGATTGATTGGACTGTAGAACCAAGTACTGAACAAGTGTCCCGGATAACGCCGGGTCTATTCCTACAGCCTATTTACACAAAAATAGGAAGGATAGGAAAGGTATGACTCCTAGCGATCGTACGGCACAACACTACTCTAATCTACTTCTAATCTATTCTAGAGGAAGGATAAATGCTTAATATGTTTAATGGATAACGATGGTATTAGTCTCCAACAATTGCTTTTCTAAATCAGCAACCTGAGTAAAAAAAATATTATTTCATCTAGAAATTTCAGAAATTTAATTCTAAATTAATATTTTCCGGCTTCCTAAATAATATAAACATTTTTTAATTTAATCTTCCTGCAATTTTCCACAACTTACAATAGGATTTCCGGAAACTGTTATTTAAATTATGCATATTAAAAATTACTCTAAAATCCATTAGTATTTAACCCTTGAATTGGCAACCATGAAATAGCAAAAGCAAAAATTAGTTGAAAAAAATATGTCCGGCATCCCAAAGGCAATGGTTTCCGGAAAACTATCAATATTTTTCAATGCCTGATTAACTACCGGATTGAATATTTCAAATAAATTTAGCTTATTTCTCAAACATTTCAAATTATTTTATTAATTTTGGTCATCAAAGAATATTCTTTTATATATTTTACTCTGGTGTTTTCCGGTTAAATACACAATCGTGGGAAATTCTTCCAGTTAGCATCACTATCTGTGTGACAACAACTATGATAATCGAGCACTAACTCATACACAATCAACTTCCCAACCACCCCATTCTTTTCTTTCCGTTAACGCTGGATGGCGGATAAATTTGAATTGTAGACTTATAGATGAAAAATATGTAAGAATCTCAACAATCAGTTTCGAACGGATGAGATTATTGATTTGAAAAAATCAGTCTTCACATCAGGTCGCGACGACTTATGTTGTATGTTTACATTGGAATATTGTCTATATATATATATATATATATATATATATATATATATATATATATATATATATATATATATATATATATATATATATATATATATATATAGAACAATACCATGTAGTTGTACTACTAGCGAATTACTACGTAGCGTACGATAAGTCTAAAATTCAAATCAAAGAATATTCGTTTAATTCCCAAGTGTAATTATACTGCATAGGACATATTATGCCATGCTGAATGGAATTTTACCATTCCTCAACCAATTACTGTCAAATATGGTATGCATAATTGGATTGGCACTCTAACATAATGCTCAATGGAACTAGGCCATCTCTCAACAAATTGTGGTCAAATTTGGTGTGCAAAGCACGGATTTGCCTATAATGAATGTAACCAGGCCGTTTCTTAACCGATAACTTTCCAATTTAGTTTGTAAAGCTGGACTAGAATTCTATGGGGATTTAAAAATGGATTTTAGACAAGTTCTGGAATTCGGCCGTGCTAGGCAATTTCTTAACTAATTATGTTCGAATCTGGTATGTTTAGCTGAATCGAGATTCCAATATAAATCCTGGATGAAGTTGTGGATTTTTCTACAAAATAAATTTGAAAATAATCGTCCAAGGAATTATCCAGTTCCTTCATTCACCATAATCGGTTATGGTGAAGGAACTGGATAATTCCTTGGACGATTATTTTCAAATTTGGCCAAACTTGGTGTTAACCCGCTAAGAGATGAATCAATAATTAATGGGTCCACCCTTGGCTTTTATGATAGCCTTAATTCAGTTCGGCACTGAATTGAAAAGTCTGGTTAAATAATCCTTTGATATTTCTTCAAATCAGACTTTTTCTATTAGTTTTTTCGGGTCTTTGACACTTCGGTTAATATTATTGATCTTTTTCCCATAATTTACCAAAATTTTCAATAATACTGAAGTCAGGACTATTTCCTGGCCAGGGTAGTGGCCAACCTATTTTTAAATTCGGCTACCTAAAGATAATAGACACTAAAATAAAGCATTCGTACGACACAGATACCATCTATAACTTACAATGCATGCGCTCTGTAGCACGGAGCAGAATCGTCCTGGAAGAGTGGACTACCGGCGTAATGGGTCAGGTACTCAATAGTCGGTACTACGCAGGTTTCGATAATTTTTTGTACTTTTCTCCGTTTACTGAACTTTCAGATGGCATAATGAACCCATTCCAAAGGCTGTTATGGCTCCCCAGACCTTAACATATGGTGAAAGTTTTACTGTTGGCGAAATATGTTCTGATAAATACCATTCGCCTTTTCGCTGCATACTTACACTTCCGACGGGTCCAAAGATATTGAACTGTCTACAGATTTTCTACTTCTAATGAATTAAGTAATGAGGTGAGAGAACGTTTTGGAATAAATATTAGCGCAAGAACAGTTCGTAGAAGATTACAACAAATGGGTCTCAATGGGCGAAGGCCAAAGAATAAACCGGGTTTGACAAAAAAAATGCAAATTGCGCGGCTCAATTTTGCAAAAAAAAATGAGTCTAAAATTAGTATATACCAATCGGATGGTATCACATACGTGCGCCGAAAGCTTAATGAAGATTTACACCAGTGGCACTATTCTGGTTTTCTCTGGGAATAGGGAATTGGGAAAAATATTTTCATAGCATTTTTGTCTAAATTATATTTTTATGGCCTACTGTTGGAATTAGTTTGGTGTAAATATTTTCAAAACAAAGTTGATTGGGAAAGTTTTGTTCCACGAAATTTTTACAGAGAAAAATAATTCCCAATATATCTCTGTTTCAAAAATATTTACACTCAACTAATTCCAACAGTAGGCCAGAATAATATAATTTAGACAAAAATGTTTTATGGTCATCCCTTAATGCTGTTTCCAATAACCATTAACCCGATTTTGCAAGATGATTCTGCTTCGTGCCATCGAGCGAAAAAGGTAGTTATTTTTTTTTTAAATTTAGTTTATCATATTAGCAATCGAATTGTATTGTAATGGACGATGTATCTACTTCTACATTAAACAGGTGAATGAATATGTCGAACAAATAGGTATGGAAAAACTGAGCTACCTCTGGGAACAGTCCCGATTAGAACCCGATAAAAAATTGTTGGGCAATTTTAAAGAAGCGGGTTAATAGGAAAAACCGAAAAACTAAATTAGAATTAAAGCAAGTACTAATTGAAGCTTGGGAAAAAGGGATATCGGTAGAATATTGCAGGAATCTCATTCAAAATTTTTAAAAATTGTTTTCATTTTTACTAATATTTATTGTAATGAATTACTTGATTGTGCTAACAAATAAATACCTTTAATTTTAATTTAAATAAATATTTCTTGTTCAACATCCTTTTTTCCATAATAAGCTTACTTTCCATAGTAATTTAGTATTCCGTCTATTATTACAGAAAATGGATTGAATAAATGGTTAAAAATTGAATTTTTTTTTCCAAACATTAAAATTTTTTGGATGGTAACATTTATCTGACCACTACTGTACTTGCAATACAAGAACATAAATCCTCTGACGAGACTAGCAGTTTATCATTTTATAGTCCCATATTCATCCAACGTGCTGAATTTCATCATTATCGGTTAAATAACAGCCGTGTTCTAGGTGACCATATTTAGAAACTTCTTCTAGAAATCATTAATGAATCTCATTGCCATTAAACAAAACCAATCCCATCGTAATCGGTTAAAAACTGCCTGAGTTCCGTCCAAGGTGGCCATATTTCAAAACATCTTCCATAAATCTTTAAGAATCCCATTTCCATCCAGCATACCCAACCAATCCCATCATAATCGGCAATCGTAAAACGGAAAATAAAAATTGCCTGTTAAATCGAGGGTCCGCTAAATCGACGAGGTCCGGTAAATCCAGCGTCCGTTAAATCGGGATCCGTTAAATCGAGGGTTTACTATATTATAGTTTTTTAGATACGTATACTGCATTTATGTAATATAATTAAGATATTGTTTAGTATTTATAAACAATCTTAGTTCTCCAAGTAGAGAGAATATCAAAAGAAGCACTTGGACCTAAATTAAATCCCAAGCAAAAAGTTGATCGCTCCATATTAAACAACTTGAAAATTATTCCCCAATAAACGTTTGCTTCTTCTAGGAGCAAAATTTTGTTAACACTCTCTAAAAAATAACATGATAGAATATCCAGTTATGATACTCGTCGATATCAAAACTAAGCACCTCTAACGGATTAGCATCCCATAACGTATTGGCATCCCAAACCCAACCATTGTGTAATCCTCCAGGTGTTTACATAAATATAAATTTATCATTGACGAATATTAAAATATGGAAATTTTCCATATCAAATTGTTCATCGAAAATTTAGATCTTTGATAAACGGAAACCGTGCCACTTTGATAAAAATCGCAAAATCAAAATTTGTAAAAAGGTTATTTCTCACAAAACATGAAAATGATTAAATAGTTTACTCTTTTTCATATTTTTCGTAAGTTAACTGAATAGATAGATATTCATCATTTTTTAAAACATTCATTTATACGAAAAACAAAATTCATGCTTTTAGTTGTTCATGAGAAAATAGAAATTATAAAGTCGTGAAGAAAAAAAAATTCACAATATTTCGATTTTGATTTTTTCGTGAATACTATAAATTCTTGTTCATCTGTTTTGTGACAAATTAAATTCTTTTGAATGAATTTTTTGATGTTTGATTTTAATCATAAAAACACCTAATCTAAAACAAACAGGGTTGCAATGTTTTAAACAAAATGTTTAAAACGAATGTTTTAAACATGTTTTAAACATTTTGTTTTAAACAAGTGTTTTAAACATGATTTTAATTAGACAAATAAAAACAAAGGTTTATTTGTTTAAATTAAATTTAGTAAATCTTAAAAATATAATACCTGTTATTTCAAATACATACAATAAAATTAAATAAATATGATTGGCCACAAAACCCAAACTCATCAGTCAGATTCATTTATATAAAACTTATTGGCTTCATTTTTCGGTTTGGTTTTGTGGTTCAATGATTTAAATATTGTAACTAATTTGGCAGCCTTTTATGATTAAATAAATTTGAAATGTTGGTTAACTAATATTTAAATAATGTTTGGCAATCGGAAGATTACATTCAAGCCTCGCGTGCCATAGTATAAGCCATTTCTGAATTTCAATAATTTCTTTTAGTTATTTAGTTTCTAATATGGTATTTTATGAGTTTCTCCAGTGAAACAATAATTTCGCGTAGCAATTTCGGTGCAAAAATCATATTTACAAAATAATATATTTAATTTACAATATATTATGTAATATCCTAACGTGATGTGTCATGGTCGCTATCTAGATCTTCAACTCATCTATTGATGTGCTTAATTGCGTGCATTTTTTCAGGTGCTCTTTCATTCTAACGACTAAACCAGGAGCCCCATTCTTGAAATCGGTGGAAATTTCTCAATCGGAACACAATTTGCTTTAGAATATTCTGCATTATTCGAATACTTTGCGCCGCAGTTTGAATTTTTTCGTTAGTAGTGTCAAAAATTAGAAATATACAGATAAGTTTTAAAAAATAATCAAAGTACCCGGCGAAAAAATCAAATAATATACAGAATTCTATTCTCATATACTAATTGGCGAAACTTCCACCGATTTCAAGAACAAGACACCAGATAGTTCCTTTTTACAATTTTTGCATTTCAAACTTTTATCCTGTATGCCTGACACCGATTTTCTTGTCCCAATTTGCTGCCAACCAAATTGATTATTACTTCAAACCACTCGTTCGTAATCACTAAACAAATCTAGTCTGGTGTTTTTTAATTAAAATTTGCTAAATAAATTAAGATTTATTAATTTCTTAAGTATTCCTAATCTAGAATTGACAAATCCTAACAAAGTTTTAAGTTTAGAACTAAATTTGAGGCATATTTTGGTTATGAACTTTAGAGATGTCTATCAATAACTGGTATGAACAAACCATCAATTTAGTTAATCGGAGGTTCGGGCAAAAAATCAACATCAGCCACACAAGTATTAGAACTAAATTTTTCGATTTTATCATCTCCAATTCAGTAAACTAATACCAAATTTTTGTGCGATCAGTCATTGTTATTTTTAGATAGTAATCAACACCGCTCAGGAGCAAGATAACCAATGAACTAAAAATTGAATTACAAACAAATAAAGCCGATTGGTAGAAAGAATTTCTCCAAAATTGTATTAAACGAACAGCGCTCGATTTAAAAACAGTTATGTAAACTACTAAAGAACGATGAATGCTGTAAAACGAACGAAAATAGAGAAAAACGATTTAATTTAAAATTGGTTTATGCAGATCCCCATACTATACAAATCACTACAAAATAAATAAAATACAAATTATATTGTATTAGTATTTTATTTGTATAATTATGTACATATGTGGTAAACCACAGCCATCTTCCACTAATGGCTAGTGACAACTCCTATTTTATTATTTTTTTTAATACGGCAACACAAATAAATGATCGAGTTTATTTGTTGAAAATTCAGCACATTAAAACAGAAGAGAAAAGTAAAATCCACGTCTAGAGCAACTTACAAAAAACATAAACCTGATCGATTGCTACTTCAATCGATTAAGAGAGACCGAATTTTTTATTGTATACCGTCGATATAGCGATACGTCATCGTTTCAGGCCCGTAGTGAAGATGGCTTTGGGTAAACATGTTTCACGTTTAGACCTGTGCCTGTATTTTGAACGTTTCGTTCTCTCTTATTTTGTATGGAGAAATTACAAGAAAATCGACAAAAAATTACCTTACTTCGTAATGAAAATATGTTTAAAACAACGTTTAAAACATGTTTTAAACATATTTTATTTGGTTTGTTTTAAACATGTTTTAAACAAAAAAAACGTGTTTTTTATTTTAAATTAAAAAAAACAGTTTGTTTTGCAACTCTGAACTAAATGTCCTTTTTTACTGAAAATATGATTTCATATCAATTTGTGGATCGCTTTAAAAATTGTTGTTCTTTATGTGGGTCGTTTTTTGTCCCAAATGTGGATCTCATTGTATGTTTAGATATTTTATACAAAATTTTAATAAAAAAGGTCTCACTTTAAATAATAAACCACATAAAAAGATTGCGGAAAATATTTAGTTTGATTTAATCTCAGGGATTGAATAAACACCTCTTGCGTTCATTAACTCTGGCTCTTTTATTGTTTTTATAATATCCTTCTTATTTTACCAGCATAGATCCTCTTTCTCAGGCCACCTCCAGTTATTTCCGGACATAGGTATACATAACTTTAACGAAATAATCATCCTCCTTTTTGTTTAAAATTATTCCGGGAAAGAACTCATCTTCATACTTAACAATTAGTTATTGTTGCATTTTATAACTGTCAATCATTATCTCAGTTACTTCGTTGTTATTTCCTTTATCAAATTCTATACTGCGTTTTAGCTTTACGTTTTCTTTCTTTTCTTGCCGTTTTTTTCTTTCTTCTTTTTCTTAAATATCTTTTTCTTTTTTATTTAATTTAATTTAGGTATAATTAATCCATTGTAATGATGAATGATGATATCACTGCAGGAAGTCGCTCTCGTTTCGTAGAAGCTGATCCCATTTTCAGTATTGGCTAAATCAATTTTTTTTTTAAACGGAGTTGGTAACTTGTTACTATTATATACTTTCGATTAATTTTATTGGTGTTTGTTTGTGTTCTTGATAGTATTGATCGTGTTGCTGATTCTCTAAACTTATTTTTAGTGGTGTTTGTGTTGGATCTACTATTATGGAACCGACGTTTTCTATTTGAAGTGTAACATTGGCATTGTCACCCAAAATAGCATCGAAATCAATCTCCATTGCACCGTTGTCGGATATATTATTACATATGGTAGATTCATCAATATTCAAATTTGATATTTCAGCGTGATCATTTGGTTCTTCACTACTATTAGTTAAAATTTTAGTTTTAAGGTTTTTCCAGTACTCAAAAAGTGATGTATCCTCTCATGACCCATCTCAGAAGCCGCGTATAAATGAATTCTCAAACACCTTAATTTTGCCACTACCTATATACTGCTTTAAATGCTGGAAGCATCTTATTTCTTTTTAATTCAACTAACAATTCATCTTTTCCAATGAGTTTATTATAGTTAATGGCATTGGCATCGAAAAGACATAATCCGCAAGCTCGAAAGCCATTTCTTAAATTTGTGTCAAAATTAGAATTTTTTAAAATTGAGCTTAGCCTCGGTGCAAAATCATCTCGGCGTATCCGTTCTCCACCATGTTCCATGCGCCATTTCTTGACTTGTCGGCGCCACTCTTGTTTTAACGGATTGAAATACGCTACATCCATTGGCGGCAAAATTGAGGTCGAGTTAGGGAGCAATGCAATTAGGACGATTTCTTTTTCTCTACAAAATTGACTTAAATTTAGAGTCATATGTGAAGTAGGCCCGTCCACAAAAAGTATAATATGCATTTTTATGTTTTGAGCTTCTAACCACGGATAAAAAATATTAGCTATATTCGTAGAATAACTCGCCTGCCTACAAACCAGAATCGCTTCTACCTATACCCCAAGTATTTGGCATGCTTTGGCAACATTAATGGGTATTCTTTTGTATGGAAGAACAACCATTGGTTGACCGAAAATTCCTTGTGCGTTCCCCATTACAAGAGTGGTTATATTTTTCTTCTCGTCATTGGCCACCATAGAATATACTGATTTGTGACCGTTTTTAACTAAAACCGAATTTTCTTTTGGGCTTAAGAACAATGCTGTTTCATCGCAATTAAATACTCGCTCGGGGTGATCGAAAATAGGCATTTATTCATTTTCTTGCATGTAAGTTTTAATTTCTTCAAACCATGTTCTTATATGAGTTTCTGTAACTTGTGCTCTACTCTTGGCCAAGTATTGAGCAACTCTTTTGGAAACGGATGGATTTCTTTTCAAAAAACCCTCATACCAATGGCGACCTAGTAAGAAAATATAACTAAGTGAGCAAGTACTAAAGATATAAATAAGTATAGATGAGAGATTGACATGCCAGGTCTACCCTCTCGGAATTTGTGTGGTAACTTCAATTCTTTGACAAGTTTTTCCACTGAATCCAATAAAATATCTTTTGAAATAGGAAATCCAATTTGAGCCATATGGTCAATCCATACGCATAAATGTCCTTGTTCTTTAGTTAAAATGCTGTGAAGTCCTGGCTTCGTATCGGCATTTAAATTTTTTTTGACCCTAGAGATATACTCGACGCGACCGACGTGACTAAGTAAAAATAAAAAGTTAAACTATTAGAATTTATCTAAAGCAATTATACTCGACGCGACTCAGACGTGATAACAAAAAAGTTGATTTAACTTTAACTTTTTGTTGTTGTTTAGTACTAAAGTGACATCTTACAGAAATTTTATGAAATAATTAACCAATTTTATTTTGTTTTTGTTACCATTTTGACCTTTTGAAAAATCAACAGCGCGTTTTTCTTTCAAGTACTAACTTTTAATATTTTAAATTTTTATTATTTCACAAAAAATGAAATAAATATAAAATCAAAAAAGAAAGTCTAAAGTTAAATAAATGTCAAAAACGTGAATTCATATATTGAGTTTATCTTGGGTATACACGTAAGCGCGTTTTTGACATTTCGAAGCTTCTGAGTAACGTCGAGTATATCTCCAGCATAAAATGATTGTATAATGTGGTTTTCGGCACTTTAAACCTTTTTCCAGTCGTATGAACAGTCATGCCAGATCGAACAGCTTCTAGGGCGCTTTTCAAATTGGCCTTAGAATATTCTTTAGATGTACTGTTCTTTAGATGTAATAAATGTTTCAAATGAGTAAAAATTCTCAAGTATATTTTTGACTTGTATTTTTTAGTTATAATTAATTATTTTTAAATTATATTTCATAACGATGCGTACTATGCAAAGACATTTCAAAAATAATTTTTTTTTACAATTTTTTTTACACATACATAGACATTTATGGATGACGACTTATTTTGAAGCAAGAAAAAGTGCTTCAAAGAAGCATCGTGTTGCATCGTTTAATAGCAATTTATACTTGAAGTGATGTGATATAGTTATCACGTCACATGAAGTGAAGCGAATATGAGAATAGTGGTGAAAATGAGCCGAAAACAATAAAATAAATCTGCAAACAAATAAGCTACAATATCAAAATAGGAGAAAAATTATACAAAAGGAAATCATTGCAAAAATTCAAAGAGATCGTGGATTAAAACAAGGATATGAGAAAGAGAAAGTTGGAATATTAATAGCAGACCAAATGAAAGTGGATAATATAGAAATAAATCTAGAAATATAAGGAATATCCAAAGAAAGAAGAAAAAACGTATTACACATGAAAGCGGCGGCATTTCAAATAAAAGAAAAATTAATACATTCGAAAGCGCATATACGGATGGTTCTAAAATAAATGGAAAAGGAGCAATAGAAATCAACATTGTGACAACACAAATTTCTCCATAAAACTAAAAAACGAAACGAGCATAAAAACGGTTGAGATCACTCAACCAATATATACATGGCTTTATTACATCTATAATATCAAAAAACTACAAAACTAGTTATAATATACGAGGGTTGTCTAAAATGTTTCCTAGCCATTTTGGACTTGCAGTTGTTGTTTACCAATCCTTTGAGTGAGTCGATGTGAATGAAAAAAATCGAGTTTCGAGCTATCTTAAATATTTATTTTTGAAAGGCAATACGCCTACGTAAATCGAAGACGGGTTGAACGCTGTTTACGGAGACTCTGCACCATTTACCAATGAGAAATTTTCGTCAGCTAAATTTAAACGTTGCCGTACCTTGAATTAAGATTTAGGCATGAGAAAGCCGCCTGCGCGCTGGGTGAGGCGTTGGCTTACTTTGGATTAGAAAGGTTTTCGAATGAACATTTCCAACGCTTTATTGGCGCAGTAAATCAGAATTTTGGCGCTGGCAAATTACTGTTGATGAAATTTGGGTACACCATTACACTCCAGAATCCAAATTACGGTCAAAACAGTGCACTGCCAAATGTAATATCCTTAATTGATGCGTTATGGTCGGTATCTAGATCTTCAACTCATCCACAAGTGTGCTTAATTGCGTGCATTTTTTCAGGTGCTCTTTCATTCTAACCACTAAACCAGGAGCCCCACTTTTCGGTGGACATTTCTCAATCGGAACACGAATTGCTTTAGAATTCTCTGCATTATTCGAATACTTCGCGCCGCAGTGGAAATTTTTTCCTTATTAATTTAGAAATATACAGAGAAAATTTAAAAAATAATCAGAGCACCCGGTGAAAAAATCAAATAATATAGAGAATTCTGAAGCAAAACATATTCCGATTGGCGAAACTTCCACTGTTTCAAGAACAAGACACCAGATAGTTCCTTTTTACAATTTTTCGTTTATACTGTATGCCTGACACCGATTGTCTTGTCTCAATTTGTGGTCAACCAAATTGATTATTACTTCAAACCACTCATTCGGAGGCACTACACAAATCTAGTCTGGTGTTTTTTAATTAAAATTTGCTAAATAAGTGAAGATGTATTAATTTCTAAAGCATTTATAATCTAGAATTGACAAAATATCCAAACTAAGTTTTAAGTTTAGAACTAAATTTCAGGCATATTTTGGTTATGAACCTTACAGAGACATCTATCAATACTGGTATGAACAAACCATCAATTTAGTTAATCGGAAATTCAGACAAAAAAAATCGACATCAGGCACACAAGTATTAGAACTAAATGTTTCGATTTCAGTGAAGTAATGCCAAATACTGTTTTTGTGGGACGAGTTATTATTTTTAAATGATAATCAACACCGCTCAGGATCAAGATAACCAATAAGCTAAAAATTGGATTACAAAAAAAGATAAAACCGATTGGTAGAAAGGACTTCCCCAAAATTGTATTAAACGATTTAAGAACAGTTATGTAAAATAAAAAGGATCGACGAATTCTGTAAAACAAACGAAAATAGAGAAAGATTTAATTCAAAATTGATTTATGCAGATCCTGATACTATATAAATAATTACATACAGAAAGACATACAAATTACAGGCAATCCTCCAAGAACGCGGCATTCGAAGAACACGGTTTCGAAGAACACGGATACCCATTTTCTCAAACTACACGGTTTCAAACACGATTTTCTTTATTCTATTTTATTTTTTGTTTGTCATAACAAAAAATAAACAATAAAACGTAATGTCTTTTTTATTTTATTTTTTGTAGTCTCGAACAACACGGTTTTAAAGAACACGGAACGAACTAATCGTCTTCTTGGAGGGTTTCCTGTATATTGTATTAGTATTTTATTAATTTGTATAATTATGTAACCAGAGCCATCTTCCACTATGGGACAGTGAACATTGGTCTTTTGCTAATGACGTCACTTTATGTCGACAAGTTCTCTTTTACTATTTTTTAATACAGCAACACAAATAAATGATCGAGTTTATTTGTTGAAAATTGAGCACATTAAAATAGAAGAGAAAAATAAAATCCACGTCTAAGGCAACTTACGAAGAAAATGATCGTGCTGCTACTTCAATCGATTAAGAGAGACCGATTTTTTTTAAACCGTCGACGTAGCGTTACGTTGGCTTTGGGTAAACGTGCTTCATACTTAGACCTGAGCTTGTATTTTGAACGTTCATTTAGTTCTCTTTTATTTTGTATCGAGAAATTACAAGAAAATCGACAAAAAGTTAACTTAATTCGTAATGAAAATATGTTTAAAACAACGTTTAAAACATGTTTTAAACATATGTTTTTTTGGTTTGTTTTAAACATGTTTTAAACAAAAGAAACATGTTTTAAACAAATAAAACGTGTTTTTTGTTTTAAATTAAAAAAAAACAGTTTTTTTTGCAACCCTGCTGCCAAGAGAAAATCGGCTCTAAAATAGGCAAATGCTGTTTCTTCGGCTGGGAAAGTGATGACGATTGTTTTCTGGGACCGTCATGGAGTTATCTTAAGCAATTATCTTCAAAAAGGGAAATCATTACATGAGAAAACTACACGCATCATTACTTGACAAGCTGAAGTCAGAAATAGGCGAAAAACGGTCAAAAATCTTGTTTCACAAAGGCAATGCGCCGTCTCGCACTTCAGCGGTTGCCGTGGCGAAAATCCACGAATTACAGTTTGAACTGTTTGACCGGGACCCTCCTTATCAGACCTAGATCCAAGCGACTTTTTTTGTTCTCTAAGGTAAAAGTTGGGCTCAGAAAACATAGATTTTCATCGAATGAGGAGGCCATCACCTTCGTAAACAACTACTTTGCAGAGAAAGGCGCCGAGTACTATTTGGACTGGTTGTATAGTGGTGTAGGGCCTATATGCCGCGTTCCCGAAAATCTTGTATATTTATATGGAGGACATTTAAGAGATACCATTCTCCCGTATGCTGATGCAAGCACGCCTCTTTGCTTTGTGTTTTAGCAGGCCAATGATCCGAAGCACATGGCAAAAGTGGTAATAGACTGGTTTGCTGCAAATAAAATTAATGTAATGAAATAGCATGCTCAGTCTCCCGATCTAAACATAATAGAAAACCTGTGGGATGAGTTAAAACGTGGTTTTAGTAAATTGCCGAGGCCAAAAAATATAAATGAGCTTTGAGAAAACGTTTAAAATTGTTGATGGAGCATCCCAGTTGAAAGATGTCAATCACTGATAGATTCTATGGGGCGGCGATGTAATGTGGTGCTTAAAAATAACGGGTACATCACCAAATATTGTATTAAATCTTTGTTTGAAAATCAATAAATTCCAACGAGTAACTATTTTTTTAACAAGGTTGCTTAAATTTCCCTATAAATTTGCACAGATGGCGTAAATGAATTATAAATGAATTCGATAGTTTGATCTGTGATCACAATGAAGTGATATTGTAATAAATGTTTTGTTTTCTAGAAGAAACTGACAATTAAAAAACATGTTTCAATTTTTGATATTGATGATTTTGTAAAAAAAATGTTTTATTAAAAATTTTATAGAATTACCTATTATATTGCACACGACTATACGTATTTTGTAAATAGACAGAAGGACTGTTTATTAATATTATTACGATCCCTTTTTATATATGTCATCTCCAAAGTTTTCCCAGTGGTGAGATTTCTTATTTCTCAAGAACGCTGACATTTTACAGAAAAATGTCATGATTTATTGAATACAATTGTCTCGACAAAGCACTTGTATTATCTAAACTTACTTTTTTAGGGTAAATTTCTTTGCATTATTTTTATGTTGATAGTCTTTTGTTAAAAGTTCTTTCAGATTAACTAATATTTTGTGAAGGTACAACCTCAATGGATTGGTTACTTACTTGTATTATGGAATTATTATAAATTGTTGAATTTATAATCTGATTAACTAATGAATTTGTATAACCATTATTAATTCGTATATGTTTGAGGAGTTGAAAATTGTATTTATGAAAAGTTGGATCTGAAAGTTGTAGATTTTTTTTAGGTAATAAACTGACAGTACTACACTATAGTACTACAGTACCAATCTGTAGAAATTGTACCATCAGCGTTATGTATAATTACAAAATCTAAAAATCATCTTCTACGATCATTTTCTAACTTAATTTTCAGTTTTAAATGGTCATCGAAATTATTAAAAGCTGATTATAAATCGCCAATTTTATTTGTCAGAATCACCGTAACTATATCATTAACATATCGATAGTAAAATAATAAACATTGTTTTCAACAAAATCCCATAGTCAACTCATTGGGGGGAATCAAATCGTTGCCTATAAATTTTATTATTAAAGAGGACTCACAATTATGTAAGACTAAGACAAGTTTCATTGCATCAAGAAATTGAACTTTTGTTAATTTAATTTTTGAGTTTCTCTAAATTTCTAACCATCTGTTTTTCAATAAATTTAAGGCTAGTTGATTGCCAATATTTGTAATCAGGGATACGACATCCAAAGAGAGAATTGTATAGTCAACAATAAATGCATTAACTTTGTAATATATAATATAAAAAAATCTATCGTTATTACATAAAGATTTGCAGAATTTATTGAACTCCCCGCTTAGTTACATGCTACTAATAATGACAAATGGAATGAATGAACGAAGTTTATTAAATGACTTGTAATTTAATTAATTATTAATTAATAATAATTATAATTTAATAATTATTAATTAATTTAATTAATTATTTTTATTTAATTAAAACACTGATACAGCCTATTTAATAATACACTAAGGCCTCGAGTTGCGTCGATTCGACTTGCGTCAGTTCGACTTGCGTCACTAAAAGTTTTAATACTATAAATGTAAGTTGCGTAGTTTTTTGACGCAACTGAAAATTTTCTTCCATGTTAAATTGAGTTCATAGACGAGTGTAATGACAGAGACAAAATATTTTTATATTTGAGAACTGAAATAACAAATGAATTTTCGAGTTGTGTCATTTTCGAGTTGCGTCGCTTTCACAAGGAATGCATTAATGACGCAACTTGAGGCTTTAGTATACAATGGTTTATGTTTATTTAAATCATCGTTGAAGTTTCGGTTAGGGGTTTCTAATCATCCTATTTTTTATTTTTTTTAACAATTATCTTTATTTATTGAATCTTTCAAACATGAAAATAACAATAAGTTTTCAAATCTTAAAAACTAAGGTAATTATGTAAATCTGCGGGAGCAGAATCTACTTTTGTTCAATAAGTAAACTTAATAATTTTGTAATTTATGCTATTACAGCCATCGTTTTCTTCTTTAATCGCGAAGACGTAGGTATATATTGTAGGTTTCGCGCCAGCAAATTCGGATGAGATACCAGTTTCCCTGCATAGCTGATCCGCATCTTTTTCAATTCATCTTTGACAGTTAGGATGCTAAGGTCCTTATGTATATTTTTGTTTTTTACGAACCAGGCTCCTGTAATCATTCTCAGAATTTTTGACTGTGTTCGTTGGACAATGTCGATATTCGAATTTGAGGTTGATTGCCATAATTGACAACCATACAACCAAATTGGTTTAATCATTGTATTTTATCAATTTTTAATTTGATATGGTCTCGTTTCATTTCAATATGTTTTCGCCAAGTTAACCGTCGATCTAAATGGACGCCTAGATATCTTGCTTCATTTGATTGAGGGATTGGTATTCCGTTCATTGTGACAGGCGGACAAGTAAGCTTATTTAAAGTGAATGTTACGTGGGTCGATTTCTCTTCATTGAACTTTATCTTCCATTTCTTTAGCCATATTTCGATGTCATAAATATGTTGTTGCAGAATTTCGGACGCCGTTTCTGGATTTTTATGGCTACATACGATTGTCGTATCATCTGCGAAAATAGACGTCAGAATTTGCGAAGACGTTGGTAGATCTGAAGTGAAAATTAAATATAACGTTGGGCCAAGCACACTACCTTGAGGTACTCCAGCCAGAATGTTTTTCTTGTTCGATTTAGAGGTGTTGTATTTGACATAATATCTGCGATTTGACAAATACGACTTCGTAAGTTGGCAAATTTCTGGCAATTTAAGATGTATTTTATGAAGCAGACCCTCGTGCCAAACTATCGAATGCTTGGGGAACATCCAAGAATACGGCGGAGCAGTATTTTTTATCTTCGTATGCTGACCTTATATCTGTAGTTACTCGGTGAACTTGCTCAATGGTTCCATGCTCGGCTCTGAAACCAAACTGTTGACTAGGGATGATATTTCGTAGTTCCGGTTTAATATTTTCGATAATTATTTTTTCGAATACTTTCGAGACGATTGGTAGTTGGCTTATTGGTCTATATGACGAGACTTTGGTAGGATCCTTGCCAGGCTTCGGGATCATTTTTATAGTCGATAATTTTCAGCACTCAGGTATATATCCTGTTTCGTAAATTGAATTGAATATTTGAGCCAGTCGTCCAAAGGCACATTCAGGCAGTTGTTTAAGCATTTCACCTGTAATTCGATCATACCCAGGGGCTTTCTTTAATTGAATTTGATGTGCAATAATAAACTTTACCAGTGGTTTCTTTACCTTAAATTTCCTCACAGTTCTAATTGCTATATTTTCTGTTTGAACCACCGATAATCCAAGGTTTGGAGTGAATACACTTTCAAGATGATCAGCAAAGGCTTTAGCTTTTTCTTCATCACTTCTAGCCCATTCACCGTTTGAAAGACGAATTGGCGGATTTGGTTTTCTGAGGCCGTTTAAGGTATTTAGTGGCCTTGCATAATGAATAGTTTGTGTCCGAATGGGGAGATAATTCTTTGAGATAATTTTGCATATAAGCCATCTTGTTTTTTTGTAGTAGACTTTGTAGCTTTCTTTTTGCCTGATTAAAGTTATGTTTAGCATCTGGTGATCGATTAATTTGCCAGATACGTCTTAAGCGACGTTTCTCTGTTAACATTTTTTCTATTTCAGCGGATGTTATGATAGTTGTATGTTTGCTCTTTGATTTAGGCGAGGCCGAAATAGCTGCGTTGATTAGTGGATCATTAAAGTTTTCCATAGCAATGTTTATATCGTTCGTCGTCTGCAATTTAGACGTTAGGTCGATACGTGAACTGATGTACTTCTTGAATTTCAACCAGTTAGTGAAGGTGTTCGTTAGATAATTATTTGTATAACATGGCTTTTGGTCGGCCCAGTAATGTAGTAAGACCGGAGAGTGTATAGAAGATAATTCTAAAAGTGGTTTAGCTTGGATTATTTCTCGGTTTATTTTACTTGTGACTGCAAAATCTAGGACGTCAGGGATTTTTCGACGATCACTAGACCAATAAGTTGGATGGCCACACAACGCAACATCGTAGTGGTTTTCTTGAATAACATTCATTAATTGACGTCCCCTTGGAGTAGTCAGTCTTGAACCCCAGTAGGTATGTTTTGCATTAAAGTCGCCGGCGTTACCATAAAACGTTGACCCAGGGTTGCAAAAAATCGTTTGTAGATATCTGCCGAAACGTTATTATTTAGAGGGCAATATATTGAAGCGATGACTAAGCTTTCTTTGTCGAGGTCAACACACAGAGGTTGCTTGAGTTTCCTCAGTGGTATATTCATTTAAAACATAACCGCTTTTTTATAATTATAGCACTTCCTCCTTGACTTCTGCCCAAGGGATGTTTTGTATCATAAATTTCGTAACCATTAATTCTGAAATTGTGTTTATCGGTTAAGTGGGTTTCAGAAACTAACATAAGATCAATTTCGTGTTTAGCTAAGAAATGTTCTAATTCAAGTTTGTGTTGGCTTATATCGTTTGCTTTCCAGTTGTATATCTTCAGATAGTTTATCGGAGACATTCTAGTTTCTTGATCATAGTGGTTTGATTTTGTAGCATTGCTTGTATCATATTTTGCATTGTTGTCATTAATTGCAGCATCATTTGCATGCAGTTATTCAGGGTATGTTCAACATTTGAGGATTCACCTTGAAGAACGCTTGCGTATGTTGGTTTGCTGGTTGGTGTTCTGTGCGAACGAGAGTCATTTGGCGTATGCGGAGGTTTATTATTCTGCGCATCTCGGTAGTGTGCAGTGTGGTTTCCATCGCAATTGCTGCATTTCCTTTCAGTTGAAGAGTTCTTTGCTTTTGGGCAACTTTTGGTTTTGTGTAGTTCGCCGCATACGATCCACACTGATATCAACTTGCAATATGTCCTTGAGTGACCATATTCTTGACAGTTTAAACACTATTGGTCCGGACCTTTTCTTTGGTTCTTCAACAGTTATGCGTCTGTGTATGAGGTATTTTAGTTTATATATTGGATGAACTTCTCCCTTTTTCAAAATGCTTTCGGATGGATCCAGTTCAACTTTGACCATTGGTTGTGGTTGCTTCAAGCGGTTCATGATTCTATATACATTCTGTATCTTAAATCCATCTTCAACAAGCGCAGCCTGGATTTCGGTTGTTTCAACTTGGACCTCGATGCTTTTAATAACGACTGAGAGACCCTTTGAAGACTTCAATCGGTATGTATAATAATTTCTTTTGTGAGCATCGTAAAAATTAATGACCTCTCTATAGTCGTTGACCTTATGTGTTTGAATTTTTACTTCGTGCATATTGCCTCGAAGTAAATTTGTTACGTGAAATGTTTTTCCATTTGTTAGCACGCTTGATTTAGTTCTTACACTACCTTGTGCGTATCGATTTCGCGTAAGTTGGAGATTGGAGGTGGCTTGTAGTTTCGATTTGCCTTTTCTTGAGTATTTGCATTTACAATTTGCCTCTCCGCATCTTTTTCGATGAACGTTTCAAATCGGTTGTTTAGCGGTAGTTTTAATTTTTCGTCGTTCGATTTCTTACTTATCAGTAGTTTTTCTGCTTTTGGATATCCCTTTTCCGTTTTACTGTAATATAGCGATCGATGCCAGTTTGTGTCAATTGAACCTTGCGTTTAGTGGTCTCTTTAAGGCTTGTGTCGCTACTGTGTATTTATTTATTGGATCGTCTACCACTTCTGGTTCCATATTAAACATTGAAGTTGAAAATGATCGTTTAACAGAACTTGCGGTAGATGGTTTTATAGGTGATCTTGTCTCCATACCTCTTTCAAAGAAAGGATTGTTCAAGGTCCTTTTACTTCCGTCAGCCGTACTGGATGAATCACTCGCCAGACTGACAATTTCAGTGGTACTGCTTGTACCTGTATATGGTGTAGTAACCAAGCTTTGAATCACTACATCATTGCGGTCGCTAGATCTCGACGACTGGGAGCCCGCTTGCTCACTCCCGAGAGTTGGCATCCGATTGACTGGGCATCCGATTCTCTGCACCGTATCTTTGTTTTGGATGGTTGGCCCTATTGAATATATAGATTCTGGGTTCCTTCCCTTAGCATATTATACCTACTGCCAGGTTTTTTACAGCCGCCCCTAACATCGAGAACAGACACTGGAAAAAGCCGCCCCTAACATGGAGAACAGACGCTTCACGATTTGCCATGGGTATTTCCTCCTCAAGGCAAGTAGCTTGGGTTTTACCGCGCCCGTACCCGCGGGGTTATACTTTTAGCGTTACTCAGGGTGCAGCGCGAGAAGCTTGTATAACCAGCGCATCATCCTATTAAACAAATAAAAGAGAATAACGAAATTCGTGTAAACCATTTAATTTGAGAAAATGGTTATCCCGTGTTCTTCGAAACCGTGTTCTTCAAATACCGTGTTCTTGGAGGGTTATCTGTATTCTCATAAATGTAGTAGGACTCACAATAATAAATGTGAGAAAAACTTAAATGAACACAATTTTTATATAAGTATGTAATAAAATTAAAAAGTATTTCTAACTCTGATTGTGGTCGATTGATCAAAAGTGTGTTCAGAAATTAGTAAAAGAAATAAACCTAGATTTAAGGCATGAATAACTTAACTTAAGCCAAAATAAGTCAATTTGGTGTTTATTTAAAGAATATTTTTGTTTATTTCCAGAAGCAACAAGCGGCAAAATTACAAAATGGTCGGTTGGAAAGTGGATCCCCACAAATTGAGGCGCTACTAAATGGATATGTCCTCAAACCACAAGCACCTCAACCGCCCCAACTGGGTGGTAAAGTTATTCGAAAGCCTAGTATTGAACGTGAAATACAAGGATTACAATTTCATCGAGGAAGCCCTGCTTTAGATTCTGGAGCAGGAAGTTCGCGTTCGGATAGTCCCCATTCACACCAGCAGTTGACAAGTAGTCGTGGCAGTACCGGGCAGTATTCTCCTTCACCATGTCCTTCAAGTTTTAGTGATGCTCCTCCATTACCTCCGCCACGAGGAACTTCTACACCTCCAACACCTCCCCCAGTGCCGGCCAATTTTCAACAACTGTTTAAACGTATGGCTTCACCGGCAGCACCTCCTACAAGGCCAGTACCACTCCCAGCTCCTTCACCAGCTCGGGGGACATCACCTGTATCTAATACAAATCACCGACAACCAATGATTGTTCAAAATGGGCCACAAGCTCAACAACAGCTTTCACACCAAATGCAAGCTTTAAATTTATACCAAAGTGGAAATAACGGAGAACCTCCACCACCCTACCCTATTATATCTGGCGCTCCACCAAGTTATACTGTATCACTACAAAGCAGGCAAAGTCCTACACAATCTACTTCAGATTACAGAAAAAGTCCTAGTTCTGGGATATATTCTGGTACATCAGCAGGTTCACCTTCCCCTGTAACGGTCCCTCAACCAGCAAGGCCGATTCCACTTTCTGCGTGGAGCGCACGACAAACAAAAACACAGCAACCGGTTATAATGCAATCCGTTAAATCTACACAAGTTCAGAAACCTGTGCTACAAACAGCGGTTGCACCTACGGCACCTGCTACCCCACCAATTTGTACATCACCTGTTTTAGTCACTGCCGCACCTCCGTCATACGCCTCTTCAATACACCAAAAGGCTCAAATCGCCACACCAACAGCATCGACAACCACGACAACTTCAACAAAAGCGCCACCACCGGCTATTCCAAGTACAACAACACCTCCCTCAACACCTGCAATTCCTAGCTCAAATGTGACAAATGGTAATACAATAGAACCGCCATCATACGCAAGTACTATGCAAGCTTTTATGGCGGCGTCTCATCAAACCCGGCATTTGCCACCGCCACCACCTTATACAAACAATATAAACAACAACATTGAAAATAATAATAATTTAATTATGAATCCTGAACCGACTAATATAAATTTAACGACTATTCCGCCACTTCCACCAAATGCCCTGTCATCTAAAAATAATAATCAAATGAATGGTATTGACAGTAATAATCTTAGTAATAATAATAATAATAATGAAGGGGCTATAGGTAATAAAATAAAACATCAATCACCAATTCCCGAAAGACGCAACGTATCTAAAGAGAAGGATGAAGAGCGAAAGGAAGATCGTATGAAACACTATTCACCACAGGCATTTAAATTTTATATGGAACAGCATATCGAAAATGTGATGAAATCCTATAAACAACGTGCTTATCGAAAGTCGCAGCTGGAGTTTGAGATGGAAAAGGCTGGCCTTACCGAAGAATCCCAGGTACTGCTACGAAAAGTTTTATCACAGAAAGAAAGTAATTACATTCGGTTAAAACGGGCGAAAATGGATAAATCAATGTTTGTTCGTATTAAACACATTGGCGTAGGAGCTTTCGGAGAAGTGACGCTTGTTAGGAAAGTTGACCCACCTAATCAATTTTACGCTATGAAAACTTTAAGAAAAGCTGATGTGCTTAAACGGAATCAGGTGGCGCATGTTAAAGCGGAACGTGATATATTAGCGGAGGCTGATAATGAATGGGTTGTCAAATTATATTACAGCTTTCAAGATAAGGAAAATCTCTATTTTGTAATGGATTATATACCTGGTAAGTTGAATTTACCTGCGTGTAATCATGGTATGTTCAAAAGTGTACAATGTTCTATTTTAGGTGGAGATCTGATGTCATTACTAATTAAAAAGGGTATTTTCGAAGAGAAGCTGGCTCAGTTTTATATTGCTGAACTAACGTGCGCTGTAGAAAGTGTTCATAAAATGGGATTTATTCATAGGTATGTTAAGTCGTGTAATTTCAAGGTTTTTTAATATTCACCTTGTACATAAGATAAATGAGATACATAAACCCCGATTCTGGCGTTAAAACTCGTAAGACTGTTAAATAAAATATTTTTGTTACTAATTATTTTATTTGATATTCTGGCAAAGCCGTCTTAAAATTATGTTGTGGAAACTACGAAACCTATTGGAGAGCTGTCAAATAGCATTTATATATTTCTTTTAGGAAATATTTAATTATGTATTTAGAATTATTTACGTAATATTTAGCAAATTATGTGAAAATTATGGCTGCATTGCATATATGTATAAAGTAAAGTGGTAATACACAGCATTTTTTTGTATATTCACACAAAATACAAATCAGAACACAAATAAATAGGGTTTCTTTTACTTTTTACGCCTGATGATGACCTAACAAGTCGAAATCGATCGAGTGATTTTTTAAACTTTTTGAAAATTATTCAAAATAATTCTGCGAAACAAAAAACAAGTGATTAATAAAAATGTGTTTATTAAGTAAAAATAGGGTTTCCGTCAATAATGTAAGATATTTCAGCCGCATAAATGTTTAAATAAATAAAAAATATATTTTACTGTTTAATCTTCCAATTGCTTTTCGGGTCTATATGATCCGAAGTGCATTTTAGTTGTTTATAAAATGCTTTTTTGAATCGACTACGATTGACTGTTAGTGACTTACATTATTATTTTATACATTATTTTACAAAATGTTTTTGATGAAAAGTCAGTAACAGTCGTACTCGATTTAAAAAAGCATTTTATAAACAAAACAACTAAAATACACTTCCGGTCATATAGACCCGAAAGGCAATAGGAAGGTTAAAATAATTTTATTCATAAATGTTCATTCAATCTCCATATCCGAATATAATTCATTTTTCAGGAAAACAATTTTTCAAACTGATCAACTGTTGATAAGACCACCAAATTTGTATGTCTTATGTAGCACATTTTTTTAAAACCTATGCCAACTAAGACCACGTACAGAGTACGAAAAGTGACATAATTAAAACAAATCTAAAAACAAAGACAATGTCTTAAATAAGACCATTTTTCAGTCAGTGACAGTTCTTGTAAATGTGTTTTAAAGCAAACACTCATTGTAATATGGCACCGTTTCATGAGATGGAGGCGGTTAAAGTCACATTGTTTCAGGAAAATTATACTCAAGTACAATTGCACGAAAATTAGGAATGAACCACTCTTCGGCTTTGCGAATACTTAAGCGATATGGAGAGACTGGAGATATAAAAGAAAGCCCGGAATACGACATAAAAAGTGCACAACTGAGCATGACGACCGATTTTTAAAAATTAATTCGTTACGAGATCGAAATCGCACTGCTACTCAACTGCGAAATGAGTTGCTTAGTGCCCATCAAGTGAATATTAGTGCCTGAACAATGAGACGAAGATTAAAAGAAGTGAATCGAACTCCGAAACGGAAACGCTACGCACCATGTAACACAGTGCAAAATGTAAGCTTTGGTGGATGTTCAATAATGTTTTGGGGTGGAATCAGTTGGGCGGGACGTACGGAGCTGGTGGAGATTGGTTTGAGGATGAATGCACACTGGTATGTTCGCAACATTCTTGGCGATCACGTTTTTCCATATGTGGGATTCATAGGTTATGTCAGTTTTGTGTTAACGCTTCGGTACACGGAGCTGCAATGGTACATACATCCATATGCCCAAGACATCGGTATTCATGCACTTAAGTGGCCACCATTGGGCCCTATCTAAATTCTATCGAACACGTATGGGACATTCTAAAACGCTGTATTAGAGGTAGAAATCCCGCTCAGATTCGATAGCAGAGCTGAGTATTGCAGCGTAAGAAGAGTGGAATCTCATTCCGCAAGAAGTGATACAAAGCATTCTACTTAGTATACCCAGGAGGATGGGAGCTGTATTAAAGGCACGGGGGAAAATACTCATTACTAAATTAATCAAACTAAATTGTAATAAAGCTTATCTTAATGTTTATAAACCGCTTTTGAAAATTAAATAAAAAAAATAGTTCGACACATTTTAACATTTTGCAATGAAAAATAGCCACTAT
Source organism: Nephrotoma appendiculata (assembly GCA_947310385.1). Taxonomy (NCBI): domain Eukaryota; kingdom Metazoa; phylum Arthropoda; class Insecta; order Diptera; family Tipulidae; genus Nephrotoma; species Nephrotoma appendiculata. The sequence goes on along the minus strand of OX371224.1, from coordinate 217,095,986 downwards.
AATTCCATAACGCCACATTTGTGCCTCTTTTGAGAAAAATATAAACTTGGGATCATTTGATACCAATTCCACTGAAATCGGTGGGCGGGATTTTTTTTATTGCAAAAAAAAAAATATGCGTTAATATTTTCTAAGTATTTTTGTGTATGCCGAATCCAATAAAATGATAAAAAAGGGTGATTGTGGCATACTAGAAAATTTATTTTCGGGCTGTTTCTTTCAAAAAATTAAAACTCGTGGGTTTTGGCAAGAGCAAAAAATAACGAAAAAAATGAGTCATCACAAGTCAGCATAACTACAAAATTGACAATTAGTTGAAAAACGTCCAAAAGGTCGTTTTGCCGTGCATACGTATTTGCCGAGAACACATTTATTTTAGTGGACTTATACTTATTAAGTGTATTTCTGTGGAAATAAATAAAGTGCAATGAAACACATGTACTCTTATTTTATGTGTACGCTTAGTTTTATGATATTACTTTTCGATGACTCATGATGAGAAACGCATTTATTACGAAGGATGAAATTCTGTATAAAATAGGATCAGCTTAGTTTAAGCAATGACTATTCTTTTAGAAGATGAACCAGTAACATCTTTATTCGAATAATAAAATAAGTTTTATAAAATATTAATTGATTTTTGTTTTTGACTTTCAAGTTTAAAAATTTCATTAGTTTTTCTAGAAGTGTCGAAAATAGTTTTGGTGGTTAATAATCATGGAAAATAACGTACAGGCGTTGGTTGATTGGAAAGTTTTGTCACTTAGTATTCTTAATCTCATCTGATATTTTTCGTTATATAATTTCATAGGTGAATCTATTGAAAATCTACAAAAAGATAATCTTGAAACGGATCGAGACGTAATTAGACGATTCAGGAAAAGAGAAATATTATTAGAAAAATCATTAAATTACATGACACATATCGGAATCTAAAAACAAATATTAGTACAAAAAGTGAAACTGAAACAAGTAAAAGAAATTTTTTTTATAAGATGAATGGAAACTCTTTGACATTGGTCATGGGTCTTGATATTGAAAAAGCAGAAGATCCGTCAAGGTTGTGGTTTCTCGAGCAACAATGAAATATTAATGCTTTTAATATTCGTTCATTACGATCAATGGAGAACAATTCCACATTGGCTATTAATGATCCACAACCTTCAACAAGTAGATCTCAAGAAACAGATATAAACTTAATCATTTCGGACACCAGCTCACTTACATTGTCTTCTAGCGGCAGTGAATATCAAGCCCCAGTAGAAAAGAAACCAAAGCAAACAAAATATTCCGCTTCATCTCACCTATCGCTACATATGAAGAAGGTGATTGATAAGAATATAATAGGTGCTTTTAATCGATCGAAAATAAGCAATTCAGGAGCTGCTCTTGCTCTTAAAAATGTTAGAATATATAGCAGAGAAAACAATGATTGACTGACTGTGTGTTATAATATCCGGTTATGGTAACACCAAATTGTTGGGAGTTCCAATGATTACACATCGAACAGGCATAGAGCAGTGTAAAATGGTAGATAAAATGCTTGAAGGTTGGGATATAACAGAAAATTTTAGATTGTGCTTTGATACAACGACCAGCAACGTCGGTATGCTAAATGGAGCCTGCAGACTTTTTGGAAAAAGACTTGACAGAAATTTATTGTGGTTTGCCTGCAGACAATCAAGTGAATCTGATATTCAGCTTTCCAGAGATTTAAAACGCAGTGGAATTCTTTTAACCATACCCAAATAAGCTTCGGTTTAGCTGACCCAAATGTTCATGAAATATTCAGTTCACCAGAGAAGGAGAATATATTACCTTTATTGATCAACTGGAAAAATACATAATGGGCGAGATGACTATAAAGAATTTGTATGTTTATCACGTTTGTTTCTTGGAGAACCATTTATATTTATAATTCGACAGCCAGGTGCCGTCAATAGAGCAAGGAGGATGTCGAAAATTATTCATAGCATAAAAATATACTTGTTTCAAAACCAGTTTAATCTCAGTCGTTATTATTTTATAATTATTATTTCTTTAAAATGAATTAATTTTCGTTTTTCAGTATCTGAAGCCAAAGCGCTGTTTGACTTCAACACCTGTATCATTAAGATTTATTTGCTAAAATGGTTTACATGTACGAACCCAACTTGAGCGCCCAGAAATTATTTAAACCTACTGAAGGAGCTAGCTACATACAGTAATATCAATCGAACGGTATCATTAGTTGCATTGAAGAGTTTTTCTAACCATTTATGGTATTTAAGTGATACTCTCATAGTTCTCTCATTTTTCGATGAGGATCTGGACAGCAAAAAAAGAATGGAAATGGTTCGAAAGTTAGAAGAAAACCCATATAAAGTTTTACATTTGAAGAAAGCGACCGTACTTGAGAATGTGGACTATGCCCAAATAGAAGATTTTGTGTCAAGAAATACAGAGCAGTTTTTAGAAATTTTGTTTGGAGCGATGCAAAATTTTATTTAAAAACACCCTAATGCATGGAAGGATGACACGGAATATATAAAAATGCAGGAAATTGTAAGAAAATTTCATATAGTAAATGGTGTTCCTGAAAGAGGAATTGGACTCATTAAAAATTATAACTCGATTTTAACGCATCAGGAGGAATACAAGCAGTATCTATTACAAGTTGTACAAGATCACTAGAAGAGAATTCCTTTAGTAACAAAAACAAATATCAAGGCTGCTCTGCAACAGGAAAACTAGTAAAAATATCAAATATAAAAATCTTGTTAATTACATATGAAATGTGTTTCTATTTTAAATCTTTTATATGGCCTTTAACCAAATTTTCATCTATTTAAAATATGGGATCTAACTTCTCTGTGACAAGCTATTTATCTTAGAAGCATTCTTAAGCATTAATTAATTTTCAAAGACAATACTAGTAACATTTCTTTATCTATTTAAGTTTCTCTTTTATTACTTTTTATTAATAAACTAATAATAAATGGCACATAAGAGGCAAAAAGTTGTTTGAAATTTGTCCCTTTTGGTCGTTTAAGGGCTATAAAACTTAATTTTTTAGTTATGATGACGTGCAATGTCTCATTTTTTTCATGTTTTGTTATAACCATAAATAGTGAAATTAAGACAAACATGATAGGTACTATTTTAAAAATTAGCTGGAACTCACGAGTTTTATTTTATTTGAAAGGAACAGCCCAATTTTCTACTATGACAACAACCAACATTTTTTTATAATTTCATAGGATTTGGCATATTCAGAAATACTTAGAGAATATTAAACCGGCATTACTTGAACGAGCTGAAGTTAAAGGGAGGAAAAAACGTCACTAAAGTTGTTTTTAGTGTTTTGTTTGCAAAAAACGAATTTGAGCAGCCTCTAAACGTGGTCCGATCGACCTAAAAATTTGTATGAATTTGTTTCTAATACAAACGAATATGTTCAGCCCTGAACCCGGTAGAAAATCAGTCATGAGGAAAGATGGGTCGCACTAGGTGCGCAACTTAATTTCTGGGTTTTTGAAAAATGGTTCAGATTGATGAGTTGTTGACGGTAGCGTTTTCCATTGACAGTATCGCCATGTTTCAGCAGGTTATAGTAAACGATTCCTTTCTGGTCCCACCAAACGCAGAACACTGTTTTCTTTCCGAAGCGATTTGGCCGTGCCGTCCATGTTGATGCTTTGCCAGGTGAAAGTCACGACTTTTTGCGTTTGGGATTCTTAAAAGATCCACTTCTCATCTCGTGTAACAATTCGATGCAGGAAGCTCTTTTTTCCATGCCGTGAAAGCAATCAAAAGAAACTCATGCCGGACCCTCTCCTTCCTTTTTAGTTTTACCATAGCGTTATGTAAACGTTTGGAAATACCTTGGCGAGTCGTGTTTAATGCCTCCGCAAGTTGATCTTGAGTTTGCGTACCATCTTCATCCAATTTCGCTTGCAGCTCGGTGTCTTCAAATGTTCTGGTCTTCCGGAGCGCTTCTTGTCCTCAAAGTCGAAATTGTCACTTCTGAACCGTTTAAAGTAAACCAATCTTCTCAGGTAGTTTTCAATGGTGCATGTTCGACGTAGGCCTCCTTAAGCAAATAACGTGCTTCAGCTGCATTTTTTTCAAGTTGAAACTGAATAAAATGATATGATCGTTACATCGTAAATTAGCTGCCATTTTATCAACTGAAGTAGCACTTTTTTAAAAATATTAATAAAACTGTTAAACGGACTAGATTTAATTATTACAAATTTATGTCCTTTTCTCGAGAGATTTGGATTTAAACTGAAATTAATTTGCATTTATTTTGTTAATATATTATACGATACAACGAAATATATTGGCCATAGCAGGTTACAATTAATGCGGTAGGCGGATTTAAATTTTAAATACAATAACTAATGAGACGAATGAGTCATAAGGACTTAGGATAGTTGTGTTTTATGATAATGGCATCATAAAACACAACCATGTTAACTGCTAATGACTCATACGGTTTGTTATGACACCATAAAACATTTCATTATTGTTTATTTGTTATACCTTATTTTTATTTATTTATTTATTTTTTTCTGTAGTTTTCAATTTAATTAAATTGCAGGATTTAAAAAAATACCGTTTATTATTTGGGTTTTTATTAGTTTCGAAAATTACCAAAAATCTCGCTATTTCTTAACCGATTTTTGATATCTTTAATGTTTTGGAAAGATAATTATTGACCACAATTTTTATTTAGTCTGAGAAAATTTTTTAAATAATTTTTTATTCGTTTGAAAGTGAAAAATTGAAAAAAGTGTCGTTTTTATCGAAATTCGCGCTCAAGTCGCGACCTCTAAACGACCTTCGATTGACCCAATATTTTTTCAGTTTAAGTTTTTAGCATAACCTCACATTTTTAGGGGGTGTCCCGTTAGATATCTTAACCCTTTTTTCCCCATACTAACGTGGACCACCCTAATATATATATATATATATATATATATATATATATATATATATATATATATATATATATATATATATATGGCGAAAAATACGTGAAATCACAAATTTTTGTAAGTCATGTTGTAATTTTATGGTTTTTATGCTTTGAATGTGTAGCCTTGATTGAAAAAAAAAAATTGAAATACTTTAATTTTTTTTATTGTTGTTGTTGTTAAAGATGCAGGGTGTCAAAATTTGAAAAAAATGATAATCATGGTATTGTATTTATCGCAATAAAAAGAAAAATAATTGTCCGATAATTATGATTTTAGGCTCATTTTAAAGGTAGATTAATAAGAATTTATAAAAAAATATAAAAATAGTATATCGTTTAATTCTTTCATCTTTAAATTTCCCGCCAAAATGTTCTTTTTAAATTTTCTCAAAAACCTATTTTTTTTAATTTTTTTTTTTTTTTAATAGAATTCGACAATTAATATTTTACAACATATCAAAATACTAGAATGCCGTTATTTTTTTTTTTGCAAAATGCGTTTAAGTAAGCAGTATTTCATTTTTATGTGGAAAAACTGTATTTCAGTGGATATTTACCAGTGTTTTGAAAATGTTTACAAAAAGGATAGTTCAGTTAAATTATTATTATTTATTATTCGAATTTAATTGCATATATTTAAAATTTGAAACTAAAATTCTTTGTTCTATAATTTTATTTTATTGTTTAACATTAAATCTTATTCAAATTAAAAATTACAATTTAAATTTAACATAATCGTCAGAATTAGAATATTTTTTACAATTCAAATAGCCATCCTCTGTTGGAATAACAGCATGAAAACCGTGAGTTCCTTTTATTGTTTTTAAATTTTCAAACCTAGTTGCAAGTTTGATTTGCTTGGATTTATATTCTGCGTCTGAACAAAATCCAAAATTGATATCTGTCTTCAACGTTTTTTAAATAATTCATCTGCATTGGTTATTGTACTGCTGTATTCCATTGTGAGACTAGCTCTGGATGCCATTCTTTTGATGGTACCTCCTACTCCATCACATGGACCTTTTCCATGAGCTGTTGCATGGAAATGCCATTCACAATCAACTCCAAAATCCTCTTTGTGTTTTAAGATATTCTTAAAATTTTTCTTATTTTTATAATGCGTGACATCGGTAATATAATAAATTTTAGATAAGCTGGATATTTTAGTTTTCAAGAATTGCATCAATTTTTCAATGAATAAGTGAACCGCTACAGCATCGTGGTGAAGACAATCCGATATTATAATGAAGGTGTGGTGAAGTAATTTGCCCTCCAAATTTTGGTAAATTATAAATGGATGAATAGTCGCTTGCTTATTATTCCAATGAAATCCTTGTGCGGCATTTTGCATTATAAATGCATAATTTTCTGCAAAATCACATAAAACTATCACCTCCGTAGACTTCAGCGCCAATTTTTTATTTTTTAAGAAGCTGGACTGCTGAATTGAAATGAAACAATGAGATAACAGATTCTTCAGCTTATTTATGAAATAATCCAGAAATTCATCCAACGGTTGGGAAAAGGTCTCCAGATTGCACCTATCGGTAGAAACCCACTGATTAAATTTTAACTCAGCATCCTCGCAGCCATGTTCCCGAAATGAATTTTTTAAATATTCTTTAAAGTTATCTAGTCCTGAGCAGCTTTCGCATTGTAGAAGGTAACATGTTGGTGTAGGCTCATCACATAAAATAGTTGAAATACAATCCCGGTAGTGCGCTATCTTTCCGTTGGTAATAGTTTCCATTTTGGTGCCATAAATAATTAATTTTACATTCTGATGTATGGTACACACGCAGACTGTGTGCGTTCCACTACTACCTGGTTGTACACAGTATTTTGGACGAAGTAGTGAAAATTTAGAAAATCCAATTTTTTTTGATTCATCATCCTGATACATCGTCTTATATCCTTCGTAGCACTCTTTCAAAGTACACATCATTAGCCGCTTTTGAACTTTAGCTTTATCGACTGTTAAACAATCATTTTTACCTGGCATTATCCGACTAACATCATCATCAGTATAATAAGATAATACTGCTTGCTTCAGCTCATCACTTATTCGTTTCCCTACTTTAGGTGCTGGACGACTTAATGGACCATTCTTGTCTCGTAGATCTTTAGCGGTTCGCACCATATGTTGTGTTGCCTTGAACTCATTCTGGATTTCTTGAATGGTTAATGATTTTGGCAATATAGTAAGTAGCTGAATCTTATCACTGGTTTTCTCCAGTTCCTCGAATTTAGTTTTTAGATCACCAATCAATTCATCATATAGTGCAACCTTCCTTTGATCTTCGGCTGACTGATTCAAAAGCGGCATGATTCCCGGAACCAAAGATGTTGATGGTGTTATTGAAGCTAAATCTATTACTTTTTGCTGCTGATGTTTTGGCCTGGCTTCTAACGTACTCGGATATATAGGAGATTTTCCAAGAAAGGGTAACACTTCATTCATTTTTTTCAAAACAGACACATTTTTTAAATAGCACTCTTCACTATCACTGCTATTATCGTTATCGGCTATTTGCGGTGTTAGAGGTAATGTTGTTGATGGTCCTGCAACTGGTGACAACTCTGGTTCTAATTTTCGTCGTTTGCAGGTAATATTTATATAGCACGTTGAACAGAGATACAAATTATCTTGATTCTCAACTGATTGTGGCATAAATTGCTTAACATAATCCGTAACTCGTTTTAGTTTACTCGAACACTTTGAATCGCGATATGGTTTACAACACTTTCGAAATTTATCCATTATCAAATTTAGCGCACTAGTACTTATTTATCCACTTAAACTTACATTCAATTTTACACACTGTTACTTTTTCAAATTTTAAAAAATCTTGCTCCTTATTTAAAATGTTGTCTACAATTCACAATGTCAACTAATCAAAAACTTAAATTTTTACTCTTATTTATATCAACAATGTTCATTTTTTGTTTTCAAAAGAAGTACTCATCGTTTAACACGTACGCCTGCGTCAAGTTAAAATAATGAACCCCCAATAAAAAAGGGGGAAAACAACATTTTTAATTAGTCTTTTATAAAATAACCCAAGAAAGAAAAGTAATTTATGGTACTACGACTAACCAAACGGTATAAACCAGGTGGTGGCACCTCATAATTCTGTGACTCATACTTAAATATGACGTAATAAACTGTACAATAAATAATAAACAAAACACACAAATTAAGTGAACTACCTCTTTTGTAAACAATTTCAAAACACTGAGAAATATCTATATAGCCTTCCATATAAAAATGAAATACTTCTCTTACTAAAACGAATTTTGCAAGAAAACAAAAAATAACGGCATTCTAGTTTTTTGATTTGTAAAATATTAATTGTCGAATTCTATTAAAAAAAAAAAAAAAATAAAAAAAAATAGGTTTTTGAGAAATTTAAAAAGAACATTTTGGCGGAAAATTTAAAGATGAAGGAATTAAACGATATACTATTTTTATATTTTTTTATAAATCCTTATTAACCTACCTTTAAAATGAGCCTAAAATCATAATTATCGGACAATTATTTTTCTTTTTATTGCGATAAATACAATACCATGATTATCATTTTTTTCAAATTTTGACACCCTGTATCTTTAACAACAACAACAATAAAAAAAATTAAAGTATTTCAAATTTTTTTTTCAATCAAGGCTACACATTCAAAACATAAAAACCATAAAATTAAAACATGACTTAGGGCTCCATAGAGTGAATTTGTGAGTTGAAGAATTTTTCACCATATATATACAGTGGTGTGCAATATAATAGGTAAAATAGGCAATTTGAAAACTTATACGACCAAACTCGTTTCTAAACGGTATAAAATGTAGTTCCCCGTTATATTGCATTTTTATAAATTTTTTTATTTCGTTTTCTTTTGTTTTATGAAAAAAATTTGTTTTATAATGTGTTTTACATTCAGTCTAAATTTAGTCTTTGTTTTGCCGGTGTGCAATATAATAGGTAATTATTAATTTGAATGTCTAATAAATAAATATTATAATTTAAATTATATAATTTATTATTATGCCTTAAAGTTATTATATAATTAAATATTAAAAATAATTTAGTTAACATATGGATTTATTTTTATAGTAAAAATGGGCCGCGAAAGACATTGCTCCCAAAGTGAAAGGGATGTTATTAATAAACTACGAGTGGAAGGTAAAACATTAAAGGAAATCGCTTGTTTTATAGGGTGCTACATTAATATGGTGGTAAACGCTCTAAAGCCCAAAAAACGTGGCAATACTTGTGGCCGTAAAGAAAAACGAGCGAGAGAACGGATATTCAAATTATCCGCTACGTCAAAAAAAATCC